>CM060373.1:170247221-171447221 GCA_030545235.1 Helianthus tuberosus | reverse complement strand
GCACGACTGTTTGTCGGGCTTGCAATGCTCACACAGGGTGATAAACCACTAGTTTGTTTTTTTTAATTTTACAGACGATTTAGAGAAACAGAGAATACGTTACGAAATTCTTCGAGAATTAGAAAAAGGAGAAAATACGGAACGACAAGGGTGTTGGTCTTTTCTCCCACGTGTGATCCAAAGGTTGGTCTCAGGTGGGCATAAGATCCGTGGGCCCTATTGTCGGATCTGTGACTCCATGGAAGATGTGATTAAGCTAAGCGTGCGTATCATGTGATTAAGGTGAGTTGTGATTGATTTATAGGAGGAGGTTATGAAACGAATATATGTTTTATGCGAATTTAAAGGACAATACTGACATGGGTGCTGGTCTTTTCTCCCAGTGTGCAAACTTGAAAAATATGACCATAACACATTGTAGACTGGTGGGATTGAATGGTTTTAATATATTTCATCCTGGACTATCTAGTCTAAAACTTGAAAATTATGATCGTGTCAAGCTCTTTCATGTCATCGACCAACTGCTCGAAATCCCTTTCGTTTCTCGGGTGCTGGTCTTTTCTCCCACGTATTTTATCAAATGAACTGTCACGTGTGATTATCAAATGACAACTTCAGGGGTCTAGTCCTAGCTAGTTTCTCCCACTTGATACGCATATAATATGACACATGATAAAAGCGCTTCTTTAGACAATCTGGGATTATGTTCCGTAAATTGGGAACCACATATTCGTGTGTAAAAGCTTGGGAAAGATGACCGAATAGAGATCTGTATACACCCTTAGTATTTGTTTACCACATGACACATAATAAAAGCGCGTCTTTAGACAATCTGGGATTATGTTTCGTTTTAACACGCCGCTTAAATCTCAGTTATGTCCTTATTGCATTATGACAATACTGACAGTGGTGCTGGTCTTTTCTCCCACTGTGCAAACTTGAAAAATATAACCATAACACATTGTAGACTGGTGGGCTTGAATGATTTCAATATATTTTTATCTTGGACTATCTAGTCTAATACTTGAAAATGGATATGATCGTGTCAAGATCTTTATCTATCATGTCATCGACCAACTGCTCGAAATCCTTTTCGTTTCTCGGGTTCGCATTCGACACAACACAACAAAAAAATAAACTTAAAAAAAGTGTCTTGATACGCATCGTATAGGCCTATACGATGCTTATCAAGCACACCGCCAGACATATCATGCACCTGTCAGTCCCCCATGTCTTTTACTTTATTTCAATACGTATCGTATAGGCCTATACGATGCGTATTGAATTGAAAAAGTGTGCAGATAGACAGGGGGTGTGCCATTAGAAAACCCCTTCTATAAAGGGTGTATAAAATAATGTGAACACTTTTTGAAGGGGTATTGCGTTTCCTCCTAAATTGGTGTGTTGGCATTATGTATAGTGGAAATGAATTTGATCAGATGGTTCCGCTAGTGATACGATGATATTCTAGTGATTGGTCACTTATCCAAATTTCCAGTTAAAAAAAGGGTCAAACTATCTACACACTTGGTGTGTAGATAGTCACCTTTAAAAGGTGTTTCTTGTCTTTATATACACACCCTGCAGTGTCGAACTGTAGCCAAAACGCGGCGTTTTGGTCAGGTTAACCAGACAAAGACTGACGGGTGTCTGACGGGTCTGTTGACCGGACCAAAACGCCGAGCTTTGGCAGCGTTTTGGTCCTGTCAACCAGACCGGGTGTCAGTCTTTTGTCTGGTTGACAGGACCAAAACGCGGCCAAAGCTCGGCGTTTTGGTCCGGTCAACAGACCCGTCAGACACCCGTCAGTCTTTTTCTAATTAACCAGACCAAAATGCCGTGTTTTGGCCACAGTTCGACACTTCAGAGTATGCACATAAAGACAAAAAACACCTTTTTAAGTGTGTATATAGTGAAAAGAGTGTGACAATAGGTACACCCTAAAAAAATGTAATAGTGTAAAACAAAGAGGATGAAAAATACCGGTGACTTAGACTGGATGGTATGGGAGGACCGGCTCCGTGAAGGATGGGCCGCCACGGGGCTAGGGGGCGGTGTGGGAGGACTGGCGCCGTGAAGAGAGAGAGAGAGACAGAGAGAGAGGCCCGGCACAATCGTCCGTGGGGAGCCGAACTCGCCGGAGGGGGGCGGTGTGGGGGACCGGCGCCGGGCCTCGCCGGGCCTAAGCCGGCCCCCATACCGCTTAGTCTTATGCTAGTCAAAATCAAATACTGGTAGTCAAAATCGACAGTACATGATCAGTAAAATGTGTGTCATTGTCAAGTGTCAATAGCTTCTTTATTTTACATACGGAAATATTGATTTTTTTTAAGTAAAATATAGAAAATCTTTAATGAAACCATTGGCGGACCCGGATATTATTTGCTGGAGATACGTATGAGTAGTTCAAGCATTTTTCAGAGGGTGCGATCAGGTTTTTCGTCTAAAAAATACACTAATTTTTTTTTTCAAGGGGTGCGCCCGCCCCACCCTAGGCTTCACCTAGGTCCACCACTGAATCAAACTAAGCACAACTCTTCCTTTAGCTTTTTATTACATTGTTCGTGAAAGATCACTTATTACATATGTTATTTTGGTGGATTGCATGGCTACATTGAATATATTGTGAACTTTTTGTTTAAGTAAAGTTTTTATTTTTTAATGGGTATTTTATTATATTTTTGTTATAACTCTATATATTGGTAACAGTGTTAAAAAAAGTATATATAGATAAGTAACTTTCTGTCATTTTAGAGATAGAAATAACAAATAAGTTACTCCTATTTAAACAAAAATATTTGTAATTTTAACTCTAAAAATATGTTGTTGACAGTATTTTATTAAATCGGTTTTTATGTTTTTTTTGAACGGTGACTTTCTTTTTTAGTTACCAAATGTCACACCGCCTAACCGACGGTCCTAGCCAAGATCTGTGTAGACTACGTTGTTTTAACCGGGCCCGCGCTGGGTTTGTCAGACGTGGTTACGGCGTTCCCCCGGAAACCGTACTGCCTCCACACGAGAAGACTCGCTGAAGTAACAGCCGGATGAAAACCGGGGTGCAGCTCAGGATCGAACCCCCTCGGTGGGTTTGTCATCATCATTGCCCAATATCCACCCCAATATGACACAAGTGCGAATTGAACTTGAGTCTCTATTGAAAAACTCAAGTCTCCTACCACTAGGCCACAGGTGGAATCGGTTTTTATGTAATAAATGGTAAAAAGGTAAACAAAGATAAAAGTAAGGGTTGTTCTATTTCCACACCCCTATAATCTTATTTTCACATCCCTATTCGTATACGGGTCGTATAGAATGATACGGGCCGTATAGAATGTTTATGCACAGTATTTAATACGGTGGAATGTTTTTTTGTTTTTATATGTATACGGGACGTTTAGTTATATACGGCCCGTATACATATTTGCATAATTTTGTTTCAAAGGTTTGATAAGGGTTTTTAGTTTTGAAATCTGTCTACGGGCCGTATAATGTTATACGGCCCGTATAGTCCGTATAGAAAAGTTAATATTTTGTTGCAATCGGGAAACCGTTTAATAAATTTTGTAAATTTTAAAATAGTGTTGTATATATCGGATTATGTTACGAGTTTGTAGTTAAACGTATTTATTATGTTTCATAAGTTTCCACTTTGTAAAATGATAAATATGTATGTATAGAAAAGTTAATTTTTTGTTGCAATCGGGAAATCGTTTAATAAGTTTTGTAAATTTTAAAATAGTGTTGTATATATCGGTTTATGTTACGAGTTTGTAGTTAAACGTATTTATTATTTTTAATAAGTTTCCACTTTGTAAAACGATAAATATGTATGTATAGAAAAGTTAATTTTTTATTGCAATCAGGAAACCGTTTAATAAGTTTTGTAAATTTTAAAATAGTATTGTATATATCGGATTATGTTACGAGTTTGTAGTTAAACATATTTATAATGTTTGATAAGTTTCCACTTTGTAAAACGATAAATATGTGATATGATTATGATAAACTAGGACAACAATTATCAAACAAACAACATAACATCTAAACATAAGATTAATATTTAGAATGTTTTACATCTAAAACAAACAAAAAGATAAAGTTTTACAATGTTTCAAACGTAAAATAACAAAAAAAAAAAAAAAAATACAATAAGCAGCTACAGCGGTGGTGGTGGTGGTGGTGCAGTGCCAGCTCGTGGAGGTAGGGACGCGCCAGAATGCATAGCCACAATCGCCTCGACCATCCACTGTACATCCCCTCTCACTGCAGCTAAATCCCCTCTCACTGCAGCTAAATCCCCTCTGACTGCAACTACATCCGACTCGACCTTAACGAGTCTCTCCTCCACCTGAACGACTCTCTGCTCCACCCCCGGTGGAGGCATCACACGCTGTCTCACGCTCCGTTGAACGTATGGGCGATCACCCTGTAAATCTGCCGCAGCTACCTGTGATCGATCGACGATATGATCGCCTCCCTCGCCCTCGCCTCCCTCTCCCTCGCCTCCCTCCCCCTCGCCTCCCTCTCCACGGGGTCCCTCACCCACACCATACGCCCAAACCAGCCGGCCTCCCTCTTCCTCGCGAGCCAAACCCATCGATTGGGCTGTGTCCCTCCCAACCCTGTCAAGCTGGAGTGTCAGAGTCATACCACTTGCCACCTGCGGGGACAAGAGGCGACAGAAATACTTCGCCAGACGGGTGACGAAGGCCCCACAGCTGATGTGGCTAGAGGTACGCTTAAAAGCGTACTCGGCGAGATATGCGGCCAACTTGTACGCCAAGTTCCCCCCCCCCTCCGGCGGTAAGTAAGTCGTGCAAGTAGAATAGGTCAGTTTGGGTGACCCATTCCCTGCTATCATGACGACCGGCGATCGTCACGGCGATACACCGATGTAGGTATCGGTGTAACGGGTCGTAAAGATCAGTCGCTCGTGCCTTCGGGGATCGTTGGTTCGGTTTCGCGAACTGCCCGAACCCAATAGTGCCCCACCAAGGCCACAACACTTCACTGGACGTGGTGACGTGCGCATCATAAAATGCCTGGGATACTGAGTACTCCTGTGAGTACAGACCCAAGGCAACAGCGAACTAAGGAAGTGTCATCCTCTTAGTGTTGCCGCAAATAGTAAAAGCTAAGGCGTCTGTCATCAAAAAATGCTGAAAACCCCCACCCCGGTTGTCCATAAATGAAAAAGTAGATAAAAACTCTAAAGTAATCTCCCTGTGGGCCCGCTCTGCGGCGGCATGAAATAAGCGGTCCCACGGGGAGTTAACTGCCATGAACTCCCGGACCCGACCGATCGCTCCAATATCGGTCAAAAACTGAATATCAATGGTCCGAGGCGCATCCAGCACCATCTCTCGTAATCTGCCCAAAACCCTATAGGCAACCGTAGCTCGGAGGATATCTCCAATAAACTGCCCCGTCTCAGTAAAATCTGGCACAATCTCCTCCTCCTGTCCACGTCCACGTCCCCGTCCGCGTCCACGGCCCCGACCCTGACCCTGACCTCGACCTCTACGGGCCGCACCAGCTGCTGATGACTCAGCCATATCGTCTGTAAAAATAACAATTACCACTTAGCAATCACTATACGATTAGTGTTAACGTATTATACGACTACTGTTCTTGTATACGTTCATATACGTTCTGTACATATCATATACGCTCTGTACACATCAAGTAAAGGTTTCGTATACTCACGTGTTATACATCTCGTACACGATCCGTATACATGAAGTATACGGTCGTACGCGCAAGTATTATATGCACGTATACGCTACGTACACCTCAGATATATGTTTCCTATACGCACGTATTATACGTCACGGATACGCAAAGAATATAACAAATTGAGAATAAAATATAAGTTCATACGATCGTATACAACGTTTACGATCGTATACAGCTTGAACATTCAACCAGTATACGGCCGTATATACCATATACGATCGTATATAGGTTGAATATTCAAACTATATACGAGCGTATATAGTGTATACCATCGTATACCGTTTGAATATTCATATGATATACGAGCGTATATAGTGTATACGCTCGTATAACATTTGAATCTTCAAGGGTATACGATCATATAAATTGTATACGACCGTATACAATTAAATAATCAGTTACAAATTTCAGTTTCAATTTTTTTTTTCAAATTCAATTATACAATCGTAATCGTTACGCCTATCTACGCTATTCGATCCTTTACTATACAAGACCATAATCTAACACGTTACAAAATTTGAAAGTTTACTATACGAAAACGTACCGTATAGGAAGAACGAGAAAAAAACGCCAAAAACGCCGAAGAACGCTATCCAAGAACGATCCGAGAGAAAACCGAGAGAATTTTTGGTGGAATGTTGAGGCCGTATGGTGGAAATGAGGTCGTATAAAGCTTATACGATGTTTTTTCCTTTGTATACGGGCCGTATAAAAGTATACGACCCGTATACAATAATTTAATTTTTTTTAATTCAGTCGTATACTTAATATACGATCACTGTATACGAGGCGTATACTTTTATACGGCCCGTATACAATTCAGTATTTTTCATTTTTCTTAAATTACTATATACGGAAGTGACGAAGATATGGTCGGTATGTGTTAACGTTGATTCGTTTAAACGTTTTTTAAAGTTCAATTTCAACAAGTTGCCAAAACATTTATATAACGTGTATGTTCATCATTACAAATTGTCAAAACATGCAAATTGATTCGTTAAAACGTTTTTTCAAGTTCAATTTCAACAAGTTGCCAAAACATTTATATAACGTGTATGTTCATCATTACAAATTGTCAAAACATGTAAATTGATTCGTTTAAACGTTTTTTCAAGTTCAATTTCAACAAGTTGCCAAAACATTTATATAATGTGTATGTTCATCATTACAACTTGTCAAAACATGCAAATTGATTCGTTTAAACGTTTTTTCAAGTTCAATTTCAACAAGTTGCCAAAACATTTATATAATGTGTATGCTCATCATTACAAATTGTCAAAACATGTAAATTGATTCGTTTAAACATTTTTTCAAGTTCAATTTCAACAAGTTGCCAAGACATTTATATAACGTGTATGTTCATCATTACAAATTGTCAAAACATGCAAATAACATTTTATAGTCATAGGGCACCTAAATCCACCTAATCCCTGGTCCTGTATTCATCAACGATCGTATTATATTGGTCAATACGTTCCTTGTAATAGTGATACCAACTTTCTGCTGGCGTATTCCGTGTCGGTTGTCGCCAGTGTCCTGATGGGGTTGGCATTGGATATTCCCCTTTTAATCTGACGTGAATAAAATGGTTCATGTTTACATGTACAAGCGCGACTGTTCGATGCGGAATACTTTCTTCGGCTGTTTTGAACATGGGAAAATTGAAGCACAACCAAGGTCACTTAATAAGAGACAAATGACATTCCACCGGTATTAACTAAATTAATTAACTAGACTTAGACTAAGACACGAACGGAAACTGAGGTTTGTATTCAGATGAGATTAACGACTACCTAGACTCGAATCCAGTTTGAATGGGGAATGGACTTCTAATGGTATTATTGTTGTATGGAGCCGGGATCGTAAGATACTAAACCTTAAGGTATTTCTATGCTAAGACTTCCCGACCCTTCTCAGGAAGAAACCTAGGAAACCCTACAAGGCTGTTGTGAACACCGACTGTTAGACTTCCTCTCAGTCCTCTAACGATTCTAAAAGTGCCCTAATATGACTATCTACCTCTCAGCGCGATAATCTAAGGCAATTCTAGGTTCTAACTTGGTTTACTAGACACAAATGCAATTAGGGAAATAAGATCGACTTCTCTCAAAACCTATCTTAGATATATATTGCACTGTGACCTAATAACTAACTCGAGCCTCTCAGCGACAAATTAAGCAGAACACTTAACTTTATTAAACTACCAATTATTACTTCTAAGGTTACTTAAGCTATTTTCACCCTAAAGGATTAATGATTTATTATGTGATATAGACAGTCACCTTTAACGACTACCTAGACTCGAATCCAGTTTGAATGGGGAATGGACTTCTAATGGTATTATTGTTGTATGGAGCCGGGATCGTAAGATACTAAACCTTAAGGTATTTCTATGCTAAGACTTCCCGACCCTTCTCAGGAAGAAACCTAGGAAACCCTACAAGGCTGTTGTGAACACCGACTGTTAGACTTCCTCTCAGTCCTCTAACGATTCTAAAAGTGCCCTAATATGACTATCTACCTCTCAGCGCGATAATCTAAGGCAATTCTAGGTTCTAACTTGGTTTACTAGACACAAATGCAATTAGGGAAATAAGATCGACTTCTCTCAAAACCTATCTTAGATATATATTGCACTGCGACCTAATAACTAACTCGAGCCTCTCAGCGACAAATTAAGCAGAACACTTAACTTTATTAAACTACCAATTATTACTTCTAAGGTTACTTAAGCTATTTTCACCCTAAAGGATTAATGATTTATTATGTGATATAGACAGTCACCTAAATCAAGAACCCTAATATAACCCTATTATGTGATATAGACCGTCACCAAGGATCATATGAAGCAACAAACAATAATAAAACAAGTGTCAAGCATGCATGTGCACCAAATCAGAAATTCCAGAATACTTTACTTTCAGAAATCAATCCATAAACGAACAATAAATAACCATTAAGAATCCAAACTTTAATCAAACATTCACCTCGTCTAGGTAGTATCTAGGGTTTAGCCAAGAAACATATTGTCTAACATAAACAAATCAAATTCAAAACAAGAATTCATGGAAAAAGATTGAAAACACGAAATTAAGGAAAACCGGGAGATAAAACCCGAACAATCTTCACTTCCACGCTTCCTAGCTTCAACCGTATGATTCCCGCCAGCAAAAGATCTTCGTAATGCTTGAAAACAGCTCCAGACGTCGCCTAGGGTTTTGTTTGTTCATCCTCCTTTTCAATGATGATTAAAAATTCATTATATAACAAACCCTAGTGCCAAAACCAAAAACTCACGATCTGCCTACCCGTCGCGTAGCGCGACGGGTCCTCCATTCACGCTCGCGCTACGCGAGTGACTATCAGTATCAGCATTTTCTTGTTTCATGGTAGCGTAGCGCGACTGATCAACCATTTATGCTAGCGCTACGCGACTGCCGTTTTTTTCACAGAAGGTTGCCTCCGAAATTCAGCTTTAACACCCAAAAATTCTTAAAAATAATTCTAACTCTTTGTGACTTGTTCCAGGATGTAATGCTTCATCATTATAGCTCGTTTCCACTCAATTTTCAGCCACTTAACGTATAAAGACCTGGAAAAACGAACTTTAATCAATAGCACGCAATTCTAAACTAAACTAAACTAAAAAATAACGAAAGAACGTACAAACTATACACGATATAAGTATGTATTTTGCAATACATCAAACATCCCCACACTTACACTTTTTTCGTCCCCGAAAAAGAATTGTGCAACGGAATCAGAGACAAATCATTACTTGGATCAAAAATTATTTATATCTTATTAAAACAAAGACTTGCGTTAGCTGCGATTGCGAATATAATGATCCTCTTAAACCCGAATCTAATCCTAAGCCCTTATCATGTGAATTTAATTTAAGTGCGGTCAATCCACCTAGGGTCTCACACTAGAATTTACGGTCCATCTACTCCCACCTCAAGCTTATAGGACTAAAAGAACGATCACTGGATCAATTCCTAACCGTTTTATATCAAAACCAAGAGAGTAAACAATCAATTCTTTTTTCTTTTTTTCTTTTTTTTTTTTTCTTTCTTGCTTTTTCTCTTTTTTTTTCATTTTTTTTCATTCGAATTCGTGAGACTAGACGATGCTTTCCCTTAACCCAGCGGTATTCCGACTGTAGAGTCGCTATCCCCAATCACAGATTACATAGGTTTCGGTACTTTTATTCGGCAAATCGATTTCACACATCCCAGAGGCAAACCGGCTGTAGAGTCGCTATCCCCAACTCGGAATACGTAGGCCTGTGTTACTTTCATTTAGTTTCTAGCTCACTTTTATTCTATTTTTTTTTCATGATCACAAACTCTAACAGTTTTAACTTATAACGGTGCCCCTTATACTATTATCGGCAGTTTTAATTTCCCATATTTCCCAGGCGAAAACCCACTAGCGGACCGACAATTAAGGTATATTAGATCAAAGGGACTTAAAACTAAACCCGGGCCTATCCACATATCCCAAACTAGATGCAAGCTCGATTTATTATATTCTCATATTATTATTATTCAACCCAAGCAACAATTCACCTTTTCTATCATTTTCCGTTTTATTTTGCAAACTTCTCATATCGAAAGACATTTTTCTAATTTTTTCAATTTTTTTGGATTTTTCAAATTTTTTTAATTTTTTTTTTTTTGTGTTTTTCATATTTAAGACTCAAATATTTACAAGTATCCCATCCCCACACTTAGAGATTGCATTGTCCCTAATGCAAGAACGAAAATACGACTCAACAACTACCTACGAAAAGAAACTGCGACCGAAATAAAAATACAACAACAACAAAAAGGGAAACGACTTAGCTGGATAGGACAAAAGTCAGTGCCAGCCGTACGAGTCTTGAATCCCCCTAACGATCGTATAGCATTTCATTCGCGATCGTTGACTAGTCTGCTTGAGTTTATCAATATAGCAAGCTCAGAATCACCCGAATGGCAATCGAGTACGGGTGGTACAATCCAAACCTGCATAATCAAAACAAAACAAAACCCAACGCAGTACCGACTCTAAAAACGAAAAGACTCAAAAACTACTACTTAGACTCATGGTACAAAAAAAAAAAAAAAAAAAAAAAAAAAAAACGAACTTTAATCAATAGCACGCAATTCTAAACTAAACTAAACTAAAAAATAACGAAAGAACGTACAAACTATACACGATATAAGTATGTATTTTGCAATACATCAAACCGGTTTGCTATCAGAAGCCCCGTGAATGGCATTTGTAGCCACTTATGTGCAGGTGCTCCGTCTATACGGTTGGACCAAACTAATGAGTCTAGAACTTGTTGATACTCAGGTCCATTTATCTTTTTCCATAATTCCTGGAACCGGTTGCACTCATCATGAAGCTGCTCCCGTTTGAACGGCCACTGCCACTCTTTAAGCAAAAATTTGGGGTCGAAGCGCTGCGCTATGGCCATAGCGCGACGCTTAGGGTTCACGACAAACCTCGTTCCAGCTTTATGTCTCTCAAACAGTAACTTATGTCTCAAACGTCAATCAAATCACCTTTTGTCGAGCTAAGCGCCCCGCTATGGCCATAGCGCGGCGCTTTGAGGTGTTAAAATAATTTTGGCCGTGTGTAATTAGCATGACCCGTATTAAAAACAATCACCTTTGTCACGACATTTCATTAACCACTATAATATCATTTTAATTCTTTTTTGTGATTCAAATGCTTTTTTTAAGGGTTTTAAATGCTACTACTATCAGGGTGTAGGGTGTAGGGTGTAGTATAAAGCCTCTAGAAGTTTTATCACAGTACCTTAGCGCCACGTCAAACAGGGAATGACTTTGGCTGAAGATGTCGCTCCTTTAACTTGCAGGGTGTGGCTTTGGCTGAAGATAGCGCCCCCATTTAACCACCATCAACTTCGAAAATGCCAAGGCTGCTCGTTAACGTGCTGGCTGAAGGAGGATGCCCCTGCCCCCCCCCCCCCCCTCCCCCCTCCCCGACGGCGGTATGAAGGTTGGCGCCCTCGGGACGCTATGGATGCACATGTGGAAACAAGGGCACCCAAAATCAAACAGATTTATTTTAGCGATAAAAAATAGAAAAAAATATTAAATGTAAATTAGAAAAGGTAGGATGACGCAGTGGAGACAAGAAAAATAAAAAGAGATTAACCAATTGTATTGTTTAACAGTACTGAAGGGTCGTTGTTGTTGCATGGAAGAAGTAAAACACCCAGTCTACTCCATATCTTACCACCCAACATCCTTCTTTCATGTCAGACACGAGTCAAAGATTTTTTAAATATAATATTATTTTATACACAGTAAAAATTTGATTTTAAATAATAAATTATTACTAGTGTTTTTTTTTAACGGTTAACAAATCAATCCCAAGCACTCTCGTGGTACCCACTGGATAAACGGAGTACTCCGAGAGTAACCCGAATCGTCCACCACCAATTCCGGGGAAAACCGGGTAACCCACCCGATCATAGGCACGACGGTAAATTACCAGTAAAACCCGTTTGCCTCAAGGATCGAATCCAGGTTTCTCTGGGTCTCCTATCACTGCCCACTAGTGCATCACTCTATTTTTGCAACAAATGAGAATTGAACTTGAGTCTTCAAAAAAGAATTCAAGTACTCCTACCAATTGAGTTAGATGTCATTGGCTAAATTGTTTGGCCAATTTTGCGACTTTAGTCCAACGGTTTGTTTTTTCATATCTGGATTCAAAAAGTTAGAAATCTTTACATTTTCGTCCGGCTTGTTAACTACTTCCATTTTTCTCCCTTAAGTCGGAGGTATTTTTATCTTATTTGTAAACTTAAAGGGCAATTCGTCTTTTTTCACTTTATGTACAAGCATTTAGCATAATATGCAAGTATTCAAAAGACCGAAATGCCCTTTAAGTTAATAAAAAAAAAACAAAAATACCCTTGATTTAACAGAGAAAAATTGATAGAGTTAACGAGCCGGATGAAAATGACAAGATTTGAAACCTTTTGGATTTAGATGCGAAAAAACAAACACTGGGATCAAAGTCGCAAAACTGGCCAAACCTTAGGGACAAAAATGACATTTGGACTCATTATTATTTAATTACAAACTTGGAAAGTGATTACAAAGTGAAAATTAACAAGCGAAGAACATGTGTTAGAGAGTTCCATCCCCATGCCTGGAGTAGGTGTTGGGCGTGGCACACCGTTACAAGCTAGCGCCATTGCTGGCGAGGGTGCAGGTGTGGGTGGCATAGCGGGCTTGGGCCAAGAGGTTTGAAAGGGAGAGAGGGGCGTTAGGGGTGTTGTCAACCGCAACACTTAAATGTGAAAGCTCTATTGTCTATGTGACGTTACGTGACAATGTATTATTTTTCCTGATAAAACCCCTTTGAAGCCATCTACAATACATGATCTAAGGCCATGGGGTATGGGGCTTGGGTTGGGGCGTGGCCCTTGGGGCTTGGGTTTCAAGCCGGGCGTGGGGCGGGGGAAGCGAGCTGACATGGCGGGCTGTGTATGGCCAAAAGAAAAGAGTCGTTGGGCTAGCCGTTGGCCAACGGCTATATTAAAAAAAAATTTAATTTTTTCTTTCATGTTTTCACTATAAAACTCACATTTTTCTTCCATTTTTTACCACATTCAACCACATCTTCACTATAAAACTCACATTCTCCTTCTACAAAACGAAAAAATGCATCCTTACAACCGTCATTTTGACCCGAGCAACCCGTATGGATTCCAAGAAGATAATCCTAGCCCACCACCCACTCGTCCATTTTTCATACACTCTCCTATGCCCGACATGGCGGGTTATGCATCGTATATCGGGAATCGTGTGTTTACTAACTTCCCACACACCGACGATTCGATACCTACCCCGTTTTCACAATCGCCCATCGACCTTTCACCAACCTCCATCGACCTATCACAAAACGAATCCGTTCCCGAAACTCAACCACCCAATGATGGTCCTTCCGCATCGAAACCCATCAAAAAGAGAAGTCATAAGAAAAAAACCGAGGAGGATAAAGTAGTTGAAACCGCCAAACGAAAACAACAAAAATGGGTCGTTGCTGAAGAAGTTGCATTGGCGAGGGCTTGGTGTGAACAATCTCAACATTCAACTTTATGTATTCTTAACCTTTGTTTTTATTAATGGTTATTTTTTATATAAGTTTGTAATATATTATTTTTTTTATTAAAATAGGAAATTCGCAACATCGAACCGCCATGTGGGAATCGGTTAGTAGACTATTCCATGAAGAAATGGGTAGGGAGACTTATCGTGAAAACGATAGCTTATCCTCAAAGTGGAGTGAGATAAGCACCCAACTTACAAAATTTAGTGGTTTTTTAAATAAAGCAAAGCAAAACCCTAAAAGTGGTGAAACCGAAGCCGACATTTTGACAAATGCAGTGGTCACATTCAAATCAAATGTGAAGACCGACTTCCGTTTCATGCATTGTTGGGAGATTTGTAAGTTCCATCCAAAGTGGGCGACTATCCCCATTGGTAGCGAAACTAACTCGTCTTCCAAAAGGTCAAGGGCCTCGTCCCAAGCCCAATCTGATGCACGAGATCAAGAGTTGGAGGACCTTTTGGATGATTCGCCAAGCCCAAACCGGCTTGAGTATGGAAGAAATGCCTCAAGAAGGCGTGCTCAAAAATCTAGATCTGATACGGCATCGCCTTCAGCTGGGAGTTCTGGCTCGCGTAGGGGAATATACAGCGAGCAGTTGGATGACATTTCATGCAAGATGGATACATTCAACGTATTCCAACAACAAAGAGCCGAAATACGAAGGAGCAAAGAAGCTAGAGATGCCCAGAAACAAAAACGGGATGATTTGAAATTTCAATCCCAGTCCATTGATCACCTACAGGGTGACGAGTTACAACTAGTCTTGGCGTTGAGAGAAGAGATAAAAAGCAAATATAAAAGTTAGGAATTTTTTTTTGTAATTTTCTTTATTTAAAAAAATTAAATTTGTTGTTTTAAATAATACTGAAATAGCCCAGCGGGTCAGCCCAGCGAAGCCCACCAAACCCCCGCCCCACCATACCGTGTTGAATGTGGGTTTAATCCATGTCTGCCACCCATTCCAGGTGTCAACCAATGCCCAACCCAAGCCCCACCATACCCCACGGTCTAACGTGATAATAAAGTGAACATTTCAACATTTATATACATCGTTAAGTTAAGAATGGCCAGTGTTATTAAGTATTATATGTCTTTTTATATGTATTTGAATTATATGTTTTAAATAAGAAAAGAATGGCAACACATATTTCTGTCTTTCTTTTATATTATAATTTTGTCTTTTAAGTTATTGCCTATTGGCTTAAATTTTTTTAAAAAGACAAATTTGGATCAGTTAACGGATCACAGAAGTATTATCGCCACCATTCCTGTTATTGCTATTGTATACCATATCACCTCTTGTGTCGTTCTTTTTGGATTGTGACATCGTTTTTCTAAATTTTTATGTACATGTTGGAACCAAGCTTTTGACTTTTGCCGTAACCAATTTCTTATCACATGTTTTGCTTTAGTCTAATCCTTCACGACTCACGATTCTTAACAAGAAAAATATATTATTATATTATAAGAGTTATAGTTGATCAAACATAAAAATGCTTCGAGGGTTGAGAACATCGAAAACAATTTGGAGGAAGAAATGTTTACTTTTAAAGGCTTAAATAAAATCAAAGAAAAACTGCTAGAGATAATCACATATACGTATAAGTTTTATAGTTTTACACGATTAAACTGGACATGAATTGTAGAGTGGCCAAGTTTGAGATTTGTTGAGTTTATCTTAATAAAGTTAGTCAGAATTTATTATTTAAATTTTATTTGTTTTTGGTATAATTTTTTATTTGAAAGTCTAGCATATGGTAAGTGAGGTTTAAAGACAAGACCGGCCCAACGTTTTTGGAGGCCTTAAACGAACTATAAAGTTGGGGTCTCTTTAAATGTGTATAATTCATAATAAATAAATAAATGAGTTAAATGCTTGGTTGGTCCTTGTGGTTTGCAAAAATTGCAGACTTGGTCCTAGTGGTTTACTAATTACACGCGTGGTACCAAAACTTGTCAAAAATGCACTCGGTTGGTCCCTAGCCCTAACATCAGTTAAATATCTATGTTAAAACACCCCATGTGCCAAACACCCCATGTGCCTGGCACATGAGGGTAATTTGGTTATTTCAGTCTAGTTGGTCCCACTCCAACCCCTTCTTCTTCTTCCCCAAACCACCACCACCATCTGTCTGCATTTAAACATCTGTATGTTTACAAGAGTCAGGAGGGAAATTCATATTTAACCAGAATCAATACCTGAATCGAAAAGCTAAAACTATAACTATAATTTGAATTCATATTTAACCAGAATCAATACCTGAATCGTATTCCTTTCAGGTCGTTTCCTCCTTGAGGCAACAAATGAAACGTGATGAGAACCACTGGTTCAACCTGAGCAACCCATTCTTTAACCTCATCTTCCTCAACGAACGTAATCGATTCAATTCGGTCACCACTCGAAAGCCCCTTCAATCTGGCCTCCATCTCCTTCCCCCAAACCCTAGGTGTAGAATTACAGGTTCTCTGATACCCGCAGTTAAATCTACCGGAACCTGAACCTGCTTCAGAGTCCGCATAATCAGCATTCGTCCGGTTATGATTCGACGATCCGGAACAAGGCTTGCAGTTCTTATAAGCTCCGATTCATCATCATCCTCGCCTGAATCGTCACGGCCGCCGCCGCAGACGTGAGAGAGAAGGGGTTACGGGTGGGTGAGTGTGAAAGAGGGAGGAGGGGGTTTAGGTGGATGTGGTATGATGGATGGTGAATGCAGGTGGGTTTAAGTGGAGAAGATGAGGCCCAATGCTGAAATGACCAAATTACCCTCATGTGCCAGGCACATGAGGTGTTTTAACAGAGATATTTAACTGATGTTAGGGCTGAGAACCAACCAAGTGCATTTTTGACAAGTTTTGGTACCACGCGTGTAATTAGTAAACCACTAGGACCAAGTCTGCAATTTTTGCAAATCACAGGGACCAACCAAGCATTTAACTCTAAATAAATAAAATGCATCTGCTTTGGTTGAGAAATTAGATGAACTCAAAGCTCTTGTTTACGCTTTTTTCTATAATTGAATGAATTAGTTCTTTTATTCTAAATTAGTTGGGCCTTGTAATAAAATTTGAATGAATTGGGCTTATTTTTTTCTTCTAAATCAATTGGACTTTGCAATAAAATATGGTTTTGTTGTGATTATTTGAGCCTGATACACAAATATTAAACATTTTAAAATAAAAATTGGGGGCCCTAGACTCATGCCTTGATTTGTTAAGGTTGTAGAGCCGGCCCTGTTTAGAGAGTTTTTGGATTAAGTTTGTTATTAGTATAAATAAGGGTCTTAGGTGTATTTGTAATGTGTGGTTTGATTTATATATAAAAAAAAGAAAAGTCGTGAGTACGTTTCTCACAAATCCGGTTGTTCGTTCGATTGTTTTGATATGATTATTCCTACAATATGTTCTATCACATGTAAGGTTTTGAAAACATGACATAATGTGAAACTTATGTCGAGGTTTTAAAAACATGACATAATATAGTAGTACTAATTGCCTTAATGATCCATTCATTTAATTGTCTCAACGGATAACTAGCTATTTAACCAAGGTTATATTTATGGCTTCTAAACCGGATTTTATGATACTAACTAAATACTTTATTTCTTGAAGATTATTATGTATTTTATACTATATATACACACAAGAAAAATAATACACTTTTTCTTCTATTGTCTCACTTATGTTATTTGTTTTTCTCTTGAAGATTATTTTTGAACGGCATTCTCTTGAGGATTATTATGCAAATTGCAAAGCATGACTTTTCCTTATGGCCCGAAATTTTGAATGTTAAAGAACGTACCATGCGTATGGGCTGAGAATTGGGGCCCAAAAGCGTGTATTTTGTGTGTTATGCATATGTTTCTAGGGGTTAGGTTAGATCAAATAAAAAGTTTATTTTTACTAAGTAGGATGAGAAGGAATTTTAACCATTCATTTTTCAAATCAATATAGGAGAAAGGAAGAGTGTAAGGGTATCTTAGGAAATCTTATTTATGGACTTTCACTCTCTACATGCAAGGCACATGCATATTCCACCCCCATTTTTTAAACGTTCATAACTTTTTTATACGACATTATTTTTTTCATAAAAATTTTACCGTAAAATCGAGCGTCTTTTTATCTTTAATTTGAGTACCATATTGCTATATAAAATATGAAAACTAAAAAAAACCCACTAAAATGTGTTGTGTTTCTATGTTATATAACATTTTTTTGTGCTGGATTTTTGTACTATATTTTTGTGCTAAATTTTTTGTGCTGAATTTTTGTCTTAAATTTTTTTTCTCAATTTTTTGTGCTGGATTTTTTTGTACTACATTTTTTGCTAAATTTTTTTGTGCTATATTTTTTTGTACTACATTTTTTGTACTAGATTTTTTGTGCTATATTTTTTTTATACTAGATTTTTTTTGTTGTATTTTTAAAAAACAAAAGAGGTGTCACATGTCATTTTCACTCATTTTTATAAGGACCAAAATGCCCTTCATTCCTACTTATTAAGAGTGCCATATGTCATCATCACAATCCTTCTTAGGCTACTTAGGCAAAATCCACTTTTTAGTGGATCCTTCCCCTATGTTTCTATGTGCGTGTGATAATATATGTACAGAGTATGTATGTATGTATGTATGTATGTATGATCAGGCTAAAACTAAAATAAGCATTTTGGAATTGTGAATCGGACCAAGCATATGCCCGAACTGTTCCAATGCAATACGATTTTATAATTTTTTAGCTTGAGTCACACCCCCCGCAGACCAAACATCAATGAGCTTACTGTTGAAGTGTGAGCGTTACATATCGCAAAAAATGACATCGCAAAGTGATGAATATATAAAAAGGTGTAACAAGACTTGATATTAAAACTCGGGTGTAGCATGGTACAAAACTAGGATGCTAAAAGAGGGAGTTTATTAGGCCATAACACAATACTCACTGCTAAAAGATCAACGCGCATGGCCTGAAATATTATGCGCATGTATTTGAGCTCGCGACAAAGATTATTCAATAACTGAAGGTCATCAAATGTCTGAGCAGAGTTCCTTGTACAACTGGACCAGTATTCAGCTACAAGCTTGGAGAAGAATGAATCAGTTTCCATAAGCTTTGAAGGCTCATCATACTCCATCATTTTCCCTACAAATAAACAACTTTTAGTTTATTTTAATCGACAAATGTAACCCAGTTACTTATGAGTGAGACGATTTGGACTATATCTTCAGGTTAAGTATAACAAAAGTTGTTTGGCAACTTCTGAGTGGTTAAGTGCTGAATCAATAAGAGGTCTGAACCATTAAGTGCTGAACCAGTAAAATGTTTGAATCATTAAGAGCTAGTATAATGCTTAACCGTTCAGAGGCAAATGTCTTGACCAATTCAGATTAGAGGTCTTAACCATTCAGACTCAATATAATGCTTAACAATTCAGAGGCAAATGTCGGAACCATTCAGACGTTAGCTAGCGAAACAAACAGTCTGAACCATTAAGTGCTGAACCAGTAAGAGGTCTGAACAATTAAGAGTCTCATTAAGAGGTAAACAAACAGCCCCTTAGCTGAAAGGAGAACATGTTGATAGGCATTCAAATTCTGTAACTATTAATGCATATAAGCATATAACCACCTAACACATTATGGTTCTGTTTGTTTTTTGGCCAGAAGTACTTCTGGCCACTTATGTCTGCGCCGCGCAGACGCGGGCAGACGTTTGGATGCTGCAGATTGTTTGTTTTCTCGCAGACCTTTCATTAAAAAAGATCTGCGAGACCTCTTCACCACACAGACATGTTCCCATGTCTTCACCACACAGACACAAACCTCTTCTTGGCTCTTCTTCCACACCTCCACCCCCACATCCTGCCACCACCTCCATCACCACATCTCTGTCACCACCGCCACCCCACGTTCACCCATCTCCTCCACCCGACACCCCCAATCACCTCCACCATCAAAATCGATCTCTGTTTCAGAAACCCCCAAATCGATCGGTGAAATTAGGGTTTCAAAAACCCCCAAATCGATCTCTGTTTCAGAAACCCCCACCGTAACCGCCGTTGTCACAGGAACCGTAACCACCGCAGTCTTTCTCTCCTCGTACTCTCTCTCTCTCTGGATCTCTCTCTCTCTCTGTTTCAGAAACCCCCAAATCGAAGTGGTGGCGGTGGTGCTTGGTGGTTGCGACGGGGTTGGTGGGGGAGGAAGGAGGTTGGTGAGGCAGATGGTGGTTGAACGACGAAGCGGTGGTGGTGGTTGAACGACGGGGGTTGAACGACGGAGGTTGAACGACGAAGACGGGGTGGTGCGGTGGTGGTGCTATCTTGTAAAGAGAGAGAGTAGAGAGAGAGAGTTGAGGCAGTGTGTGTTGTGTGTGTGTGTGAAAAGTGTTTTGTAGAAGAAAAAAAAACAAACCCTCTTCTCCTTGCAGACTGCAGACATTTGGTCCACCTCTTCTCCTGCAGATGCCTGCAGATGTGGTCCGCAGACTGCAGACCTTTTCCCGCAGAAAAAACAAACAGCACCTATGTAAAGGATGATGCTATCCCAATAGTAAGTGGATCAACCCAACTTGACCCGGTCTATTTTGACCCATACAAAAAAATAAACCGCTTCAACTACCCAAACCCGTTTAGATCCCAGTTACCCAAACCGCCTAGCCCGCCCATTTAGCAACACGGAATGCATGAAATTATTTTTTTCCGACCATGTGGGAGATGTGACGTACCAAAAGACAGAACCATGACCTTGTCACTGTCGATAACGGTTGGGACTCTATGGGCCACAGTTATGACAGTGCAACTCGAGAACTCTTTCCTTATGATTCTTTGTAGAATAATATCCGTTGCTGAATCAATGGATGCGGTGGCTTCATCGAGTACTAGGATTTTGTTTCTCCTAAGTAATACTCTTCCTAGACAGAATAACTGTCTTTGTCCAGCACTCCAGTTCTCTCCTTCATCACTTACTATAAAATTCGAAAAAAATATGACGGTTAAGAGTCTTGTATTGTGTTTCGATATCCGTTTCGAAATTGATTATCTGAAAATGAATAATTACAGTCAAATAATTGACTCTAATAGAACATGTTACCAAAGCTAGTGTTTGGTAACATTGTTGATTTACTTTAAGAAATAATAAAGAAAATGTGGATAAAAAAGAGGGGTAAACAAGTAAAGTTAATAGAACTGAATGTATGGCTTGCAAATAATCAGCATCTCTTTATCCAAGCACTATAAATTAGATTTTACAATTCAAGTCACAAGAATAATAATAATAATAATAAAAAAGAATGCAAATATAACACCTCATAGTATGATATTCCATAAAGCTAATTTACCTGAAGAATCTAGCAAATTTGGAAGACTTCTAATGGTAGTTTTAAGTTGACACTTCTCTAATGCCTGCAAATTCATATGAACTATCAATATTATTGCATAAAGGTTGTATTGCAAATTCATTGTATTTTCACTTTTTTTCTGCTTAAATAATTGTACTTCCTTCGGGTATAGATTTATGAGTAGATCTGGGTATATAGATATATGAACAGATTTTTGTTCCGTTTGGGTCATTATGTGGACTTCTCGTAAAAGTTTATGTTCTGTTTGGGTTAACATTCTAAATCATATGACTCAAATGTATAAGAAAGTGCAACGATTCAAATAGAACAATAATGATAGTATCTTTGGTATTTTAATCAAAATATATATTGGTCTTGTTTAGTCATCGCACATTTTTGAGTCATCAAAAGGTGACTCTTGTAAGATTAAATATATTTAGTATATTTAATATATGGCCATTATAATCAATTTACATAATAATAGATCATTATATATTAAACCTATTAAATAATTAGTGGGTAATTGTTGATGGACCGTATTACCCTTAATGACTAATTAAGGTTTCCTCCCGGGTGTATCAAAGAGTCTATATATAGAGAGGCTAAGGGTTGAGTTCATAAGCTCACAACTTCACAACCAACCTAATCATAACATCATAAACCTCTCTTTCTCTACATACGATTCTAAGCCCCTAGAATCGGTACTACCATCAAGCACGTACACCCTAAGGAGGAACCAGACCATACTGACAAAGATGTCGAACTCAATGGCTTCGTCTCTGACTGGATACTCCGCTGCCCTTGCTGCCGTTACTGGTATGTAATTATTCATGTTTTCCATTACGTTTAAACGGAACTGATCAACATGTGGTATCAGAGCATATGTTGATAAATCAGTTCTGTTATGTATCTATCAATCTGGAAAACAAGACTCTTGAAATGGATAGATTTGAGTATGAGCATGCAGTAAGATTGAAATATAAACAATAAACCTCACCTAATACACTGGCTATAAGCATATGTGACATGAGATTCAAACGCATGCATCCACTAGTTGATCTTCACGGGTTTGTTTCATTCATGAACATATATTTGAGTATATGTTTCGAAATCTGAACATATGTTTGAATGGGTCAATAATGGTGGTTTTGATAATCTACCACCTACTATAATTGAAGCATGATAGATATAATATTGTTTATAATAATTGTGGGTGAACAATTTTCAATAAAGCATGCTTTGTAGTGTTGCTTTTGCATATAATATTGTTTATAATAATAATTGTGGATGAACGATTTGTGGTGTTATTGAGACTTTAGTGGAAATTGAACTTTAAATATTGTCAAAAATTCGCACCACTAAATTCGTTCCTAAACCATTAATATGCACTGAAGTCAAAAGCATCTTTTGCTTTTTGAATTACTAACCATTATTATTATTATTTATTTATTTATATTATGTATAAATAATTGATGGATGTATTTCCTTTTATTAAATGAATAAGCATGGAGAGTATTTCAATTAATATTATAAGAATATATTTATGTATTCTAAATTTTAGAGTTGGTTTATCCAATCATAACAGGAAATACAATCATAATTTTCAAACATGCATAAAATAACGGACATGTAGTAACTGGAAGGGTTACGTACCGTGATTTGAGAACTCCTGTCTAGGCTGGCATTCGTACAAATCCAATTAAAGGACCCGTTACCTACCTGGGGACTATCAATAAGAGTACCAATACCTATTAGGCCAAAGCATGTCCATCTAATCAATTAAAATGGTTTTGTTTATACTTAATTAATTAATAAGGATCAAATAATGTTTTACAAAACCAAACTAGCTTAACTTGAATGAGCTTCTGATGTATTAATTCTGGCCAAAGCTGATTTAATACATCTATTTATTGTTCAAGTATTATAAAAGCTATGTTAAGTATGCATTACAAACGTGAAATGTCTTAATTCTGGCCAAAGCTGATTTAATTCATTTATGTTTAGCATGCTTGACAAGTGCATAACTAAAGTGATTGTCTCATTTCTGGCCAAAGCTGATTTGTCATGATTACTTTGCACACATACTTAAATGATTACACTTCTGGCCAAAGCTGTTTTGTCTTTGTTTAAGTAGAATTTTACTAAGTCTATTATTTTGATGTTAGTAATAGACATATCACAATCTCTTCACATAATGATCCTTATATTAATGATCCTTAATTAATTTTATGATCATTTCGTCTGTCTTATTCTTAGTACCCATAATTTTACTCACTATAATTTACTTCTACATATATTTCATCCACTTTAATTCCTAAACCTAAAATGTTTGCTTTAATTAAAGTTTCTCTTAGAATTAGCTCTTAAATTAAATCCTTGATTATTTCTTAAGACACGATAATCCTATTGCTCTCTTCTGATAAAGTACTACAGAATAAAAGTAGAGCATGATTAATAGGACAAATCGAACATGATGTCTCTTATGATAATCAAGAATAAGTGCTGTCACTAAAAGGTTATTCCAGATTAAGTTTTTCCTAAGACTAATCTATAATTGTGGAATAATCACAAGAACTCCTAAGGTGCATGTCTTCATTTAAAATTATAAACTATAAACTATAAAGTTAAGTGGTATATGTGAATACATTATAATGTATAATACCATGACCCATAAAGTTAAGGGATTACGCATGGAAATAAGTACATTTTTCCAGTACATTACATACTAAGATTTTCACTTGTACAATTTAATGCATTATAAATCAACTATAACACTCAAAAGTACCAAAGTATAATGAGTGTGTTGATAAGCAACATATGTACAAAGAAATAAATGTTTGAAGCTGGAAAATAAGATGTTATTCACCTTACAAACACTAATAGTTTAAAAGAGGATTGTTCTAAGGTCCATAGACAAATTACAAGTGCTAATTCCAACTTTAAGGTTCTTCAAGGGAAAATCTCACTGCATAATTATGCCATTAGATTAGGCATAAGCAACGAGACTATCCATTATTCAAAGGAACAGTTGGATAAGTTAATTAGATAGTCACTTACTAATGATATTTGAGTCTGCTAATTTTAATATTCCAATTAACACATGATTAGTTGACTCTAGTTACATACGTTTCCTTACCAGAACTTGACAAATAACTAACATGAGAGATAGTGACAAAATTAAATGTTAAGACTATAAGAACCATAATAAGCAGTCTTCAAACAACGCTTTTCGATACCTTATATATTCTGATTAATCAGAATATAGTATCATAATTAAGCAAAGATATGAATATTGTGAGGTTTGCATAGTCAACATAAAGTCACACTTACCGTAAACTCTCATTTTATTTGTTCTAAATATCTGGATAGAAACATTACTAAGATGGAACTAGATGATACCTTACATTTTCACGACTTTTGTCACATGAAAATGAGAATTTGACAAAAGGAAAATGAGACTTATAAATTTCATCCATTATAACCAAAATTCATGACATGGTTAATGAGAATGATTTTTCATTTAATCTCATTCTAAGTGATTTTAAATCATGACGTTATAGCCCTAAAAATTATTTGGCTTAAGGAATAAGTATGGGTCCATCATAAGTCATTCCTTGACATTTGTGGAACTTATTCCAAATGAAATATTCAGACATAATTCATTTATCATTTAAAAGACTATCAACTTGTATCTAAATTTTGTCGCATATGGCTCACGGTCTTAAAGAAATCTATTCATATATGTGTTTAATAAGATTTCTATTAGATATGTCCCTAAAGTTTCTTATGATATCTGGACATTACAGAAATCAAGTAAAGTCTAACATATATATGATAGGTTCCCACGTCACATACCTAATTATAACTTATCTTGTAGCATTTATAGAGATATCATAGATCAGTGGGAGCATTAAGTGTCTTAATTATAACTTGTAAAAAGTTGCAAGAGGTGGGGGAGTGAAAACTTTATATTACTTCAGTTTACACCTCTTGTACATGACACTGCTCCATCTTGACACCGTTCTATCATCACTTGTCTCCTTCAAATTTAATGCTACTCTTACAAAAGTTTCATTGTTGCTTAATTGTGGGCACACTTAGATTTCTTACCTAAACTAACATAATCCTCAACAAGAGAAACTACAATGACTAACGTCATTAATATGTTCATTAATATGTTTTCTCTATTAGAATTTGTTTGGTCGTTAAATATTGACCCTAAGCATGCTGAGTTCCTAACGTTTTCTAAGGTCGGTGGGAGCAGTCAAAGTTCTTATAATGACTTGCAAGGAATACAAGAGGCGGGGGGAAGAGTGTCATTAAATTTTACTCTGAATTTAACTCCGATTACACCTCTTGTACACCATACTGCACCAACTCTTACAAACTTAGAATTCTGAAAATGATAGCAACCTAACCAAAAGCTAATCCATAAAACTGGAATTTCTAAATAAACCCAATAATTAACTCAGGAGGTCATCTAGGTTTAAAAGCCTACTAACTTTGATGATTACATAACCTCCCTAACTGAAGTTGAAATGGATTTTGGAAAAGTTTACTGATCCTATCTCTTCTAATTAAGCCATTAGTGTCAATCAATCTTCTGAATTGAATAAAATAGTTTTCTAGTAAAACTGATTTTATGTGTTCGTATAACGTTTGGGATTTGATTGAATTACTTAAGAGTGTTCATAACTAAACCAAATCCTAATATATAAACGTTAAGACACAAAGAAGTATGATTGATTGTCAAAGGTTATACTCAGAAAGAAATATATTATTAAAGAATCTTTATTACATATCTAACAAAAGATTTCTTTTAGGATCATCACTGTTCTAGTAGCTTATAATAGTTTAAAGCTACATTAGATGAACATTAAAACAATTTTCCCTAACAAATGGCTGACATATTTACATGTTCATAAAACAACCTGAAAGTTCTAAACTTAAGGTTAAAGAACAGTTTGTCTATAAGCCAATAAAATCCATGTATGGGTTAATGCAAACATCATAATGTGATGAAATCTTAACGCAATTATTTTCATCAACAACCAAGTGGAATAATATACCTACCTCAAGATGAGTGGGAGCAACTAAGATAAACTTGTCTATATAGATGATATTCTTTTGACAAGTAGATGTTACATAAGTCAAAGCATTGTTGACACAAACTTTGATATAATAGATCTCAGAGATATCTCTTACATAATAGATATCATAACATGTTGAGATAGACCAAATGGGACATTACTTCCGTTCCATAAGTTTAACATTAAATTGGTCCTTACATATGTAACAAACATTAATGCTCTCATTTAGAGGATAATAGGATAAATGTGATTATTTATTTATGCTTCATTAATTAGAAGCCTTATGTAAATTCAAGTCTATACTCGTTTAGATATTACTCACATTGCAACACACTAGATATGTCTAGATTAATGTGAAGCATCTAATGGAGTATTACAATATCTTTAAACGAAACGAGAGGCTATAATTTGAAGAAGAAGTGAGAACTCAAACCGGTTTATTACTCTAACTTTGTGATATTCAAAGATGATAAAATGTAATTTCGGGTATATCCTTATGTCAGCAGAAAAAAAAAAAAAACCTAACTTATGGAGGAGTTATAATAAACTGATATCAACAACCTAAGTTATAACGACATAATATAGTCACTAAATGTTGTTGGAAATTTATCAGTGGACTCATGATTTTATTAACTCCATATAATTAATGTTTTGAAGACTTATTGTGATAAAGTCAGCTACCATGTCTCCTTGAACAGTAACAGTTCGAGATGTGCTGCATTAAAATTCGATACGCAATTAATTATTCGTTTATGAACGAATTGAGGAAACTAAATCTTTGTATCGAATGCATTCATGATATGCTTAAGGATCCTATAACTAAAGGTCTATTACCCATAAGTCTTATTAAGAGTGCTCATAAAAGAGAAGGGTTTTAATTGATGACCATGTACAACTGCATATCGTACTATGAATGACTAACTATTAATTTTCCTCATCAGTTTGATTTTGTATGTCTCTTAGATATGTTCTGCCGGTGTAATGACATATAGACAACTATAAATACAAATCAAACGTTAAAGGGCTTACATATTTTGATCATAACTGTTAGGTTTTAAATTAAGGCTATAGTATGACTAATGGGGGTCCTGAGTCGCATAATGATTCAACGGCTGTATTTCTCTGCTATAGTACTTGTTTAAGGCTAAAATGAGTATTAACTTCTGATCAGGCTTATCTAATACTCATAAGTAAATGATTACTCGGCCAAGTGGGAGAATGTAAGATTAAATATATTTAGTATATTTAATATATGGCCATTATAATCAATTTACATAATAATAGATCATTATATATTAAACCTATTAAATAATTAGTGGGTAATTGTTGATGGACCGTATTACCCTTAATGACTAATTAAGGTTTCCTCCCGGGTGTATCAAAGAGTCTATATATAGAGAGGCTAAGGGTTGAGTTCATAAGCTCACAACTTCACAACCAACCTAATCATAACATCATAAACCTCTCTTTCTCTACATACGATTCTAAGCCCCTAGAATCGGTACTACCATCAAGCACGTACACCCTAAGGAGGAACCAGACCATACTGACAAAGATGTCGAACTCAATGGCTTCGTCTCTGACTGGATACTCCGCTGCCCTTGCTGCCGTTACTGGTATGTAATTATTCATGTTTTCCATTACGTTTAAACGGAACTGATCAACAACTCTTTGTTGCGTTCTGTTTGGGTCACCATTATAATACCTTAGAATGACCTAAACAGAACATTACACATCTTTAAATGACTCTTATATCGAAAATTTACGATGATTAAAACAGACACAAAAGTGAAAGTACATTAGTATTTTATGCAAAATATTCTTTTTGGTCCCGTTGTAAACGTATTTTTTTTGTACATTTAAGTCATTAACTAATGTCTTTCTATCCCGTTTGGGTCATTATACTAGCTTGATGTAACTTTTTTGAATCATTTGGGTATGATCTAAACGGCGACTCAAAATGTACGCAAAAAAAGAACAATGATCACAATGGCACAAAAGTAGAAGTTCATTGGTATTTTGTGCAGAAAAATCCATATGAATATCAGTGTAGATGTTTTGGTTTGGTTACCTTCCATATCTCATCATCAGAATGAAGTCCAAGCGGGTCCATGTTTGTTCGAATACTACCCCTAAACAGGGTGGGTTCTTGTGGGATGACACTTAAATTCATTCTAAGATCTTTAAGCCCAATAGAGCAAATGTCTAACCCATCTATAAGAATTCTTCCACTATCGGGTTCGACCAAACGAAATAAAGCTGTTATTAATGTCGTTTTCCCGCTTCCTGTTCTTCCAACAATGCCTACTCTAGTCCCTTCCTTGAATGTACAAGTGATCCCTTTAAGAACTAGCGGTGCGTTTGGACGGTATCTTAACTGAAATCACAAGCCCCATAAATGCATAAACATTAAGATCTTAACAGAACAAATATCTCAATTCTACACGCTTTTAGAAAAGTATAAATTTATATCAATTTGTACGCGCTTTTTCCAAGATAATTACATTTATACGCTTGTACAAATATAAAAATACTGCAAGACTTTACGCGCTTACAGTTGTATATAAAATGTCGACACTTGCAACTGTTTTATGTCAACCTGACTAGGGCTGTTCATGAGCCGAGCCGAGCCAGGCCAAGCTCGGGCTCGGCTCGATTATAAACCGAGCTGGCTCGGCTCGGATTTGAAACCGAGCTGAAAATATAAGCTCGGGCTCGGCTTGGTTTTAAACCGAGCTAGCTCGGCTCGGCTTGGTTTGGCTCGATTTTATAAAAAAAAAACTAATATATACCTCTTAAAATTTAATAGCCTAAAATATTATTCAATAATTTAAAAGAATATATTCAAAATAAGTTCAACCTAATACAATTCAAACCAAAATCAAGTTTAACAACGCAAAATAAGTTTTAATTTCAATAAAATACAATATTAGTTCATTAGTATGGTAATCAATCTTCAAATATCAAATTACAAACCTATATACATGTAAATAATAATCAGTTTTTTTGTAATATATTATAATGTATATAAAATTAAAACTTATTATAAGTAAAATAATTCGAGCTAAACCGAGCCGAGCTACAAAGCGAGCCAGCTCGGCTCGTTACGAGCCGAGCCGAGCTAGGCTCACTTTCTAAACGAGCCGAGCCGGCTCGGCTCACTTTTAAACCGAGCCAAATCGAGCGAGCTTTTTCCGAGCTAAATCCGAGCGAGCTTCGAGCGAGCTCCGAGCCGCGAGCTTTTTGAACAGCCCTAAACCTGACCAAGCCTAAAAGTTGCCTTTTGAATCATGTATCTTGACACATTCTTTTTTTAAAAAAATCTCGAAAGAAGTATGAACTCACCTTTAGATCCTCGAAATTAATCCTTCCCTTGGAAGGCCAAGATGATGGTGGTCTATTATTCACCACAACTGCCGGTGGCTCAGTTGGAATGTGCATGAATTGCTTAACCCGTTCTACTGAAATGATGTAATTGGCTAAGCTGCAATACCATCTAATAAAAAAACACTTGGGTACCGGTCAAAGTCAATGCATAAGAAAGAGAGAGGCCAACCATTCCTGTACAAAGATTGAATATATGGAGTTAATATATGTTGTCTATGAACACATAAAAAGTTGTCCTGACACCTCCCGGACCCATGCATGCGGGAGCCTCGTGCACTGAGTTTGCCCTTTTTTAACATACATGAACCATAGTGGAAAGTTGAAATCTTGACCCATTTATTTATTGAGTCGTTTGCTTTATGTCTTATCTCTTATCGGTCAAATGCGTCAAATCAGAAGAATAAAAATAGCTAAAAAAGAGATGGGCCGCAAGTCACCCGAAGTGTTTATTAAGGGTTTATGTCATAGATAGCAACATGCTTAGATTGGTGGTCCATTTGTCATAATTATATCCAATAATATCCCAGTCTTTTCTTTTTTATTGAAGCTGGTTAGTATCCTTCTTTGAAGTGAACTAGCTTTGTGATTTAGCTATATGCCACCTCATCAAGTGCCACATAGCAGATTGAAAAAGTCGATTATTACCGAGTTTATTTTTTGTGATCATATTCAACAAACTTAGAAAGATTAGACAAAAGTGTTTCGGGTCGACCCAACCCGTTTCAACGTGTAAAAGTACCCGTTTTGACTTGTTACCCGAGTACCCAACCAACCCTTATTTCACCTCAAGATATGACTAACATACCTGGAGGCACAAAACCATTTGGAATAAACACCAGAAGAAAACTAGCTGTGAACAAGGTGAGATTCGAAAATGCTTCGGTTCTCAAAACCAACCATTCCAATGAAGCATTTGAGAAAAAGAAAGTCGTTGCGTCTGTATCCACCAACTTGAGGTATTCTTTAAAAAATCTATCTTGCATTTTAAATGCCCGTATTGTTGCTACACCGAGCGATGTTTCAGATGCAAAATTCATCACAGGTGCTTTTGTTGTTCCATTGATTCTCATTAGTTCCCTTGCATTTGGTTGATAATATCCCTGCAGTTCACAAAAAAAGATACAGTTTTCACAATGTCTTCTACCCCGACTTTGAATTAGCTTCATGTATACACTTCTAGATTTCATAATATCTTATCTATCTTTTCAAAACACTAAGAATGCCATATTTATAGCTTCCATAGTAAACAAAGTGAACTAGTGACTTATAACAGTTGTTTCACTGAATAAAGAAATAGAAAAACAACATTATCTCTGAAAGGATAACCAAGATTTACCTGAGCATATTTTGTGGCCACGAGACCGAAAATGGCTACAATGAGAACTTGCCATGTCACTGAGGCCATAATGCAAATCATAGCAAGTAATTCAATACCAGCAGCAGCCACATAAGCGAAAGAAAACGGTATGTCAAAATCGATTACACTAAGATCAGACGAGGCCTGCAGGAAATATTAAATTAGCAACCAAACATGTTATGTATACAACATTTTTTTTCTTCTTTTGGGCTAAATTTATAACAATGTAACCACCTTGGTCTAAGTTCTGTTTAGATAACCAACTCTTCTAGGCCAAATAAAAGATTTGAAACTCGAAAACTGATTCAAGCTAACCGACTTTCAAAAGTTTTAATTTAAATATTTTGATCTAAGGTAACTTAACATGGTCAGTGGCGGAGCTTGCCTGTTGAACGTCCCAGGGCCGAAAGACACGGGCACTAAAAAATGCCGCCGAACATAGTATATATAAAAAATTTCGATCGAAATGCGGAAAATTAGCACTACGGCCGAAAAACTTGCCAGGGCCATGGCCTTGGCACGGGCCTTCTAAGAACCACCCCTGAACATGGTAAAGGTCAAAAGGATGACGTGTCGATAGCTTTTGGCCATGTTGACTTTTTCCATGTGTCGTTGACATGGCGCCTCCAAACTGATTATATTAAGTGACTACCATAAATCAAATATTTGAACTATCTGGCCTAAAAAATGTTGGTTACTATAATCAGAATTCAAGAAAATATTTTCCAAAAAATCCTTACCCTGGTTAGAATTCGGCCAACTGGAGTCGAGTCAAAGAAGACCATGGGAGCACTGAAAATCGAGTCAGTGAATTTATTGAAGAACAATTTGGAGGCCTTTAATCCCAAAAGTGCAGCAAACAATGATCTTAAAAACACAAAAACTGTGCTAATAGATGAAAGCAAAGTATAAACACAAATCAACATGATGGTGGTGACTTTTGGGATCTGAATACCATATGCTAGCCAATAACTTGCTGCTGCTTGAAGAGCAACAAAACTAGTTACGGTAAAAACCGATAAAAATAAAAACCATGATCCTTCTGAGATGACAACATAATCTAAGAAAGGTTTCCATCCAACATTCCCAATCTCCTTTTCCTCTTCTTCAGTCAACTGCACTCCTGGTGGGCCCTTCATTAACTGCCCCTTACTTTTTTCTTTTTTGAGGTAATTATTACTATTTTCATCCAAATTTTGATGCATATTCATTGTTTTGTTTTCAGAAGGTGAAGAGTTTAAACCTGTGATTGCCTCTTTATGAGCATTCACAAGCTCTTCAAATGCTGTCCCTGCCATTAAGATTTTCTCATAGTTTCCTGATTGTGTAATTTGACCATCTTGCATAACCTTGAAATAAAAAATAAATAAAATAAAATATGATCACTAAAAATGATTAAAAACCTATATATTGGGTCAAATTGGTTGGGTAACGGGTCAAAACATGATCAAATTGATTGACCCGCTAACACCTTCTATCATTAGAAGTATGTATAAACAACAAACGCACCAATTTGATTACAAAAACGACACTGTAAAAATCATAATCTTAATGTTTATATAAAACAATTTAGGAGGCTATATGTGTTAAAAGTAGAGCTGGGGCAACCAGTTTGACCCCATTAGACCCGTTTGAGATAAAACACAACCCAATTAACAGATTCATAAGGTTTAATCTTGATTACCAGAATATTGTCAACTGACGAGAGAAACTCCACTTGATGAGTGACAAGAATGACTGTTTTGCCCTCAAGACAGTTCATAACACAATCCTGAACCACAAGATTCACAATTTAAATATTCAAAGATGAAAAGAGAATAGCCCATGAGTGTTCAAGGAATCCATAAATCCAAAAAACCGAAAACATTTCAAGAAGTTAAAATCTTACATTAAAGAGAGTCGCGGCTGTATGTGCATCTACGGCACTAAAAGGGTCATCAAGAAGATATATATCGGCATCATTGTATACTGCACGTGCAAGTTGAATCCTTTGTTTTTGCCCCCCACTCATGTTAAGCCCTCTTTGACCAATTTCTGTTAAATCTCCATGAGTAAAAGCTTCAATATCTTTATCTAAAGCACACGCCTTAATAGCCTTTTCATATTTAGTTCTGTCCATTGGCTTCCCATACAATATGTTATCTTGAATTGTCCCACTTTGAATCCAAGATGTTTGGCTAACATAAGCGATCGATCCAAAAACACCCACCTGAAAACAAAACAAGATTACAGTTAATCGGATATAATTATATAAAGTACAAAAACTTGCATGTATTCAGTATAAAGAACTTGATCACATACAATCAATGAATTTGTGCACTTACTGTTCCAGAAGTTTTGGATATTTCTCCAAGAATAGAATATAGCATAGATGATTTTCCAGCTCCAACTGACCCGCAAACCGCTACTTTCTGTCCATATGTTACTTCAAGATTTATGTTTCTAAGAGTTGGAATGGGTGATTCAGGATCCCAACTGAAATTCCCATCCTGTATTTTGATATAAGCATGTGAAGTTTCCAGTTCTTGGTTTCTTTCCGTCCTTATATCTTTAAGTTCGTCATCAACCAAAAAAGAATTGATCCTGTCAAAGGATACTTTGACTTGGATTAATGCAGAAAGCGCTTCAGGTAAGAACCTTACGGGTTCAGACATGGTTCTTAATGCCGCTAATATTGTAAAAATAGTGGCAGCATCCAAAGGAGCACTTTTCAGTAACACACAGCCAAAAAAAACAACCGAAGAAACGAGTGTCGGTGACATCCAATACAAAACCGTGCCATAAGCCCGTTTGAGTTGAGTTTCACGTAGCCAATGGACTTCGGTCTCTCTAAAAGATTCAACAATTTTCTTGAACTTTTCCTCCCAAGATTGTAATTTGATGACCTTCATGTTGTTTAAAATCTCAGAAGTGGATCTTAGTCTTTTGTCCTGAGCCACCATGAAATTTAACTGACTTTTTTGCATAGCTTTTGCAAATGGAAAATTGAGAAGGCCGCATAGAATTAAAGGGACTAAACCTGGAAGAACACCTAATCCTACTACGGAAAACAAGACCGCAATTGATAGAAATAGTTGAAGAGAACAAGACCACCCCAAATGAAACCACATTGGAAAATCACCCATTCTGTAGGCATCAATCGCTATGTAATTCACAACTTCCCCCGTAGAATGTCGTGTCTTTCCTAAATTAGAAAGGTTAAGTTGTTTCTCATATACTTTCACCATTAAAGCTGACCTCATTCTCATACCAGTTCTTCTTGCATTAAAGTAAAACTGTCTGTTAGACAATGACTCCACTACCTTGACTACAATCAAACACCCTACTAATAATAATCCATGATGTACATCTTTATTTTCAAGGTTGGCGTAGTCAACAAACGCGTAGAGTAGTAACGGGCTAACAACCACCATTATATTTCTAAGAAGAATGCATAATCCTGAAAAAACCATCTCTTTAAAAAACACTTTGGCTAGTGCTTTAGGAACCAAGTTAGCACTGTTTAAGGTTTTTTCTGTTTGAAGTGAATCCCATGCTTTTGTGAACTTCTCATGGGCAACAGCCGCTTGGTCTATGGGTGCTAAACATGGAATGTCTTCTAGAACTAATGGCTTTCTATAACCTACTGCAAGCAACGGGTTCACCCAAGAAAACGTCAATTTGCTTAGAAAACTTGGTTCTTCTTGTTGGCTTGTATTTGCATCCGGTGTTTCATTAACCAATAAGGGCTCGGATAACGTCTGGCTTTGTGTGTATCGAGTGATGAAATGTTTTGAGTTTCTTAAAGCACACAAGAGAAGTAAGAAGCTAACAGCCCATTCTATCGAAACCAAGTTCAAGATGGTCAATGATTTTGACAAATTCACGATGTTGACAAAAGAAATTGACAAGAAACCGAAAGCCCACCAAACGGTAGCTAGAATCTTGACTGGCGTAAATCTTTCTATGAGTAATGAAACTGTCAAACTTACCCAAACTAGTGGTCTAACAATGAACACCCACCAATTCAGTTTAGGAGTTTTAGCAGTCACATCCCATAAACCAGCAATGAGATATGAAACCGAAGTGAGAACACAACAAGATGCAACTGATACAGTTATCCAATCATTTTTTCTTGATCTGTTGGTGTTGTTTTTCCTAATATAACATAAAAGTAGCAGCAAGTAGAAGAGAAAGACAAACACCAAGTTGAAAATGTCTATAATACTTCGTGTGAATTCAAAATCGTCCTCGGAAACCATAGTGATCCTCCCTGAGAATAAATAGTAATTACAAGTTGGATTTAGAACAACTTAGAATTGTAGTATCAGTTTGAGATTTCTTATTAGAACAAGCTATCGTTATAGAATAAAGAAAACCTCCTAAAATATTATGTATTATTAATCAACTACCTATAGGAGTACTGTGAGAATATTTACAAAGAAAACCTAATCAAATCATATGTCTTAATTATGGTATAGATATTACAATAAATCCTAACTATATATATATGTATCTCCTTTGGGCATGCACGCGCCTAGGCCCTTATGCAAGGCAGGGCGTAGGGAAAACACTTTATTGCCATCCAGTTGCTCCGGCTAGATTGCGGCCTAATCCTGTAAGTTCCGAGAAAATTCTACAAATTCCAGCAAACTGGTTTGAAACATCCAAAAATGGCTTGGAACTAGCCTAAACTAGCTCTAAACAAGCCTAAAACATGTCTAAGACCCCAAAATATGGTATGTTAATGTTATATGCCTTGCTTATCACATGCCCTCGCTTTTTGAGTGCGCTTTGTGCCTGTTAGAATCTGGTATCAGTTTTAAATCAAATAAAATGACAAGGTAAGTGGCGGTCGAAAGCTTTGTTTTTATTGAACAATAATCAAAGGTTGCTATCGCAGACTACAAGGCTTTTTCGACTGACTAAAGTGAATAATTAAAACACAGAACTCCTACTACTTACATACTGGAAATTAAACAAATTGCTAAAGAAAAGGTCTTCATCAGTCACCTGTGACTCGGTAAAAGATTGCAAAGCTAATACCCGGTCAATGCTAATCAATATTCACCCCTTTAGCGTTGACCTTAGTCTTCTTCAAATCTTCAACTCCAATAAGCTTTCTCATTTCAACAAACTTGATCTTCGGGAATGCTTAGTAAAGATGTCAGCCTTTTGCAGCTCTCCACTGACATGCTCTAACATGAATCTGATCTCGTTCCACGCATTCACGTATGAAGTGATACTTAGTATTGATATGCTTGCTTGTGCCATGAAAAACTGGGTTCTTCATTAATGCGATTGCAGGCTCATTATCAAGCAAGAGTTTCACTTTTTGCATTTCTTTTCCGGTCACAGTCACATTACTGACTAAACCACAAACATTGGCAAGCAGCTGAAGTTGCAGGGCTCACATGAACTCAAAGCAACTGTTTGCTGCTTTTGAAAGGCCCAAGTTACCAAATTTCCTGAGTAGCAGAACACCGATCATCCAAGTATGTACCATGGCTGTTATTGCTGCTTTTAAATACCCGAGAGCATGTTCTAATGCTGCAAAATGGATTTCCTTGGGGCTTTGCATGTAACTCATTACACCCACTGAATAACCCAGGTCCGGACGTGTATGAAGTAAATATCTAAGACTCATCCCAGGACCACAATTTCGATGAAGACAGTATGTGTGGACATGAATGTCGATATTCATCACACATCATGCACCAATACATGTTTGATCTTTGAGCGAATGGGACAATCATAACAATAATAATACTAACCGAAAAACTGAATGATCAGAACTTGCACTTGAATATAATCGAATGAATGTTATGTGTGTGATTACAAGAGCTGAAAGACTCGATCCCTACTTATACTTTGCGAAACGATGCGAGGCAACGTTTCAAGAAAACGTTTCGTGATAAACGCTTTACGGTTGTTCCCAAAGCGTGATATCGCTTCATACTAAAACCCTATGTGGACTTCTAATCGACTGACCCATTACATGTGGCCTCCGACCCAAATCGAAAATAACCTAAAGTCCAATAAAGTCTTGACCCAATAACAAAAACATAAAATAAGATAAGCCCAAGACCATTTGAGATTATTTTCTTTCAAGGGGTGCCTTGGATACCCCTCAATTTTCTAGGCGAATTGCAAAATACCCTTGCATGTAAGGTAAATAAAAAAATTTCTATTATATGAATCTATAGTTAAAAAGAACAAATTGGATACCGCAGAATGTTTCATCTAGATCCGCCAATATAATATCCTTTTAGGGGACCCGGGGTGGTCTGTTATACCACCCCCATCACTCGTTCTCATCAACCATACACCACCGCCACTCCTTCTCATCACTCGTTGATTTAATAACGCGTCAACCATATCACGCGTGAAGAATTTGATTTGACTTCAGTTTTGTTTTGTTTTTTTAATGATTTTGATAGTGTGTGCCTGTGTGGTGAGTGATGGACATGTCCACTAAAAACCATCACTAGTGATGGAATAAAGCTCGATGACATGACGGAATTGATTGGATGTTGTGAGTGAGTGATGAGTGATGGCCACCCCTACCCCCTTATAAACTGTTGCATCTACCGGCTTGCCATCATCATTCTTAAACAATTGTAATTTAGGTTCCTGGGGTATTTTGTATTGTTGTAGCCTCAATGATCTTATTAGCATAAGCTTCCTTAGTAAATTGGGGATTTTGCAAATTAGGGCTCAATTCTTCTCCAATAATTGAAGTTTCTGGGCCCGGGTCCTTCTGACTTCCCTCAATAAATACACCGGCCCAACTCAGGGTTGTTTTGGGCTGGACCTCTTCACTCTGAGCCCAAGTCCACTGCCTCCTTTCATCAAAAAACCACATCTATGGATATTTTGACTTTATTTGTGCCCAGTATAGTTCGGTTTCTCCACTCTGCCACGTCATTCTGATGTGGTGTATAGGGGGCTATCAGTTGTCGTTGATGCGGAAACGAATGCAGTCAAATGGCTTAAGAAACTCGAATGATTAAAATCAAAGAGTTGAACCAAAAGGCTCAAGGAAACCTTCAATGGTTTTACAATATTTAAACTTAATCAAAAACTAAAAAATCACAAACCTTAGAACCCCTTATATAGGTGAGGAATCATAACTAAACAATTCAAAATCATAATGTAACTAGGAAACAAATAGATAAAATAGGAAATTGAAATCTAAATAATTATTAAAAATAATATTCAATTCAAACTTGTACATATCCCAGCATTAGTTTCACCCCATGTCTTCACAAAATTCACTAAATCGTTGTGAATTGTATTCACCTCTACGATCTATTCTTAGTATTTTGATTTTGTACTTTCTTTTTCAACTCACATTTTGAACCTCTTGAACCTCATAAAACCTTCGTCTTTGGATTTAAGTAAGCAAACCCACACAAAGCGGGAAAGTATTTATTATCTCCTTTGGATTGGAGTGTAGTGGGACCACAATCGTTGTGATCGATGAGTGATATATGGCATCCCGGTAACCATCTGTTTTCTCTTCAATTCTTCATATACGCCACTACTCCAAAATTTGCATGTCCTAGACCTGCATGCCAACCCCAATTTTCTTGATCTAGATTCATAGCCAAGCAAGTGTCAATTGTCAGCAGGATTTTGTACAACTGATTTGTTGATCTAGGGACCTTCAATACCAATCTTCGATCTTCATCGTACATTCTTAAGTAGTTTTGCTTCATTCACGCATCATGCCCATATTCAGTCCTTTGTCCTAGACTGATGACATTGCTGTGTAGAGCAGGAATATAGTATACATTTGGCAATACAAATTGAGCACCATTCTTGCAATCAAATAAGAGTGTACCTTTTTTCCTTTGATCTCAACTTTCAAATTATCACTGAATTTGACTTGTCCGGTTATACTCTCATCTAGTTCCGCAAATAACACTTTATTCCCAGTCATGTGGTTACTAGCACCATTATCTTGATTGTTGATGCACTTTTGTATGTCGCTAGTGATGTTCGGTTCGCGATCGACGTTGACGACGTTCCTTTGTTGTGTGACTCGAAGAACATAAAGATTCAAGTGACATCGAATGCTACACAACGTGGATTGGTCATGAGATAGACGTATTATATGAAGACTAACATGTTATCCTTAGTTTGGAAAGGACTTAGATCGATAGTCTTCATTTTCTGTCTAGGTAGGTCCAAACGACAGTGTTACATTCATTGTCGTTTGGAGGGCATTCATACATGACCTTCGTTTAGCTTATATCCAAACGAAAGTGACACTATCGTTTGGGACATGTCACTGTCGCTTGGCTTTGTGTCTTGTTAGTATAAATGCTCGTTCGTGTCACTTGTAAATTAGGGCTTGAAAGAGCTAGAGAGAGAGAGTGTGTGTGTGTAAGGAGAGTATCAGAGAGCTCATATGTGTATAACTTGTACTGAAACTCTGTTGAAATCCATACACGAACCGTTAAACGTTGATATCTTTGTCTACTGATTACATCCTCTTGCTCGGTTGTGGTGTAACTTGGATTCCGCACTCGATACACCATCCGAAACAAGAAATCACTTTGTTTAAGATCCGATTCAGGACCTACTTGGCAATACAAATTGAACACCATTCTTGAAATCAAATAAGAGTGTGCCTTTTCCTTTGATCTCGACTTTCAAATTATCACTGAATTTGGCTTGTCCGGCTATATTCTCATCAAGTTCCGCAGATAACCCTTTATTACCGGTCATGTGGTTACTAGCGCCGTTGTCTAGATACCACAAGTTCCCATTAGTTCCACTTTCTTCCTACTTATTTGGATATACCTTTTCTTCATTTAGAAGGATCATGGTCATCTCTTCTTTACCACAAACGCTTAGTAGTAGAGTTGGCTTGTCTTCTTGTTGTGTCAAATTAATTTCTTGGTCTTGGGTCTTTTTATTTTGGCATTCGGATACATAATGCCCTTGTTGTTGGCACTCGAAGCATTTAACATGGCTCTTGTCTTGTGAGTTCTCTTTAAAGCACCTGCCTCCTGATGAGATCTGCCACCCCGATGTCCGCCCCTCCCACAAGTCCATCCTCAACCCCTGTTGCCACGTTTACCACCCTTGTCACTGTTCCACCCCGGCCTCGACCACCCATCGTGGCTGGTTTATTTATTGCCCTTTGATTTGATGTTGCTTCCGACTTTGTAAGCAGCAATGAATTCTCGGTCATTGATTTTCCTTTCTGAAGTTTAAGTTTATCCTCTTAAGCTTTTAAATGGGCAATAACTTCTTCCAAAGGCATCATCTCCACATCTCCACATCTGAGCTTTGTTCTATCAATGCAACAAAATTACCGTGGCAATAGCTTTCTAAGCAACTCTTTATCATCATGGCTCCCACACTATTGTACTTTGAAATCATCCCAGATAGTTTCCCTGCACATTGATCAATAAGATCCCCATCCTTCATTTGCAATGCCTTGAACTCACTCTTTAAGATGCGTAGTCGTGCCTTATTAACCCAATCTGCTTCTATATATTGAGATTTCAAGGAATCCCAGACACCCTTGGCCGTCTTTTTCTCGCAACCTATGACAAAATCTCTTTGGGAATAGAGTGAAAATACCATCCTGTATAAATAGGCTATTCTATTTGTACAGATATGGTAGAGGGGCGCATACAATCCTTGCTTGTATATTAGTTTTCAGTTATTGTCTTCGGCGCGGGGTAGAGCAGTTTGGTAGCTCGCAAGGCTCATAACCTCGAGGTCATGGGTTCAAATCCTCTCTCCGCAATACTTTATGTAAAAAAGTATGTTTTACTCTAGTAACTAGTAATTAGTTAACGCTTTTTCTTTTGGGGTAGGGGTAGAAGGCAAAGAGAGGAAGGATAGAATAACTACAAAATGAAAGCATGAGCCTATTTACTTTTCTTCTCGTCTACAACCACACCAGTTGGTGGCTCAATGGCATCCCACAACCCGTGGGCATCCATTATTGCTTCCCTTTTTATGGCCCAAGTATTGTAATTGGTAGGGGTGAAAACCGGGACTTGAAACAGGAATGGGTTAATTATCTTTGGAGGATTGGAAGTAGTTGCTACAACTAACATCGTTAACAAAGATATTTAGGCATACACGATAGAACAGAGCTCTGATACCAAATGTTAGAATCTTGTATCCGTTTTGAATCAAATAAGAAGAAGAATGACAAGATAAGTGGCAATAAAAAAATCTGTGTTTATTGAACAATAATCAAGGGTTGCTATCACATATTACAAGGCCTTTTCGACTTATTGAAAGTGAACAATTAAAACACAGAACTTCTGCCAATGATCTCTAGATCAAGTGGTGGAGAGCTTGCATTTCTCTTATGAGATGCAGGTTCGACTCCCACTTGGTGCAGAGTGAGGCACTGGTGGGCAATGATAGGAGACCCAGGGAAACCTGGGTTGGATCCTTGAGCCAAACGGGTTTTACCGGTAATTTCACTGTCATGCCTACGGGCGGGTGGGTTACCGGCTTTTCTCCGGAATTGGTGGTGGACTCGGGTTACTCTCGGAGTACTCCGTTTGTCCAGTGGGTGCCCAGAGAGTGCTCGGGATTAAGTTTGTTGGTCGTTAAAAAAAAAAAACACAGAACTTTTACTACTTAAATACCGGAAATTAAACAAACTACTAAAGAAAAGGTCTTCAACGGTCACTTATGACTTGGTCAACACTCCACATACACATAAATTACATCTAATAATCAGGTTATTGTGATTTTAACAGTCAGCATTTAATAACCAGTAGGATAAAATAAGTTCAAATAATCAATCCAAGTTCCCAAACACTCCTTAATTAGTTGCCCGGGCGTAGCTTTCAAGGGGCCGGGGGCGCCCGACCCAGAACATTTCGCTCAATAATGTTATGTATGTACATTTCGTATAGAATTTTTTTAGGTATATACGTTTTCGACCCCCCGGTTTTATAAAAAAAAATTACTTATATAGAATTTTTAGGTTCGGTGACTTCCGACCCCGATGGAAATTTTCAAGCTTCGCCAATTAGTTGCAGAAATTTCAAATGTTTGTAACAATATATATATAAAGGTATATATATATATGTATATCATCAAACTTTCAGAATCCATATAATCACATTAACAAGCATAATTACATTATCTATGTAAACAATTGAAGTTCGATGAATTAAAAAATATATAAGTAAAGACTAGAAACGTACCAACTAAAATCTTTAGTGAATCCATTGATAAGTTTTCCGATCAACAACTGCTCCAATCCGCCACTCTTCACCACCGAATCACCGCCATATCTCGAGAAACGTGGAGAAATCTATACCAAATCATCATGAATCAGAACTGGTTTATTGAAATATGTAGAGAAGAATACAAATGCAAGACGGAAATAACACGTCAGAATGATAGATACAAGTGATATAGTATGCCATGGTATGCAGATAAATTCCAAAGAAAATTGCCAAAATTGACAAATTAATCTGATACGCCAGAATTTCCAACTCGTTTTGGATTCTTGTAATAAGATATTATTATTATTTCATATATTTAACTGCCTCCACTAATCACTATGTCTTGCTGATTAAAAAAAAACGAATTAATAATATGAGTGCGATTAGCTTAATCTCTGTATGCATGAACGATCACGTGCAATCCATTGATGGCGATTATCTATGCATGCAGTATTTGCTTTCGAATACAAATGGTAGCTGCTCAGGCATGAAATGTCTTAGGATTTAAAAAATAATAATATCTTATATTTCAAAATTGTGTTGAGTTATATCTAAATATATTCGAACTCAACTAATATTTAGGTTTGAGTAAGGTTAAGATGTCTTCTTAGTATATTTAGACAAAAATCAGCTTTTTATTTGATCCTGCGTCTTGTGATATTTATGTAGTTATTTAACAGACAATGGGATAATGTGTTTAAAATTGTGCGGGTTCCAAACAAGTATGGGATTTGATGATATCTGCATGATTGAACGAACTCATTTACCTACATCAAAACAAAATATATTAATATATTATGTAATAATATAAAAAAATAATAAGATTTTGTAAGAGCATTCACAACACTAAACCTCCACAAACGTCTAGCTCAACGGACACATTAAATTCCAAACCTATCTTAAAAATACTCGTTTTTCCCACTATACCTAACCTCCACAAAAAAAACGCAATAAATTTATTGTGTGTGTTTGAGAGAGAGAGACCACAAAAACCCATTAAAATTATTGTGTGTTTGAGAGAGAGGGAGATAGAGACCACAAAAACCCATTAAAATTGTTGTGTGTGTTTGTGAAACACACGCACACACACACACAGAGAAAGAGAGAGAGAGAGAGATAGATAGAGAGAGAGAGAGAGAGATGAAACTGGGCCACCTTCCTCGTCGGGATGGGTTTGAAATTCGGAACCTCCACAAATCGAACAACCCCTACATCAACAGTCACCCGAAATAAACTCGCCCAGATGCAGCAGACGGTCCAACAATGGCGCCGTTGTAGATGCTCTACGTGTGAAATATACATTTCAAGTCGGTTTTTAGGTGACTTTAGAATCGGGTTTTTGGTGATGGTGACCGAAGAGGTATGACCCTATTTGCTTCTTTAGTGACATTTAACCATATAAATGAATATATATATGATATTCAAGGGTTTGCCTGCGAACCTCATAGGTAATGAATTCCATCTATTATGTGTATGAGACACAATTTTATTATCGAGTATGAGATTATCATTACCATTCCATATGGGGCTAATTTCCATCTCCAACGTTGGTTACTTTCAATCATAAGACCATAGAATCTGGGTAACCACCTCGACCACGATCCCTATCCCGATCGCTGTCGCACGGCCTACGGGGTCCAACAATGGGATACCGACACATCTTGAGCCAATAACGTTTATAGGATCGTATACGGAATTAAAATAAACCAATGACAAGTCAATAACGTTTATAGAGTCGTATACAGTATTAAAATAAACTAATGACAAGTCAATAACATTTATACAATCGTATACGGAATTTAAAAAACAAAATATAATTAAAAAAACTAAGATCTATATACGAGTCACATAAGCATCATATGACTCGTAAAGCTTTGAAGATTAAAGTTATACCTGTCGTATCAGTTTTACATTCAAATGTATTTTACTAATTTTGTGAAAATAACGTTAAGAGGGAGGTGCTTAATCATGCATAATGTGGTGGCTTTGATAGCCGAAAGATAAAAGGGTACATGCACTAATCAGCCTTTGTCCCGATTGTTGAGTGTTATGTGCCTTGCGTCCAAGGCTTGATGCAAAACTACTATCGAGCTGGAGGTCTCACTGGAAGCAGCCTCTCTATTCCTACGGGGTAGAGGTAAGGCTGTCTATATCTTACCCTCCTCAGACCCTACTTTAGCTTTGATATTGATGGGATTTACTGAGTATGATGATGATGATGAGTTGTATAAGGGTTAATATTAAACGATTATAACCAAGCGATTTTCATTAAACTCTAGATACTAAGCTATTATGATTAAGCAATAAAAATGTACAATTTAACAAATTCAAAAAAAAAAAAAAAATTACAACGTCCCTATATCGATATAGTCTTGAGTCTTATAAACGGTCTACACATGGTTATATGTCACGGGCCCCGACCCGGTTTGACCCGTTTCAGGAGCCGCGGGATAGAAATCCCGTGGTATTTAATTAATTGAGTTTAAAAGCGGAAGTTTATCATCAGGATCTTTTTAAAACTGAAATATTTCCCGATTATTTTATTTCATAACTCGGGATAAAACCCGGTAATTTACAATCTTGAGATTTCACGAAGAAATCTTTTATTTTACAAAACATGTTTCTTTATTTTATACTGAGCCACTTCCTTAAGCTTGTAGTGCTTCTCGGCACTTTTCCTGGATCACAACAGATCACCTGAAACATGTTTGAAAAATGTTTTGTCAGCGGGAAATACTGAGTGAATCATTCTATTTATGAAAACGACCCCTTTTGTTATAATTTACAGTATTAAGAGAGATTACAATGTTTCAGATATCAAACCAACTACCCACAGTACTTGTCATTCGAACATCCATCGGTAGCTTCTTTGCCCGATGGTGTCTGTGACTATGGTCATATCACTCATTGGCTAACTCGTTGTCCAATAGTGACGGTTATCAAGTAATGTATACAAAACCCCACATACCGGCTGTAATATGGTGATTACAAAGACTTAATCCCTGTAATTATAACTTTGAAAATAAACATGCTTTTGTAAACAAATTTGATAAAAAGAGAATGACTCACATTGCAGATTTAATTTGAGCAGAGCCTAGCCTACTGATTAGCCTTTTAACCTAATTTTAATAACAGGCACACAATTTGGTTAGTAACTTAATACAGCATTTACGATAACTCACGAGATCAACCCTCACAACGAATGACAAAGTGCTATGCTTAAACATCCATCGAATTAACGACTAATGACAAAGCATCACCCTAATGTGGGCAGCACTTAAACATCCATTGAGTACATTGATCGATCGGAAAATGAATCGTAATAGCGATCGAGTTAATACCCTGATTGCGGCGTCGATTAGTGATCCGTGTGTGTTAATTGTGGTAAACAGAACGTAACTCGGTGCCTAGAACGAATTTCTTTCGTCGAACATACGCAGAATTTCAAGTGCCAATGTCTGCTATTTATAGTCGAATTTTCACATTGCTTACGGACCGTAAGACTTAACCCTTAGGGTCCGTAAGGGACACCTCATGCTCATAGTGTTGCCACGTGTGGGACTAGGCCTGCTGACTTGACAGAATTCGAAATTGAAATTCTGACAACGTTTTATTTAGATAATCGTGACTAGGAAATACCCCCCCCCCCGAGTTTTAGGGGCCCTGATCCTGATTCCAATTGTTCTGAAAATTTTAGGGTTTGTGCAGAATCACTTGGGTGTCTCAATTAGGGTTTCCTATTGGTCAAATTAATTTAATAGATATGACTTTTGATGAGAGTTGTTACATTCTCCCCATCTTAATAAAAATCTCGTCCTCGAGATTTACTGGAATAATTGAGGATACTTTTTCTTCATTTCTGATTCCAGTTCCCAAGTGTATTCAACTCCTCTCTTTGAATCCCATTTTACTTTAACTAGCACTCGTCGTTTGTGCTTGAGAAACCACTTTTCTGTCTTCTATTTGAAGAGGTTTCTCAACAAATTTTAATTTTTCGTTTACCTCTATTTCTTGGAGAGGTACTACCAAAGATTCGTCTGATAGACATTTCTTGAGATTGGATACATGAAATACATCATGTACTCCAGCTAACTCTTCTGGTAGTTGTAAACGATAAGCAACTGGTCCTATACGTTGGATTACTAGAAATGGTCCTACGTACCTTGGACTTAGCTTTCCTTTCTTACCAAATCTAACAACTCCTTTCCAAGGGGAAACTTTCAACAGTACTCTGTCTCCAACTTGGAATTCTAACGTCTTGCATCTATTATCTGCATAACTCTTCTGGCGATCTCGAGCAGTCTTCAGCCTTTCCTTGATTTGAGTAATCTTGTCGGTCGTCTCTTGCACTATTTCAGGACCTGACAATTGACTTTCTCCTATTTCTGCCCAACAAACTAGAGTTCTGCACTTTCTTCCATACAGTGCTTCAAATGGGGCAGCTTCGATGCTTGAATGATAACTATTGTTATAGGAGAATTCAATTAATGGTAAGTGATCATCCCAGTTTCCACCAAAATCTATCACACATGGTCGGAGCATGTCTTCTAGAGTTTGGATTGTCCTTTCACTTTGCCCATCTGTTTGTGGATGATATGCCGTGCTTAGGTTTAGTCGAGTTCCCATTGCTTGCTGGAAACTTTTCCAGAAATGAGAAGTGAAACGACTATCCCTATCCGAAACAATGGAGAGTGGAACTCCATGTAAAGATACTACTTCATCTACATACAATTTTGCCAATCTTTCCATGCTAAAGGTTTCTTTCATTGGTAGAAAGTGAGCAGATTTGGTTAATCGATCCACAATTACCCAAATCGCATCATTACCTTTTCTGGTTTTGGGTAACTTAGTAACAAAATCCATTGTTATAAGTTCCCATTTCCATACTGGCATCTCTAATTGTTGTAGTAGACCTGAAGGTTTCTGATGTTCTGCCTTGACTTGTGAACAAGTAAGACACTTAGAAACATATCGGGCTATATCCTTTTTCATGCCTATCCACCAAAAATTCTTTCTTTAATCTTGGTACATCTTATTGTTTCCTGGATGAATTGTATACCTTGACTTATGGGCTTCTTCTAGAATCTTATTTCTTAATTCTCCTTGCTTAGGTACCCAAATTCTGCTTTTGTGGAATCTCCAAATTTCATCAGCTCCTTGTTCCAATTCTTTAAACCGTCCCTTCATTCCTTCAGCATCATCCTTGATTGCTGTTTCTTGGAAATGTTTTAGTTGTTCCATTAAATCTAATTGTAGATTTAATCTGAGAGCACGAACTCGTCTTTGGTTCTCATGATACTTACGACTTAAGGCATCTGCAACTACATTTGCCTTTCCTTCGTGATACTGAATATCACAGTCGTAATCACTTAAGATTTCCATCCATCTCCTTTGCCTCATGTTTAACTCTTTTTGCCCGAATATATATCTTAGACTTTTATGATCTGTATAGATAGTAAACTTACTTCCGTACAGATAATGTCTCCAGATTTTCAGGGCAAAAATTACGGCTCCTAATTCTAAGTCATGAGTCGTATAGTTCTCTTCGTGCTTTTTCAATTGCCTTGAAGCATATGCAATTACTTTCTTGCGTTGCATTAGCACACATCCAAATCCTAGTTTTGAAGCATCACAATATACTTCAAAATCTTCAGTTCCTCCTGGTAAGGCTAAGATTGGAGCATTGGTTAATTTCTGTTTCAAAATTCTAAAGGCTTCTTCTTGTTTAGGTCCCCATTCAAACTTAACTGCTTTACAGGTTAGCTTAGTTAATGGTACAACTATCTTGGAAAAATCCTTAATAAACCGTCTATAATATCCGGCTAAACCTATAAAACTTATAATTTCCATTGCAGTTTGTGGAACCTTCCAATTAGTAATCGCCTCTATCTTAGCAGGATCTACATGAATACCTTCATGATTCACCATGTGTCCTAAGAATTGTACTTCTTGCAACCAAAATTCACACTTCGAGAATTTGGCATAAAGCTTTTCTTTTCTTAACATAGTTAAGAGTGCATGCAAGTGCTGACAATGTTCGTCCTGACTTTTTGAATAAATAAGTATATCATCTATGAAGACAATTACAAATTTATCCAAATACGGTTTACAGATCCTATTCATCATGTCCATGAATGCTGCAGGTGCATTCGTTAACCCGAAAGGCATGACTGTAAACTCGTAATGACCATACCTAGTTCTAAAAGCAGTCTTAGGTATGTCCTCTTCTTGTACCTTCAATTGATGATATCCGGAGCGTAAATCTATCTTAGAAAAATATCTAGGTCCTTGAAGTTGATCGAATAGATCATCAATCCTAGGTAATGGGTATCGATTCTTAATTGTAACCTTATTCAATTCTCTATAATCGATACACATTCTCATTGAACCATCCTTCTTCTTTACAAACAACACTGGCGCTCCCCTGACGTGACCGTGTCGTCCCGATCAGTCAAAAACCCAATTAAACCTAGGTAGCTAGGGTAAGTCGGGTATCGTATCCACGAAGAGCAGGTGGTCAGTATCCCACGACCCGTTCGATTAGTTAGACTATTTACAAACAATGTACAAAGTGATTATGAAGTTTGCTAATTTTATTTTGTTTATTTGTTTTGAAAAGAAATCGGGTGAACCGACAAATGACTATTATTTAAAACAATAATTTATTAACTAAACTTGTAAACTAAACTACTTAATTGAAAACAGGAATTAATAATACGGATCACACCCGGTTTCGGTAATTGTAAGTCCTAGGGTTCCTACAAGTTTTAGATTCAACTCAATTGTATATGATTAGCGGATTTAGTGTACCGTGACTTAGGTGCCAATAACTATCAACGTCCCGAAGAACGGACAAGAATACACTTTGTAATCAACACAAGTAAAACCTAACCACGACAATGCACAACTACACATAACCATTTCGTAAAGTCATAACTTTTAACATCGTTCGACAATTTACGAATACGAAACAAATGTAACACTATTGTCAATGGTTTCAAAAATCAATACAAATTGTCACAAAGTCGAATCAAAGAACAAATGCATAAACCCTAGAAAATACAACTACCTACACCGGGGTGAATCCGCAGAGACTAGCTGTTCATGGTTGGGTGGACGCGATCACCGGCTTGAGATGAGATTGAAGGCATGATCGATTTGGTTGAGAGGTGGGAATGTGTGATGGTCGATGATGTCAGTTTTGATGATGATTCCCTTTTCTTGACTGAAACTCCCCCTCTCCAAAATTGCGAACCGTAACCCCCAATCGATGGTGATCATGGGCTGCCAAACTTTCTTCGTGGATCAAGAGTATGATGATGTTGGGCCGACTTGGTAAATGGTTTATATGAGCCCAAAAATAATCTAAGGCCCCTCAAAAGTTGTGATCATGGCTGCCTCTAATCGATATATGTGATGATGTGTTGATTATTTTTATTAATGATAGCCCACAAAGTCCATCAAAGCCTCTCCCATAATTCGATGTCTACTAAAATTGCATGTGTTTGTTGACTTTCTTTTGCTTTTCTCTCACAAGTCTGCACATCAAGTCCCTGTCTTTTCTTCCTTAGATGTGCCGCCAAAATGTGATGGTCACTTTGACTTTTCGTGCCTCCCTGTGCTTCTATCGAAGTCTGCCAAGAAGTCAAACCCCAAAAACAAGTCCACGTGACTTCTCTAATAATGATGATGTGATTTTTATTATGGATGTTGTTAGAATAATCATCCTCCACAAAAAAATCACTTGGCTGCATGTATACGTGCATTCCTTTTTATGAATTGATGCCTTTCTTTTTTTTTTTTTCTTTATTAAAAATAATGATGTCCTTTGCCTTGATTTCAACTTTCAACAAATACCCCAATGGCCTTTAGACGTTACGGTTTCGTGTTTTTTTTTCACATTCAAGCTACCACTCGACCCGTAACGGCTCCCGAATAATACAGTTTGTCTCGACTATTATCCTTGGTAGTTCCGCTTCATCACCAAACACTCCAACTTTACCGGTTTAAGTCGATTAACCTGTAAAACCACATACTTGCGTAGTTATCATATTCGAAATATATAACCGCTTAAAACACAATAAGACATGTAATTTAAATACATTAACACTCGGGTTTCACACTCTCCATCACATCCCCACACTTGTCGTTTGCTTGCCCTCAAGCAAATCTGTTTCTCACTTTCTCGTGGGTCGAACAAGAAACACACATCCCATTCCCGAGACTAAGGTTAAGGTTTAATGTCATGCCCAAGTTCAAACTTTTTACAATTTTCAACATATTTGGCAAGAAATGATTAATCATGTAAAAGTGGTTATCCAAGATTAATCCGCCCGTAAAACTCGCATTTCATGCATATCCCTCACAATGTTCGCTCCCCTCGGTTTACAAGTTGGCTAATTTTCATGATGTATTAGCATTTTTTTTTTTAAAGTAGTCACTCAAAACCGATTAGAACATGTACCCGCATATGCTTGCAACTCAATCATTCTCCACCACCGAACACGAATACTAAGAACAAGTCATAAGGTCTTTGGAGGGTTGTAATGGGGCTAGGTTAAGGGTATGGAAATTTTTTTTTTTTTTTTTAAGTGGCTAAGGTGATGAAAACTCGATTTTTATTACAAAGCAACTACTCTAAACAAAACTAACTATAGCCATCAACTACGAGACAACAACTTTTTTTTTTCTCCCTTTTATTCAACAACTAAAAACTCATATTTTTGTATTTTCTCAACGATTTTCTATTTTTTTTTTTCACAACTTTTCTGAATTTTTCGGTTTTTTTTTTTTTTTTTGCAAATTGTAAAGCACAACTATACAAACAAATAGATCTACAACCGAATTTTCATCACACGGGTTTAAAAGAAAAAAGGTTAACGGTTGTGGGCTAAACGGGTTGATCAAACGAAAGGTTTAGGCTCAAAGTGGGCGACTAGGGGATTTATTTGGGTAAAGGTAAGCAAATGGTTTTAAAGGAAAAGGTTTACCTAATGCCTTAATCATTCTCATGCTTGTAGTCGGTCTATGGTCTCAAACGTATCAAAAGTTGCAAGTTCTACAATACATGACTAATGGTCCACTCAAACAAAGAAACATAGTATGTAATCTATGATATAAAAGTGGCTCAAAACCTCTCATATCTAAAGGGTATGGTATGTGACATGCATAAAATACTAGTTTCTTAGGCGGATTATTCCCAAATAACCACCCGCTAAATACCCGTCATGTTATTAATTTGAACTTGACCATGACAAAAGACCAAATGGGTTGTGACATCCCTCGTTGACTTAGTTACTTGTGCCTTTTAGATTGCTTCAAACAAAGACATTTTTGAATTTTTTTTTTTTTTTTGAAATTTTTCCCCCATCCCCACACTTGAGGTAAACATTGTCCTCAATGTGTAGAATTTAAATGAACGGGTCAAAAATCGAAAAACTTTTACTACTCCCCCATCCCCACACTTGAGGTGAACATTGTCCTCAATGTGTAATGTGTAAGAACTAGAGTTTTTAAAACACACAAGGGATGTGACACGACTAACCTCCCCAAAACTTCACCCCGAAAAAAAAATAATACAAAATACAATCCACTTATTAGCTAACTAAAAATCAAGGGTAAAAAGAAACGTATGCACCTGATTTTTGAGCTCGTTCCTCGGGTGCTCTTATTCTCTTCAAGAAAGCGGTCGTCCCACGAACATAATGTACCTACAAATCTTAACCCTTGTGTAGAAGCATGCTTCTCACAACCATTAAAATTTATTAGCTACCTAGTTCTACCACTTTTATGAAGATATTACCAAATCATACGTTAGTTTACCTTGATGTATGTGGAAAATTAATTTACAATAACAACAAACCTAACTCACTTTCGTAGGAATCACGGTTGCATTTAGCTTATGCAACAAGCCCTTTTAAACCTCCCGATAGCTCGGGAGGACGAGAGGTCTCGTGAGGGTTATATAGGGAACACACCCACAAAGTTCATTTAACTAAGAAAAAAAAATAAAAATAAAAATAAAACGAATAATAGTACAAACTCTACAACAATAATACCTGATTTACCTCTCATAGTGGTCGAAGTGCACATTTGCCTACCGAGTTGCCTACATACGCTCGGTATTTGGCATGCCGAATCCATACTCTTTTTATTATATTCGGCATACACAATGTACAACTTCGGGGTCGTCTCTTAACAACATGGCCAATGTCTTTCAACGCCACTTTTCGAATCCTTATGCCCGAACCCGCATCCCCAACTTTGTTGGTTGGAGTGATAAGTTTGGGAGAAGGATGAATATGAATGTGAGCTTCTTTCGAATCCGATTCGTCTTGCGGTGTCATGTCTTCCGGTCGGTTCAAACATTCAATTACTTGCTCCGGAAGTTCCATAACCTCTTCCACCACATCACCATCCACCATTGTACCATTAGCCAAAACCTCCCGCTCGCGTTTAAATTGGGCTAATTCCTCCGCTAATTGACCCACTTGCATCACTAATGCTTCATGGGCTTTATCCCTTACATCAAACTCTTTCTTTATTTCGGCTTTGAACTCTTGATTTGAATTCCGCATTTCAGTTTTAAGTTCTTGATGTGAATTAGTAAGAGCATTCATGATGGCATCGAGCTTGGAATGCACCGACTCTTGAGGTTCCTCGTATACCGGTTGAGGGTATTCATTATCATAATCATCATACTCCTCCCGGTAACTTGAGAAGTATGGCAATTCGGGCTCATAGTAGTATTCTTGATAATGTGGTGGTGGTGGATTATCATATGGATAATATGAGGATGGACCACTGAAATCTTCATAGTCCGCCCTCCTATAATCATATAATCCGCTAAGGTAGTCTTCCCGCTCCCTGTTGGCTTGAACTTTTGCGTGGAAAACAGAGCAATCTTCTAAATAATGCTCTCCGCTTCCGCAACACTCACACGGATCATCATCTACCCAATTCATATTGAAAGATGTGCCTGCAAAACATGTACCTGCACAGACAAGCTCGACCACCCGAAGTAAAATCACAAATATACAAAAAAATAAATAAATAAACTAAACTAAAATCGAACAAGCAATGAAATACTAAGCGCACTAGCTCCCCGGCAACGGCGCCATTTTGACGTGACCGTGTCGTCCCGATCAGTCAAAAACCCAATTAAACCTAGGTAGCTAGGGTAAGTCGGGTATCGTATCCACGAAGAGCAGGTGGTCAGTATCCCACGACCCGTTCGATTAGTTAGACTATTTACAAACAATGTACAAAGTGATTATGAAGTTTGCTAATTTTATTTTGTTTATTTGTTTTGAAAAGAAATCGGGTGAACCGACAAATGACTATTATTTAAAACAATAATTTATTAACTAAACTTGTAAACTAAACTACTTAATTGAAAACAGGAATTAATAATACGGATCACACCCGGTTTCGGTAATTGTAAGTCCTAGGGTTCCTACAAGTTTTAGATTCAACTCAATTGTATATGATTAGCGGATTTAGTGTACCGTGACTTAGGTGCCAATAACTATCAACGTCCCGAAGAACGGACAAGAATACACTTTGTAATCAACACAAGTAAAACCTAACCACGACAATGCACAACTACACATAACCATTTCGTAAAGTCATAACTTTTAACATCGTTCGACAATTTACGAATACGAAACAAATGTAACACTATTGTCAATGGTTTCAAAAATCAATACAAATTGTCACAAAGTCGAATCAAAGAACAAATGCATAAACCCTAGAAAATACAACTACCTACACCGGGGTGAATCCGCAGAGACTAGCTGTTCATGGTTGGGTGGACGCGATCACCGGCTTGAGATGAGATTGAAGGCATGATCGATTTGGTTGAGAGGTGGGAATGTGTGATGGTCGATGATGTCAGTTTTGATGATGATTCCCTTTTCTTGACTGAAACTCCCCCTCTCCAAAATTGCGAACCGTAACCCCCAATCGATGGTGATCATGGGCTGCCAAACTTTCTTCGTGGATCAAGAGTATGATGATGTTGGGCCGACTTGGTAAATGGTTTATATGAGCCCAAAAATAATCTAAGGCCCCTCAAAAGTTGTGATCATGGCTGCCTCTAATCGATATATGTGATGATGTGTTGATTATTTTTATTAATGATAGCCCACAAAGTCCATCAAAGCCTCTCCCATAATTCGATGTCTACTAAAATTGCATGTGTTTGTTGACTTTCTTTTGCTTTTCTCTCACAAGTCTGCACATCAAGTCCCTGTCTTTTCTTCCTTAGATGTGCCGCCAAAATGTGATGGTCACTTTGACTTTTCGTGCCTCCCTGTGCTTCTATCGAAGTCTGCCAAGAAGTCAAGCCCCAAAAACAAGTCCACGTGACTTCTCTAATAATGATGATGTGATTTTTATTATGGATGTTGTTAGAATAATCATCCTCCACAAAAAAATCACTTGGCTGCATGTATACGTGCATTCCTTTTTATGAATTGATGCCTTTCTTTTTTTTTTTCTTTATTAAAAATAATGATGTCCTTTGCCTTGATTTCAACTTTCAACAAATACCCCAATGGCCTTTAGACGTTACGGTTTCGTGTTTTTTTTTCACATTCAAGCTACCACTCGACCCGTAACGGCTCCCGAATAATACAGTTTGTCTCGACTATTATCCTTGGTAGTTCCGCTTCATCACCAAACACTCCAACTTTACCGGTTTAAGTCGATTAACCTGTAAAACCACATACTTGCGTAGTTATCATATTCGAAATATATAACCGCTTAAAACACAATAAGACATGTAATTTAAATACATTAACACTCGGGTTTCACACTCTCCATCATCCCCAAGGGGATGAACTAGGTTGTATGAATCCTTTGCTTAGTAATTCATCTAATTGCTTTTTCAGTTCTAACATTTCGGTAGGAGCTAGCCGATAAGGTGCCTTAGCTATCGGTGTAGTTCCAGGGATTAGATGAATCCTAAACTCTACCTCCCTATCTGGTGGTAACCCTGGTAACTCTTCTGGAAATACATCTGGGTATTCTGAGACTACTGGTATTTCCTTAAGATCTTTACCCTTAGTACTAATGATTACCGAAATCATATACACTATTCCTTGCTTTCGTTCATAACTAGCAACTTTCATTACTGATATGAACTTCATGGGCTTACGTGGTTTATCTCCTGTAACCATAATTACTTCTCCGGTGGGTGCCTGAATTTCTATAGAGTTCTTATCACAGAGAATTCGAGCATGGTTGGCTACTAACCAATCCATTCCTAAAACAACATCAAATTCGGATAATTTCATAGGTAACAGGTTTGCATAAAATTTATGACCTACAAGTCCTATTTCTATATTTTGCAAAACCTTATCTATTTTAACTGAATTCCCATCAGCCGTTTCGACTGTAAAAATCTGCCTAATGTTGATTAAGGGTATATTAAGAACGTGGCAGAATGAAGTATTGATAAAACTTTGGTTTGCACCAGAGTCAAATAATACTTTGGCGTAAATGTTGTGAACTAGAAACGTACCAGCTATCACATCTGGAATCAGTTCTGCCTCCTGAGTAGTTAACTGAAAGGCTCGGACATTCTTCTTAGTAGCTCCGTCGGCTGTCTTGGCTTTGTTGTCTGCAGGTTTGACCAATTTAGGACATTCAGGCTTAAAATGTCCTGTTTCTCCGCAATTATAGCAGACTCTTGTTTTCTTTCTGCATTCCTCTTCACGATGCCCTACCATTTTACAAAAATTGCAGGTTATACTACATTTTCCAAAATGTTTCTTTCTGCAATTCCTGCAAAACGGCGGATTTGAAGATTGCCATGTTCCTCTTCTCTTGAAGCTGTTATTATTACCCATATGAAATCCTTGGGTAATTTTCTGAGCCAGTTCTTTCTTCCTGTTTTCATCTTGCGTGCGTACCAGTTCGTCAGTTAGGGTATTAGCTAATTCCACCGCATCGTCAATAGTGCGAGGTCTCGCAGCTTTAACGATGTTACGGATTTCACTAATCAGTCCCCAAATATAGCGAGAAATGAGTACCGGTTCTGGCGAAGCCAGTGTTGGTACCACTCTAGCATATTCAAAGAATGTCGAAGTATAACCGCGACAATCTACTCCAATCATTCGATGGTATAAGAACTTATTTTCCATTTGATCTTTTTCATATTCGGGACAGAATTTTCTTTCTAGAAGAATCTTAAATTCTTCCCATTTCATGGCATAAGCCCTATCTCTTCCTTTGGCTTGTAACACCGTGTTCCACCATTCTAGCGCCCCTTCTTTGAAAAGATTTGACGCATACATGACCTGATCATCCTGAGCACATTTACTTATGGCAATTACTGCCTCGGTTTTCTCTAACCAACGCAGTGCCGCAGTCGCTCCTTCATTGCCTGCAAACTCAGTGGGTTTACAAGCAAGAAATTCTTTGTAAGTGCAACCAGGCGTTGCAACTTTCATTTTCTTAGGAAGCGGAGCTTGCCGTGGTTCATTATCATGATTAATATGATTATTGCCTCCATTTATGCTATTACTGAAGTTATCTTCAGAAATACGTTTGCTAGGAACAATTTGTTGTGGTTTGATTGGATTTTTAACAGCAACAACGATTGATGGAATAGCATTGGCTATCCCTTGAGCAACTATTTCTGGAATAACGTTGGCTATCCCTTGAGCAACGATATTTTCTATATCCTGCCTAGTCATATATTGATCCCCCGGTTGTTGCTCAGATTGATTAACTTCGTTAACTGGTTCATTATTAGCGTTTTCCATCTGATAATTAATATATATAATTTATTAGTATCAATTAAATAACAATTAAACAAAACAATTATACAGAGTTCGTAACACCAATATAGCCAAAACTATCGATTTCTCGATTTCCATTTATATTTAATAGTTTGCATCAATACACACTATTATCTTACAAAGTTTTATTTTATTTTACAGACTGATTTTTACTATTACTATTACACAACCATATTTCCATAAATCCCCTATCCTTTGTCAGATGATATTCTAGTAACGGCGTTCCCTCTCATCGTATTTCCAGGAGATTTATCCCCCAATCTCTTGGATCCTATTCCCAGTATCCATTAGTTCTTCACCAAAGCGAAGTTCAGCCATATTCTCGTTACTCATTGGTGGATTTGGTAAAGGTTCTGGATTGAACTAAGGAAAAAGCTTATAGGGATGGTTTTGTAACTGTATTTCATTAGTCAACCATTCGTCTATTTGCGAGTGGATTGAAGGGTTTGGAATAGCTGGTTCTAAGTTCTTTGGTAGTTGTGTTTCAAGAGAGTGAAAAAAAAAACATTTTCATTAACAGGCTTAATAGTATTATAGCTTGCCATTATAAAATCTAGCTCTTCCTGAGATGGTAACCTCTCAATTTGTCTAGAGCTTTCCCCAATTTTCATTTTCTTAGGTTTGAGTTTCTCGAGAGGTAAAGCGTTAAATTCTATAGGTTCTTCTATGTCTGGTATATATCTATTGAAATCTCTGGAAACTTCTATTCTTACTGGATAAAGATTTAAATTCTGAAGGGCGTCAGACAAGTCACTCAAGCTGTTTAACAAAATACACATAATTACTAATTTTAAAAATCATAACAAACTTTTATAAAAAAAAACTTTTAAATATTATTTCATACTGTGTAAAACAACTGGAATTTAAAACATACTAAGGTTTACTTATTTATTTACTGGGTAAGGTTTTTAGACTGTAGATAATAAAGGTACTAAAACTTTAAGTCAAATTATTTAAGGATTTGTATTAATTGCTATATTGGCTTAGCATGTAAAGATTTGCCCATACTGTACACAATTGGTCAGATAATAAAACATATAATCACAAAATAGTAATTAATAAAAATTAAGTATTTTCTAAATACTTAATTGGCTTAAATCAGTGGCTCTGATACCACCTTTTTCTGTCACGGCCCCCGACCCGGTTTGACCCGTTTCAGGAGCCGCGGGACAGAAATTCCGTGGTATTTAATTAATTGAGTTTAACAGCGGAAGTTTATCATCAGGATCTTTTTAAAACTGAAATATTTCCCGATTATTTTATTTCATAACTCGGGATAAAACCCGGTAATTTACAATCTTGAGATTTCACGAAGAAATCTTTTATTTTACAAAACATGTTTCTTTATTTTATACTGAGCCACTTCCTTAAGCTTGTAGTGCTTCTCGGCACTTTTCCTGAATCACAACAGATCACCTGAAACATGTTTGAAAAAGGTTTTGTCAGCGGGAAATACTGAGTGAATCATTCTATTTATGAAAACGACCCCTTTTGTTATAATTTACAGTATTAAGAGAGATTACAATGTTTCAGATATCAAACCAACTACCCACAGTACTTGTCACTCGAACATCCATCGGTAGCTTCTTTGCCCGATGGTGTCTGTGACTATGGTCATATCACTCATTGGCTAACTCGTTGTCCAATAGTGACGGTTATCAAGTAATGTATACAAAACCCCACATACCGGCTGTAATATGGTGATTACAAAGACTTAATCCCTGTAATTATAACTTTGAAAATAAACATGCTTTTGTAAACAAATTTGATAAAAAGAGAATGACTCACATTGCAGATTTAATTTGAGCAGAGCCTAGCCTACTGATTAGCCTTTTAACCTAATTTTAATAACAGGCACACAATTTGGTTAGTAACTTAATACAACATTTACGATAACTCACGAGATCAACCCTCACAACGAATGACAAAGTGCTATGCTTAAACATCCATCGAATTAACGACTAATGACAAAGCATCACCCTAATGTGGGCAGCACTTAAACATCCATTGAGTACATTGATCGATCGGAAAATGAATCGTAATAGCAATCGAGTTAATACCCTGATTGCGGCGTCGATTAGTGATCCGTGTGTGTTAATTGTGATAAACACAACGTAACTCGATGCCTAGAACGAATTTCTTCGTCGAACATACGCAGAATTTCAAGTGCCAATGTCTGCTATTTATAGTCGAATTTTCACATTGCTTACGGACCGTAAGACTTAACCCTTACGGTCCGTAAGGGACACCTCATGCTCATAGTGTTGCCACGTGTGGGACTAGGCCTGCTGACTTGACAGAATTCGAAATTGAAATTTTGACAACGTTTTAATTAGATAATCGTGACTAGGAAATACCCCCCCTGAGTTTTAGGGGCCCTGATCCTGATTCCAATTGTTCTGAAAATTTTAGGGTTTGTGCAGAATCACTTGGGTGTCTCAATTAGGGTTTCCTATTGGTCAAATTAATTTAATAGATATGACTTTTGATGAGAGTTGTTACATTATATCATTCTATGCGGTCACTATACATGGTCTCCCAACTCTCTCTACATCTGGATGTCTTGCTTGCTGCCAATAACCAAGTGGGTGGTTTAGGGATTGGATAATCTCCCTTTAACCTAATCATGATAAAATGGTTTGTTTAAACATGAACAATTGAAATAGTTTGATGAGGATGATGATCTTCAATTTTGAAACTAAGGGGAAATGTAGCACACCCAGTGTTGTTTATTAAGTGAAGCATGATATTCCATCTGTTAGATATCATGATTCTCGTGTAAGGCATTTGTAACCACTTTGACGTTGGTGCCTGCGTAATCCCATTCCAATTTAGAGAATGTCAAACTTCCGCATAACCTTGTTTGTTATTTTTTTTGCATAAATCGTGGTATCAATTACACTGTCCTAAAAGTTCACATCTGATGAACTGCCACTGACTCTCATAAAGCGATATTCCTTTAGTTATAGATCAAAAACCACAATTGCCATCCAGCCAGACATCTTGTATATGTGTGATGTACAGGTAAAACATAGGTGGAATGAAGCTCTTGTAGTGGTTAAAGATGTTGAGTTGCGGAACACGCAAGAATGGTGTACCCCCTTGTTGGGTTATTCGGTTTGTTTGCGGGTCTCCGGTTCACACGGGTCACGTGTCAGCGGGTTCTGCAGGTGAATGGGTCACAGGTAGAAGTTGTGGATCTGTTCACGGGTTTAACATATTTTAATATTGTATTATTTCACATGTTTAATTAGAGTTTTAATGGGTCAAAATCGTGGGCTTGTTTCCTGCATTTTAGGATAGAATATTAGTAGTTTATTCCCTTTGTTTTTGCATGTGCAGTTCATTGTATGGCTATATATATTGGCCTTTTGTTTAATGAATATACAACCCCTTTTCATATTAAACAGAAGCTTTTCTTTACTGCAAACATTTCCTTCACGTACACTACATACATACGTAAGAGTTTAAGTGTATAGCTAGTGTGTTGAGGGGCCTGTAACCAACATTTGGTATCAGAGCCTAGGACTCGAGAAGATCGGAGGAAGCCTCCGCCGCCGGCGGGTGTGTCGGTCGGTGGAGGGCAGTCGTAAAAGAAGGTGTTGTTTCGGGGTTGATTAACAGAAGAAGACGGAGGCGTTATGGTGTTTTCGGTAGGCCGTTGTTGTGGTAGACGTACCGGTTAAGACGACGGGGGTGACCGGTGATAAACACTTGTGTTCCGTGGCTGTTAGTGGTGATGAAAGGAGGAAGAACGTGGCTGTTTTGGTTGATGGTTGTGGATTTGCGCAGCGGGTGTATAACCAGTGACAACAGCGGTAGTGTTATGATGGTGCCTTGATCGTGTTGTTTCGTGATAAGAGGAGACCGGCGTGTTGCGTGAAAAACGGGCGTAAGGGATCCGTCAAAGCAGGTGGCTTTGGATTCGGTTCGTTTAGTAGTTGAAAGAAAACGTTATAAGCGGGTGGCTTTGTTTTCTTTGTCGGTGGAGAGCCTCTTGAACAAAGGTGATCGGAAAAAGGTAAAGAATGGAGAAAACACTGTGACATTATGGCGTTGGAGTTCAATCGGGGCTTTGGATGTGACCGGGGAGAGGTCGTTGATCCGTGATGAGTCAAGATGTTAGTGAACGTTTCCAACGTGAAGCCATGTGAGATGTTACAAGTGTAGAGAGTTTCTTTGATTCGGGTTGAACCGAGACATTGGACGTGATCGAGGTGAAGATCGGGTGTCCGTTAGATGTCATAGTCGTTCGAAACCGAGGTGATTCGGGTGTCATAAATGAGCGGTGTGAACAAACCGATTAAGGGGGTGATTGTTGGGTTATTCGGTTTGTTTGCGGGTCTCCGGTTCACACGGGTCACGTGTCAGCGGGTTCTGCAGGTGAATGGGTCGCAGGTAGAAGTTGTGGATCTGTTCACGGGTTTAACATATTTTAATATTGTATTATTTCACATGTTTAATTAGAGTTTTAATGGGTCAAAATCGTGGGCTTGTTTCCTGCATTTTAGGATAGAATATTAGTAGTTTATTCCCTTTGTATTTGCACGTGCAGTTCATTGTATGGCTATATATATTGGCCTTTTGTTTAATGAATATACAACCCCTTTTCATATTAAATAGAAGCTTTTCTTTACTGCAAACATTTCCTTCACATACACTACATACATACGTAAGAGTTTAAGTGTATAGCTAGTGTGTTGAGGGGCCTGTAACCAACACCCCTGTCATTTGTATTGCTAAGCTCAAAGAATCTTTGCCCTTTATTCTTATTTGTTTATAGCCTTTCACAATCTCATCGATGAATTTAGGTGCCCATATACGAAGATGGTTGGGCTCGATGAACGAGCTCTTCCTCACAGGGGCCTGATAAGAACCTTGTGTTGTCAGGAAGTCAGTTTTGACAACAACCGCATGAACTATATGATTCATCTTATGTTGTATGAACCCTAATTGCCGATACCCATCCTGATATGATTCGTCTTGTGTGCTCACAAACGAATTGCTCCCCGCCGGTATAGTGCAGATTCCATCTTGTTTTTTTTTAATTGTTGAGCCTTTAAAGTTGGATGTCCACAAGGGTTTTTCTGCACAAGTTGCTCTTTTACATTTATCTTTTGCGGATTAACAATCTTTTTTATCTTTGCAACAGTACTTTTCTTCACCTGATTCAGCTTGACTAGTATATGTTGTTTAACTAGTTCTGGGTCGTTGTTAACGCCAATATCGTCCTCAGCATCGACTTCCAAAGGCTCCATATATAGCTTTCTCCAAAAGGGTCTATCGACTCTAGTGGGATCCTGTCACCTAAATCCAAACAACAAATAATTCTGAGCATTTAGATCATGGTGTAACGAAATACAGTAAGATAAGACGTAATGGGTGCAAGGATATATTACCTGTATTTAGATATTGTAACAAATGACATGCACATAACAAACCACAGTTGGTGAATAGATGACAGTTACCTGCACCATTAGCACCTTGCAACATCTCAATCATTATCATTTCATTAACTAACTAATCCAGACCTCCATGTGAACCTTCTTTTGTAAGACATGCAAAGATAATTACGGTTGTTAATCAGATAAGTGTGATTAATGTGAGCATCAGCAGGAAACTTACCAACATATTTTTTGTTTGGCACTCTTTGTCGTAGTTGCTCGTACCAATAGTTATATGACTCAATCGTGGTAGTGTTAGGGGTTGTTTGTTTACCTCTTAATGGTGCTTTTAATGGTTCAGATCTCTTACTGGTTCAGCACTTAACGGTTCAGACTATTTGTTTCGCGAGCAGATGTCTGAATGGTTCAGTCATTTGCCTCTGAATGGTTAAGCATTATACTGAGTCTGAATGGTTAAGCATTATACTGAGTCTGATTGGTTAAGACCTCTAATCTGAATTGGTCAGACATTTGTCTCTGAACGTTTAAGCATTATACTGGCTCTTAATGATTCAGACCTCTTACTGATTAAGCACTTAATGGTTCAGAGCTCTTATCGGTTCAACACTTAACCATTCAGAAGTTGCTAAACAACCCCTTAATCAACCTGGACCACCGATATACAAACTTATCTCATTCTTCTTCCTTTTAAATCTTGGGTTGCAACGTTTAGCAATATTTTCCTGTATGTGACACCTGCATAATGAATGACTAGCGTTCGGAAATACGCGTGAACACGCATTCATTAGGGTGAGGTCTCTATCGGTCTTTATAACACAAGGCTCTAAACGGTTGTCTATTATATCTTTCAACTTCTCTAACACCCACATGAAGTTGTCCTCTCATTCGTTAGTTATGATTGCATGGGCAATGAAAAATGAGAGGTATGTCAGTGGGACGCCAATAATCTAAGTGTGTGGCATTTTGTACTGATTCATCTTGTATGTAGCATCTGTTAACAACACATGCGGGAGGCACCCCTAAGTTGTGTGATGTCAGGTGGATAAAGAAAACATCTTGTAGCATGTCGTCATTTTCATCTAATGGAGGTAGTAAACAAAGCCTTTAAAGCTTAACCGGTTGACAAAAACCCACATTGGAGTGTCACTGACTTTCTCGATTCAACCTAATTTCGCTCGTGCATTATATATGGTATTTCTTGCGGACACATCGTCTTCTCTTCATTCGAGGTTAGCCTAGTTAGGGATAGATGTCCCTCAGGAAACAAAAAAGGTTCATCGTTATGCTTAGCGTGTCGAACCTCTAGCGTCCAAACTCCTATCCTCTTTCTACGTGTTCCAATAAGTTGGAACTTGCACCCGATTTTTCTGGTTCCATCCTGTCCAACCGTGATTGTTTGTTTGTGTTTGCCACCACAATGGCATCTAAGCTATATTTTTATTTTCTCGTTGCTATTATTGTCATTCTTCTTCCGCTAGGTGACTATGGTGTAACTGTTGTCACACCTAACTGCTTTACACCGGCTCACTAAATCTTCTATGCAATCGAATCTCTGAAATAAACTTTGTTGTTAGACTACAATTCTATTAAGCCATAAGAAATTTTATATATAAGTGTTATACTGGGTCGGTTTGAAACACACTAAGTTTGTCATCACTAGGTCCCTCGTCAGGGTGTCCACTAGCGAACACCATCTCTTTCTTGGGTTTAACAAACCCAAACTCATTAGGATTTTCAACGTCGTAAGCACCTTGATAGTCACCATAAGCCACTGATCCTCACTCGCATTAGATGCCCCAAGACTTAAATCGAATGTCACCTGATTTAAATCAGACGACCCCGTATTGTTATATTGATTCATATCATACGTCGCCTGATATGACTCGCTAGTCAACTCACCACCAAAATAATAATTGTCGCCCTAAAACGACATTGTTAGTATAAGATAAGTTGAATACAGAGAGAACATAATAGACATAAAAGAGATTGAATGCAAAATGATGAAGATTATACTCATTTTTATAGTAAGTTTTAACAAAATATATATTATGTCCTATCAAATGATTAGCGTGCGAATCAAGAAATTTTACATTTAGTCAAATAATAGATGCGCATAAAGAGAAATATTACGTCAAATCAATAACTTGCACACGAATCAAGAAATTATACATTGAATCGTGGAATCTTACATCAAATCAAGGATTAAAAAAGTATGGACTTAGAAAATCTTGTTTTGGAATCCTGTATAAGAAAAGAATAGCTTATTTGATTACGAGAAAAAAAAAACTTTTAATAAGCCATATGAAAAGGTTAGAAAGACCAAATTAAAATGGCTAAAAAGTGTTTTATAGCATATTGTTATTTTGTATTATTTGCTTCTTTTAGAATTAAAATTAAAATTCTCTATAAAGCGGAATGACGCATGTTATATATTTGATCTCTTATAACTACTTCCAAATGAATACAAACTAAAAGGACAAAATATGTTGGTTCATTTTACTGTAATAAATTTATAGCCATATGAAAAACTTAGAATGACCAAAATGGCTAAAAAATGTTTTATATACTGTTAAAGCATATTGTTATTTTGTATTAAACTAGTAAAATGTCAATTAAAGATAAATGAATATATACTTAAAAATAATAAGTTAATACTCATCATTGGTCTCGGTTTGGTTTGGTATGATAGCGACACGGTATTTATTTTCGACGAAACTTATATCGTAATTTTGAAATAAAAAAATACTTAGTTGTGGAGTTAGAGTTCTTTGAAAAATTAACGTATACAAGTTATTAGAAAAAAGCAAATCAAATATAAAATTTACTATTATAAAAGAAAGTAAAACAAATACGTAAAAAGCTAAAATCACTATTAACGGGCTATATGCCTATATCAACTTAAATAAAATTAGATAGTTAATATATTATTATAAAAGAAATTAAAACAAATAGATAAAAAGCTAATATCACTATTCTTGAACACTATCAATATCAATTCATATGTATAATGTATAATAATAATGCCTCTTTTTAGAATTAAAGTTCAAATTCTTGTAAAGCCGAATGACATCTATATATATTAATAAATGAGATGATGTGGGCTATGTGTCCTTGAATGGTGTAGCCATTTTGATGATGTGGCATCCATTGGTTTAGTGAACCTTGATTTTGGGAGGGAAATTGTCTAATTCTCAATACACAAACCACATTTGAGAAAACACAAACCAAATTCTAAAACCCACGCGGGATCCGGATACATTCGGGTCACCCATGTTTTCAAATGGATCATATATATTCCTTTTAACGCTTTCTTCTCTCTCATAACTTCACTTTTTCCAAACCCTAAATACGAAAGTTTCATCCGCTACTTAATTCTTCTTTGCAGATTCAGGTAAACCACAAAGTTGGAATCGAATCATTTGTATTATTTTGTCTCTGTTATTGATATGGTTCGGTTTTCTAACCCATCTTTATTTGATCAGAAACCCTAATTCTTCTTCATCTCCTCTCAACCTACATCAGGATTGACACATCTTTGTTCAAATCTCTATTATATTCTTTTAAGAAGCACCAAAATAGGCATAAATTGTGATATCCACAAACATATGTTATCCAATTGATACAGGTATGTCGTGATCCATTCCTTTTTCTTCATCTGAAACCCTAATGCGGATTTTAGTATATGTGACCTACGTTGTTTCGTTCAGATTTGTTAACGATTTACATCTTGGTGGGGGATTAATCTACAGCTATTGGTACGTTTCAATTTGTTACATTTGTTTTCTTTACTATTTTCTTTGTTAGTTCTTCATTAATCTTTCTCATGCTCCTGTTGTAAACCCCATTAAATATACCTCTAAGATGATTATTAGGATCAATTACTAATAATCAATTTCAATTTATATCCTTTAAAACGATTTTGTATCATCAATTTATGTTTCATTAGGCTTGATTTAAGTTGAATTTCTCGAATCAATTTAGGGGTTTCAGCAAATACTATTGTTGTTGCTATGAAATTGGTATAAGTTATAGATATTAGTTTACAATTGAATAGTTTAAGTTGATAAGCAGATTTATATCGCTTATTCTTGGCAAGTTCATCATACGCATCAGTGAAATTAGTTGTTTTCAGTAGGCTTATGTTAAATTGCGCAACTGAACTAGATGTTTGTATGGTGACAAATTTAAAGAGTGCGTTTTACAAATGGATTTCTTTGGATCAATTGAACCGGATGGATGCTTCTTTGGTTGGCGCAAGGTATGGTAATGCATTCTTACTTTTGATTATTTTCAATTTTAATGTAGTATTTTTAACTGATTTTTTTCTTTGATTTTAGGGTTTTTGTGTCTTAACTAATCTGTGGTTATATTATCATCTCTGTAAGTTCCTTTTGATTATTTTCAATTTTGATGTAGCTGGCTCATTAGTCCGTGTTTTTCATCCGCAGTAGTCGAAACCTCTTTTTCCTTTAGCTGGTCAACCACAAACCAAATTTCACAAAACACAAACCAAAAAAAAAGTGGGACGCGGGATCCGGCTTTCTTAGGGTCGGACTTTGGGTTTTTGTACGATAATGGATCTACTATAAATACCTATTTAACAAACAACGCATCTGTCTTTCTCACAATTCAACTTCTTGAAACCCTAATATTCCTTTTTAAATACTTTTGTTGATTTTTTTATTTATAATATATCTTGCTTAGAACGAAGAAGAAAGGATGAGTTACGGGTACGACATCTCTTGAGTAACATATGTATGTATAATCTTTACCTCGACCTTTTTTGCTCATTTTAATGTTGTTTGTGTTTGTTTCAGGTAGTTATGTTATGTGCTTTGGTATATAAATCGAGTCATGATGTTTCACTTTAATACCCTCAACCACTAACAATAGTAAGCTGTGACCAGCAACTGAGCTGATCCAGAGCTTAGTTGTAAGCAGTGAAGCCGAGCAACCACATAGTCGATCCACAAAGTTGTAGAAGCTGAGCAGCCACATACTCGATCCATAGCTCAATAGTAAGTTGTTAGATTTGTAAAACATGTACTGATACTTGATGAACTAAAATGGCATTGCAAATGGTAACTTGAAGAGTATCCAGCAATCAAAGCACTTGGATCCGTCTTTAAGCTCCACTCAAGCCCACTTTTGGTATTCTTTGTTGATTATTTAAAGAATTTCATAGATGTTTAAAAAATGTATTTTTTTTATTTTAATCCTATTTTTTGTTTGGTTTGTTATAGGTATGTTATATGTACGAGTATGCCATATGGTTCAAGTTCTCTTGAGTCCTCAGTAAGCTTTTTAAGTTTTTATTTTTACTTCAAGATATTAAAATATTCTTATTAACTGTGCTGGATTTTTTTTCTCTTTCTTGAGGAGTTGTGAATTAGTTCGTTTTTCAAGTACTTTGCTTCTAAAGGTAAAATCTGCAGAGACAATTACGAGAATTAGATAAACTAACCGAGTTTGTCTTTTTTTTATTTCATTTATTTCTTTTGAAATATGTATAGAAATACAATACTTTATATCATTTTACTATTAGTAATGAAACATATGACATTCATATATTTGATTAAAGTTTCAAGATATTCAATGAGATATTTAAACGACATTGATGGTATATTTTCAGGTTCAGAAGAAGCACAATTCAGATTTGGCGAATTAGCAAATTTTGAACCACAGAGACCAAAGGTTAAAGATTCCCCAAGCTATTCGAATTTGTGAAGCATCACACGTTGCTCCTCAATTTTCGTTCTTCTACTGATCGATTCTGCAGATCCCGGTAACTGATCATTATGCAATGGTTAAGCTTATGTTTTTTTCTAAGACTGTTTGATTATGTTAAATGAATAGTCGTAAAAGTGTTCGATTAGGTTAGATATGTGCTTGACTTGAGATAAAGTAAGGGTTAAAGTTCATTCTTCTAACTAAAGAACTAATACGTTTTTTTGGGTTCTTTAAAGTATCAAATCATGATTTTTTTTTAGATAATTGTGAGTGTTTGTTGCTTGAATTAGTGTGGTCCAGTGGTCCGCACTACTTTCTCTTGATATGGATTAAAGCCTCATGAGTCAAGATGTTTTTTTTTTTACTTTTCAAGTTTTAGTACATAGTATCGGAGACACTGTTGATTATTTTCTTGATATAAGTCTATTTCATGAACTTCCTCTATTCGTTTTCATATTAGCATTAAGTTGGATCTAAAAATATTCTTTGTTGATAGATCTTTTTGTTAATTTGAACTGTATGTTGCTTTGTTTGATCATGTAGACGTCTTAGAGGTCATGTTGTGAGTAATGAGAGGACCAAAGAGGTATATTTGGTATTTTGTTTATCTTCACTTATTGCTTACTGGATTTGATGAAGGTATCAAAAACAAAGAAGAGATTGAATGACTTGACAAATTTATTACCTTAGAGCTTTGGTAACCCTATTTCCTAATTAGTCTACCTAACAAAATAACACGATGCTTATTAATTGTTTTATGCTATTTCTCCTCATTTCATTATTCCTAATTGATTTTTTTATTTTGGTTTCCGTTTGTTTTTTTTTTGTAGGAAATTTGTACCCCTTTAGCTTTTTTTTTTTTTTTTTTTTTTTTGTGCTTAGTGTATAGGGTGCAGTAACCATTCTAACCACTTCAGCTATATGGATTGTTAATTTAGGTATTTCTGTGCTGATAGGATGCACACACCTGGGTGATATAAGGTTGGGGTTTGCCACTGTGATTTTGACATTAACCTCTACCTTTGAACATTTTTATAATTTTATAGGTCCAAACAGTGACAGGCAATCCTATCATAATTTGTTTCTTTCTAAGCCTTTTCTTTGTTTTCTGATTGAGACTCTGACCCATTTGGGTCTTGGGGTTTCATTGAAAGTATGGGTTATGTAGGAGTTATAAGGGGTAGTGGGGTTGATGCCAAGGATATGTGTGAATTTGGCAACAAACCTGATGGAAATGGGTCAGGGGAGGCATTTTCTAAAGACAATAATGTTGAAAAAGACAAATGTAGGTTAGAATAGAATACCATTGAGATATAATGGTTTCTATGCACCAAGCATATACCAAACGTTCATACATATTTAGTGCTTTCAATGCACTGCTGGAAGGTCGCCAAGTCTATAGAAGATATTTGTACCAGGAAAGGTATGCTGAGAATGTTGTGTTTGATATTGCCTACATTCTAAGTGTTTTCCCTCATATTTATAAGGATATTTTGTCCCTCTTGATTGTTGGTTTTAAACTATATTGGTGGTGCTTAATTGTCACATTTTATGATGGTGTCAATTACCAGCTTTTTAGCCTATGGCTAAAAGTAATAGGCTACCTAATAGGAGTAAGTTCTTAATTGTGGCAATATGATTTGGTACATTAGTGAGGATCTTTGGCTATAAAAGCTCGAGTTCAAGTGAGGCCTAAATTTGAGATGATTATTAGCAAGGCAAAGTTTTTGGAGTTAAGTGTTTGGGTTTATATGATCTACGATATTGGAACATCGTTTCCAAAAAATATAGTGTGTTATGGATTCTTAACAAGGACATGAAATGGGCTAAAGTGAGTTGGATGTAGATTGATATGGCTGGTATAGATAAAGACCACTTGATTGACGTCATTATGAGTATGGGGCTGGGAATTTTTATAGGAAAGATGGGCCGAACTGGGAATTACTACTGGAAGCTTATGGGCCCAAATGAATTGGTTGTTTCTAAACCAATAATCGGCCGGTAGTTTGGTTGGATTAGGAAATGGATACTCATTTTATTAAGGGTTATACTATAAGCTGGCAATAGATTGTGTTGGATTTTAAGGATCACATTATTGAAAAAATTAAGGGAGAATGGGTTTTGCATTATAAGATACGAATTACTTCTTTTTGATAACTTTTTCATGAAAGTTACTCTTAAATGTTAATGGCACATATGTGATTAATATATTATTGGTCTCTTTGACGCAAAGTTAACCCTATTAGTTCTGTATATATGGTCATGTATTAGTGACTCAGTTTTGTTTTGTTTTTTTTTAATTTTACCTTAAGAGACAATTTTAAATCCTCAGAGCAAAGACTACACTCATGCTGTAGTGTTATGGTTTCAATCATGACAGTTTATTCCAAGCTCTTTAACTTGACAACTTATTGAATTTGTGCTTTTCGTAGCTGGCTGGTTTGTATTTTTCTTTTTACAACTAATGCCTCAATTATTGTTACCTTATTTTTTTTAAATTCAATGTAGTGATCCTTTCATCATTTACCTGGCTACAACATATCTATATAAAACATGCTTTTTGGTTAGTTGCAGACTCTTACCAACTTACTACGAGCCAAAGATGCATAAGTAATAGTGTTGGGATTGATTTTAGTGTTGGAAGATGTTATTTATACGAATTTGTTGGTCTTTATAGAAATGCCCTTTCCCTGATGGATGTATTTAAAGATTGCAGGTTGAAATTTGTCCAATATGTTGCAATTACTTGCTATACTCAATTGCAATTGGCTAAAGAATTTTTTTTCCTAGAGGCCAATGTTCCTAAAAGTCAATGGTATTCACTGTTAGGCATTATTAAAAGGCCTGCTAAAATTCAGATTGGTCGAAATAGGTGGTTCAATTGTTGGTATTTGGTTAAGTTTTGTAGTGGCTGTTGTAAGATGTGGAAAAACGTTTGATTTATTGCAGGCCAGCTGACTTCTGGAGGCGATATGGCGATATGCGAAGCAGAGTCAGGTTGTTGATTTCAAGTTGGAGTGTCAATTTATGTTTTGGTTTATCAGGTGTTGGAATTTTTGTTATTGGATGGTAAATTTTGAGTTATTTTTTTTATTATTAAGTGGGTTTTGGCTTACGGAATTAGTTGACAATTGTGGATTAGTTAGTTAGATGGGCCGTGAGTCGTTTTTATGAGATAGCGGATTGGTTGGTTTGGTCAATGTAAGTTAAGGTTTATTTTTTTTTTGTGTGTGTGTGTGTGGGGGGGGGGGGGGGGTGGACACAGACAGTTACATTCAATTTACTGGACTTTTGTACAATTTTTGGATCTCATAATAGTGAAGCAAGGCTTGCCAGACATGTGGTAAAGTTTTATATAACGAGGGAAAGATTGTTCACATGCTAAGCCCCACCTTCTATGGTTGGAAGACACAACTTTGATAGTTTAATTTTATTGCTATTGACAATACATGTTGAAAATTTTACAATAGTTATTTTGACCAGCTTAGAAGCGGTGATACATCTGCTAAGTCGGGTTTATAAGGTGATGATATGGCATCCCCTAAAGCAATGAGAAGTTATTCACATCTTAGATTGACTTCTCTTCTTGAAGAAGTGAGTATTCCCTTTTTTTCTTCTTTTTTTGCTTTTAAACTCTTTATAGCCCTTTTATTGAAATTATAGCCATACAAGTCATATACGTCTTGCTTAGTGATATCTGAAACTGTAGCTGCATTGCGTTAGTATGTGCCCATAGTTTTAGATGGTATCAAAATTTTAAAAAGTATGCATTTTTATTTTGTTCTTACTATCCTTGGAAAAATTATTTAAGTTGTGTCATGTTGTATGTAGGCGAACACAATTTGAGCTACAAGGTATCCTGGTCAATTCTCTGGATTCGAAGAATGTGTTCCCATGGTTATTACCAAAATGGCCCGTCATTGGTTAGTAAGCATTGTACTTTGTGCTTTTCCTTTTAAAGAACAAGAAAAAAAAATATTTTTATTTGCTGCTATGTGAGTATCCTTAATTGGATTTTGTAAACCTCTAAAGATGGGAATTTGCTATGTGTATATTGATATAGGGGTGTGCACAATTTGGTTTGAATTTTGGATTAATTTTCATTTTGGTTTTCGGTTATTTGTATAAAACACTTATGTTAGTCAACCGTTGGGCCTTTAATTCTATGACCCGACTTAATTACAACTGAACCGGTATAGTCGGTTACCAAAGATATTTTCAATTTTCAGTTTTTCTATTAAACTACCATACATGATAGATAATAGTTAGTTTTGTGGAAAAACTTTAAGAAACTGAATTAAAAATTTGTGGTGGAGATAAGGGAAAGAGGATAAGAGGTTAAAAATGTTATTTATATACTTTTATTTATTGTAAATTAAATTTTCCTACCCGGAAAGTTTCCGGGTTATAACCTAGTATGTTATATATTTGATCTCTTATAACTGCTCCTAAATGAATACAAACTAAAAGGACAAAATATGTTGGTTCATTTTTCAACCTGATTTTTTGATTATTGTGTTTTGAAATCGCAAAAAATCTATTTTGAGTGTTTGGTAAAAAATTAATAAAAGCTGATTTTTTACGTTTTGTAGAGATCAAAATGTGATAGTCCAAAAGTAGGTCACCCCTTACTGTAGGAAAACGGGATTCCACAATAGTTGATTATCTGATTATTTTTTTTATCATTTCACTTATTTATTTTTTTAAATATATATATATATATATATATATATATATATATATTTGCCAAACACTCAAATACTTGATTATCTGATTATTGTGATACCAAACAACATAATCAAATCCAAACACTATCTTTCTGCAGCACGTTTGTTACAGCTAATTATCTGATTCTGATTATTCAAAACGCATAATCTATTTTCAAAACTCAACCCCAAACACCCTCTTAGATTATATTCGAAGTTCGGGCATTTTTGGTAGCATAATTCAAATATCTATTATCATTATAGATTTGATAATTTTTTTTTCATACAAACTTGTTTTGGGTAAGTTTTAGTTCAAAATTATCATCATCATTATAATTTATAAATTAAAGGTATATTTAAAATAAGGACAAATTTGTGGGAATGTTATATATTAGTCTAATTTAAAGATATATTTAAAATAAAAGAACGGATATTAAGGTAAGGATTTTATTATAAACATTGTTAACTATCTATGATTTTAACTCAAGCTAAAAAAATAATAAAAAATCAATTTTTATTAAAACGCCTTTTTAAGGGATGATATAATGTTGACGTATGAAATTTTTTGGAATCATTTATCAAAAGTACGCTAATTGGATTTAGATCATGACATTTCTGCTATGCGATGATCTAGGGTCTATTTTAGAATATAAGAGCACATTTAAAAGGCATGTTCTCCGTATATAGGGATGAGTTCATTGGAAAATCATGTGTTTTACATTTTAAAAAACTCACTAAAATTATTCACATGTAAAACTTATTGTCCCGTGTATTTGCACGGGTTAAATAATGATTTTTTTTTTGTATATCATAATAAGACAAGTGTGTATATTAATTATCTCATATACTTGCAATCTCTTGTTTATAGTAATCAATACTCAACCTACTTTTAAAATGCTTAATAACTCTCGTTAAAAAAAAGTGCAATTGAAATTTACATAGGAAAATTATAGTTTAAATTTAAATAAATTTTCAAAATTAAAGACTTAAATGTAGATTATATTTGAAATAATGGCCATTTTTAGTAACATAATTCAATAATAGCATTATTATTATAAATCAAATATTAAAAGAATTCAAAAAAAATGTTTTTGTTAAAGTTTGCTTCAAAAATATTATTACCAGACTGTGTGTAGACCATTAGCGGCCCCATGCCAAATCGGCTTGGAGGCTCCAAAAACCAGCCTCTCTAGTTATTGAGGCTGCCAATACCCTCTTCCACCATTGCATTAACCAGTGTTGCAAAAGTCGGATTCCTCGGCCGAGTACTCGGCGAGTACTCGGTCCTCGGACCTCCACCTTGGCGACTTCCTCCTAGGCGGTCTCAGCTAGTCGGCCTCGGGAGTACTCGGTCCTAGTCGGCGCCTAGTCGGCCTAGTCGGAGCCTAGTCGGCCTAGTCGGTCTAGGCGGTCAACGTGGTTTGTTGACTTTTAATTGGTCAAACTCGGTCAAAATCGGCCTACTCGGCCTTGTACTCGGACTACTCGGCCTTGTACTCGGACTACTCGGCCTTGTACTCAGACTAGTCGGACTTGTATTCAGAATATTTGAACTTTAAACATGTTTCATTTTAAATTATACCCAGTTGACATGAATTATGCTTATTTTAACACATAAATAATATATAACAATTAATTTTCTTTATATTTACCATGTCCGCGTACTCCCCGAGTACTCTCCGAGTACTCCGATTACTCCCAACTCCCCAGTCGGCCGACTAGGGACCGCTTAGCGACTTTTACAACACTGGCATTAACGGGCACCAAGCCCTTCAGAGATAGGATCCACCTTTTTTGATCAATTAAGACTTTTTATTTTTTTTTTCATTCTTTTAATACAGTTACACGTCTAAACCTAATTATTGTGTATTTAATTATTGCTAATATTCCTATGTAGCAGTGATGTGGTTGTGATGTGACAATGATTTAGTTATTCTACGACACAAAGCCTTATGATAAATTATAAATTAATGATATATTTGAAGTAAGTACAAATTTATGGGAAAGTTTAGCAGACATAATCTAACAAGAAACATCGTTCAACTTAAAACATATTTGTAGTATATGCGTGGATATTAAAGTAAATATTTAAATAAACAATTCTACAATTTTTTTTAACCCTGATTTAAAAAATAATAAAAAACAATTTTAATGAAAATGATCTTTTAAGAGATGATATAATGTTAGCATGTATTTTTAGAAAACCTAATATCATATAATAATAGATTATAAATAATTTATATTAAGCTGATTTATCATTCACATATTTTATTAATCATATTATTTTATATTTTTTCATATCAATTAATGGTTTTAAAATATTATTAATTTATATAAATTCGTGTGCTGATTATAATGGATGGACGGTAGAAATTGATGTAAAAACAAACCTCAAATAAAATGAATTTTTATTATATAATTTAAATAAAAAAATTAAAAAAGGAGGAGAGATTGTCATGTGGCTTTAATTGGAGTCTTTTATTAGAATTTAGATTTATAGATCGTGATGGTTTTAAATTACATACATACATGCATCATGCATGCATGCATTTAAACATACATACATTCATACGCGATTAATGCCTTTGTTGAAATCTTACAGTATTCATTTTTTCATTCATGATATGTCATGTTGAGAGTTCTTCTATTGAGTTCTTCTATTGAGTGTATATGTCATGTTGAGAGTTAAGTGTATGGTAACATTACTAAGTTATACGCAATAATTGATTCTTATTTATTTATGCATACGGAGTTGTTATTTTACCTTTTTATAAGAAAATATATCTTTTTTTAAATCGATTAAGACATGATCTATACATGTGTTCATGTTTGTACCAACCGTATTAACTGTACTCTTCTAACGTACAACATGGCGTATTATAACCTTACAATACGTATATAGGTTCGACTCAATCATTTTGAAGACCTAAAACGTAATAAAAATCGAGGCTTTTTAGAATTTTATTGTTATAAAGTATAAACCTTCTTTATCTAAGGTTGAAGCCCACAATAATAATCTGAAAAGTTTATAATTGAGGGAGTTCAAAGAATAGTAAGAAGCAACGACTCAAATCATTATTTTATTTTACTGAATTTTAAATAGTTTTTTTCATCTTCAAAGTGACAGCCTAAGAAGTAATAAAAGAGTTGTAGCTATTCTATTGCCTTTGGGTTATTAGATTTTAATAATATTAAGTTTCACTTGTTGACCGATAATAATTCAAATTTAGAAAATTCTCTCCAACAATCCTAATCTGTAAACATTTTGCCCCCATCGATCCTTTTATAATTGGGGTCTAACCCAATTAGTTGAGAAGAAGCAAATGTGTGTATATATAAAAATTTTTCCTAAAGGATCAATGGGGGCAAAATGTTTATAAGTTGAGATTGTTGGAGAGAATTTTTTAAGTTAAGATTATTATAGACTAACAAGTGAAACTTAGGATTATTAAAATCTAATAAGTCATTGCCTTTTGTCTTTTAGTTTCTAATGCAAGTGCCACTTAAAACATCGTTTTATAACTAAATCTTTGTTAATATTTATTTAATATTTTGTTTGTTCAAGCTGTGTAATGCCCGGGTTTCTAACCTAGGGGTGGGGTTCTAGAATGAACAAATCCTGGCTATTGATTTGCATCATCAAATCGTAAAATACACTTAGTGTATTTTTATCATCAAATCCTGACCATTGATTTACACTTGTGTATTGATAATCAATGGGTAAGATTAGTTCACCAGTGTTTATAATCAAGTGGGTTGTTCACAAATGAACCTAACCCTCTAACCTAGTTTAGTATTTTATAAACTTGACTTTTAAATATTATTGGATTAGTCTGAGTTGTCTTATCATAATTGGACAAAATGAATTATCTCATTGCTAAGGGGGGTAGGGGCGCTCATCACTCACCACACACTCATCACTCACAACATCCAATCAAGTTTCGCCACGTCATCGAGCTTTATTCCATCACTAGTGGTGGATTTTAGTGGAAATGTCCATCACTCACCACACAAACATCTACCATTGAAAAACAACTCACCACCACAAACATCACAACGCGTTAGAAACTTCACGCGTTATATGTTCCACGCGTTATCAAAGGGAGTGGCAGCGGTGTGCGTGATAGTTCCACGCGTGGTGGAGAGGCTATCACGGGGCGCCCCATCCCCCTAAGAATGAATTAGGATCAAGGTTCGGATTAAGAAAATGATTGGTTACTAGTTTTTTTATTTATAATTGTATATTTTAATAGATTGACAAGCGGGTTAAATACCATAACTTGATATGTGTAACTTTTTATGTTCTTATTAGTTATTTCTATGTAATGTGATAGCTTTTCTAATATACTATCTTCTTAAAAGTTAGTTACTACCAAATAAATAAACCTTTTCAACTACAATATACACACATAATTGAGGAGAGAAACACTGCCACTAACCGATTTTAGGGTTAAAAAACCGAACCCATTCAAACCATTTCGATCGGGTTCAAACCGGTTTGAAGAATTAAAATTGTTTTTTTTAGGCCCAAATCGATTAAGGTTGAAACCGGGTCCCAACACAATAGTCCTGAACCTATACCAAACCGCCAAGTTGGGTCGGTGCCCAAACTAGTTTGGCCTACACGGTTTTTTTTTTTTTTTTTTTGGGATCGGGCTGGGTTGGGTTGAAAACCAATTCATTAGGCCCAAATTGGTTTTTTTACACCTCTAGATGGGCTAATATGATTAGCATCCATGATTGGGCCTTTATCTTGGTTTAAGTGATCCAAAGTTTAAAAGGGGTGGGGGGTTTCAAGATGGTTAAAGAACGCATGAGAGTTGTGTCAGATTTGAAATTGGAATTTATTGAATGATTCATCATCATACACATATGTTTTGCAGGCTAACGGATCAATTCGGCCCAACCCATGAGATTGTAAGAGTTCAATTCAATTTCTTTATATACACATCAAGGATCAAACATAAGTAATGAGCCCAGTGGCAGACCCAGAAACTTTTTTCATGGGGAGCGAAAAATTTTAGTTATTATTTTTCTATCGCTATATAACAATTTTTTTTCTAGTCAAGTTTGAGTCTGATCGGTTCATATATATAATATAACCAAACTAAATTTTATTTAATCAACAAAGTACGTCAAACATCACTATAAATGCATAATGAAAATATTAAATATTTAAAGTTGTTCGCTATGGGTTCTCGTTTAATTAAAATCTAGCCATAACCAATGGTTGTACAACCGGACCGGACATTAAACACTAAAACTTATTAAACAATAAATCAAATAAAAGAAAAATCATAAAAAAGTTAAAATATTTTATATTAAGCTAAATAAACTAATAGGTAAATAAATAGTAAACACAACACATTACTTTTTTACTATCTCTAACACTGTCATTTTTTGTTTTTACTTTTGACATATAAAACTCATATGAGAAAGAAAGTTATGTTTATATTGAAAATTGGGCTGATGACATTTAGATTAAAATTGGGCTGCTAACTATTATGAAGCCCAAACACATAACAATATAGGTCCATAAAGGTTATCATCTTCATCACTGCGCTGTTACAAACAACTACAGAGCAAATACAGAGCCGCTGCAGCACTGGCGGAACTAGCCCAAAAATTTAGGGGTATCTCAATTTTTTATTTTTTAGACCAGGGGTATCCTTTGTATAATGGAGATGAAGTTGCGGGTATTTTTACACTCCGGAAACGGAGTTAAGGGGTATTTTTAAACTACGGAGACGGGGTTGAGGGGTAGCTCGTGCTACCCCTACTAACCTTGTAAGTCCGCCACGGAGTGCAGAGTAACACAATTGTTTCGCCGGACCCACCCTCAGAACCCTGCTGGTTCTGCTGATCCACAAAGATCTGACGAGTTCAAGGGGGCGATTGCAAAATTTCAAGGGGGGGCGCTCGGGATTTTCGTGTATCTATTACACTAATACCTTCTTTTTTAAGGGGGCGCCGCCCACCCAACCCAAGCTTTAGGTCCGCCCCTGAATGAGCCCAACAGATTAATATTTATGAAACTGGCAAACTATGTACGAAACTGGTAAAATACGTAAAGGGTGAGATGGTAAGTTATGAAATTTAATGAAATAAAATTACGGTTTCTATGTTAATCACTCATCACTCATACATGATATACAAGTACACATAATTTACATCTAAAAACATGTAACAATTTTTATAGAGTAACTTCATCGGTCAAAAAAAATTTAGTGTTATATGCTAAAATTGAATGTCAACAAGCAATCATCAATGGTATACTATTAATAGACAAACTTGAATAAATAGTAATTCTTTGTTTTAAAGGTTTTTTATGTGTTATTTAATGGTTTTTTATATATATCTTATATAACTTACGTTTGTTTTTTATCGATGTAAATCACGTGTCGGTATTTTTTGGTCATATCAAGATTTTTTTCCTCTATGGGTTGTTGTAACGAGTGTAGGTGGCGTAACAAAACCAACCAATACCGATCAAATTCCCGCTGTGTTGGTATATTTTTGGTCATATCATGATTTTTTTTTATTTTTTTCTCTATTGGTTGCTATAACAAGTGTCTATGCCGAAGTTAAACGAACTAATACCCACCCACGGCGCAACGCGAGGATTTCCGACGCAACGCGCGGATTTAATAGCACTAGTTCTGATAATAAGGCTCATCCTAAACCTAGGTAGTAGCAAAGTATTTAGCCTATAATCATCTTTAAAACACAATCACAAGTCATAACGAATTTAGCAAATGTGTTTGAATCAAGGAAAACAAAAAAACTTGAAACTCGAATGATGAACACCCGAGAAATCTCGATTCGTTGCTACAAATCTCTGGTATGCGCTGGTTCGTCTGGGATTAGTTATTTTCATATTATGGTTAATTGGGGGTCTACATAGGGTTAAAATCAAGTTTTTTTTCGCACAGAATTGGCACTCTCTCGCGTCACGTGAGGAGGTTTAGGTGAATCTCTCGCTCCGCGTGAGACATATTGTAAGGCCTTAATACGTATTTGACAAAAATTCACAGCGGAAATTCGTGCCATAAAATTTCTTTCATTACAAACGTCTTGACTTACTTGAAAGTTCGTTTTAATATGTATCTTTTACAAAAATAAAGTATAAGTCCTGTTTACTAAAGTACATACTCAATTATTCCCGTACAATCTATCTTGTGACTCGATCTTTGATCTCTATTCCTCGTGATAACCGCCCGTGATTCGTACAACCTGCACTCACCACATACATTCATAACATTAGTACACAATACATAAACAAGATTCAATCTCGTACACTTCCCATTTCGTTATCTTTCTAACTTTAAGCATTTCATCTGCGTATCCATAACCTGGTGAGGCTTCAATAATGTACCTGCATTACTTTTCATTCTCAAGGCACACTATTAATAACGTATTACTCGACGTATCTAAATCATGCATACATACATTCTTACGTGCATAAATACACATCTACATACATACATACCTTCCTATATCTCTGCATACATGCATACACTCATACGTACCTTCATATATACCAAAATACACATCTACATACGCACATACATTACTACGTCTCTACATACGTACATATACACATACGTATCTTCACATATACATATGTACATACATTACTACGTACACGTTCAAGATCTTACATACCTCTTATATATCCATACATTAATTACATGGTACTTAGACTTAGATTTATAGCCCATAAACGTCAAAGGAACGATCAAAATCATGTTTGGGAGGCCCGCCGTGGTCCACAGATAACAAACCGAAGCCTACTATTCCCAAATCAACTTAGATAACAAATTTCAGGTTTTTGAACATGGGGAGGCCGTCGGCGACGGCCCTAGGGGCGTCAGCGACGACCCTTGCAATTGCCCGTAGCCCAAAACTTCCGTAGACAGTCAAATAACCCGTCAGCCAAAAACTGAGTTTGTAGAGCCCGTCGGCGACGCCCTCTAGATATTGCATTTTTTTGCAGCTCCGTTTCGTCGTCCGTACGCACTAAAACGCGCATAACTTTTGAACCGTTTACCCGTTTAACCTCCCGTTTCTTCCTACATGCTTGTAAATTCACATTCTATCATATGAACTTGAAATCCAACATCCGGTTTAAGGAAAATATTCACTTAAAGCTCTCGGCTTTATATACCCGCTTTCACTTATTCGACCCATTCATGTTTTCGTCAAACTACTCATTTGTTTTAACCCAAAACTTACATAAACGTTATAACTATAATACTTTTACATTATCCGGGGTTCGTACTTGGGATTTATGCACCCTATACCCGGTATGCGTTAAACCTATTCATGTCATTCATTTATACGAAAGCAAACTTTGTTAATACAATTTCAAATGCGAAATTGTTTGTCTATTAACCATGACTCACAACCGAGTCTTTAGACTATTAATCCGCGTCTCCGATTCTTGGTTAGCGTACTTATGTACAATTCTACCCATACCCGGTTATAGTACCGTAATCAATTACTTATACAACCCTTCCGGTATAGTAATAAAACCACATTTTTGACCCATTCGGCCTACTTAACGTAGATAATCAATTTCATACAACCCTTCTTATTTGACTTCAATTATCATGCCTAATTAACTAGAACATAACCTTACTTAACAAACTAAGAAGTGATTCGGAAATCACTTACCTTGTGCATCCGTGTCCGTATCCACTTCCTTGCCTCCTCTTGACCCGTTAGCCTTTCATGCTTGAGTTCATCTTGATATGATTCCTCTACTTTCATGCCACCAATTCACATTCTCGTTAGCATACACAATTGTACATGTTAAAGATCATATCAATTGCATATTTCACATTTGACTTTCATTAGTCAATTATAACAAGCATAAGACATATACCCAATTTCACATCCTTTCAAACTCATACAATTTACCATGTCATTTCATATAACGTGTATAGATGTAATATGTACCATACGACTTTCTAATATCCTACCTTTACAACAACAAGTCAAATTATGCTTCCTATGCGTAGTTGACTTTCAGAAGTCAACGGTTTATCATATGTACTTCCGACTTATTCACCTATATCCGTAACATCATTTATGCTATATCAAAGACACTATATACATTTCTTACTCACGATGCAAATGTGCTTACAATCACATGATCACCTAGTGATATTAAACACAATGTACAAGTCCTTAATGCATAGTCTTGACCAAGACACACATTCAACCCGAATTCTTGTATGAGTTCCATCTAAAGCACATTCTTCAAGTTAGTATACTACTAATTACATCATTACCTCATCTCATTCATATATATATCAAGTCATTTCATACAATCTCACATCTTAACTTCACTTAGACATTTCATCAAACACTTGGTGTGCATACCACTTTCTAAGCATAATGTACAAGTGATTTAAGCATGTTCTTCCCAAATTCATCTCATGAACCATTATATTCAAACAAATCACATTGTCAATACTTCCACATCATGTCTAACTATCATAACTATCATGTAACATCTCATGTATCAACAAAATCACAATTTAACATCTTCACCATTCTACAATTACAAGTGGATTTTACCACAAATCATCAATATGATCAAAACTAAGTACAATACAACTTCTACAATTGATATTATCTAACATTCATGTTCAATTTCATAAAATATTTACGAATTGCACATAACCCACTTCATCAACATTCACCAAAACATAAAATTTAACTTAGTTGATGATAAGAACACTTAGATGATCATAATTCTTGATCCATGCATACAAACAAGCTTCAATTTCCTTCTAATCTTACTGATTTTGTTATGTTAGAGGGTTTCCTTTCTCCCTCTCTTGCTCCTGTCGACACCAACATACACACCAGTGTGTGTGTTTGGGTTTTTGTTTTATTTTTATATAAACTCTTTCAACTTGTACAACTTCGGTCCCTCTACTATGGAGATTGTGTTTTAAGGTTAAAAATCTATCCTTACTTGTTTAATTAAGTAAATAACTAGGTTAAATAGCCTAGTTATTTTATTTCATGCTATAACATGGAAAACATGCTAGCGAATATAAAATTTCGGATATTGGGGCGTTACAAGTCTACCCTCCTTAAAAGAGGTTTCGTCCCCGAAACCTTGCTCATTCTCAGTAGACCAACACTACTCTCACTTTTTCATTTATCCATTCACGATGCTCAATACAACATGATTACATTCGGGATCTTTGCAAAAGTCTTATTCATGAATAAATATAATCGTACGCATTGCCCATATCTTCTTAAATTAGTAATTTACTTTCATAATCACACAAGGGTCAGGGTCTGTTCCAGAGCTCTTATTAGTGTCTTTTACTTTATAATGCTAGCTCCTAGCACATACCATCACTAGCGTTTCATTCATCGAATTTATTTCAATTGTATACAATTATTAATCGTACAAACCTAAGTCTATGGCTTGTTTCTAACTTCCTATTTAAGCATATTACATTCATATATTTACTAATCGAAATAATTCGATTTATTTCGTACTACTCATACATCATATGCTATCTTTCATTTTGTTCACTATGAGTCATCCTAAACATTCCATTACTAACATTACTTCTGATTACTTTTAAGCTCATAGGAGGGGTCGATATATTACCATACGCATACTATAATCATTCAAAGACTTATTATTTCAACCAAATTCACCCTTCTTAAACTTACTTATCCGTACTTAATACGAAGACTAAGCATTATTTTCATGGTTACTATTGTTATTTTTTTTTTTGTAGTTAGTTGTTCGGCGTTAAACCATTGGTAAGGTTCTTTTGTCAATTAGGTTGAGTTGAAAAAATTATTTATGATAAATAAGTTATATTTTTAACCACCGAATTTTATTACAATATAAATAAGTTATAAATAAGTTGATTTGTGGTTCATTAATCATTATCACAACCATCATCCTCTGGTTCGTTTTCATTGTCAACCCCCGGCCCACCTCTTAAAAAACTTCTTTTGGTCTTTAATATTTGATTCTTCATTGATTCAATGAATCTAAGGGGAGAAGAATAAAAAAAAGACTAATCAAATCTGACTCCCTGTTTTGTTAGAAACAAGTTGAGACACCACCCATTGGCATTATTTTATGAATGCTAAATCCGTAGTCAAATATTCTTTTTTTTATTTAATTTTATTTTTTATTTTTAACGGCCAACAAACTCAATCCCGAGCACTCTTGGGGCACCCACTGGACAAACGGAGTACTCCGAGAGTAACCCGAGTCCACCACCAATTTCGGGGAAAACCCGGTAACCCACCCGCCCGTAGGCACGACGGTGAAATTACCGGTAAAACCCGTTTGGCTCAAGGATCTAACCCAGGTTTCCCTGGGTCTCCTATCATTGCCCACTAGTGCCTCACTCTGCACCAAGTGGGAGTCGAACCTGCATCTCTCAAGAGAGATGCAAGCCCTCCACCACTTGATCTAGAGATCATTAGCGTCAAATATTCTGTTTTGATTCATATCAATTCCACTTGTTAGAGGTGCACAAACTGGTTAATTTGACTTTTTGACTTTAATCGGTTAATGCTTTAACCGGTTAGTTTTTGACTGGTCCGGTTAATTACTTTAACCGGTTTGGTTAATTAATCGATTATTTTTGGTTAATAACCGGGTTTTTTTTTTTTTTTTTTTTTTTTTTTTTTTTTTTTTTTGCAGTTTCCGGTTAACCGGTCTGCCAGTGAAAAAACCGGTTCTTATACTGAATATCAATAACCGGTTACTAACCTATGATTAAAAATAACCACTAACTGGTTATTTCTCAATCGGTTATTAATCGGTTACGGTTATTTTGTGCACCTCTAGTCGATATGATGTCTATTAGTAGTTTGTCTGTTTAGAAAACTAATGTGTTAATCCTTCAAAGTAACAAAATATTTGTTGTGTGAGGTTAAAAAGAAATAAGCTATGTACAAAGCATAGCAATTGAAAGAAAGTATGGGTTGTGTATCATAAAAAGCAACTGATTGATATGTTTTTCATGTATATTTTTATTAAACTCGGATATGAAGATTTTTCTATTTTATGTTTGTCGTGTATGTGTCTTAGAGTTAATACGCAACATCATAACACTATAATTAATGTAGTTGGTAAACATAGGACAAATATAATAGATCATGTCTTGTTCCATTTAAACTAGTGCACTTATCCCACACGATATTGCGAGAATTCGATAAATAAACAATTACATAAAATAGTGTTTATGATCGATAGTGTCGGATCAGATCTTATTATATAAACGCTACAAACATAAAGTTGCGAGTTACAAAGTTATGTCGCGGTACATTATCGCTTGAGTACCGGTAGTGAAAAGTACCGTGACAAACTTGTAGCGGAACCGAAAACCATAAAAAGAATACAGATACCGGTAACTATCGGTTTGGTATATAGTTATGTGTATTAAAAAAAATTATTTACAATGGTTTAATTAAACAAAATGATGTTGTATGGTCTTAGGTGGATTTTCAGGGACGTAGGTTTTTCTTATTCTTTAAGGGACCTTTACAGTGTTTGCCTTACTGTATTTATGCCCAAATGATGTTGTATGCTATTATACATGATTTACATTGTGTTTATGCCCAAATGATGTTGTATGCTATGATACATGATTTACATTATATTGTGCCACTCTGATCACTTACTTGCTAATGGGCGACTTATTATTTCTGTATTCTTTCTATATTCTTTGACTTGTTGTGTTGGTTTGCTGTTCGTTGTCGAGCCGAGGGTCTCTTTGGAAGCAGCCTCTCTATCCCTAGGGATAGAGGCAAGGCCTGTCTACATCCCACCCTCCCCAGACCCTATAAGTAGCTCTGCTATTTGTGGGACTTACTGGGTATGGTTGTTGTTGTTGTAATTAAACAAAAGTTGTCTCATATAACAAAAGTAAATAAAAGAAAGTCGTGATATGCACAAAAGGATATCGACATGTGTTTCATATCGATTGAAAATCATAAAAACGAATACGAATACCAATTTTAATAATACCAATGAGTTAGAAGTATATATTATCGATAGTACTAACAAACAACATGTGTCCAAGTAGTTCTTGACGCTCTACTCTTAATAGGTTTTTGAGTTGGCTAGAGATGACACTTAGACAATTGAGATTGTTAATGGAGTGAGAGTTGTGTTTGATTTTAAATTTGTTGTCAACTAGTTTTTGCCCTGCCCGCGTTGCAGGCCAATAAGCCGAATATTTCTCTCTCGTAACATGAATGTCTGTGCTTCGGTTACTTATACATACTACTCATAACACGATCTCAAAAAAAAAAAAAATTACATCGAGTCAACTAATTAAAACAAAAACACTACAATGCTTTTACTAAAAAAACTAAAACGATAGAAAGAGTATAATTTTAAACTGGGAGCAAAATTGTAATTTTTCAGGACAAATGAGCATGTACCAGGAATGCCTTGAGGAATAAAAATTACACCTATGCCCGCCCGCGTTGCGGGGCGTTAAATCAAATATTTCTTAGTTTCATAACATGTATGCATGTATTTAGGTTACTTGTACATACTACTTATAAAACGATCTAAAAAAATGCATCGAGACAACCAATTAAATGAAAACACTACCATAGTTTTGCTAAAAAAAAATTAAAACAATAACAGGTCTGTAACTTTGAGCTGGGGGTAAAATACTAATTTGTCAGGAACAATGAGCGAGCGTTAGACAATTGCTTGACACAATAAAAGTTACATTGAGTCAACCAAGCAAAATAAAAAGTACTATAGTTTTGCAAAAAAAAAAAAAAAAAAGTAAAACGATGGCAATATCATAATTTTTAACTGGGGGAGAAATCGTAATTTTTGAAATGGGAGCAAAATCTTAATTTTGAATAGAGGGCAAAATCGTAAAAATATTATGAACTGAGGGCGAAATCATAATTTTAAACTGAGAGCAAAATCATAATTTTGAACTATGGGGAAAAACATAATTTTATTTTGAACTGTGGGCAAAAACGTAAATTTGAGTTGGGGGTAAAATCGTAATTTTGAGCTAGGGGCAAAAACATATTTTTATTTTGAGGGAGGGGGGGGGGGGGGGGGCAAAGGCGTAATTTTAGACGGATGGCGAAACCGTAAATTGAAACTGGGAATAGAATTAGAAATGAGTTTTTGAACTAAGGGCAAAAGTGTAAATTTTGAGTTAGGGCAAAAATATAATTTTATTTTGAATTAGGGGCGAAAACGTAATTTTAAACAAAGGATGAAACCGTAATTTTAAGCTAGGAATAAAATTAAATTAAAAATGGGTTGTTCCAATAGGGGAGTGCCAGACAGCTGCCTGACACTATTCCCCCAAGCTTGTAAATGTATATGTTGGAAACGGAAATGGAAATGTTATAAGTCTTGTCGATTTATAAATAAATGAAAGTTTTGTTTGCTTCACCCATGTCATTTTCAATAAGTAATACATGTACTTGTTTGCATTTATTTGAAGCAAAAAGATGGACACAACTACACAAGACGAGTTGGGTAATATATAGACATGATTATATATGTACCTAAAGTTGAGCAGTTTATTTGTGTAGTATCCACTAATTCATAGTTGAATTCATAAAACCAAATAATTTAGGCAAATTAGATTAAAATAATCTCAATTTTCTCAATTTTGCGGATAATAATCCTAACTCAGTTATTTAGCGATAATAATCCGAACTAGTCCACTTTTGACCGATAATAGTACGCTGTTAGAAATAGCTTAACGGAGTTAAGTTTTATTCCGAATTACAAACCGATGTTTTAGGGATTTTGATCAGAACCAGGATACGAGTCGATTTATGTAAAACTTACCTCGAAACGGTGCTCCAAACGGCTTGATTTTTGTTAATTAGAAGTTTAAACACTCGAATTGAAGCACCGTTTTCATCGTTTGGGGCAGTATTTCGAGGTAAATTTTACATCAATCAACTCGTAACCTAGTTCTAAATAAAAGCCCTAAAACATCGGTTTGTAATTCTGAAAAAAAAAAACTTAACTCCGTTAAGCTATTTTTAACGCATGCTATTATCGGCCAAAAGTTGACTATTTCGGATTATTATCGGCAAATAACCGAGTTAGGATTATTATCGGCCAAATTGAGAAAATTGAGATTATTTAAATCCAATTTGCCAATAATTTATTGTTTAACTTGTCAGATCAATCGACCCAGTCTAGTTTTGAAAACATTGACTTCAAATATCAAGATATAAATGATAGTTAAGACTATAAGATATCTTAAATTTGAAAGATTAAAAGTGAACATTAACACATTGAAATACTTGACATCATTAACAAGGTTACACCCGAGTTCTATTTTAATGTTCACATCTTGTCTGGTGTGCCCATGACATTATGGCACAGTGACTCTTGGGGTGGGATAAGTCTTAGTAACCATTAGATTTTGGGTTCAATAGATTTATTATAAACACCTTGTCTGTTGTAAATAAATGAAAGTTTTGTTTGTTTCACAGATGTCAAATTTCAATAAATGATCAATGAATGAATATTTGTACCTTTGTGCTATATATATGGTCAAATTGAATAAAAAAAGACCAATTTGTATATATGATGATGTTATATTAGGGCTATTGTAAAGGAAAATACTATATGTTCTCATAAAGAAACCTTTAGTTCACTTAACAATTACTAACATTTATACAGCTAATTAAGTTTATGTTTTTGTTGTTTGCATTTAGGCCCAAACAAATAAAGAACACAAATTTTTGAGTTCTAAAAGTTTGATTATTTGTCGATTAGAAAATCCTCTTTTATATATTTTAACCAAACAAATAAACTAAATACTGTTAATCCAATTAAAAACTAACAAACTTAACATTATTTTATTATATCAAAGTATATCATAACTATTTAACCATAAGCAATATTTAATTCTAAAATCTGTGTTTTTTACATGATTGTTACGTTAACTTATCTTAAGAAAATATTTTCTTTAGTGTGTATACGCACTAAAGTGGTGCTCGTGCAATGTGGTGAGCAACATGGACAATGATAATCATGTAACATTTTAATTTTTTTAGGGTAAATTACACTTTTCGTCTTTTATGTTTGTATCAGATTGCAAGGGATAGCCTTTAACTTTAATAATTACAATTACAATAACAATTCTTTATTTGGAAAACTCATTACACCTTTCTTCCTTTAGCACTAACCAGATTAAATTTTTCAGTTACGTATGACATTTTACCCTCTTGTGCATTGCACATGACAGTTTTTAACTGAGATTTCTAACCAGGTTTGGCCTAAATGACAAAACGTGCAAGATTTTGAAAGGTTAAGGACAGCGCCTGTAAACTTTTGGCCAAAAAGACAACGCCTGCAATTTGATGTAAACATAAAGGACAAAACTTGTAATTTACTCATACAAATTAGTAGAGGATTTTTCATCCACTCTACCCAACCAAAGTTTACCATTCGTTTCTACTCGCACACCACATAAAGGAAAAAGGAACCCCCCAAATCAAAATTACTTTCCATCATAGCATTTTTGGTCCGAAAGATTGTATAATTTCGAAATCTCCATAGCAACCACCAGTCGTGAACAATATAGCTTCAATATTCGATAATTTTCTTGAGTATAAGATCATGTGTAGTGGGAGGGGGAAGACCCTTGAGCGTTTTACGTCATGTGGCGGTCAAGTCAGCATGTAGGCATTGTGATACATTATGTTAAAAGGGGTACAGTGAGGTTTGAAATTTTGTAGGGCATTATATTCTAATAGAATTAAATAAAAAATAAAAACCATAAAAAATGTTATTGGTCAAAGATAAAGTTCAAGGCGTTAAAAAAAGCACTCTTCACCCATTTTTTTTTTCAAAAAAAATGTCTCAGGGGTGGTTACCGGACGCTTTTGGGCGTTTTCTTAGGGAAAAAACGATAAAAAACCCCACTATGGGTGATGTAATTATTTTCTGCGATCTAGGAGTTCTAGAAACTGGAAAATTATACTCAAGCCATTTAGAAATCAGCCTCCCAAGACAATCATATATCTTTTTGTTCACACAGTTATGTAAAATTATTTTTTTTCTCCTTATAATATATTATAGTAAATAATAGGCTATAACTACATATTGCTTTGATATTATAATTTCATTTCTTATGCTTTTGATACGTTTGATGTTATAATTTCATTTCTTATTACGAGTCATATAACCACCACATCCAGTTTTGACGTTTTTTGAGCTTTATGTTTGTATAGTAAAATATAGACAAAAGATCAAATACAAATACGGTTATCATACAAAACATATGAATGGCGTGAAAAAGTAAAAAAGCGTTGTGATTTTCATAATTATTCTATTAGTAGAGTAATTATCTTGATGAATTAGTAGAGTAATTATAATACACTTGTAGGGTAATTTTGAATTTTACGTTGTTTGATAACTTATAGAGTAAATATGTTTGTTTGATTGTTTTTTTTTTTTTTGATGAACTGGTAGAGTAATTATAATGCACTTATAGTATAATTTTGAATTGTATATTGTTTGAAAACTTGTAGAGTAACTGTGTATGTTATGTTATTCTGATGAACTAGTAGAGTAATTACGATGCACTTATAGAGTAATTTTGAATTTTATGCTGTTTGATACATTTGTAGATTAATTTTGATAATTACTCTATGAATAGAATAACTACGAAAATGTTACTGCGTTTTTTTTACTTTTTCACACTATTCGTACGTTTTAGTTTTATACGCTAACTCTATTTGTACGGAATCTTTACTTGTAAAATATAATAATGATAATGTCATCGTTAAATCAAAGTAGGCATCTGTCGCTCCGTTAGAACCTTTGATTTCCATCATTCAAATAGTATTTCATATCATCTTCAAAATGACATAAATATTAGTAATGTTTAGTTTAAATTGTTTATATCTATACATATAATAAAGTAAACCAATTTGAGACACATGGCAATCAATGAGACTATCTAGAAATCTATTTTCCCTCCTAAAATATAATCCCTTTAGTTTCATAGTTAATCCTTAATTCAAAATAATAATAATAATAATAATAATCCTGAAATCTGATCTCCCTTCACATATCAATTTAATTTTATTATTGTTTATCCGTTTAAAAAACATATAAAAGCAAATGTTTATAAATTATATATTTTATAGTAAAGATAAGTTTATAATTTCAAAGTAGAAAAATCACTTTAAAAACATAATCTGTTTTTTTTTGTTCTGGTGCTAATATTTTTGTTATAATAATCTAAATATATTAGTAGTAGATTACGTTTGAAGTTGATAAGGTATTAACCATTTGAAGTTGATTATGTTTTTAAAGTGATTTTTCTACTTTGAAATTATAAACTTATCTTTACTATAAAATATATAATTTATAAACATTTGCTTTTATATGTTTTTTAAACGGATAAATAATAACAAAATTAAATTGATACGTGAAGGGAGATCAGATTTCAGGATTGTTGTTGTTGTTGTTGTTGTTGTGGTGGTTGTGGTTGTGGTTGTGGTTGTGGTGGTGGTGGTGGTGGTGGTGGTGGTGGTTGTTGTTGTTGTTAAGGATTAACTATGAAACTAAAGGGATTATATTTTAGGAGGGAAAATAGATTTCTAGATAGTCTCATTGATTGTCATGTGTTTCAAATTGGTTTACTTTATTATATGTATAGATTATATAATTTGACATATTAAATAAAAGAAAAACTTTAAGTAACCTCGTGTATTGTACGTGTTGAATAAATGTAATTTTATATACCAAACTTATACTATAAATAAACTAATATGTGACACGTATCATTCATTGGAGTCATCTATTTTCCTAAAGAAAAATTAAAAACATCTTATCTTAAATTAACAATTTTAAATTCGAAGATAATACTTTGTTAGAAAAATAGAAGGATTCTATTTCAAATTCAAACTAGGATACGATTTAATATTAATTTAATATTTAATTAATATAAGATAACTGTACAAAAGAGGTGGGAAAATAGAAAATTAGATGGTTCCAATAAATGACACGTGTCACACATTGGTTTACTTATCTCTTTAGTTTCATAGTTAATCCTAAATTAAAAAAAAAAATCCTGAAATCTTGGTAATAGTTAATCCTAATTTCAAAAAAAAAAAAAAAAATCCTGAAATCTTAGTTACAACTTTCCAAATCTTCAAATAATACATTTAATGAAAATATTCGTAAATTATCATGATTCATGTTACATCTTTTTTTTAAACATTGAGTGTCTTTGTAATTTACATCCATTCTATCTTTTTATTTATCATTAAATTTAAATGTAATGTAATGTAATACGTAAATATAATAATACGTATTACATAATATATTTATTTTTGTATTATTTTTAGCGACAGTTTGATTACATTATCTCTGATAAATTTTATAATACTAACATACATCATCTTTATATTAACTTATTTATGTCAGTATATAAACGTCTCCGTCTTTAGTTTGTATTTACAAGAAATATTTATTAAATAGTTTAAATTGTTCAACCCGTGTAACACACGGGGAACTAACCTATTAATATAATAAAATATAATCGTTAAATCAAATCAGGCATTAAATTAAAGGGTGGAGTTACAATAGGAAGTTTATTTGGCTAGGAAGGCTAGGAAGTGATCTTGACCATCCATTTAATTAATCAAGTGCTAAGATTAAATGAATGCAATTGAAGCAAAAGAAAAGAGGCGTGTGGGTTTATTAGGGGCATTCTAGTCAATCCAGCACAATAGTTTCTCTCTCCTCCAATCCCCCCCCCATTTTTTAAACGTTAATAACTTTTTCATACGACATTATTTTTTTATAAAAATTGCACCAAAAAAACTAGCGTTTTTTTATCTTTAAAACGAGTATACTATTGCTATATTTTCGAAATTTTTTTTTGAAAACCCAGTTGCGTAAAACGCAATGAAAAAAAAACGTAAAAAAATGACTTTTTCTAAAACGCAACGCACCAAAAACACAAAGAAATGTCTTATTTCTAAAACGCAATCACCAGAAAACACAAATAAATGTCCTATTTCTAAAACGCAATATCCTAAAAACACAAAAGAAAGTGTACTTTATAAAACGCAATGGACAGAAAACACTTAAAAATGTCTTATTTCTAAAACGCAATGCCTAGAAAAGACATAAAAATGTCTTATTTCTAAAACGCAATGACCAGAAAACACAAATAAATGTCTTATTTCTAAAGCGCAATAGCCTAAAAACACAAAAGAAAGTGTACTTTATAAAACGCAATGGACAGAAAACACTTAAAAATGTCTTATTTCTAAAACGCAATGCCTAGAAAACACATAAAAATGTCTTATTTCTAAAACGCAATGGCCTAAAAACACAAAAGAAACTGTTCTCTCTAAAACGCAATGAACTGAATACACATAAAAATGTGTTTACCTAAAATGCAATGAGTAAAAACACTTCAAAAATGTTTTATTTCTAAAACGCAATGACCAGAAACTGTTGTTCACAGAACCAGAAACTGTCTAAAACGCAATGACCAGAAACTGTTGTTCACAGAACCAAAATCTAACTAAAACGCAATGACCAGAACCTGTTGTTTACAGAACCAGAAACACTGTCTACGAATGCAGTTTTCCAGAGGCAAATTACAGAAAATTAATTTTTCTGATGCATTTTTATTACAGCAATTTAATAGGAAATTTTTTTTTCCGAGCTCTGCCCCTTGGACCCCGCCAGGGGCTGCCGCCCCTGGGACCCCGCTACCAGGGCCGCTGCCCGCAGACCCCCGGCAAGATCGTAAAACACAATGACTAAATCAAAAACCCAGATCGTAAAAATGAAATTAAAGAATTTCTTACATGGATCGAAATGATTTCTTCAACAATTGACGAAGTTTGAATGATTGAAACACTTATCAGCGCTCGAATCGAGTGATTATCTCCAAAATCACCGGAAAAAACGAGATTTTTTTATGAAATTAAACTGGGTTTTCTTCAAAAAAAAACTGAAGAACACATTGATCGGGTGTTTGAATCATTGATTTGTGATGAAAATCGCACTATAATGTAGTGATTATTGATATAGAAAGTGAAGAAATGGTTGAAGATGGTGAGTTTTGAAAATGGTGGGTTTTGAAGTTACTGGGTTTTGAAAAGGAAGAAGAAAGGGTTGGATTGACTAAAATACCCTTTTTCTTTATTTTAAATGTTGCCACATGTCCTAATCCTATTGCTTCCTACACTTCCTAGCCAAAATAAACTTCCTATTTGATATTTTCCCTAAATATAATCTAACTACTATAATAAAAGAAATCACTTTAGGGAGACTTGTAATCATATTAGGGCATCTCTTATAGATAATTATTATTTTAATTTAATCTCTTCTAATTAATTATAGATAATCCTCCTACAAAATATTATTTAATTTAATATCTTAAATTATAGATAACTTTTCTACTAAATATTATTAGTTTAATATCTTATGAATAATTATTATTTAGTTTAATCTCCTTCTCATTTATAATATTATTTATTTAAATTAATTATATTTGAACGTTTAGTTTAGTTTTTTTTTTAAAGGAATACTGTTTTCATTCCAATCATCAGGGCAAATTACATAAGAATAGCAGGTAGACGAGCAACAAACTGCGCCGCCATCCCTTTCTGAATAGAATACCCTAATCTACTAAAAACAAAGCCTCGCCCCTGAGGGGTCGAAAAGTTGCTGTGGACTACACGCTGAACTCTGGACAAGAAACGAACTGCCTCTGGCGCCAAAGAGCCAAACGTGTCAAACGCTAGGGGGACAAAGGCATGCTGATTATCCTCACAAGCTTTCACGTGCTTTTCCACCTTCTTCGACTCTGCTTTCAGTACCGCTTGCCCCGCCACAAACCCATTTTCCCGAAACCCGGCTAGGGGGGATACACCCGTGAGATCGACACAAGCATGTTTCCCGCCCTCCCAACCAAAAACTAGCACGTCAGCTGGGCGTAGAGTGGATCTCCCCTCCGACGGGTCTGTAAGAAAATTCACCGGTGCCTCTTTCTTTGCCGAGATCCCTGCTCGTCTGAGAATATCCATTAACGTGTCTCGAACAAAGTCATGGCGATACTTAAACCCCGGCAACTCTCTACAGTGTAACGCATGCTCCCCGTATTTATCCAGGCATGCTTTACGGCAGACTGGACAAGTTTCATCATTCGGGAACATGGGGATCATCAAACGGTACTTAAGGATTGACCGGTACTCCACCGCTGACATACGTTGACCCAGACCTTCAATGGGAATAACAGTTAAGAAATCTTGAGCGTGAGGCCTCTGTAGGCAATCAATGACGGCTTTCTGGCGGGGGGACAAATGAAAATCTTCTCCCAAACTTTGTGCGATTCGACAACAAAGGGCATTCGCCAAAGTTTTCTGTGGCTTTTTGGGGGCGGTGTCCTTGTTAAAGAAACCGCCGAGATCAAAGTCAGGTAGAGATTCATGCAAGCGTTCCATGGCGCTGGCATAATCCAGATCAATGTTAGCAACCCCGCTGTTACGTAATATGTGGTCCTGCAACTCCCAAGATTGAAACCTGGAAGCCACAAAGGCATAGGCTGCCACATCCCGGGCCGAGAGAAGGCCCAACCCACCAAGCCGCATTGACAAGGTCGCGATCCGCCACTGTAGTTCACCAAAAAAAGGGACCCCCACATACGACAATGTCTTTTATTGCCTCCCGAAGACCTTTATCAAAACATGAAACAACATCATCCACAAAGGGGGGCTGGCAAGTTCGCAAACCGAAAAGCAACTTTGCAACCCCCATACAAGATCTAAGCAAAAGAAGTTCGCTTTGAGGATCCCACAACAAGGGAAGGTGCCCCACAATGTCAACAGCGCGCGTTGCCCTCTTAGCCGCTAGACCACTAATAAAACCAGAATCACGGCTGACTGCCCCTCCTAGCAGTTTGACACCTTTCTCCGGCCTCCCAATCTCACTGGGGAAAAGCCCTGGCCGGACCTTCACCCCATTACATGTCGGCCAAAATAATTCAGTTTTTCTAATATTAAGCCGTAGCCCCAAGGCTGGACCCTCCGAACCGATGATGTCGAGAGCTTTAGCAACCTGAACAACGTCCCCGATAATCGTCCCGTCATCCAAGTACCAAGCATGGAAGGGGAGTTTACAGTTTTCCTGCACCTGAAGCACTAAGGGGTGTAAGGCTAGGGCAAAAAGCAAAGGTCCCAAAGGATCCCCTTGCTGCACCCCCGTGAATGCCCCGATGCGGTCATTCCCCACGTATAGCCTAGCATGCTGAGCATACAGAAACTGAACCCACGGGAATATGGAGGGGCAGTGGCTATGGACCTCGCGAAGCAAAACCGAATGGTCAACTAAGTTGAAAGCGTTGGAAAAATCAACCGTAAGCATGGCCAGCGAGCCATCTAAATGAAAAGAATTAAGAAACATGTTAGCGCTGTGCAGCACCGCCTCCGCCCCATTGGGGACCCCCCACCCCAAATTGGTAGTCCCCCAAGTATTTAACAGCTTCTTTCCCAACTTTCTTCATGGCTACTTTGGAGACTAATCTTCTCCAAATTGCCCCCACAGCAATGGGGCGAATACCATTATCAGGCTTCAACAAAGGGGTAAGGGGCGCCGAAGCAACAAAATCCGCGAGCACCTTAGGACATAACCCCCCTAGCCAAAGGTTTACCACTTCAGTGATGGCAGCAAGCAGTCCCGAGGCAGTCGCCGACCCTTCGCCGCTAAGAGCGTCCAACAGGTGTTGGGCTCGGAGGCCATCTCCCCCACAAGATGTCCCTTTCGGAAAAGATTTCACACACCTGTGGACGCAGTCTTTATCCACAGATAACGCAGGTTGGGACAGAGGGGTTGAAGGGAGGCTCGGGGGTGGCGCGAAGGGATGTTTGTCGATAAGGGCTTGCATGGTAGATTCCCCCCGGGGAGCAACCCCACTGGAACACAACACCTTAACTGCAGCAGTGAAGTGACCATCACTCACTTTCCTGAGACATTGCTTGATGTTAGGGCTAACCTCCTCAGCTATCTCCCGTTGTGCCTCCCCCCACACACGACCTCTTCTCCACTATCAGCAAGGAGGGAATTGACCAAAATCTCAAAACCAGAGCCCTCCTTCCACAAAGCTAAGGCCCGCAAAATACTATCACATTGCAAGGACTTTCGATTACCCGACCTTCTCTCTTGCCTGGAAGACGGTTTAACCACCTTAAGGGTACAACGGGGTAAAAGCAAGAGTTTGACCCAGCTTTCAACAGACCCAGGGGAAGCTACTACTTTATGGATGGCACCTGTCAAAGCTTGCGCAAATGCCAAACGGCAGCTTGGGGGGATGCTCTTAACAGTTCGAACCGGAAGGGAGAAAACACGTTCAAGGAGAGCAACATCTCCCGTCACTCCCTGCGAGGTCCTAAGCTCAACCATCACAGGATCTTGGGGCCTTGGTATCCCCACGACAAAATCCTCATCAGACCCGGATTTTCTAGAGAACGTGAAAACACCATCAGGATGATGACACCCCCTACTAAGTGCGTGTGTCTTCATGCATCTCCCACACAACCAATATCCAAAAACTCGCAAGGTTTCCCCAACATTTGAAAACAATTCTAAATCCTTAGAAAGTGCATCTTGAAGGGATTCTTTACGATCATCTTTAAAATGAAATTGCTGAAAATGCGCGATCAATCTGTTATACCCACAAGACCCAGGATTACCGTCTTTACACTCGTGGAAGTTCCTGAAGGGGCATAGCCACACTCCATTGGACGAGGTGGGGCCAACATCCCCTTCAGAGGCACTGGATACCATGCTTCTACCCTTGGCAGAGCCCATTGGAAACAATCAATCAAAACCAAGAAGTGATAACAAGTCCTTCACCTCGAGGTGAGGAGGAGGCCAGGTATCAACCCACCCAAGAAACGAAGGAGAGGGAAGCAACCTACAATTGCTCACCCTCCCAGACACCTCACCAAGAAAGAGCTACGTCATGAGTGTGCCATATACAGCATAACCCAATTAATAGCCGACAACTTCTTTGATTGTTAATTAGAAATGGTCGACAACAGTTGTTTACTTTGTAATCCAATTGGGCCGATAACCTTGATCTTAATATTGATTTGGACCGTTCACTTCAATTAGTTCACGTGATATCGATGACACGTCTTTTACTTCTTTGATTTTATTGGACCAATGAATTGTTGTTCACATGAAATAATGAATGGTCCTGACATGATTTTAATTGTTCGATATATTTATTCAGTCAACACATGGGTCTGTGATATGTTTCACATGCAGCCGACAACACTTTTACAAACGAAATGATGACCATTCAAACGGAATAGATAGCTTCAAACGAAATATGGCACTTTCAAACGGAATATGGCACTTTCAAACGGAATATGGTATTTCGTTTGAACATTTTCAAACTGAATATGACACTTTCAAACGGAATATGGTATTTCGTTTGAACTGGGTGAACGTTTTCAAACGGAATATGACACTTTCAAACGGAATATGGTATTTCGTTTGAACTGGGTGAACGTTTTCAAACGGAATATGGCACTTTCAAACGAAATCAAGCTGTTGACACGAAATCGGACCTAAAAACTCAAATTTCTCCTAAACGGCTTTGAATTAGGATTTGAGACTTTGTAGGATTGTAGATCCGGTGTTTTCGCACAACATATTAAAAAATCATGAATTTTGGACCGTAAAAACCCGTTCAATTTTGAAAAATTCAAAAAAAAAAAAAAACATGAAAGAATGAGTAGAAGATGAAGAAATGATGCAATCAAGAAGAAGATGGCGAAAATTGATTGTTGAAATTGTTGAAAAAATTGGAGAAGAAGATGGGGAAAAAGAATCGATCCAGCCTAGCTCTTAATTTGAAAACCAAACCAGTTAAAGCAAAAATTTGAAAATATGGAATAGTGTTGAGGATGGGATAATGGGGAGATGGGTTGATGATTGATTTCAATTTCAATTTTAATTACAACCCCTGTTTCGGGTATCCGGTGGGGGTGGGAATTGGGGGAAATTTGTGTATCTAATAAATTTTACGAAACTTAAAATAAAATTAACTAATATTATTTATCATTTATACATTTACGGAGTTTTAAATAAAGGGTTAAATTTATTGAGACTTCGTTAACAAATTTTGCAACAACAGAATAATCTATTTTTATCACGAAAACCAAACTTTGTATTAATATAATAAATATTTTTATTTTCACTGTATAAAATTACATTTACTCGACCCATGTAACACATGAGGTTTTTTAATATATAACTTTTTATTATTTGATATATAAAATTAGATTTACTCAATTCGTACAATACACAGGGTTTCTTAAGGATATATATTTTTTATTATTTAGTATAGAAAATTACATTTATTTAAACCGTGTAATGCGCATATTTTTAAAGTTGTTATTTTTTTCTTGTTTGGTATATAAAATTACATTTATTCAACCCATATAATAAATGAGGTTTTTTAAAGATGTATTATTTAATTATTTGATAAACAATATTACATTTATTTAACCCGTGTAATACACGTGGTTTTAAAGATATAAATTTTTTATTTTGTATATAAAATTACATTTATTCAACCTGTACAATATGGTTCTTATAGATATATTTTTTATTATTTAATATATAAAATTATATTTATTCAACCCGTACAATAAATGAGGTTTTAAAGATATATTGTTTTATTATTGAGTATATAAAATTTATTTATTCAACCCCGTGTAATACACGGGGTTATAACCTAATAATAATAATAATAATAATAATAATAATAATAATAATAATAATAATAATAATAATAATAATATCCTTAAATCGAATTAGGCATATGTCCTTCCATTAGAACCTATTATTTCTGTCAATCAAATATGATTGATATCATGTTTATTTGCTCTAGCCCCTTTAATCCTACAATGACACATAATTTTTACCCTAAACTATCCACATGCCACTAACACTCCTTTCAACTTCCCTAATTTTTTTTTTAAAACAAACTTAACAAATTCAAATCACTGATACTTTCATTTAATATAAAAATAATACATAATTCAAATTAAAAAAACAATTTAAATAAAAAAACACATAATCAAATAAAAATTACAAATAAACTATTCCTCATCCGACTCGAGTAGGTAGGGTAGATCTTGAGTTGCAAGATGTGCCACAAGATTAAATGGAAGTCGAAAATGCGTATTTAAATCTATCAACTCACCAAGGGCATCGTCGTCCAAAACGGGCTGAACCAGATGGCCCTATATGTGAACTGGTGAGAAAGCCTTTTCATCGTCCTTTAGGATCATGATGCTTAATATAATGTACGCATACATCACGCTCCAAATCTTGTCAATAGTCATAGCCTGCATGGGTCGCCAAAGTATGTCTTATTTTGCCTTTAAAACACGGAAAACATGCTCTGCATCTTTTCTTGTCAACTCTTGCAATTTTTTGAACATCTTTTTATTTAGATTGTCCGGATATGCAAACGTTTTTACAAATGTTGACCAAGTAGGGTAGATCATGTCGGATATATAGTACCTACGTTTGCATGAGTGTCCATTCACATTAAATGGACACTTAGGTGTGGTTCTATTCCATTGAGTGAGAAATATTGAAGATTGCTTAAGACTGTTGACGTCGTTGTTTGACCTAGGCGGCCTACAATACGCATGCCAAAATCATAAATCATGTAACGCTACCACTTCAAGCATAATCGTCGGGAATTTTTTTATCACTACTAGTATATTAGCCTCGCAATGTAGTGGGACACATTCTCCAAACCAGATGTGTGTAGTCAATGTTACCCATCATCCTAGGAATGTGATATTTTTCTTCACTTTCGTCAAACAGAAGGAACAAAGATATAATCAAACCGATTCTCGAAATGCCTTTCTGGATATTCCTCAATGTCCCGACTATTCATGGAGCATGAGAAGCAGATGATTAATCATATGCTTTCAGAAGAAATCGAAGAATTCCTTGGGAATCATACAAGATCCGTTCGTTTTTTTCTCTGAATTGAAATTATTACTACTTCATATCTATAGACATATAACCAAATGAAAAATTCAAACTTAAAAAGGATCTTTATGATTTTCGAAGAATGAGGGGCAATGAGATTGATCGAGAAAGATCTCATGTTCTTATTATAAGATCGTGATTGGATCCGCATATCATTGGTAAAGAGAATAATCAAAAGAGGAAAGTATTCAATTAGAACATGAAAACGTGACAAAATTGGTCCTAGTCACTCTTCGGGACGGAGTGGAAGAATGGATGGGATTATCAAACACGGATGTGATTGATACAAAACCTCAACATCGTGACTTGTCGGTCTTCGCAAGAACTCATCGCCATACAAATGTTAACGTTATAGAAAATTTGTAGGCATTGCCAGGCTACTACGCGGCTTCCTCTACCCTCGCAAGCCACCTGCCAAGCCTACCCAAGGAGGAGGCGACGGTCTAGTCGTTACGTGTTTAAACCCTCAACACGAACCCGTAAGGTTAGGGATGTCAATGGGCCGGGTAATGGTAATCCCATATATACCCATACTCGATTGTAAAATCGTGTCCGATACTCGGCTCAATATCCGTTGGGTACCGAGTATACTCATTAATTTGTTAAAAGATAACAATTGAGATTTCCAAGTATTTCTTTTACTATTATAATTATTGTATAATTTCTATTTATATAGCAAGTATTTATATACTATTAATTTATAACATTGTAGAGCTTAACTTAGTTGTACATTTGGCTTTATGTATGTTTTATGCATCTAATTGTTGTATGTTGTAAGTTATTTAGAATTTGCCATGTGTGGTGATTATATTATAAATTTACATTATATTATATAATATACTATTAATTTATAACATTGTAGAGCTTAATTGAGTTGTACATTTGGCTTTATGTATGTTTTATGCATCTAACTGTTGTACTTTATAAGTTATTTAGAGTTTGCCATGTGTGGCGATTATATTATAAATTTACATAATATAAATTTACAATAAGTTGAGGCATTGGGGTATTGTACCCCATCTTTTGGGGGTTTAAAGAAAAATTGATGTTTCACTTTAAACCCAAAGCTACTTGATTTTGTAGTTTTAACCCAAAAGTTTTTAGTTGTTCCAATTTAACCTTGCAACTGTTATAGCACCGGATCGATGACGAACATCAAACATTGCACTTGATTCAAGACATGAAGAACAATCATAAGATGAACAAGATAGAAAGATGTAGAAGATGAATCTCTTTATTATTGAATCAGTCATCACAGATTACATACCAAAAGAGTATACATCATCTACAAGCTGGTTTAGATCACAAAGATCTAAACCCTAGCTTTCTCTCACTAACACATAGTCTCTCTCTCTCTAGGATGTGCACACCAGGAGGAACAAGAAGTTAGGAGAGGTGCACAAAGCTTCTTCCTCGATCCATTTGACACCGAACCTTCACCGGTGATGTAACCACCCTTCTCACCGGCAAAATTCACATAACCACCATGAATTTGTTTAAAATTGTTCAATAACTCTTTATTTCCAGTCATGTGTCTGGAACAGCCACTATCGATATACCAAATATAGATAGCTCTTTTCAGCTGCTCCTACACTCCCCAACAAGAAAATTTAGTTAGAGTGTGGGACCCAAGCCATGATGGTCTTGGGTCGTCCCGATTCATCAACATAAGAAAACTCTTTGAAATAACCATCATTGCCATTGTGTCCTCCATTTCCATTTCGGAAATTGTTGGAATGACTCCCCGCAAATCGTGGATTATACGGAGTTGACGATCTGTTGGTATAACCAGAGTTTCCATAACCTCGGCTTCCATAGTTTTGGTAACTTTAATTTTGATTCCTGGGTGACTCAAAATTCCTACCAAATCTAGGAACATCATCGTGTCTTGAGAATGATCGTGGATGATTATCCGAATGCTGTCTTTGATTTGGAAATCGGGGGGTGACGCATTTCGGTCATTCACGAATCTGTTTTGTGCATGAGGTCTAACATAGTTGTTGTTCGAACCTCCAAAATGTTGGTCATTCTCATGTGTTTGGAAAGTAACATGATTTTGTCGTCTGTGAGGGGTTTTCTCACGAGTATCATGTCTTTGGAATGAACTTTCCGATCCTTCACCATGATTAATAACAACTGGTTTCTTCCCGTGATCCTGATTTTGTTGTGAATTAACATTTTTTTTGACAACTGGTTTTACTTCTTGTTTAATCACTTTGTTTGTCTCAACCTTTTGATTTTTACCGTTTTTCTTTTCAACATTAACTACTTCATTTTGTGGTTTTTCAACAAAAGGTTTCTTCTGATCAGGATCAACAAGTGATTTACCCTTGTCATCTGGACAATCTGCTGCTAAGTGTCCTTTCCCACGACACTTATAACATTTGCGAACTTTCGTAGCATTTTGGACGTTCCTCATGACTGGTCGAAGATGATGAGTCGTTGGTGGAATTTTTCAAAATTTGGTTCACAAACTGAGAGTTGGAACCAGTTTCGATCTTTACTTCTTCTTTGACAAAATCCTCCCCTTTAACAAACTCAGTTTTATGGATATTTTTCAAAGACTTTTTAGATTTCCCACGTGACTTTGGTTTTGATTTCACATTTTGAACTTGATTAAACATTTCCAAAATCTTATTGTTTATCAAATTTTCAATGTTTTCAAGATTTACTTCATTTTTCTTTGAAACTCCACTCATCTTCGACTGTTCTGAGTCAGAAGCCTCATCTGGCTCAGATTCTGACTCACTTTGCGGTTCAACCGTCAGAGGGGTCTTTGGCTCAAAATTTGCCAATTCAGGATCAATGCTTGGCATCGATGTATAATTATGGTTCACCGGTGGAGGTACTTTCTTATAACCGATGCCGAACATTTCTTCCTCAGATTTTTTGAGACGTTGGCTGTTAATACAGAAATTCATCACTTCAGATGAATCCCCGAACTTCTCAATTTTTCGTTGCAAGTCTAAAATCAGATTATCTTTTTCCAAAATGATTTTGTTCTTTTCCAAAACACAATTTTGGTTCATTTCAAGTTCAGATTTTAATTCCTGATTTTTTACAGTTCCCTGAGCCACAAGTCTCTCAAATTCAGAGATATCATTTTTCAGCGCTTTTATCTTAATTCGGTGTTCTTTATCCGAATTAGACAACACAGCAATGAGTTCTCTGGATTTTTCTAAATCTGCAATTAAGTTTGTGTTATGAAGTGCATATCTATCGATCTTGGTGACAAACTCAACACATCTAGCACATCGCTTATCTACAGAAGATGTTTTTACCTCAATGCCAGCCATGAATGCACACCCTTCGCTTTCTCCGGGTTTTTCTTCCAACCTTTTAGCTTCTGCATCTGCAAATTGCTGCATTTCAGCTGTGGAGATGTTGAACTCAAAGAATTCTCCCTTTTCTCCATCTTCTGTTTTGTTAGCCTTTTCAACAGACTCTTCATTCGGGTTATCTTCATTCTCAGAAACATTTCCCGAATCCAACTCTTCCCCAAGAACCTCAGCTACAACTGCAAGTTCCTCAATGCTAGTCTCTTCGACAATCTCTTCACACACTTCTTCAGCTACAACCGCAAATTCCTCAATGCTAGTCTCTTCGACAATCTCTTCACACACTTCTTCGTTGACAATTTCAGCTATAAAGGCTTGTGACACAATAGCTCCTGAAATGTCTTCCAATGCACAACCCCAGTCGTAAGGCTCAGTCACTTTTTGTAAAGATTGAGCCACCATAGCATTGTTTGTTGAAGGTGTAAGATTTTCAGAACCACTTGGACGAGCACTTGAGTTGGAAGTAGTTGCTGAATTGTTGTGAGGTCTTGAGTTGTTTCCTTGAGAGTATTTTTCTCTGTTTGATCTTTCCATCTTCGGCTTCCGACAATCACGTGCGAAATGCCCGTAGATGCCGCAGTTGTGACATTTCACCTTTGACATGTCGATTCCCATTCGAGTCTTTGTCTGACCTCCTATGAACTTCCTACCCGTTCTCAACAGAAATTTCTTCGCTCTACGGACTAAGAGTGCCATATTGAGTTGTAGATCAAGTTCTTCCATTTCGTCTTGGTCTATTTGGTCAAAGTCCTCATCGAGACTTGACGGTTCAACGAGCTTTCCAAGACAGAAGTTCTCGTAGGCAGTCATGAAGGACGCCAAAAGTCTCATGTTTTCTTCAATCAACTTTAAACAACTTGCATCTACCTTTGGAATGTTCAAGCTTGTCGCTTGAGATTTCTGAGCTCCACTGGAAGAGTACATTCCTTGATTGGAATTTGTTGTTCCACTTGAATTGACATTGTTGCTTATAAAGGCGTGTTCACTTGCAGGAACTTCATTCTCTGAATATAGGGCAACACCGGCTCCTCCATTACTACCTTTATCCGTCGGTTTTGAAGCTTTATATAACTGAGGATCTTGGATCTTCTCGAAATCGAATGCTTGATCTTCCATATTCCAAGCATAACCCTTCAGTTTTTGTATAACTTCTTCCAATGAGAGCTCCTCGTAGAGAACACCCTCTCTAATCAAATCAGTGTACATATTCCATTCTCTGGAGAGACAATTCAGAAACTTCTCAACCTTCTCAAATTCAGTGTAGATACCCTCTTGACTTCTATCAAGTTCGCTCAGCAGATGATAAAACCGGTTCACTGTGTCATCAAATGATTCATTTCTTAAAGCCTTGAACACAACGAATTGAGTCTTCAAACGTTCGAGACGTCGCTTCTTGTACATTGCATTTCCTTCATATCGCTCGATCATACTATCCCACAACTCCTTCGAGCTACTTCTCTTACGGAAAGTATGAAGTATCGATTGTGTCATAGCCATCGTAATCATTGACATAGCTTTCTCTTCACAATCATAAAACTTCTTCTGGTCGTCAGTAAGTGCCAAATACGTATCAATCGTCAACGTACGTACTGGAGTAGCTCCACAACCTTTAACGATACACAACCAGATTTTGATGTCTTTTGCTCGTACATACCTTTCGAAGCGCTCCTTCCACTCAGGAAAATCAAGCTCGTTTATCAACAAGGGAGGTTTGTCGCTACTCCCTACCTCAGCATTGTGCTTGAGGTTTTGCACCATTGCAGTCAGATTGTTGTTTGCCATTTCAGAAAACAACAGAAGGTTTCCAAGCAAGAGCTATGCCACTGAAAAGTTTTTCTAAGTCCAAACTCGGAGAGAAAAGACGGAGTGAAATGTCTGAGGCTTTAATCAGAATGTAACACCCGGATCAGAACCTGAAATAAATCCCAAACCTCGGACACACACTGTTAGCAATTTAAACTCAGACCACGAGACTCACTAAGAATATAAAATTCGGACTCTCAAGTTAAAAATCGGACTCACTGATAAACTCGGACTATTAGTTAAAAGTCGGATTCTAAGAGCTTAAAAACAAATAAAAGTCGGACTCCTAAGACTTTTAACTAAAAAAATTCGGACAAGAATAGATCTAAGACCAAACTTGGACCTAAACAAAGGAAACAAACTCGGACCTGAACAAAAGAAACAATAACTCGGACTCAATATTGATAACTAAAAGTCGGACAAGGAGATCTAAACAACAATCTGATTTTCATCTTGACTAAAATTCGGACTCAATTTTAAATAAACTTCGGACACAAATAAAGAGAAAATTTGAAAATTTCGGACTCTTTTGAGCTAGTTAAGCTCGGACTCACTAGTGTGAACCTAAACTCGGACTCAATGTAAAAAAAATATAAGAAACAAACTCGGACCTAATAATGTGAAAAAAAGATCGGACCAAAACAATAAAACTCGGACTCAGTGTGGTGTTGAAACTCTGACCTAATAAGGTGTTAAAACTTCGGACATGAGTTAAAAGAAACTCTGACCAATTAAATGGAAACTAAAACTCAGAACAGTTAACCACAAAGGTCAAACCTCGGAACAATTTTCTGTTTTAAAAACTCTGAAAACCAAACAGTTAAGAAACTCGGACAATAGTTACAAGTGATAGACCTCGGAAAAGCAGAGTTTACATCAATACTCGGACCCTCTTAAAACTCGGACTTGGAGATATCTAGCTGTAAAACTCGGACTTGGAATACGGAAGAGAAACATCGGAACATGAGCCTTGACTGTTTAAAACTCGGACATCAAAACTTGGAGTATATTGAACCTTTTTCGACTGTTTTAAAAAAACTCAGACTCGGAACAAATAAAACACTCAGAACAAACAGTCGGAACAAACAGTTGTAAGGACAAACCTCGGAGTGTTAACTTGTTTCAAAACTCGGACATTGTGATACTCGGACAACAAAAAGTAAAGAAAACTCGGACAAAACTCAGACATTTAAATGAAAACTCGGACAAGCTGAAGCTCAGAAGAAACAAGTCTCCGGACTATCTCCCTGGTGTGACTTCACACTAGTTCACCAAAACCCCGGAAACAACAAACACAGAGTTTTAAAACTCAGACAAGTTTAACACTAAGAAAAACTCGGACAGAGCAATTTTTGGATCAAACCTCATATCTGCAACAACTTGGAGAACAAAACAACTACGAACAGTTTCATTTTCTTCAACTTTTCTGCAAAATCTTCAAGTCTTCAAGATGTTTGGCGGAAACAAACATCAAATCAAGAGCAATGGTGATTCAGAAGGCGGTTAGACCATTCTGAATCGGTAACCATGCTCTGATACCACTGTTAAAGCACCGGATCGATGAAAAAGGAAAAATCAAACGAAAGCCTCATAAACCGAAAACAGTTAACTCAATCCAAAAACCACTTGAAATGCTTCACATGGATCTTTTCGGCCCGATCCATGTTGCTAGCATTGGTGGGATGTCTTATTGCTTAGTTGTCACTGACGATTTCTCACGTTACTCATGGGTATTTTTCTTAAAAACAAAGGATCAAACTGCTGGTATTTTAAGAGATTTATTCAAACAACTTGAGAAAAATTATTCACTTCCTGTTAAGACAATCCGAAGTGACAACGGCACTGAGTTTAAAAATCATTATATGGATGAGTTATGTCGGGAAATGGGAATAGTTCATCAGTTCAGCGCTCCATATGTTCCTCAACAGAACGGAGTTGCAGAACGGAAGAATCGTACCCTAATTGAGGCGGCCCGAACTATGCTTTCTGAGTCAAAATTGCCAATTTTCTTCTGGGCCGAGGCGGTAAACACTGCATGTTATGTGTTAAATCATGTGCTTACGGTCAAAAGAGAAGATAAAACGTGTTATGAATTGCTTGAAAACAAGAAACCAAACTTATCTGGGTTTCAACCTTTTGGGATCAAGTGTGTTATCAAACGCACCAAAGATACTCCTAAAATGGGGGAAGTTGGTGAAATTGGGTTCTTTTTGGGTTATGCCAATGGAACTCCAAACAAACGCGTTTATAACGTTAAGAAGCGTACAGTGGAGATCGTGTTTGATATAACTCCTTTGAGTTTCGATCCTCCACCGTCCGAATTCGGTCCTAAAAGCGGTTACGATTATGATAAACTATTTGATTCTTTTGATCTTCCTGATGTTTCAGAAGAAGATTCGGAGGTTGTCTACACACATCTTGTGAACAAAGATGAAGTGGATGCAAGCTGGAGAGCAAGTATTCCTACTAATGTGTCTTCGAATGTTCACTCAGGAGATCCAGTCGCTGATTCTTCGATTGTAAACGAAGTTGTTGCTGAGCAGATCCCCAATGCAACTGCTCAAACTACAAGTGGTGATCTTTACGTTGATTTTTCAGCATATCCAAATGTTAATGTGTCTTCTGGAAATGATCAAGCTTCTAGTAGTAATGCAAATGTTGAGGGGGAGATTCAATCGAATTTGGGAAACAATCTTCAAGCTCCGGCAATCCCAGTTCCAAGAACAAACATTCATCATCCTATTGATAATATTATTGGGAATCCAAATGCAGGAGTGCAAACGCGAAGGAGTATTTCAGAGATGCAGTGTCTGTTCTCTGCTATCAAGAAAGAAGAAATCTACAATCTTAGCCTCCATGAATGATTTATCTCTCAGATAGAGCCGAAGAACTATCAAATGGCTCTGAAGGATAATTCTTGGTGTGAGGCAATGCAAGAAGAGTTAGCTCAGTTCGACAAGTTAAAGGTGTGGAATTTGGTCGATCTTCCAAAAGGCCAACATGCAATCAACACGAAATGAGTTTTCAAGTGCAAGAAAGACGATAAGGGTGTCGTTGTCAGAAACAAAGCACGGTTGGTTGTTCAAGGCTTCAATCAAGAGGAAGGGATTGATTATACTGAAGTTTATGCACCGGTGGCAAGACTGGAAGCTATTCGTTTGTTTCTAGCCTTCGCTGCACACATGCGTATCAAAGTCTATCAGTTGGATGTGAAAAGCGCGTTCCTTTACGGGAAATTGCATGAAACTGTGTATGTATCCCAACCACCGGGTTTCGAAGCTCCAGGGTTAGACAACAAGGTCTATCTGTTGGACAACGCTCTCTATGGTCTCCATCAGGCCCCTCGAGCATGGTACGAGACGTTGTCAAAGCATCTGTTGGAGCATGGGTTCTCGCTTGGCGCGATTGACTCCACACTGTTCATTTTGAAGAAAGGGGGAGATTTTCTGATTGTGCAAATTTACGTTGATGACATAATTTTTGGTTCTTCAAATGAAGATTTGTGTCGTGAGTTTGAAGCGGTGATGAAGTCCAAATTTGAAATGAGCGCGATGGGCGAGTTATCCTTCTTTTTAGGTCTTCAAGTGAGTCAAGAAAAAACCGGGACGTACGTGCATCAGACAAAGTATGTCCACGAGATTCTCAAAAGATTTGGATTGGAAGATAGCTTACCCTATGACACGCCTCTACCGACAAATCTCAAGCTTTCACCCGATGATGAGAAAGATCCTGAAGTGGATCCGACTCTATATCGAGCAATGATAGGTTCATTGATGTATCTTACTGCTTCACGACCAGATATTTTGTTCTCTGTTTGTTTGTGTGCTAGGTACCAATCAACTCCGAAGGAGTCTCATTTGAAAGCAGTCAAGCGTATTTTCAGATATCTGAAAGGGACGCCTAAGCTTGGATTGTGGTATCCAGCTGAAGGTGGTCTGCATTTGATGGCGTATGCTGACGCAGATTTCGGAGGGTGCCGGATGAACAGAAAGTCAACCTCTGGTGGCGCACAACTTCTTGGGAACCGTCTTGTCTCTTGGCAGTGCAAAAAGCAAGTTGCCGTTTCTCTATCCACGTGCGAGGCCGAGTACATTGCTGCATCAAGCTGTTGTGCTCAGGTCTTGTGGATTCAGCAGCAGATGAGGGACTACGGTTTGAATTTTACTCGAACTCCTATTCTTGTCGATAACAACTCTGCCATTTCCATAACTAACAATCCAGTTAATCACTCACGCACTAAGCACATAGATGTTAGGCATCATTTCATTCGCGACTGTGCTGAGAAGGGTTTAATAGAAGTGGTTAGGGTAGACACCTTGGATAATCTTGCAGACCTGTTTACTAAGACATTCGATCGGGCTAGATTTGAAAATCTGGTCCGAATGATTGGCATGATCAACCCCGAGTAAAATGCTTTTCAAAACTCGCATAGAAACTTTATTTTATGTTTACTGTACAGTTCTTACCGTTTTCGAAAAATTGAAAAACTCCAAAAATATTTTACTTAGTTGTAGGATAAACTTTAAGAAAAATACAAAAACATTTGAAAAATATAAAATGAAGTCGTGTTGAGATAAAAGGGAAATGATAGTACATCGGTTAGTCGTATCTGGTGCAGGATTATAGTAATATATAAAATTAACCGTTAATTGTAACAACTTCATTATACGTTGCTTCGGTAGGTTTTACACGTCAATAAGAACCTGTTTTTGGTATATAAACATAATGAACTGCGTAACTTGTGTGGTACATCTCTCGGATATATGGTCTTGGTACTGTAATTTCGTTTGATAGATTGCCGAGGTTCTGAGATACGTGGTCTTTATGCTGTTTATCATCTGGGTATCATGGTTGTTTCTTTTACCGAAAATAACGGGGACGCAAGTCTAGATCTTCCATGATACCATATATACGTGTAAATATCCTTAATACATGATGCATTCGACCCAAATAAGTGATAAACAATCACATGTCCCACAAAATCATGCGGGAGTCAAGTTCGTCTCTTTGTCTGTACGATGGTACTAACCTGTTCACGGACTTGCTCCTGTGCCCTTTGCATCTGAAATTCAAGTTCCTCCTCAATAAGTGATTCTATCACAAAGGACTTGTTTTTCAATTTCAAATAAGTGAGTATCTCACATTAGCTTATACGTCAAAAACAGATGATAAATGGTATACTCACCAGTAAGATGATCTCTCGTGCATACCTTGATACGAGAGTATATTCTGAGGTGGGTAAACATAGTTACTGTCAGCTTAATACACTTAATTCCATATCTCGAAAACAGTGTTCGAAAGCGTGCTAAAACTTAAGTGGACCACAATACCGTTGAACGTCTTGAACTGTCAATATCATTTTAAAAGATTAAAACTGGAGAACTATGCTTCTTGTGTTGGATATTGACAGTAAAACCGATATGATTCCTTTGCTCCGATTTCACAAAAAGATAATTAGTGTAAATATGTTCTTAGGTTTAATCTTTAATTTAGTTTAAATTAAAAAATCACAAAAAGATTTTGCTCTCTTGTTTCTATGTGCGAGTTATCTTATTAACAATACTCTAAGGTTGTGAAAATCGTTTAAATAAGTTATTAAATGTTGGTTTTTAATATTTCAATTGTTTATTCTGGGGTATTGGAATTTATTTTTGGGATCCAGGTTTGGGCCGATGTCTCCGGGGTCAAGTTTCTTAATCCGGGGTTAAGTGTTTCAGGTCTGGATCGTTCATCTCAAGATGGAAGATTTGGAGAAGCTGTGTGCATCTGGATCGTTCATCTCAAGATGGAAGATTTGAAGAAACTAAGACGTCTGCCGTTGCATTCCTTTGAAGAAGATCAACCGTTAGCTGATCAATACATCAAAGTCGTGCAGTTCTGTGTGAAAAACCAGGCAGCGAGTACTCGAAGAAAGTATGAAGATTTCAAGTCCAATGAAGACCATGCACTGATCAAGGGGGAGTTTGTTAATGCACTTTAGGTGATAAGTGCATGTCTCCCATTTATTAGGGTCTTTATTGTACATTTGTTGACAGATAGTCCCAACTTTATCCTTGGGACATTTTGTCCAAGTTTTAGCATAGTATTTTGTCTGAGTTTTGTCTAGGACAAAAGTCAGAGTTTTGTTTGTGTAGTTTGTGTTGTCCGGGCTTTCTAGTTTGTCTTGAAAGTCCGGGGTTTGCCTTGTATATATACCTTTATGTGGAATAGACAAGGTGGCGATTGTGTGAAATTCTGTGCACCTAACCCTAATCATTGTGTGTGTGTCTGGCGGCTACTGTGTGTGAGTGACGTCATTCATCTTCCTCATCAAGAATACTCAGTGTATTCTTGATTTCTCTCACAAATCTTTGCATTCTAGTGTTTCATCTAGAGTGGTTGATCATCAGGTGGATTCCGCACACCTGTTGGTTGCTTTAGCTGAGTGAGATCTTGGATTAGGAGGCCTTACAGCAACCTTTTTACTTTCAACTTTGATCCCTTATGTTTTTCATGTTTTGCAAAATTTTTCGTTTTACGTTTAGATCTAAATTTTGCGACTTAACACGGCACAATGTGTGTGTGGTTCAATGATTATACGTTTTGTTATACGCTTCGTTCTAAATTTTGCGAGTTAACATGGGGCAACGTACGTGTAGTTCAGTGTGTTTACGTCGTCTATTTTTTTCCCGTTTAATAAGTTTGTCACAACGCGCGAGTCCTAAATCGAGTTAGTCATATTCTATGTTTTATATGTCGGTCTAATTTTTCCACGTTAAGACGCCGCAACTTCAATGTTGGTGGTCGTTGGCTATAGTGTGGCATTGGTGCTATTTGTCACGGTTTTACGCCCCCGACGCAACGCGGGGAGCTTAATACGATAGGTTATTTATATGGATACAAGTTATTTAACGTAGTAATTATGATACTATTAATTGTATTGAGCTTATTTGGTGAATTACTTATTTGTATAAGATAGTAATACAAAGTTAACCGACAAAAACATCTTTAACACATTGTAAATGTCTCATTTGGGTTTCAAGTATACCCATCATGGTCCAAATTTTTTTACCATCCCTACGTGAGGCGCCCACCACCCTTATAATGAAATATAACAATGATAATATCATCGTTAAATCAAATCAGGCGTATATCGTTCTGTCAGAACCTTTAATTTCTAATTTTCTGTCAATCTTTAGTTTCTAATTTTCTGTCAATCAAATATGATTGATATCATATTTTCTGTCAATCAAATATGTTAGTGATGTTTACATTGTTTTACTATGGTATAAAATTAAAGAGTGAATTACTTTTGAGTATTTATGTTTAAGTTGTTTTAACCACTTTAGTCTAAAATCAAAAAGTTGAACGTCCTGAGTCTCTAACTGTTCATTTTATAACGTTTTAAGTCCCTGTGTTTTGGTGGTTTTAACCACGTGAGTCCAAAATCAAAAGTACAAGTGTTAAAAATTAGACTCAAAACGTTATAAAATGGGTGGTTAGGGATTCAGGTCGTTAAACTTTTTGATTTTGAACTGAAGTGGTTAAAACCACCAAAACACAAAGTCTCAAAAATTAATTTACTCAAAATTAAATATCACAGTTCACTGAATATATAGTTAATCATCTATTTCATAATTTAATTTCGGTATATTTCCATTATGTTTGAAACCATAAGTTAAATCTATAAGAGCACCCGTAGTGGGGCGTGATTTTTAAAAAAAATTGAAAAAAAACGCCCCAAAACGCCCCTCACCCACTACACCGGGCGTTATCCGGCGTTATATTTGAATATGTTGCAAGCCGGCGTTTTAAAAAAAAAACGCTAAAGTTGTCAAATGCAGCTAAAGTGGTCAAATGCAAATTGGATGTGGCCAATGGGAGTGGTCCAAGTGTAAGGTGCCATTTTTTTTTTCTTTTCTCTATAAAAAATAATTGTTTATTGATTGGAAGGGGCGTTATTGGAATAATGCCCCACTACGCCATTTTTGCAATAATGCCCCATGCTGACTGGGATGACACGTGTTGAATAATGCCCCATGGTGAGGGCATTATTTTGTTCCACCACTACACATGGTCTAACATTCTATAAAAAACATAACCACGTAATAATAATAAAAAGAGTAAATTTCAAAGTTCGTCCTTTATGTATGTCTAATATATCAAAGTATGTCCTTTATCTTTAATAACCTCAGAAAACATCCTTAATGTTTGAAAAACCAATCAGGTTATGTCCTTTACCCTAAACCTTGTTTGTTTTCCTAGTTAAATCAGGTCATGTGAGAAGCACATGAGGGTATATTGGTCTTTACCTTAATACTAGAAAAATAAAATTATAAAAAACCCTTCTCTCTCAACTCTCTCTCTCTCTTCCTTTCCCTCAACTCTCTCTTCCTCTTTCTCTCTCTAACTTCGTGTATCAGATCACACAATCTCCAACGATTAATTTCCGGCGAGATACTTATCTTCTCCGGCGAGCTATTCCAGTTTTTCCAGTTTCAGATATGTTCTTCATCTTCTTCGAATCAATATTCCGATCAGAATCATGCTATGTGTTAAACCACATACCCCTCCGAAACCCCTTTCTTGCTCCGACAAGACCACCACACACCCACAACCCCTCTTGCTTTCTGATCGGTCACCGACGACTCGTTTGCCTGGCAACACGCACACCCACACCCTTCCTCTCTCTGGTTCGACAACCCCCAAAACCCACCCAGCTCCATCGTTCTATTTCCGACGCTGATGACGGCGGCGCGTGGTGGCACGTGGCGACGGTCCGTGTCTCGGACCGATGGGTTTCACGGTAAAGTACCCCCTCCCCTGTTTCCTTTTTTGGTTTGTATCTTGACTGAAGTTTGATGACAAATTCTGTTGTTGATGATGGTGATTGACTGAAGATGGAGTGATGATGAAGATGGTGGTGGCCGGCAACGGCACGACCACCTGAGTTAGTCCAAACACTGAGTTGACTGAAGATGGAGTGATGATGAAGATGGTGGTGGCCGGCAACTGATCACCATTCTAACCCCAAATCACAGGGCAGTCATCAACAGAAAATGACGGTGGGGTTAGGTTATTCCAGATTTGGGGGGAGAAAATAATGGTGGTGTTAGGTTTTTGTAGATTTCATTTTGATTTTGATTTTGGTGTTAGGTCAAAATTTGGGTTTATGAGCATGATACTGTGGTAAATTTCAAAAAAATAATGGTTGCAGATCTCAATTCTAACTTGAAGATGGTGGTGGACTGGTGGTGATAGTAGTGGGTGGGTGAGTGAGAGAGGGAGGAGAGAGAGAGTTGTCTGTATATATTTATAATTTTTTATTATTTATTTTAATATTTATGATAAAATGACCAAAATACCCTTATGTGGGGCTGACTTAGTCAAATTAAACCATGAAAAGTAACTGGATTAGGACTAAAGGACGTAACATGTAAGGATTTGCAAACATTAAGTATGTTTTCTGAGGTTATTAAAGATAAAGGACATACTTTGATATATTAGACATACATAAAGGACGAACTTTGTAATTTACTCTAATAAAAAAGCATAGTATATTTTTGAGTAAAAGTTTCAATCCAAAGTTGAAACCTTCAACCCTTTAAGTCACTATAATTTCGTTTTTAACCCTTTTCGTCTTTGGACTAAGTATGTTATATATTTTCTATTAATTTTCATTTTGTAACATTAAAGGATATTGAGCCATACTTTTAGTCTCTGGACTAAATATGTTATACATTTTCTATTTGTTTTCATTTTGTAACATTATAGGATATTAAGCTATACGGACTTCAATTTCTAACAAAAAAAAGTCGGTCAGATGCAAACATGTAGGGGTATTTTGGTCATTACAAAAGAGAAAAGGGGTAAACGTAAATATTATTTGTATTTTTATTAATGACAGAAATATTCCACGCCCTTTTTGCATGTGATGGTCTTTCGGTTAAATATTGGCATTTGTTTGGCTTAAAAGTTAAATCCCAATAGTGTTTTAGAAACTAGAATCACAAAACCAAACATTGGATTCTAAATGTGTTACTTTGAACATACCACATGAATTATATGCATACTTAACTCTAAAAAATAATATAAATACAAACATAATAAAATCCCAAATACTAGATTCATCTACTCTCTCACTCTAGAATCTCTCTTTATGTTCTTCAACCCATATGTTTCAACCACCCCCTTTCTCATTGGCCACCACCATCGACCACCGCCGCCAAGAACACTGGGCACCACCATCGACCACCTTTGGTGACCAATAACATCACAATTTTTTATTTGGGAAATCGATTTTCACAACCTCTTATCTCGGTTTTACATTAGCCATCTCCACACTTGTTAATAATCTAAAAGTTACATATGCAACTCCTTTGTCGTCTCCCAAACAATCTAACATTGCATGTGATGGACAATTCACTTGCGACTACGGATTCATTGTGTAGGCAAAGACGAGTTGTGGAAACATAATCAAAGCTTCTGATAAGAGTTGTGGAAGGTTGGACAAGATAAAGAATCGAACAATCAATTTATCGATCCAACAAATTTAGCTCAGATTATATCAATATCACTTTATCTTTTATAGGATATTTAAATCAAACCTCATAAATACTTTATTTTGTCCATAATGAACCTTGAATCCTAATACCTTTAAGCTACAAGTCTTTGTTACAAGCCTTTGGTAGTTGATCAATTGATTAACATGAATTCCATATGTTCATTTCACTTCTACTTTTAGCTTTATTTATAATTGTTTGTTTAACACTATAAATATCATTTCAAACGATACAATTGCAAATAATACATTTCTCCATTAACATCTTTTTGTTGATAAAATTTCAAAATTTGTATTTTCTTATTTAAAAATCTTTAATATTTGATGACATGACACTTTTTACTAGTTTCTCTTTATATTTTCCTAAAAAGCTTTAAAAAAAAAAGAAAAGAAATAAACCATATAGATACTTTGAAACATGCAAAATTAAATTCCCGAACCCCATATTTTTATATTCTTTTTTATCCGAAAAAAATGAAACAATTTTACAGACTTAGACATTTTTTTATATTCCTTTTTATCCCAAAAAAGATAACAATTTTACAGACTTAGACATTATAAATAATTCATCGACTTAGACATTATAAATAATTCATCCAAGACATAATCATCAATCATCAATAATAAATATACTTAGCGGAGACGTAATCAATCATAAAAATACTTAGCCAAAAGTTAGTCAATCATCAATATACTCAGCCAAAACTTAATCAATATCATGTCATAGGTGACATATCATTTACACGTAATTTCGTGACGATTAAGAAAGCACATAGGAATTTTTTTTAAGGCCTGGTCTATTCGCACACGGCCTTAGTCTTTTTGCACACTCGAAGCGCCCCGCTTTGGCCATAGCGGGGCGCTTTGGCCAAAGTCAACAGACAAGGACTGACAAAGCCATAGCGGGGCGCTTTGAGTGTGCAAAAAGACAAAAAGCAATGGCTGGAATTTGTGTTGATTTTTTTTTGAAATAGGTGAGATGTGGGTTAGTTTGGTAGTGTTTTTTGGAGGAAAAAAATTGTATTTGAGTTTTATAATGGGTGGCCTTTATAATACGTTGTTTTATAATTACGTTTTTTACGTCATTATTTTTATAGAACGTATATAATATAAGTGCGTCTTTATAAACTGTTAACCTAGTTTATTTTGTTAAATTAAACGAACACGTTAAATAAATTGTACAGAAAACCATAAGAATTAAACGTAAACAATCCAAAACCAACGTGATGTAAATAGAAGATTAACTGCAATATATATATATATCTCAGTTTGTACACACAAAACAAAAAGGCACAACTGACTGCATAATACATAACAAAACACTATACAAACAAACTAAGATACTAATCCTCGTGCGGTGGGGACGGTGGGAGGGGAAGTGGAGGCAACCCAGCGAGCTCTCGTAGAGAAACGAGCGTCTCGATGATCCAGTCCTGGCGTGCGGCCTGGCGTCTGAGGCGCCGGTCGAAGTCCCGAGCCACCTCACGCGCTACCGGAGGCAGGTCAGCGTAAACGTGCTGCGGGTACTGTGGCGGCTCAGGAGCTGGCTGAACTGGTGGTACCGGGATCTCCTCGATATGCTCCTCCTGAGCCGGATCCTCTAATACAGGCTGAGCCTGAGGCTGAGCCTGAGGCTGAGCCTGAGCCTCAGCCTGAGGCTGGCCCGGGAACTCATCGAGTCCCAGAGCCTGTAGCTGAGCCTGCCGAGCGGCCGCCTGCTCAGCAGGAGGGGCCAACACTCCAGGCCTCAACTCAATAACAACCGGGATGACCTCCGGCACCGGCTCCGGCTGCCAAATCAGCCCGTCTCCGCCCCTAAACCTCAGACCAACATCAAAGCGACGGGTGATCTGCATGCTAGAAACTGACGCGCGGCCCAACCTGGTAGACGGGACCGGATCGGACAGCAGCGGATCTCCCTCGGGCACGATCCCGAGCGAGCGTGCGATGGCGGTGATGAATGAGCCAGTGTGCACCCACCCGCGGAGCTGCCGGTGGTATGCTGTGGCAAAGTAATCTGCCAGGCAGGCTGCTAGATTGCAGGGCTGGCGGCGCAGTAGGCAGTATAGAAAGAAAAGGTCACTGAGGTTGACCTTTTCCCTGCTGGCACCCCGCGGCACGATAGTTGCCGCGATAACATGCTGCAAGTATCGGAACAAGGGGTCTCTAATGGAGGTGGCCTTTTGCCAGGATCTCCCAAAGGGTCTAATGGAAATGGACCTCCAGAAACTGATAAGCGTCTGCCTGTCCATCATCGTAACCGCCTGCGTATATAAATCAGTATCAAGCTCGGCCTCTGTGTACAAACCTGTATAAACAAATAATATTAAATAAACAAATAACATTAAATAAACAAATAACATTAAATCAACAAATGATATTAAATATAAAATAATAAATAATATTATTTAAACAAACCTGTATGGACAACAAACTGCCGCACACTCATCCGAAACTCCTGACCGGCAAGACGGAATGTAACCTCGTAGACTGGAAAATCCGGGTCCTCCACGTAATCCGCCGGATGCGGCGCGTATGTAAACGTGGAAAGAAACTCCCACGTAAGCTCAGGGTACGAGTCCTCCATCGCTAACTCAAATAGGCGCGACCAAGGAGTATCTAGTCCAACTATCTCACGCGCCCGCGCGGCCTCTCCCACGGTATCCAACAGGGTCCAGTCTATCCCTACATGCTCCCCAATGGGGATGGCGCGCAACCTCGCGCATCTCCTCCTCGCCCGTGACCCCGGCGGAAACTGCAGGTACGGACATGCCGGCTCTTCCTGCTCTCCCTCATCTCCCTCAGCCTCCATATGCTCAATCTCGTCATCGGAAGAATCCATCCCTGCACGTTGATAAGATAATATTAAATATAAAATAATAAACAAATAATATTATTTAAACAATTTAAATAATAAACAAATAATATTAAATATAATTTAAATAATAAACAAATAATATTATTTCTAAAATTTTAAATAATAAACAAATAATATTAAATATAAAATAATAAACAAATAATATTATTTATAAAATTTTAATATTATTAAACAAATATTATTAAACAAATAATATTAAACAAATATTATTAAACAAATAATATTTAAAAAAATAAATAAACATGAACCAAAGCGCCGCGCTATGGCCTCGGCGCGGCGCTTTGGTTCTTCGCGATGAATAACAGCCCCCCCCCCCCAATCGATCCAAACGCCCAAATCAAACAAATATCAAACATTTACAGTTAACCAAAACGATTAAGGGTGTTCGATTTACCTTTTTAGCGGTCGAAAGATTGAAAACGAAGATATCCGGATCGAAGTGTGTGTAATCGCACCTTGTGTGTGTGTTTTGTGTGTTGTGTTGAAGTGGGGGAGAAGCTGCCCCGCTTCAGGTAAAACGAGGGACCAAAGCGCCCCGCTTTGGCCATAGCGGGGCGCTTCAAGGGTAAAGCGCTAAGCTTTGGTCATAGCGGGGCGTTTAAGGCCTTTTTTTATTTTTTTTAAATTGTTTTTAATTCACAAACGCGTCGATAATAGTCTAAATTTTACGTTTTTTCCATTATACTTCATTTTTTATTATATATGGACTATACTGCAAGTTCCGGATCAAATCGGTTACGTGTGATGTCTTATTCCGTTATATCGTATCATTTTGGTTTGAAACCACAAGTACTCATGTGAGAGGTGTTATCTGTATCAGCCGCCTACCGTACATGAACATGACGTATTTTTTCATTAATTGTAGTATTATGATGTATATTGTCATTAATTGTAGTATTATGATGTAACGCATATATTGAACAAACACAAACGTGGTTATTATTAAACACATTTAACCTACATCGTGAACATATGGGGTTACATTAAGGTCAGGGGCACGATACGTAAGCATTTCGTACGCGTTGATCTGATCCCTGTATAATGTGTGCCAGGCTGCTGCGCGCTCTGTTCTGTTCGCTGTCCAGAGTGGGTTTGGGGGAGGCATTGGATAACAACCTCCAAGATCTACATGTATGAAATGCCCATGGTCGACGAACACAACCGCAACCACCAGGTGAGGTTGCTCAGCTTCGTTTGGCCCGCCCAGCAGAGGGAAAATTGTACAGCTCCCACGCATGTCGAAGGTGTGAACAATCACACCGTATCGTTGGGCAATAAGAAACCCCGTGTCAGGCATCGTCATGTAATTTTCGATATCTGCTCGTCCCACCCCCTTGAAATTGATCCGTCTAAGCAGCGCATCATAATGTCCTATGTTTTCCGGATCGAAAAACTGCCTCCAAAGCGATTCGTTCGTACGTAACTCCTTTATAAGTTGTTTCCGGATCATCAAATATGAATTTTGTTTCACTCCTAACCCAACAGCCACCGATCGAAACCCACAATGACCATCTGGTTTCACGTCCTTTATTCTAACGATGTATGGATGGATCACTTCGGGAATCTGAGATGCGTAGTTGCGGATCGCTATATCCGTCTTAGGACCGAGCTTGATCATCGGGAAATCAGGGTGCAGGTTGATCGGTTTGGTATTCTTTTGTCTTATAGAATCTTCGAGTGATATGTACGAGCTGTGACGGGGAAGATCATCTGAGGCCTCGACCCAAGTTTCTTCCGACGGAATGTACGAGCTTTTTCTAGCGGCTTCAACCTTTCTTTCTTCCTGCGTTTTCAATGTTGGGCGACCACGAGTTTTCTTCAGAACAGCAGGAGGTTTTTTGTTATTGTTCCCTGGATTGAGGATTTGCTGAAACTTTTCAAAGAAGCTCCTTTTCACTTGAGGGGGTGTTGGATCGATCTTTTGTTTCAATTTTTCAAATTCCGCGTCTACATCGATATCCTCTATGTTTTTCTTTGCAGGCTTGAAGTTAAGCTTCTTCCAGAACACGTCTATGTGTGTGATCCGGAGTTGCTGACCTGTGGATGAAAACAAATTAGGTGGCAAAATCATAACGAGAAAGGTCAAAGATATTAATTACCTTTATTTTCCAACTTTTCCAAACGACAGGCACATGGCAAACCACAGCTGGTAAAAAGTTGGCAACCACAGCTTGCACCGTAGGCTCTCAACCCGTCTTCCTTACGTTTTAGTTCCCTACTCAAAAGCTCAATCGCATATATTGAAACCTTTCTGAGAATATATGCAAGCATGGGCTGCTTCTTGTGGTGCGTCATCACTTTTCGGAGGCTTGTTTCAAAGCTTGTACTAATCTCGGTGTATTGTCTATCAACAACATGATCAACATACAGTACAAGTTTATCCAGTGTGTTGCGATGACTTGGAAAGTGACTTTTTAGTGTTGCATGCATGCCCTCAACCCTGTTGGTCGTAGTTTGGTGAAAGTTGATAGTTTTGTTAATCCAGCATGATACAAACTTTTCACGGTACGGATCCAACCAGGATTTCTTCAAATAATCAAAAACCTCTAAAATTAAAAAAAACGTAAATAGTCAGTTTTTGTTATTATATAAAATTTGAACATAATTATGTAAGAAATACCTACGTTCACGGTCATCTTCTTTCAGCTGTGCTTCAAGGTTTTCCAAGTTATACCTGTATATTTCCTCGGTCGTAGACTCGCACAATAACGAAAATGTACGTACGAATTCTTTCCATTCCTTGTCAGAGAATTTCTTCTTGCTGTTCTTATTAATATTTTGTTGAATATGGAACCGACAAAGATACTTATGCGCTTTTGGAAAAACTTGTTCACACGCCTTCATTAGCGCAAAATCCCTGTCTATTAAAATCACGCGCGGTTCCATACATCCTACCAGCATAGACTTGATCCTCTGCAACACCCATAGGTAGTTCTCTGACTTCTCAGCGGAAATTACCGCACAAGCAGCCGTAAACGATTTGTTTGTCGACGTCATGCCTACGACCTGAACAAATGGCAGGTTGTACATGTTCGTTTTGTAGGTGGCGTCAATCATTAGCACATGCGGGAAGGCACACCACATATTGAATGATCTTTCGTGAACAAAGAAGACATCTTCAACTTCGTTTGATATCTCATTCGTGCGCATGTAATAAGTGTAATTTTTTTCGAGAAGAATGCTTTCAAGTTTTTGCATCGGAGACTTACCGACATTTTTTTCGGCGTTGATCTTCTGAACAGCGTTGTGTATATCTTTCGGAATAAGCTTTCTAGCCGGATTTTTTTTTGTCAGCGTTCGCCAGATACTTTGGTTGGGAATGTCTTGCTCTGCCAGCTCCTTAACCAGTTTTGTATCCTCCGAAGAAAGCCTTCTCGCATACGCGTGACCCTCTAAGTTTTCAATAGGAGTGTGGTTATGCTTCGCCTTCGTCACCTCGATCCTCCAAACACTTCCGGATGATTCCGAAAACCCGATCATCTCGAACGGGCAGCCTATTTTCTTGCTACCCGTTTTCCTCTGTGTAGCTATACTCTTATGCTCCCCACCAAAAGTACATTGAAACCAAATCTTGTAATTCTCTCTTCTTTTATTCGACCTCTTAGTCACAATGAGGTAACCGTTGTCTTTTGCCGTGTCTTGTACCCAACGCACCAACTCTTTACGTGACGAAAAGGTCTGCGTCGTATCAAACGAAAACGTAACCGGGTAACAGCCTTCCTCGTCAACAGATACATCCCCCGGCTCACCATCGTCACCGAGGTCCGAATATACTTGATGTTCAAAGTTGTGCTCGCCACCGTAACCGAAATTCGAATAACCTTGTAAGCTCTGTTGACAACCGTAACTGTCGTTTGGACCACACTCCTGCTGTACAAAGCTGTACTCGCCACCGTAACCGAAATTCGAATAACCTTGTTGTGCGTAAGGGTCCTACACAGGGGTATTCAAATCCAGCGTCACCGTGTTATCACGATAATGAATGCCAGATACAACCTCTGCCTCCCTCAAGTTGGACGAGACCGGTTTCTCATACGAGTCAGAAATAGCGGTCCCCTCGTAAGAATCAGGAACAACTGTCTCGTCAGAATATTGACCGAAAATATAGTTGTTTAACCACGACATCGTTTTTTCAAGAGATGTAACTAATACAGCAAAACCGCGCGTTATTTTGAGAAGAAACACAACGGATCTGAAATGAAGGCAAAATGTATATCGAAGACAATGTGTGTGATCGAAATGTGTGTCTCACAGGTTGCTTTTAAAAGGGGAAAAGGGTGAAATTTGGGGTCGAAGCGCCGCGCTATGGCCAAAGCGCGGCGCTTAGGGTTAACGACAAAACATCATGATTAGCTTTATGTCTGTCAAACAGTATCGAATGTTTCAAACGTCAATCGAAGCACGTATTGTCGATCGAAGCGCCGCGCTATGGCCAAAGCGCGGCGCTTTGGGGTGTGAAAATAATTTTGGGCGTGTGCAGCTAGCATGACCCTTTTTTTAATTCTTGATTATTTTAAAAACAAGTGAGAAATAATTATAAAAACAATTGAAAGCCTAGCTAATGATTGTGCCACCTCAGCTTCGCCTCATCAATAGCACCCCTTTAACATTGAGGGTATGAGATAAAACTCCAACCCATCAATAGCCCCCCCTCCTTCACATACATACATCTCGCTATTGCTCGTCATTGCAACCACAATCCTTCAATAGTGCCCCCCCCCCCAATGGCGCCCGCAGTATGGTTGGGGGAGGCACTATTGATCTTTTTTGGCTGAGGTGGCAGTTTGCTTACGCCTTAGGCACATCTATCTTTCTTAGTTTCACGCTGGCCTAATTAATGAGCAAGGTATAAGGATGGTTATACCAGATTGGTTACTAGAAAATTGTATATCGTAGTCTCATACCCGATCGTATATTACGCGTTACTTCTTATCTCCCGGGTTTGTAGGTAACCCTTGGATATTGAACCCATTTGGCCTTATGGTTAAAAGTAACACCATTACCCGAAACTCGAAGTTAAACTCAACTTAAAAACTGACTCAAAATATCAAGTACACGACCACACTTATAAGGATGGTTATACCAGATTGGTTACTAGAAAATTGTATATCGTAGTCTCATACCCGATCGTATATTACGCGTTACTTCTTATCTCCCGGGTTTGTAGGTACCCCTTGGATATTGAACCCATTTGGCCTTATGGTTAAAAGTAACACCATTACCCGAAACTCGAAGTTAAACTCAACTTAAAAACTGACTCAAAATATCAAGTACACGACCACACTTTTAGCAATTCTATAATTTAAACAATATCAAGTTTCTAATCATTTCAACATACAGTACTAGTTGTGGTATAAGGATGGTTATACCAGATTGGTTACTAGAAAATTGTATATCGTAGTCTCATACCCGATCGTATATTACGCGTTACTTAACAATATCAAGTTTCTAATCATTTCAACATACAGTACTAGTTGTGGTATAAGGATGGTTATACCAGATTGGTTACTAGAAAATTGTATATCGTAGTCTCATACCCGATCGTATATTACGCGTTACTTCTTATCTCCCGGGTTTGTAGGTAACCCTTGGATATTGAACCCATTTGGCCTTATGGTTAAAAGTAACACCATTACCCGAAACTCGAAGTTAAACTCAACTTAAAAACTGACTCAAAATATCAAGTACACGACCACACTTTTAGCAATTCTATAATTTAAACAATATCAAGTTTCTAATCATTTCAACATACAGTACTAGTTGTTATATTTTTAATATTATATTATACATTAACATATTCGGCTTTGATATAGGTAAATGGTTCACATGAGTCAGGTTTCAAACACATATCATGTAAACATAATCCCATAGTCATCGGTCTATCTCGTAACTGAATACATGTCCTGTTATTCATAGAGGTGTACAAATAGTTTGTTTTTTTTTAAACTGGTTCGGGTTATAAACTGAACCGGTTTGGTCAATAACAGTAAAAAATAGTTTCTAAGAAACCGATTTTATAAGGAACATACTCGAACTTATACGAATCGATTTGGGTCCGTAAAAACAGGTTCTTACATGTTTTTTTTTTAAATTCGGGTTGGATTCAAACCGGTTTTAGAGAAAGAGACTATGAACCAATATACGAACTGACAGGTTAGACCGGACTCTAATCAGTTTGGGGCAAACCAGTTTACGAGGTGCTCTCGAGTCAGGTTATAAACCGGTTTTCTTGTCCATCTCTAAATTATCCATCCCGAATATTTCAAACAAAAATTATTCCTGTTTAATTATTTACTAGATTATAGACCCCGTGTATTACACGGGTTTGAGGATAAAATTTTATAACTTAATAATGATACACAATTTTTTTTTCGCAATGCTCATATACATGACCGATATAGGTGTCAGATTTACTTTTTTAATCAAATATCGCTAATATATGGTAACCATACCATATTTACTATGGTAACTATTTCATTTCCTTAACTACGTGATTTTATTGGCTTTTCTAAACTATTTTGCATGTTTCTAATTTTTTAACTCACGAAACATTCTTATAATTATATCCAATCATTTTTAATAAGTCGTCCATAATATAATAATTATGTTCTCATCTTACTATCCTGTCTATTATGGAGTTGCTAAGCCAATGTAGATACATGTTTGCTTTATGCTACTACTACTATTTTTTTACACAGCTTGGCTTTGTTATGATTTGATTTGATTTGATTCTGGTTATATTTTCGTTATATATAACGTTTACATATTGTTATAACTTTTTATAAGTATATTTTATTTTTTCTCAGATATAAAAACCATAACATCAAAGTGGTTAATTATGAAATTGCAATTGACCATTTATTAAGATTTAGACGAAGTCACGACCAGAAATAAAGTTTCATGATTTACTATCTCCATTGCCCCTCAAGTTGCATGGTTGAGAATAATTTATTTATGTAAATTTGTGCATACATTATTATTAAATTTTATAAATTTAATCCTCAAACCCGTGTAATGCACAAGTTTATAACCTTGTGTCACATGACATTATTTGGAATCTTTTATTAATAGTTAGATATTAGATATTATACTATATTATATTATATTTGATACATTTATATTAGTTATAGATAATTATTAATTAAATTTGAATTTATAGGTTTATCTCTAACTATATTAATTAATATTATAATAACTTGTGTATAAAAAAAATAATATGTAATATTATTATTAAAAGTGGGGAGCTACCAGAGAGTGACACGTGTACAAAAAGATTTTTGTTTATTACTATAGGAAGATTTTATATATGCCAACCACAAGTTTATTTATATTAATATTAAATATATATGACTACGAAACAATTTAGAAAAGAATAAGACCAAATGGTTTTATATATAAATCCCAAACCCTTCACACCTTTCATGCCTAGTGAAGAAGCTTCTACTGCATGCAAAACATAATCTCCATCATCAATGTAAGCAAACACATGAAATCAATGATAACATGTTCATCCACGCACATCGTATATGTTTCTTGTTTTTCTTATCAAAAAAACCATACTGAAGGCAGTTATCAAATAATAATAATAATATCTAATACAAGAATCCAACATGACTGCAAATTTCTGGCTGTAATTCGTCATTTTGCTTTCGAATTTATCCGCAGGTATCACTATCTCTTATCTCTTGCAATGACATAATACTTCCGTAATGGGTTTGTATATTTTCTTTTATTCGGTTTTGATAAATATATGTTTTGATTGATGCTGTTTTGATACAGACTTAGCCACGTTTCTCAAGATAGATAAGGCGGTGATTCGGTGGTGAAGTGTGACGGATTGAAGCAGTTGTTGATCGGAAAACATTTCGATGGATTCAGTGATGATTTTACTTGGTATGGTATCGTGTTTATAGAGATGATCTTATTGTTTTTTTATTGTGTTTGGTAATATATATTGCTACAAACATCAGATTTTTTTTTTTTTTTGGGAACTTGGATTGCTTATTTAAACTTGTTTTATTCTATGTTTGAATTAAACAAGCCAAAACTGGATATTAGCAGCTAACTTTTAAAATCACAGTAAGAATATGCGGTGTGCAGTGGCGGATCTAGAAAATAATTATAGGGGCAACGTTTTGAAAAAAGAATTTCTAAAGGGGCAGCAGCGAAATCGAAAAAACGTCAATTTTTTTACACAACCGATGAGCGTTTAAGGTATTGGAATGTTTACTATTGTTCTTGATTGAATTGGTGAAAACAAATGATACATATTCGGTTCTATATATACATCAGATGATGATTAATAACTACCCCTAACTTAGGCTAATAATAATAATAATAATAGTAACAACATAACCTATGATATATCTAATATGACCATATAATAATACGATCTAGCTTAATAGGAAAGTCCGTCTAATACCCTCCCGTAAGCTAGATCAACATCATTGCTGACTCTTCAGATGTGTTCATCGTTGAACTGTAATAACTTCTTTAGACGTGAAAACACTTTAAACTGTAGCGCCTTAGTGAGTATATCTGCAACTTGATTTCCGGTGGAACAGAAACGAACTTCTATATTGTTGTTCTTGATCAAGTCTCGGATGAAATGATACTTGATCCTTATATGTTTACTTTTGCCATGAAACATAGGATCTTTGGCTAAGCATATTGTGGATTTATTATCACAATGAATAATCACAGGGCCATTGACTTCTTCATGCAGCTCGTCTAAGATCCCTTTGAGCCAGAGTGCTTGACAACCAGCTAAGGAGAGAGCAATATACTCTGCTTCTGTTGATGATAACGCCACAACTTTTTGTTTTTTCGATTGCCACGCTATTGTTCCTGTTCCCAGTTGAAATACATACCCGGATGTGCTTTTACTGTCGTCGATATTCCCTGCATAATCACTATCGCTGTATCCGGTTAGCTTTCCTTTGCCTCCCTTCGAATATACTAATCCTTGATTTAGCGTTCCCTTTATATATCTAAGTATTCTTTTCCCAGCTTCCCAGTGACTTCGCTTTGGTTGTTCCATGAATTGACTTATTTTATTTACTGCAAACATTATATCCGGTCTAGTATTGGTTAAGTACATAAGACTCCCAACCAATCTTCTGTATAAATTAGGTTCTACTTCGTCATCTGGATCTTGTTTAGTCAAACGTAAACCATATTCCATGGGAGTTGAAATTCCTGAGCAGTTCATCATGTTGAACTTACTTAGTAGGCTCTTTGCATATTGTTGTTGGGTTAGAATGATATTCCCATTATCGAACGAAACTTCCATTCCCAGAAAGTAATGTAGGATTCCCATATCAGTCATTTCAAACTCGTTTTTCATTAATTCCTTAAAGGATTCGATGCTAGATAATGAATCACTTGCAATAATAAGATCATCTACATATAGGCAAATGATTATCTTTTCCTCTTTTGACATCTTGGTGAATAGAGTATGTTCATAAGTGCACCTTTTGAATCCATGAGTGGCAAAGTATCCTTCTATTCTGCTATACCATGCTCTCGGAGCTTGTTTTAGACCATATAAAGCCTTTTTTAACTTACACACCTTTCTTTCCTTACCCTTTACCACATATCCTTCCGGTTGTTCGATAAACACCTGTTCTTTTAAATATCCATTTAAAAAGGCTGTTTTTACATCCATTTGATGCAAATGCCACCCGTGGTGTGCTGCTAATGCTAAAACAAGTCGAACTGTATCAAACCTGATGACTGGTGCAAAGACATCTTGATAGTCTATTCCGTATTTCTGATTGTAACCTTTCACGACCAACCTTGCTTTGTGTTTACTAATCTGTCCATGTTCATCATACTTAGTTTTATATATCCATTTGACACCAATTGGTGTTTGGTTCAAAGGTGGATCTACTAATTCCCATGTATCATTCTTTATAATTGATTCCATTTCTCTATCCATGGCATCTTGCCATATCGCTTCTTTGCTTGCTTCAACATAGGTTGTTGGATCGGTATCTGCATATAACACAAAATTCACCACTCCACTTGTATTTCCTTGACTTTTCCTATAGAGTTCTCTTACTTGTGCTTCAGTTAATTCTGCAGTATCTTGATATACTTGAGTTATCGGCTTAGTTCTAATAACTTCATTCTCAGAGTCTGATGAAGAACCATTACTTTCATTGTTTCCTGTTTCTTCACCATCTCCAGAACTTTCATTGTAACTCCCCGGTATTTCAACTTCTACGTTAGTATGTTGTACATCATCTTCATCATTTGTTGTTGGTAGATCGATCTGATCGTCCACAGCTACTGCTACATCATCGTCATCTCCACTTGTGTTACTTATTTCCATCCGAAGCCCACCATCATTTTCTTTATTTGTCGCCCAATGTTGATTTTCGCTGAAGATCACATCTCTACTTATTATCATCTTGTTTGTTATTGGGTTGAATAACTTGTATCCCTTGCTGTTTTCACTATACCCAACAAAGATAGCCCGCTCAGTCTTATCATCTAACTTGGAGCGATTTTGCTTGGGAATATGTACATATGCAATGCAGCCAAATACCCGTAGATGATCTACATTAGGTTTTCTTCCACTCCATGCTTCTTGTGGGGTCAACTTTGGCACACTCTTGGTGGTTGCCCGATTTAACAAGTAGGTGGCACAGGCCACTGCTTCGGCCCAATATGCATTCGGTAGTTCTTTCATTTTTAACATGCTCCTGCTTAATTCCATTAAAGTTCTATTCTTTCTTTCGGCCACTCCATTTTGTTGGGGCGTGTAACTTGTCGTAAGTTGATGATGTATTCCATTATTCTTAAGAAAATCTTGAAATTCATGTCCACAGTATTCTCCTCCTCTATCTGTCCTTATGCCTTTTATCTTGCGTTCTATCTGATTTTCTACTAGTTGCTTGAAATTCTTAAAGTAACATAATGCATCAGATTTGAGTTTTAGGAAATATACCCAAGTCTTTCTTGAGAAATCGTCTATAAACGTAATAAAATACTTGCAGCCTCCAATCGATGGTGTGTTCATAGGTCCACATATATCCGAGTGAACCAATTGTAGTGGTTCACTTGCTCGCCATTTAGCCTTCTTGGAGAATGGTTTTCTAGCATGTTTTCCGAAAACACATCCCTCACATATATGCTCCGATTTGTTAATCTTTGGCAGCCCATTAACTATTCCATTTTTCCCCATATCGTGTAATGTTTCAAGGTTTAAGTGGCCATATCTTCTATGCCATAATGTCGAGTTGTCTTGAGTAGTCATATTGCATACTCTTGGTATCACATCATGATTTAGATTCAGCGGATACATTTTGTTTCCGGTCATCTTCACAACACCAATACAACGTCCAGACGAGTCATTGATCACACATCCTTTGTCATTGAAACGTACATCATAGCCTTTCTGTACTAGTTGTCCAACACTTAAGAGGTTGTGTTTAAGACCTGCTACATAGAATACATTTGGAATTCGCTTCTCATAACCTTTAATTTTAACATTAACATCGCCACATCCGAGAACTTCCAACCTTTTGTCATCGCCGGTCCGGACTTCCCGTCTTTCTGAATCATTCAGGTTTATAAATAAATCTTTGTTGCCCGTCATGTGGTTACTACATCCACTATCAAGATACCAACAATCGTTCTTAACAACTTCTTCCATATTAAAGATCATAAACATCGTGTCTTCGGTTTCATCTTCTGTGTCATCTTTGTGCATCAGTACATTGTTTGACCGTTCACCTTCTTCACGCTTATTACAAAATCTTGCCGTGTGCCCTAACCTTTGGCAATTATAGCATCTGATCATTCTGTTGAATTTACCCTTACCTTTCCCTCGTCCCCTTTCGGAGTTATCAGATCTAGAAAATCTAGATTTATCATATCCATTACCATGGACTTGGAAAGCCTGTTCCACCGATGTATTATCATCATATTGCCGTAATCTTAATTCATGCGATTGAAGGATACCCAACAATTCTTCGGTGGAAATTGTATTTAAATCCTTCGACTCTTCAATCGCTACTACAACCGATTCATATTTCCTAGTCAGGCTTCTTAGAATCTTTTCAACAACGCGTTGTTCTTCTAATCGTTCATCATTCATACGTAATTGATTGACTATTATTGTAATTCGGTTAACATAATCTTCTACAGTTTCAGTTTCCTTCATTCTTAAACTGTCAAACTCACATCTTAGGGTTTGAAGCCTTACCGTTTTAACCCGATTTTCGCCCCTGTAGGCTTTGTGTAATACTTCCCACGCGTCTTTTGATGTTCTACATGTTGCTATACGTTCAAACACCGTCTCGTTCACTGCTTGGAATATGATATGCAGCGCTTTCTTGTCCCTTTTTACCTTTTCTTTGTAAATGTTCTGTTCATTCTCTGGCGCCCCTGTCGCAATTTCTGTATATCCTTCCTCTACAATCGTCCACAAGTCTTGTGATTCCAGTAAAACCTTCATCTGTATGTGCCAATGATAGTAATTTTGTCCCAGTAATTTTGGAGTCTGGGTTTGAATTCCACCATTAGATGCCATGTTTGTCGACATTTGATGTGATTGTATGGATTATGTATCGTTGATATCGTTGATATTGATATTTGATTTCGGATCGGTGGCTCTGATACCACTATATTGGAATGAATCTATTGAGAGAGAGAGAGACCGGAATATTTACTATTGTTCTTGATTGAATTGGTGAAAACAAATGATACATATTCGGTTCTATATATACATCAGATGATGATTAATAACTACCCCTAACTTAGGCTAATAATAATAATAATAATAGTAACAACATAACCTATGATATATCTAATATGACCATATAATAATACGATCTAGCTTAATAGGAAAGTCCGTCTAATATAAGGGGTAGCGGAGGCTACCCCTTGTTATATATAGTATGTCCGCCATTGGTGGTGTGGCTTAGCGCCACCCGCCACCTCACCATCATAGCACCGGTAACACTGGCCGGGGGTTGTTGCCCCTTGTTCGGTGAAGCCACTAACGGTCACCAAAGAGAGAAAATGGGGGGGGGGGGGGGGCGCCATTTGTACCATTTGTCTATGTGGTGCAGACGTGAAGCATGGGGGCTTTACTCCACAACACCTTGCCTAACCGGATAGCTTATTTAAATAAGCAATCAAAAACTGGTACTACAGTTTTAAGCTGTCTTGGGTCCAACTTGAAATTACTAGTTTTCACAGCATTGATTGATTTTGTTTGTTGTTATGATTGTGGGTTCTCTGAATACATGTGAAATTTCTGCAACTATAGGTGTGTTTGGGAACTAGGATTGCTTATTTTGAACTGGTTTTATTCTATGTTTGGATTAAACAATCTAAACTGGTTATTAAGAGCGGACTTTTAAATAACGAAAATAACCGAGTAACTTGTTTAAATAAGCAATCACCAACTGGCACTACAGTTTTAAGTTGTTTTGAATCCAACTTGTAATTACTAAATTATATAAAGTTGATTGATTATGGTGATTGGGGAAGGTTCAAATGAAAACCATTAGTTAACGCGAAAACTCGAAAACTAACTAAAAAAAGCCTAAAGAACATACCAAGAAATATATTTTTTTTGCATACCAATTTTCTCTATTTAAACTATATAAAAAATATTTTTTTCAAAAAAAAAAATTTAAATTTGTAGCGCACATAATAGTACACATGTGAATTATTACACATGTGCACTACAAATTTTTTTTTTTTTTGAAAAAAAAGCTTTTTTTATATATAAAAACTAACGATTTTTAATAAAAAAAAATTGTGTGTTTTTTAGGGTTTTTTAGTTAGTTTTCGAGTTTTCACGTTAAAAGTGGTTTTCATTAGAACCACCCCCTATGGTGATATTCTTATATATATATTGATTATGTTTGTTGATATGATTGTGGATTCTGAACACATTTGAAATTTCTGCAACTAAAGGTTTGTTTGGGAACTAGAATTGCTTATTGAAACTGACACTACTAGTACTATTTTGCTATGGGTGGGATTTACTGGGCACCGTTGTCGTTGTTGTAAACTGATAGTACAACGTTTAACATGTTATAAATCCCACTTGTAATTACCAATTTATTTTCAGGGAGGATCACTATGGTTTCTGAGATTGATTTTGAATTGACAAGAAGATGTCTTATAGACATTTTCAACTTGGTGTTTGTCTTTCTCTTCTACATGCTGCTACTTTTATGTTATATCAAGAAAAACAACACCAACAGATCAAGAAAAAATGATTGGATAACTGTATCAGTTGCATCGTGTTGTTTTCTCACTTCGGTTTCATATCTTATTGCTGGTCTATGGGATGCGACTGCTAAAACCCCTAAACTGAATTGGTGGGCGTTCGTTGTTAGGCCACTAGTTTGGGCAACTTTAGCAGTTTCATTACTCATAGAAAGATTTACGCCAGTCAAGATTCTAGCTACCGTTTGGTGGGCTTTTGGTTTCTTGTCAACTTCTTTTGTCAACATCGAGAATTTGTCAAAATCATTGACCATCTTGAACTTGGTTTCGATAGAATGGGCTGCTAGCTTCTTACTTTTCTTGTGTGCTTTAAGAAACTTGAAAAAATTCATCACTCTGTACGCACAAAGCCAAACGTTATCCGAGCCCTTATTGGTTAATGAAACCCCGGATGTAAATACAAGCCAACCAGAAGAACCAAGTTTTCTAAGCAAATTGACGTTTTCTTGGGTGAACCCGTTGCTTGCGGTAGGTTATAGAAAGCCATTAGTTCTAGAAGACATTCCATGTTTAGCACCCATAGACGAAGCAGCCGTTGCCCACGAGAAGTTCACAAAAGCATGGGATTCACTTCAAACCGAAAAAATTCTAGACAAGGCTAACCTGGTTCCAAAAGCATTAGCCAAAGTGTTTTTCAAAGAGATGGTTTTATCTGGATTATGCCTCCTTGTTAGGAATATAATGGTGGTTGTTAGCCCATTATTACTCTACGCTTTCGTCGACTACGCCAACCTTGAAATTAAAGATTTACATCATGGATTATTGTTAGTAGGGTGTTTGATTATAGTCAAGGTAGTGGAGTCATTGACTAACAGACAGTTTTACTTTATGGCAAGAAGAACTGGTATGAGAATGAGGTCAGCTTTAATGGTGAAAGTATATGAGAAGCAACTTAAGCTTTCTAATTTAGGAAAGACACGACATTCTACAGGGGAAGTAGTGAATTACATAGCGATTGACGCTTACCGAATGGGTGATTTTCCTATGTGGTTTCAGTTTGGGTGGGCTTGCTTTATTCAACTATTTCTATCAATGGGTATCTTGTTTTCTGTCATAGGATTAGGTGTTCTTCCAGGTTTAGTCCCTCTAATAGTTTGCGCGCTTCTTAATTTGCCATTTGCAAAAGCTATGCAAAAAAGTCAGTTGGAATTCATGATGGCTCAGGACAAGAGACTAAGATCCACCTCTGAGATTTTAAACAACATGAAGGTCATCAAGTTACAATCTTGGGAAGAAAAGTTCAAGAAAATTGTTGAATCTTTTAGAGAGACTGAAGTCCATTGGCTACGTCAAACTCAGTTCAACCGGGCGTACGGCACGGTTTTGTATTGGATGTCACCAACACTCGTTTCTTCAGTTGTCTTTTTTGGATGCTTCTTATTGAAAAGTGCTCCTTTAGATGCTGCCACTATTTTCACAATTTTAGCAGCATTAAGAACTATGTCTGAACCCGTAAGGTTGTTACCAGATGCGCTTTCTGCATTAATCCAAGTCAAAGTATCCTTTGACCGGATCAATTCTTTCTTGGTTGATGACGAACTTAAAGATACAAGGATGGAGAGAAACCAAGAACCGGAAAACTCACATGCTTGTATCAAAATACAGGATGGGGATTTTAGTTGGGATCCTGAATCACCCATTCCAACTCTTCGAAACATAAATCTTGACGTAACATGTGGGCAGAAAGTTGCGGTTTGCGGGTCAGTTGGTGCTGGAAAATCATCAGTGCTATATTCTATTCTTGGAGAGATATCCAAAACTTCTGGAACAGTAAGTGCACATATTCATTGATTGTATTTGATAGAGATCTAATTGTATAAACGGGTAACCATATATTTTTTGTCACAAGAAAATCATGAAACTTTCTAAACTAAAGAAAAAATATCAAAATTCAAAACTTTCAGGGAAAATGTTGGAAAAAATGTATGGACTTTATACAAAAATTTTGGGACTTGCTCGTGGGAAAAATACGACGTACTTGCTGTGTTTTTCTAAGTTTAGTGATTTAATTACCTTTTATGCAATTTGCGCGTTACACAAATGCTGCATGCAAGTTTTTGTACTTCGTATTGGATTAATTATAATCTTGATTTGTGTTTCAGGTGGGTGTGTTTGGATCAATTGCTTATGTTAGCCAGACATCTTGGATTCAAAGTGGGACAATTCAAGATAACATATTGTATGGGAAGCCAATGGACAGAACTAAATATGAAAAGGCTATTAAGGCGTGTGCTTTAGATAAAGATATTGAAGCTTTTACTCATGGAGATTTAACAGAAATTGGACAAAGAGGGCTTAACATGAGTGGGGGCCAAAAGCAAAGGATTCAACTTGCACGTGCAGTATACAACGATGCTGATATCTATCTTCTTGATGATCCTTTTAGTGCTGTAGATGCACATACAGCCTCAACTCTCTTTAATGTAAGATTTCAAGTTCTTGAAATGGTGTTTGTAATTACTTTGTCTTTCTTCGAAATTTCAGTTAATTACGAGTCTTAGATGTTATCTAGTTTCATCACACTAGTACCAGAACCAAACTGAATCAAGAAAAAGGAGGTTACTAGTCGATAGGATCAAAGTTACCCACTACTCTAAGTATATCTAAGTAAATAAATATAAAACCAAGCCTAAGGATATTGCTGAAGTAATAACTTATAAGTATTTAGGGAAGTTATAAATAGTATACATTTCCGGGCTGAACCAAAACAAACCTGTTTTTTTTTTGGTTTGTGGTATCTTGGCCTTCTTGATTTCTTTAAACATGAATAAGTTATCCTATTTTCATTTTGGATATTTAAATTGTGAATCTTGTGGTCCAGGATTGTGTTATGAACTGTCTTGAGGGCAAAACAGTAATTCTTGTCACTCATCAAGTGGAGTTTCTCTCGTCGGTTGACAATATACTGGTAATCAGGATTTAAACTTACGAATGTTCGAACACTGGTTGGTCTCACAGAGGTGGCAATTTCAACCCATTTACTTATACATAAGTTGCTTTGGTTATGTTTTATTTCAAACGGTTCAAACAAACATGTTGCCAAACTCTACTTTTAACCCATAGCCTCCTAAATTTGTATTTATCTAAAGACCCTGATTATGATTGTAATAGTATTGTTTTGTATTTATCTACTTTTAACCCATAGCCTTCTAAGGAAAAAAGATGCTAGCCAGTCAACCAACCCGATCCGGTCAATTTCGACTGAATTCAACCCACACATGTTTTACCTATTATCCGACCCGCCCATATTGCCACCTCTATACATGGATTTTGACTCATTTTTTGTGATCAATTTATTTATTTATTTATGTAATTTTTTTTTGTTTCAAGGTTATGCAAGATGGACAAATCAAACAATCAGGAAACTATGAAAAAATCTTGATGGCAGGGACGGCATTTGAAGAGCTTGTGAATGCTCATAAAGAAGCAATCACAGGTTTAAACTCTTCACCTTCTGAAAACAAAACAATGAACATGCATCAAAATTTGGAAGAAGTTAATAATAACTACCTCAAAAAACAAATAAGTGAGGGGCAGTTAATAAAGGGCCCACCAGGAGTGCAGTTGACTGAAGAAGAAGAAAAGGAGATTGGGAATGTTGGATGGAAACCTTTCTTTGATTATGTTGTCATCTCAGAGGGATCATGGTTTTTGTCTCTATGTGTTTTTAGTCAAACTGGTTTTGTTGCTCTTCAAGCAGCAGCAAGTTATTGGCTAGCATATGGTATTCAGATCCCTAAAGTCACCACCATCATGTTGATATGTATTTATACTTTGCTTTCAACAATGAGCACAATTTTTGTTTTTTTAAGATCATTTTTTGCTGCACTTTTGGGATTAAAGGCCTCCAAATTGTTCTTCAATAAATTCACCGATTCAATTTTCAGTGCTCCGATGGTCTTCTTTGACTCTACTCCAGTTGGGCGAATTCTAACCAGGGTAAGAATTCTATAGACACTTTCATCTAAAAAAAAGTATTATATAACATGTTTGGTAGCTAAATTAATATTTTCTGCAGGCCTCCTCAGATCTTAGTGTAATCGACTTTGACATACCGTTTTCTTTCTCCTTTGTGATTGGTTCTGGCATTGAATTACTTGCTATGATTTGCATTATGGCCTCAGTGACATGGCAAGTTCTCATTGTATTCGTCTTCAGTATTGTGGCCACAAAATATGCTCAGGTAAATCCTCGTTATTGGTTTTAGGGGTGGCAATATGGGGCGGGCGGGTAACATGTCAAGTTGGGTTCAGGTTATGATGGGTGTTTTTTTAACACGTGTCAAAACTAGTGGGTCAGGTTCATTGACCCGCAAACAATTTTTTGTCTGGTTTTTATTTTTTTATTGTTAATAAGTAATGTGTTACTTATGTTATCAAAACTATATCACTACAGCAGTTAATCTAAATCTTTGTATACAAATCTTTAGAAAGTTGTATGCAATAAGAATAGAGTCATAGACTTTGGATGACTTTAATCTCGTTTGAATTATTATTATTTTTATTATTTCTTTTTGTGAACTACAGGGATATTATCAACCAAATGCAAGGGAACTAATGAGAATCAATGGGACAACAAAAGCACCCGTGATGAGTTATGCATCTGAAACTTCACTTGGAGTAGCAACAATACGAGCATTTAGAATGCAAGATAGATTTTTCAAAGAATACCTTAAGTTGGTGGATAGAGATGCAAGTACTTTCCTTTTCTCAAATGCAACATTGGAATGGTTGATTTTGAGAATCGAAACATTTTCGAATCTCACCTTGTTCACAGCTACATTTCTTCTGGTCTTGATTCCAAATGGCTTTGTGCCTTCAGGTATGTTAGTCATATTTTGAGGTGGAAAAACAGGTTGGTTGGGTACTTGGGTAACGGGTCAAAACAGGTTGGGTTGACCCAAAACGTCTTATGTCCAGTTTCCGCTATATTTCATGTGTTCAAAGACAACATTATTAACTCCATATATTCAATCTTTGTACAGGATTGGTTGGCCTCTCTCTTTCATATGCATTGACTTTGACCGGTACCCAAGTGTTTATGACTAGATGGTATTGCAGTTTAGTCAATTACATTGTTTCGGTAGAACGGGTCAAACAATTCATGCACATACCACCTGAGCCACCGGCAGTTGTGGTGAATAATAGACCACCATCATCTTGGCCTTCAAAGGGAAGGATTCATTTTGAGAATCTAAAGGTGAATTCATACTTTTTTCTAGATTTTTTGATATAGAAATATACCAAATATCAGGGATCAGATGCTTTCGGAAACTATAAACTAGGTGACATAATGATTGGGTTGGGCGACATGAAACAATTTTAAGTGTCTATGTTTATGCAAAGCGCGTGCAAGTTGATAAAATTTTATACTTTATTAAAAACGTGTAGAAAAACTTTTAGAAATGAATCATTCGTTATGTTGGGATCATTATGTTTATGCACTTATGGGGTTGTGTTTCAGTTAAGATATCGTCCAAACGCTCCACTAGTTCTTAAAGGGATCACTTGTATATTCAAAGAAGGGACTAGAGTGGGCATTGTCGGAAGAACAGGAAGTGGGAAAACGACACTAATAACAGCCTTATTTCGTTTGGTAGAACCCGATAGTGGAAGAATTCTTATAGATGGGTTAGACATTTGCTCTATCGGACTTAAAGATCTCAGAATGAATTTAAGTGTCATCCCACAAGAACCCACCCTTTTTCGGGGTAGTGTTCGGACAAACTTGGACCCACTCGGATTTCATTCTGATGGTGAGATATGGGAGGTAACCAAAACATCTACACTGATATCTACATTGATTTTTTTTTCTGCACAATACACCAATGTACTTTTAATACCTTTGTGATCATTATTCCTTTTTTGTACATTTGAGTCATTCAGAAAAGGTTTTTGTACATTTGAGTCATTAATACCCAAATGAGACAAAACATATAAAGCAAGTTAGTATAGCGACCCAAACGAGACGAAGTGGCATCAATTAACGACTCAGATGTAATAAAAACTATGACACGTCCAGATCAAAAATATAATTTTACATTGAAATACGAAAGTACTTTCAGTTTTGTCCCGTTTTAATCACTGTACTTTTGCTATATATCCGAGTCATTAAAGATAGCTTTTGTGTTCCATATAGGTCATGATAAGGTATCATTGTGGCGATTTCAACAGTTTTCTTAACGTTACTAAATGTTCACATAATGACCCAAATGGAGTAGAAACTAGAAAGCCATCTTTCGCAAAAAAATACCAAACGTACTTTCACTTCTATCTTGTTTTAATCATTGCACATTTTTATACATGTGAGTCACTGAAACATGGTTTTTATCCTGTTTGGGTCATTATAAGGCATACGATGATAACCCAAATGGAACAAAAGACAGTACACTGACTAAAACCGGGCAAAAGGCATCTATTCTTATACGTATACCCAACGAAAATACAATGATGAAAACAGAACACAAGTGAAAATACATTGGTAGTTTATACAAAAGAAGTCTGTTCATATATCGATACGATCTTTATGCAATAACGTTGATAGTTCTGATGAATTTACAGGCATTAGACAAGTGTCAGCTCAAAACTACCATTAGCAGTCTTCCTAATTTGCTAGATTCTTCAGGTAAATTTGCATTCTAATATTTAGTTTTTAGTGTTTGGATAAAGGAATGCTGATTATTTAAAAGTCAGATATTCAGTTTAATACCTACGACAACAAAAATAATTACATATTAACATTACTTGTTTACCCCTATTTATTACCCACATTTTCTGTATTTATTATTACTATTTATATAATAAAACAATTTACACAATACAAGACTTTTAACCAGTCAGTTTTTCCCAACAGTGAGTGATGAAGGGGAGAACTGGAGTGCTGGACAAAGACAGTTATTCTGTCTAGGAAGAGTATTACTTAGGAGAAACAAAATCCTAGTACTCGATGAAGCCACTGCATCCATTGATTCAGCAACGGATGTTATTCTACAAAGAATCATAAGGGAAGAGTTCTCTAGTTGCACTGTCATAACTGTGGCGCACAGAGTTCCAACCGTTATAGATAGTGACAAGGTCATGGTTCTGTCTTTTGGTATGTTACCGCTCTCACACAGTTGGAATAAATTGTTTCATGTATTCCAGTGGAAAAATGGATTGGACGGGTGGTTTGGGTAACGGGTCCAAACGGGTTTGGGTTGAATCATTTAACTTTTTTGTATGGGTCAAAACAGATCGGGTGAAGTTCGGTTGATCCACTAACACTCTATGTCTGTCCAAAAATATTCATATATTTATATAATGAACATGTAAATTATGGTTGCAAAAAGATATTCACAGGGAGGCTGACTAGGCATTCATCGTAACCACACATGTATTGAAACTACTTTACATAATGCCGAAAATGGCCTTAAATATATTTTGGAAAAAACTAAAAACAATCATGTCGTTTTGTTGAGCTATCAATAACAACAATTCTTGGCATTTTACGATATCTTGGCATGTTTCTACCAGATTTGATATGCATATGTGGGTGACATATCGAGTTGTTTCAATATATGGTTGGACTTGAACGACTTCTAATTTGTTCTTAGTTTCGATAAAAAAAAATATTTGAGCTGCTTAACGTGTTTATGATAATATATAAGAACATAATACAAGAAAATGGGTTGAAATTAAATGAAATAAAAAAGAACTAAGTACTATATTTTACTTTGATGTGGAAACGTAACAAAGCCTTTATTTTTATTTATAATATTGTACTTTATCTTTATAATATTGTACTTTATCCTAATAAGATTTTATTCATAAATTCTGAAAAATTTATAAAGAAAATAAGAAAAAATAAGGGAAAATGATTACGACTAGTGTCCTCTAATGATGAACAAGAGGGGGCACATTCGCTCATAGAAAATCGCATTAACTTCCCCATTGCGTATTGGTACTTATCGAGTATAGAATAAATCTGCTTCTCTTTGTTCCTACGAACAAAATTGTTCCATTATTACCAACAGAATAGAACAAATATGAACCCTTACGTTGAAATAATCCACTAAATAGGGGGGTCCATAACATAGTCATAGTATAGTCTTTTACAATGCAATAAAGTTACGTAGTTTCTTTTTTCTTTCATAAAGGGGTATTTCCATGGGTTTGCCTTGGTATCGTGTTCATACCGTTGTATTGAATGATCCCGGACGGTTGCTTTCTGTTCATATAATGCATACAGCTTTGGTTGCTGGTTGGGCCGGTTCGATGGCCCTGTATGAATTAGCAGTTTTTTATCATTGCTACGATAAACTAAAATTTGTTAATTTGTAGGGAAAATGATGGAGTATGATGAGCCTTCAAAGCTTATGGAGACTGATTCATTCTTCTCCAAGCTTGTAGCTGAATACTGGTCCAGTTGTACAAGGAACTCTTCTCAGACATTTGATGCCTTTCAATGTTGAGCTTGAAACTTTAGTTAATTTCAGGGCCATATGTTAATTAAGCATTCTAGTTTAACTCGAGTTCGAGCTCTAACGACTCTATTGTTAATTAAGCATTGTACTAGACCTGGCAAACGGGTCGGGTCGGGTCATGGGTCAAAACGGGTTCGGGTCGAAACGGGTTCGGGTCAAAACGGGTCAATTAAAAAAAGGGTTGTTTTGGTTCGGGTCGAAACGGGTTTGGGTCAAAACGGGTTCGGGTTGGAACGGGTTCGGGTTGGAACGGGTTCGGGTTGGAACGGGTTCGGGTTGGAACGGGTTCGGGTTGAAACGGGTTCGGGTCAGAACGGGTTTCGGGTCGGGTCGGGTTGGCTATAAAAATACAATTGTATTCGTAATGTTAAATGACGACAATTTACAAAATTTAAAAACAAAAGAAATAAAAATACAATTCTATTAATATGCAAATGCAGTTTAGATGGGCTATGCAAGATGGCTGCTTACTAATCATTGCTTCCAGCTTGAGACATGGTCATTAAGAAAGAATACGATTGGTCAACAAGAATATCCATGTTTGTTTAGTTCTTTTGTAGTGTGTACGAACCTTCTATTTCTACAAGAAGCAAATTATGGTTTTGAATTAATTCTGAAGTTTAAACTTGTGAAAATGCCAACAATGTGTACACAAAAACGATATGTTTTTCCTGTAACAAGTAAAACTATAATCACATGAGGGAATATAATCTTGCGTTTATTCTTGATAGAGATTCTTGGTCGAAACGGTACGGGTCGAGACGGTTCGCGTCGAAACGGTACTAGTCGAAACGGTACGGGTCGAAACGGTTCGATTCGAAACGGTACTGGTCGAAACGGTTCGCGTCGAAACGGTTCGATTTGAAACGGTACTGGTCGAAACGGTACGGGTCGAAACGGTTCCCGTCAAAATGGTACGCGTCGAAACGGTTTGCGTCGAAATAGTATGGGTCGAAACGGTACGAAACTCGTTCCGACCCGAAACTCGTCTCGTGCAGAAACTCGAGTCGGCCCAAAACCCGTTGCGATCTAAAACCCGTCCCATGCAGAAACCCGTGTCGGCCCGAAACCCGACCCGAACCGACCTCGTTCCGATCCAAAACCTGCGTCGTGCCGAAACCCGTCTCGGCCCGAAACTCAATTTGAACTGAACCCATTCCGATCCGAAACCTACCCCGTTTCTTTAAGACACTAACCCACATCGACCCATTTCTTTAATGTTGTCGACCCGCTTTGACTCCAAAATAACAAGATGGAATTTCAAGTGACCCATTTAGTTAAAATATCTTACCCAAACCAACCCATATAATTCTAAAAGCAACCCCAATTTACCCATTTGAAAGGCTTTGGGTCAAGATTGCCCCTCTAGCATTCTAGTTCCATGCCTTATTACACCCCAATTTGAATGTTTAGGCTTTGTTATACTTTTTTGGAAATTTGGTGAATGGATATTTAGTAAATTATAATTTAATGAAATTATAATATTAATAAATATATGGTGAATTAAAGACTAAACTCTTAAGTAGAGTTTTAATGTCTTTTAATTTGAGTCTTTATGTCTCAAATTAAGTCTCTAATTAAGTGAGACTTTTCACTCATCCTCAACTCTTGTATAATAATAGGCTATGTGCCTCATTTGAGAAAGAAGAACATTTAGAAAAATACAAGAGAAGATACAAGAAAATTACATGAATATATAGAGAGTTATCGAAAAGAAAAAAAAAGACTTGAAGACCCATGTGTTGGGTACTTAGAGAGATATGTTTTCTCTATTCGATTTCACCACCGTCACATCTTTATTTGTTCCATAAGTTCAAACACTACAATTATCCGGTGTAAGCTCAGGCGTGTGGCCATCTTCGGCAGTACAGACTGCCCGGCTGTTGTACCCTGAGAGACAGACGCGTCGTCTTTGGTAGAGGCGTGAAATTCGTTTTAAGGGAAACGTGTTGAACACGTGCCTCAACCGAAATCGTCAACGTTTTAGTGTGCTCTTTGTTGCAGACAAGAAGTATTTTTCAAGACTCACCATCATAGCACCGGTAACACTGGCCGGGGGTTGTTGCCCCTTGTTCGGTGAAGCCACTAACGGTCACCAAAGAGAGAAAATGGGGGGGGGGGGGGCGCCATTTGTACCATTTGTCTATGTGGTGCAGACGTGAAGCATGGGGGCTTTACTCCACAACACCTTGCCTAACCGGATAGCTTATTTAAATAAGCAATCAAAAACTGGTACTACAGTTTTAAGCTGTCTTGGGTCCAACTTGAAATTACTAGTTTTCACAGCATTGATTGATTTTGTTTGTTGTTATGATTGTGGGTTCTCTGAATACATGTGAAATTTCTGCAACTATAGGTGTGTTTGGGAACTAGGATTGCTTATTTTGAACTGGTTTTATTCTATGTTTGGATTAAACAATCTAAACTGGTTATTAAGAGCGGACTTTTAAATAACGAAAATAACCGAGTAACTTGTTTAAATAAGCAATCACCAACTGGCACTACAGTTTTAAGTTGTTTTGAATCCAACTTGTAATTACTAAATTATATAAAGTTGATTGATTATGGTGATTGGGGAAGGTTCAAATGAAAACCATTAGTTAACGCGAAAACTCGAAAACTAACTAAAAAAAGCCTAAAAAACATACCAAGAAATATATTTTTTTTGCATACCAATTTTCTCTATTTAAACTATATAAAAAATATTTTTTTCAAAAAAAAAAATTTAAATTTGTAGCGCACATAATAGTACACATGTGAATTATTACACATGTGCACTACAATTTTTTTTTTTTTTTTTGAAAAAAAAGCTTTTTTTATATATAAAAACTAACGATTTTTAATAAAAAAATTGTGTGTTTTTTAGGGTTTTTTAGTTAGTTTTCGAGTTTTCACGTTAAAAGTGGTTTTCATTAGAACCACCCCCTATGGTGATATTCTTATATATATATTGATTATGTTTGTTGATATGATTGTGGATTCTGAACACATTTGAAATTTCTGCAACTAAAGGTTTGTTTGGGAACTAGAATTGCTTATTGAAACTGACACTACTAGTACTATTTTGCTATGGGTGGGATTTACTGGGCACCGTTGTCGTTGTTGTAAACTGATAGTACAACGTTTAACATGTTATAAATCCCACTTGTAATTACCAATTTATTTTCAGGGAGGATCACTATGGTTTCTGAGATTGATTTTGAATTGACAAGAAGATGTCTTATAGACATTTTCAACTTGGTGTTTGTCTTTCTCTTCTACATGCTGCTACTTTTATGTTATATCAAGAAAAACAACACCAACAGATCAAGAAAAAATGATTGGATAACTGTATCAGTTGCATCGTGTTGTTTTCTCACTTCGGTTTCATATCTTATTGCTGGTCTATGGGATGCGACTGCTAAAACCCCTAAACTGAATTGGTGGGCGTTCGTTGTTAGGCCACTAGTTTGGGCAACTTTAGCAGTTTCATTACTCATAGAAAGATTTACGCCAGTCAAGATTCTAGCTACCGTTTGGTGGGCTTTTGGTTTCTTGTCAATTTCTTTTGTCAACATCGAGAATTTGTCAAAATCATTGACCATCTTGAACTTGGTTTCGATAGAATGGGCTGCTAGCTTCTTACTTTTCTTGTGTGCTTTAAGAAACTTGAAAAAATTCATCACTCTGTACGCACAAAGCCAAACGTTATCCGAGCCCTTATTGGTTAATGAAACCCCGGATGTAAATACAAGCCAACCAGAAGAACCAAGTTTTCTAAGCAAATTGACGTTTTCTTGGGTGAACCCGTTGCTTGCGGTAGGTTATAGAAAGCCATTAGTTCTAGAAGACATTCCATGTTTAGCACCCATAGACGAAGCAGCCGTTGCCCACGAGAAGTTCACAAAAGCATGGGATTCACTTCAAACCGAAAAAATTCTAGACAAGGCTAACCTGGTTCCAAAAGCATTAGCCAAAGTGTTTTTCAAAGAGATGGTTTTATCTGGATTATGCCTCCTTGTTAGGAATATAATGGTGGTTGTTAGCCCATTATTACTCTACGCTTTCGTCGACTACGCCAACCTTGAAATTAAAGATTTACATCATGGATTATTGTTAGTCGGGTGTTTGATTATAGTCAAGGTAGTGGAGTCATTGACTAACAGACAGTTTTACTTTATGGCAAGAAGAACTGGTATGAGAATGAGGTCAGCTTTAATGGTGAAAGTATATGAGAAGCAACTTAAGCTTTCTAATTTAGGAAAGACACGACATTCTACAGGGGAAGTAGTGAATTACATAGCGATTGACGCTTACCGAATGGGTGATTTTCCTATGTGGTTTCAGTTTGGGTGGGCTTGCTTTATTCAACTATTTCTATCAATGGGTATCTTGTTTTCTGTCATAGGATTAGGTGTTCTTCCAGGTTTAGTCCCTCTAATAGTTTGCGCGCTTCTTAATTTGCCATTTGCAAAAGCTATGCAAAAAAGTCAGTTGGAATTCATGATGGCTCAGGACAAGAGACTAAGATCCACCTCTGAGATTTTAAACAACATGAAGGTCATCAAGTTACAATCTTGGGAAGAAAAGTTCAAGAAAATTGTTGAATCTTTTAGAGAGACCGAAGTCCATTGGCTACGTCAAACTCAGTTCAACCGGGCGTATGGCACGGTTTTGTATTGGATGTCACCAACACTCGTTTCTTCAGTTGTCTTTTTTGGATGCTTCTTATTGAAAAGTGCTCCTTTAGATGCTGCCACTATTTTCACAATTTTAGCAGCATTAAGAACTATGTCTGAACCCGTAAGGTTGTTACCAGATGCGCTTTCTGCAATAATCCAAGTCAAAGTTTCCTTTGACCGGATCAATTCTTTCTTGGTTGATGACGAACTTAAAGATACAAGGATGGAGAGAAACCACGAACCGGAAAACTCACATGCTTGTATCAAAATACAGGAAGGGGATTTTAGTTGGGATCCTGAATCACCCATTCCAACTCTTCGAAACATAAATCTTGAAGTAACATGTGGGCAGAAAGTTGCGGTTTGCGGGTCAGTTGGTGCTGGAAAATCATCAGTGCTATATTCTATTCTTGGAGAGATATCCAAAACTTCTGGAACAGTAAGTGCACATGTTCATTGATTGTATTTGATAGAGATCTAGTTGCATAAACGGGTAACCGTATTTTTTTTGTCACAAGAAAATCATGAAACTTTCTAAACTAAAGAAAAAAATATCAAAACGTTCAGGGAAAATGCTGGAAAAATGTATGGACTTTATATAAAAATTTAGGGACTTGCTCGTGGGAAAAATACGACGTACTTGCTGTGTTTTTATAAGTTTAGTGATTTAATTACCTTTTATGCAATTTGCGCGTTACACAAATGCTGCATGCAAGTTTTTGTACTTTGTATTGGATTAATTATAATCTTGATTTGTGTTTCAGGTGGGTGTGTTTGGATCAATTGCTTATGTTAGCCAGACATCTTGGATTCAAAGTGGGACAATTCAAGATAACATATTGATTGGGAAGCCAATGGACAGAACTAAATATGAAAAGGCGATTAAGGCGTGTGCTTTAGATAAAGATATTGAAGCTTTTACTCATGGAGATTTAACAGAAATTGGTCAAAGAGGGCTTAACATGAGTGGGGGCCAAAAGCAAAGGATTCAACTTGCACGTGCAGTATACAATGATGCCGATATCTATCTTCTTGATGACCCTTTTAGTGCCGTAGATGCACATACAGCCACGACTCTCTTTAACGTAAGATTTCAAATTCTTGAAATGGTGTTTGTAATTTGTCTTTCTACGAAATTTCAATTAATTCATCATCATCATCATACTCAGTAAATCCCACCAATAGCAAAGCTAAGGTAGGGTCTGAGGAGGCTAAGATGTAGACAGCCTTACCTCTATCCCATAGGAATAGAGAGGCTGCTTCCAATGAGACCCCCGGCTCGATAGTAGTTTTGTATCAAGCCTTGGACATAAGGCACATAACACTCAACAATTGGGACAAAAGCCGATTAGTGCATGTACCCCCTTGTCTTTCGGCTATCAAAGCCACCACATGATGCATGATTAACCGTTCCTCGCTTTTTAACGTTATTTTCACGAAATTAGTAAAATAACGTTAAAATTAGTGCACTTTCACTTTTGCCCCCCGAGGGCCCACACGTACATATATACATTATATGCGCATACCGTAAGCGGGCCCCAGAAATTTCAATTAATTATGAGTCTTAGATGTTATCTATTTTCATCACACTAGTACCAGAACCAAACTGAATCAAGGAAAAGGAGGTTACTAATCGATAGGATCAAAGTTACCCGCTACTCTAAGTATATCTATGTAAATACATATAAAACCAAGCCTAGGGATATTGCTGGAGTAATAACATATAAGTATTTAGGGAAGTTATTATATTATAAATAGTATACATTTTTCCGGGCTGAACCAAAACAAACCTGTTTTTTTTTTTTTTTTTTTTTTTTTGGTTTGTGGTATTTTGGCCTTCTTGATTTCTTTAAACATGCATAAGTTATCCTATTTTCATTTTGGATATTTAAATTGTGAATCTTGTGGTTCAGGATTGTGTTATGAACTGTCTTGAGGGCAAAACAGTAATTCTTGTCACTCATCAAGTGGAATTTCTCTCGTCAGTTGACAATATACTGGTAATCAGGGTTTAAACTTACGAATGTTCGAACACTGGTTGGTCTCACAGAGGTGGCAATTTCGACCCATTTACTTATACATAAGTTGCTTTGGTTATGTTTTATTTCAAACGGGTCAAACAAACATGTTGCCAAACTCTACTTTTAACCCATAGCCTCCTAAATTTATATTTATTCAAAGACCCTGCAGATTGTGATTTTAATAGTATTGTTTCTTAATCCGGTTAGTGCATTCATCATTTATACATACTTCTAAGGAAAAAAGATGCTAGCCGGTCAACCAACCCGATCCAGTCTATTTCGACTGAATTCAACCCACACATGTTTTACCTATTATCCGACGCCCATATTGCCACCTCTATACATGGGTTTTGAGTTTTGACTCATTTTTTGTGATCAATTTATATATCTATTTATTTATTTTTTGTTTCAAGGTTATGCAAGATGGACAAATCAAACAATCAGGAAACTACGAAAATATCTTGATGGCAGGGACAGCATTTGAAGAGCTTGTAAATGCTCATAAAGAAGCAATCACAGGTTTAAACTCTTCACCTTCTGAAACCAAAACAATAAATGTGCATCAAAATTTGGAAGAAGTTAATAATAACTACCTCAAAAAACAAATAAGTGAGGGGCAGTTAATAAAGGGCCCACCAGGAGTGCAGTTGACTGAAGAAGAAGAAAAGGAGATTGGGAATGTTGGATTGAAACCTTTCTTAGATTATGTTGTCATCTCAGAGGGATCATGGTTTTTGTCTCTATGTGTTTTTAGTCAAACTGGTTTTGTTGCTCTTCAAGCAGCAGCAAGTTATTGGCTAGCATATGGTATTCAGATCCCTAAAGTCACCACCATCATGTTGATATGTATTTATACTTTGCTTTCAACAATGAGCACATTTTTTGTTTTTTTAAGATCATTTTTCGCTGCACTTTTGGGATTAAAAGCCTCCAAATCGTTCTTCAATAAGTTCACCGATTCAATTTTCACTGCTCCGATGGTCTTCTTTGACTCTACTCCAGTTGGGCGAATTCTAACCAGGGTAAGAATTCTATAGAAACTTTCATCTAAAAAGAAAAAAAAAGGTGTTATATAATATGTTTGGTAGCTTAATTAATATTTTCTGCAGGCCTCCTCGGATCTTAGTGTAATTGACTTTGACATACCGTTTTCTTTCGCCTATGTGATTGGTTCTGGCATTGAATTACTTGCTATGATTTGCATTATGGCCTCAGTGACATGGCAAGTTCTCATTGTATTCATCTTCAGTATTGTGGCCACAAAATATGCTCAGGTAAATCCTCATTATCCATTTTTTTTTTTTTGATAAAGAGCATAGCCCGGCAAACATATCATAAAAACAATGAAAAAAATTCCAACATCAAAGGGGCATACCCCCGACTATTCCCCGTAACATAGTTACTGAAAATGCTAGGTATTTTCGTTATCCATTTTAGGGGTAGCAATATGGGGCGGGCGGGTAACATGTCAAGTGGGGTTCGGGTTGTGATGGGTGTTTTTAGCACGTGTCAAAACTGGTGGGTCAGGTTGGTTGACCCGCAAAGAATTTGTTGTTTGGTTTTTATTTTTTATTTTTTAAGGCCCTAACTATCTGCACACCTAGTTTGCCTATTTGCACACTTAGGGTTTACCTACGCTGCGTATTGACCTATACGCAACGTATAGCGTTACGTCTATACGCTGCGTATAGAGCTATACTCAGCGTATATAAACCATGGATTTCAGAGCCTTATCAGCAATCATTGCACAGAAAACAAGGGTTATATACGCTGCGTATAGGTCTATACGCAGCGTATATAAACCATTAGATTTTTTTGAGTCATTTTGGTAGGTTTGAGGGATCATTTTTTCACAAAGTTTAAATACGCTGCGTATAGACCTCTAAGGAGCGTATATAAAGGTCTGAAAATGTCTTTTATACCCTTGTGTTGAGGCTATACGAAGCCAAATACGAGGGTAGTTTTGTCATTTTTGTCTCATATGCTACGTAGGGACCTATAAGGAGCGTATATAAAGCTCCATTTTTGTATTTTTTTATTGTGTATTCCTTTGTTTATTTATAAAAAAAAGTAAATTAATTGTGTGTATTTTGGGGTATTTCCATGTTCATTTATAAAAAAAACAATATTATTAAAAATAATACAAATATTATGAATTATAAGAATTAAAAATAATACAAATATTAGGTCCCGTATTGACCTCGTATAAGCCTATAAGTGTGATATCGTATCGTATAGGTGTGGTTTAGGTCCCGTATTGACCTCGTATAAGCCTATAAGTGAGATATCGTGTCGTATAGGTGTAGTATAGGTCACGTATTGACGTCGTATAAGCCTATAAGTGTGATATTGTATCGTATAACGTAGTATATGTCTCGTATTGACTTCGTATAAGCCTATAAGTGTGATATCGTATCGTATAGCGTCGTATAGGTCACGTATTGACCTCGTTTAAGCCTATAAGTGTGATATCGTATCGTATAGGTGTAGTATAGGTCACGTATTGACCTCGTATAAGCCTATAAGTGTGATATCGTATCGTATAGGGGTAGTATAGGTCACGTATTGACCTCGTATAAGCCTATAAGTGTGATATCGTATCGTATAACGTAGTATAGGTCAAGTATTGACCTCGTATAAGCCTATAAGTGTGATATCGTATCGTATAGCGTCGTATAGGTCACGTATTGACCTCGTATAAGCCTATAAGTGTGATATCGTATCGTATAGGTGTGGTTTAGGTCACGTATTAACCTCGTATAAGCCTATAAGTGTGATATCGTATCGTATAGGTGTGGTTTAGGTCCCGTCTAATCCTATATGCATATACAAGACCTATAGGAAACCTATACGAGACTTATACTACACTATACGATACGATACGATACTATACTATACAATAACACCCGTATAGGCCTCTATACGAAACTTATATACTATACACTATACGATACGATTTGATGCAATACGATACGATACGATACGATACGATACGATGCAATACGATAACAATATAATATATTTGTATTATTTACGAATAATATTGTTTTTTTATAAATCATTTTCTTTTTTTTTATAAATAAACAAAGGAATACGATAATTTAATTTAAACGATAACAAAACAATATATTTGTATTATTTACCAATAATATTGTTTTTTTATAAATAATTTTCTTTTTTAATTTTTATAATTCATAATATTTATATTATTTTTTATTTTTATAATTTATATTTGTATTATTTACCAATAATATTGTTTTTTATAAATAATTTTCTTTTTTTTATAAATAAACAAAGGAATACACAATAAAAAAAATACAAAAATGAAGCTTTATATACGCTCCTTAGAGGTCCCTACGCAGCGTATGAGACCAAAATGACACAACTACCCTTGTATTTGGCTTCGTATAGCCTCAACACAAGGGTATAAAAGACATTTTCAAACCTTTATATACGTTGCGTATAGGTTTATACGCAGCGTATATAAAGGGTAGTTTTTATTTTTAACCCCAAACATGTGGTTAAATTATCTTTTTAACCCTTATTGTATATATCCGCTGCGTAGAGACCTCTAAGGAGCGTATATAAAGGTCTGAAAATGTCTTTTATACCCTTGTGTTAAGGCTATACGAAGCCAAATACAAGGGTAGTTGTGTCATTTTTGTCTCATACGCTGCGTAGGGACCTCTAAGGAGCGTATATAAAGCTCCATTTTTGTATTTTTTTATTGCGTATTCCTTTGTTTATTTATAAAAAAAAGTAAATTAATTGTGTGTATTTTGGGGTATTTCCATGTTTATTTATAAAAAAAAACAATATTATTAAAAATAATACAAATATTATGAATTATAAGAATTAAAAATAATACAAATATTAGGTCCCGTATTGACCTCGTATAAGCCTATAAGTGTGATATCGTATCGTATAGGTGTGGTTTAGGTCCCGTATTGACCTCGTATAAGCCTATAAGTGAGATATCGTGTCGTATAGGTGTAGTATAGGTCACGTATTGACGTCGTATAAGCCTATAAGTGTGATATTGTATCGTATAACGTAGTATATGTCTCGTATTGACTTCGTATAAGCCTATAAGTGTGATATCGTATCGTATAGCGTCGTATAGGTCACGTATTGACCTCGTTTAAGCCTATAAGTGTGATATCGTATCGTATAGGTGTAGTATAGGTCACGTATTGACCTCGTATAAGCCTATAAGTGTGATATCGTATCGTATAGGGGTAGTATAGGTCACGTATTGACCTCGTATAAGCCTATAAGTGTGATATCGTATCGTATAACGTAGTATAGGTCAAGTATTGACCTCGTATAAGCCTATAAGTGTGATATCGTATCGTATAGCGTCGTATAGGTCACGTATTGACCTCGTATAAGCCTATTAGTGTGATATCGTATCGTATAGGTGTGGTTTAGGTCCCGTCTAATCCTATATGCATATACAAGACCTATAGGAAACCTATACGAGACTTATACTACACTATACGATACGATACTATACAATAACACCTGTATAGGCCTCTATACGAGACTTATATTCTATACACTATACGATACGATTTGATGCAATACGATACGATACGATGCAATACGATAAGATAATTTAATTTAAACGATAACAATATAATATATTTTTATTATTTATGAATAATATTGTTTTTATATAAATAATTTTCTTTTTTTTATTAATAAACAAAGGAATACGATAATTTAATTTAAACGATAACAAAACAATATATTTGTATTATTTACCAATAATATTGTTTTTTTATAAATAATTTTCTTTTTTAATTTTTTATAATTCATAATATTTATATTATTTTTTATTTTTATAATTTATATTTGTATTATTTACCAATAATATTGTTTTTTTATAAATAATTTTCTTTTTTTTATAAATAAACAAAGGAATACACAATAAAAAAAATACAAAAATGGAGCTTTATATACGCTCCTTAGAGGTCCCTACGCAGCGTATGAGACCAAAATGACACAACTACCCTTGTATTTGGCTTCGTATAGCCTCAACACAAGGGTATGAAAGACATTTTCAGACCTTTATATACGCTGCTTAGAGGTCAATACGCAGCGTATTTAAACTTTGTGAAAAATTGATCCCTCAAACCTACCAAAATGACCAAAAAAATCTAATGGTTTATATACGTTGCGTACAGCGTATAGACCTATACGCAGCGTATATGACCCTTGTTTTCTGTGCAATGATTGGTTATCAGGCACTGAGATCCATGGTTTATCTACGCAGCGTATTGGTCTATACGCAGCGTAGAGGGTTAAACCTATACGCTGCGTATTGACCAATACGCTGCGTAGATAAACCCTAATTTTGCTAGGGTTTGGTGTGCCAATAGGCACACCCTTTTTTAATAAGTAATGTGTTACTTATGTTATCAAAACTATATCACTACAGCAGTTAATCTAAATCTTTGTATACAAATCTTTAGAAAGTTGTATGCAATAAGAATAGAGTCATAGACTTTGGATGACTTTAATCTCGTTTGAATTATTATTATTTTTATTATTTCTTTTTGTGAACTACAGGGATATTATCAACCAAATGCAAGGGAACTAATGAGAATCAACGGGACAACAAAAGCACCCGTGATGAGTTATGCATCTGAAACTTCACTTGGAGTAGCAACAATACGAGCATTTAGAATGCAAGATAGATTTTTCAAAGAATACCTTAAGTTGGTGGATAGAGATGCAAGTAGTTTCCTTTTCTCAAATGCAACATTGGAATGGTTGATTTTGAGAATCGAAACATTTTCGAATCTCACCTTGTTCACAGCTACTTTTCTTCTGGTCTTGATTCCAAATGGCTTTGTGCCTTCAGGTATGTTAGTCGTATATTGAGGTGGAAAAATAGGTTGGTTGGGTACTTGGGTAACGGGTCAAAACGGGTTGGGTTGACCCAAAACGTCTTATGTCCAGTTTCCACTATATTTCATGTGTTCAAAGACAACATTATTAACTCCATATATTCAATCTTTGTACAGGATTGGTTGGCCTCTCTCTTTCATATGCATTGACTTTGACCGGTACCCAAGTGTTTATGACTAGATGGTATTGCAGTTTAGTCAATTACATCGTTTCAGTAGAACGGGTCAAACAATTCATGCACATACCACCTGAGCCACCGGCAGTTGTGGTGAATAATATACCACCATCATCTTGGCCTTCAAAGGGAAGGATTCATTTTGAGAATCTAAAGGTGAATTAATACTTTCTTCTAGATTTTTTGATATAGAAATATACCAAAAATCAGTGTTCAGATGCTTTCAGAAACTATAAATTAGGTGACATAATGATTGGGTCGGGCGACATGAAACAATTTTAAGTGTCTGTTTATGCAAAGTGCGTGCAAGCACTACTAGAAAATTGCCAAGTTTGTGACAACCAAATTTGTAGCAAATTTGTCTGAAATTGGCCTTACCTACAAATTTCCTACAAAAAAATTCATAGGAAATAAACTTGTGGGTAACCGGATTAGCTACAAAAATATGACAAAATCTGCTACAAAATTTCTACAAAATCTCTCGTCACAAAATTTGCTACAAAATACTGACAAATCGCTCTTCTTGCAAAATTCCGACAATTCTTCCACGTTTTTGCCTTTTTTTATATTATTTTATGATATTTTATTTTTAAAATTAATAACATTATTAAAAAAAATTCATAATTTTTTATTTTCCCGAAAAAATTTTATATTTTATTAAAAGCGTGTAGAAAAACTTTTAGAAATGAGTCATTCGTTTTGTTGAGATCTTTATGTTTATGCACTTATGGGGTTGTGTTTCAGTTAAGATATCGTCCAAACGCTCCACTAGTTCTTAAAGGGATCACTTGTATATTCAAAGAAGGGACTAGAGTGGGCATTGTCGGAAGAACAGGAAGTGGGAAAACGACACTAATAACAGCCTTATTTCGTTTGGTAGAACCCGATAGTGGAAGAATTCTTATAGATGGGTTAGACATTTGCTCTATCGGACTTAAAGATCTCAGAATGAATTTAAGTGTCATCCCACAAGAACCCACCCTTTTTCGGGGTAGTGTTCGGACAAACTTGGACCCACTCGGACTTCATTCTGATGGTGAGATATGGGAGGTAACCAAAACATCTACACTGATATCTACATCTATTTATTTTTTTCTGCACAATACACCAATGTACTTTTAATACCTTTGTGATCATTATTCCTTTTTTTGTACATTTGAGTCATTAAGAAAAGGTTTTTGTACATTTGAGTCACTAATACCCAAATGAGACAAAACATATAAAGCAAGTTAGTATAGCGACCCAAACGAGACGAAGTGGCATCAATTAACGACTCAAATGTAATAAAAAGTATAACACGGCCAGATCAAAAATATAATTTTACATTGAAAAAAAAGTATAAACACAAAAAAAAAAAAAAAAATTGAAATACGAAAGTACTTTCAGTTTTGTCCCGTTTTAATCATTGTACTTTTGCTATATATCCGAGTCATTAAAGATAGCTTTTGTGTTCCATATAGGTCATGATAAGGTATTATTGTGGTGATTCCAACCGTTTTCTTAACTTAAGTCCAAATGGAGTTCACATAGTGACCCAAATGGAGTAGAAAGCCATCTTTCGCAAAAAATACCAAACGTACTTTCACTTCTGTCTTGTTTTAATCATTGCACATTTTTATACATGTGAGTCACTGAAACATTGTTTTTATCCTGTTTGGGTCATTAAAAGGTATACGATGATAACCCAAACGGAACAAAAACTTTTACACGAATTCCACATGAGGACCCACTGACTAAAACCGGACAAAAGCCATCTATTCTTATATGTATACCCAAAGAAAATACTATGATGAAAACAGAACAAAAGTGAAAATACATTGGTAGTTTATACAAAAGAAGTCTGTTCATATATCTATACGATCTTTATGCAATAACTTTGATAGTTCTGATGAATTTACAGGCATTAGACAAGTGTCAGCTCAAAACTACCATTAGCAGTCTTCCTAATTTGCTAGATTCTTCAGGTAAATTTGCATTCTAATATTTTGATCATTATGGTGACCTGAATTGTAAGATTTAGTTTTGTGTTTGGATAAAGGAATGCTGATTATTTAAAAGTCAGATATTCAGTTTAATACATGCGACAACAAAACTAATTACATATTAAGACCATGTGTAGTGGTAATGTGTTATAATGCCCCCACTATGGGGCATTATCCGACACGTGTCAGTACAGTCAGCATGGGGCGTTATTGCAAAAATGGCGTAGTGGGAATAATGCCCAAATAATGCCCCTTCCAATCATTAAACAAAAAAAATAAAAAATAACTTAATGATCATTGGCTGGTCAAACCAACTCCTTCTCCCATTGGCTACATGCAAGAATGGAATGGAGGTATGCAGCGTTTTAATAATCACGCCAAACTCAAATTTCAGATTTTTTTTTTTAAAATAACGCCTAGTGTAATGGTGGGGGGGCGTTTTAGGGCGTTTTTTTTCAAATTTTTTTAAAAATCACGCCCCACTACGGGTGGTCTAACAATACTTGTTTACCCCTATTTATTACCCACATTTTCTGTATTTATTATTACTATTTATACAATAAAACAATTTACACAATACAAGACTTTTAACCAGTCAGTTTTTCCCAACAGTGAGTGATGAAGGGGAGAACTGGAGTGCTGGACAAAGACAGTTATTCTGTCTTGGAAGAGTATTACTTAGGAGAAACAAAATCCTAGTACTCGATGAAGCCACCGCATCCATTGATTCAGCAACGGATGTTATTCTACAAAGAATCATAAGGGAAGAGTTCTCGAGTTGCACTGTCATAACTGTGGCCCACAGAGTTCCAACCGTTATAGATAGTGACAAGGTCATGGTTCTGTCTTTTGGTATGTTACCGCTCTCACACAGTTGGAATAAATTGTTTCGTGTATTCCAGTGGAAAAATGGATTGGACGGGTGGTTTGGGTAACGGGTCCAAACGGGTTTGGGTTGAACCATTTAAAATTTTGGTACGGGTCAAAACAGATCGGGTGAAGTTGGGTTGATCCACTAACACTCTATGTCTGTCCAAAAATATTCATATATTTATATAATGAACATGTAAATTATGGTTGCAAAAAGATATTCACGCGGAGGCTGACTAGGTATTCATCGTAACCACACATGTATTGAAACTACTTTACATAATGCCGAAAATGGCCTTAAATATATTTTGGTAAAAACTAAAAACAATCATGTTGTTTTGTTGAGCTATCAATAACAACAATTCTTGGCATTTTACAATATCTTGGCCTGTTTGTACCGGTTTTGGTATGCATATGTCGGTGACCTATCGAGTTGTTTCAATATATGGTTGGACTTGATGATAAAAAAGTTGAATACCTTGGTAGCCTCCACATGCAGTACACGTTACAAAACCAATATTATTACAACAATAATCTAATTCTTTGCATAATCTTTAGGCGATTTTATGCATTAATGGCCATAGTCTTTGAAAGACTTCTAATTTGTTCTCAGTTTAGATAGAAAAAATATTTGACCTGCTTAACGTGTTTATGATAATATATAAGAACATAATACAAGCAATGGGTTGAAGTTATCGTAACGATTGACAAAAATTTGTTAATTTGTAGGGAAAATGATGGAGTATGATGAGCCTTCAAAGCTTATGGAGACTGATTCATTCTTCTCCAAGCTTGTCGCTGAATACTGGTCCAGTTGTACAAGGAACTCTTCTCAGACATTTGATGACTTTAGTTAATTTCAGGGCCATGCGTGGTTCGAGCTCTAACGACTCTATTGTTAAGCATTCTAGTTCCATGCCTTATTACACCCCAATTTGAATGTTTAGGCTTTGTTACACTTTTTGTACTTTCATCACTTTGCAGTGTCTTTTCTTATGATAGATATCACATGGATCAATATAGGGCTCAGTAAGGTTGGACCTGCGGGTGTGTGACAATCAAGTTGAACACAAGCTAAATGAAGAAAATAGATATTGTTCTAACTCATCATCATCATCATCATCATCATCATACTCAGTATATCCCACCAATAGCAAAGCTAAGGTAGGGTCTGAGGAGGGTGAGATGTAGACAACCTTACCTCTACCCCGTAGGAATAGAGAGGCTGCTTCCAATGAGACCCCCGGCTCGATTGTAGTTTTGCATCAAGCCTTGGACATAAGGCACATAACACTCAGCAAATGAGACAAACGCTGATTAGTGCATGTACCCCCTTGTCTTTTGGCTATCAACGCCACCACATGATGCATGATTAACCATTCCCCTCTTTTAACATTATTTTCACGAAATTAGTAAAATAATGTTAAAATTAGTGCACTTTCACTTTTGCCCCCCGAGCGCCCACACATATATACATTATATGAGCATACCGCAAGCGGGGCGTGAGATATTGTTCTAACTAAAGTTACTAATTCAATGTCACATATGGTTCCAACTTTAAAGTTTTTAGGTATAAACCAGTTATTTAGATGGTTAAAGTTTATAACAGAATGATATTGTAATTACAAAAATGGGAAATTTTGGAATAAGAAAATGTTAAGAAGAGTTAGAAGAATTGAACTTAATTAATATCCGCCACCGACCACCACCCACTACCATCACCATCTGCCACCACCAACACCCGCCACCGACCACCACCGTCGTCACCCTACTCCACCGATCACTAACGCCACCACCGCTATAACAACCCTCAAAGATGTCCTCCCGTAATCATAAAACCGAACCCGCGTATCGTTAATTAAATTGAAAAATGAAAAAAAATAAGATTTATGTCTGTCGCGGCCCGCGACAGACTAATAGAAATCCCCTGCGGGTCGCAGAGACCCCATAACTTGTCGAACACTCCTAGGGACACGTGTCGTATACGTGTCAAGGCTATACCAATGATTGGTCAAACCTAAACCCTAGCTAGAGGGTATGGCGGCCCGCGGCGGGCTTAGCTTAATGCTCCGCAGGGCGCGACGGGATCAGAAAAAAAGTATAAATAGAGCTTCAGTCTGCCTTTCCAAGTCGTTCGCATTTCTTTCTATCTCAAACTTCTAAAACGAAAAGAATACCCAAAAATCACGAAGCTCTACCCCGTTGTAAGTGTTTTAACCCCTTATCGCTGATTCGATACCCTGTCCGATTGATCTTGAGCCCAACAACGGATGCCAAAGCGCCGACTGATAAAGGCTATGCTTTGTAAACTACGTTGGGGTTCTGATCTCGTGACGTATTGATAAAGTTGAATTGGGTTATTATACTAACATGCGTGCATTGTATATTTTTAATAGGAACTCAAGAAAATCACCAGAAAATATTACCAGGAAGTTTATAGTAAAACCTAAGTTTACAAAGTGAGTCATTCTTCTTTTCATCAACTTATTTTACAAAATCTTAAATGTTTTTCAAAGTTATACTTACAGGGATTAAGTTTTTGTATTCTACAAATACTGCCAGTGTTTTCGTCAAAAATTACCGAAGCAATTAAGTGATCAAATTAGTTTGTGAAGTAGTGTGCTATTGGTGTTTGCAAAAAATATGTCAAGTTGATCGTTTAAGAAAACAGTTTCAGGATATAGTTTGAGGATATCAAACTATATCGATAATCAAACAATGAGCAGTAAATGTAAAGTGTGACACGAGATATACGAGGAAAGCCCTTGATCAATCTAGATCTCCGGCATAAAACCTCGGGAGCTGACAATCGCCGGCTGCCTTGTTCTTCTTATTGCTTCAAATAACAGGATACAACTTCGGGATAATGCTCGGATCAGCTCTAAGTGTTACAGTGATTGTGTAGTGTGAGTGGGTGTTAATTGCAGAAATAGCATGTAACACCCTGCGTTTTCATACATTCCATATTTAGAAACCATTGCTTGAAATTCTATTTTTTGGAAATCTTGTATTCCTTGTAATCGTATTTCGTTGTATCGTTGTAAAATCCGAGACTTTGATCGTAATGAAACGAATCTTTTATACATCGTTTATACATGTTTATACATTGATACGTGCACTCGTTTAATACATGGTTCGTAATTCGTATAAACGTAAGCTCAACTCGTAAACAATGATCGTGTATTCGTAATTCTTAAATCTTCATACATTTAAACACTTAGTTATTCGATTATAAGATTAAGTTGTATGTTTTTTTTCACTTGATCATACCAAACTATAAACCACACATACTTGTTACATTTCATGTGTTATACACACCTATGTTATCACACTTTTTGCTAAATTAAAACATGTCATTTATGCATTTTGGACCTTGTTACAAGTTACATACATACTAGACACCATGTAACACTTTATTAAACATCAAATATATACCTTCTAATGCCAAAAAATAAAATAAAATAAAAATTATAGGGCTGTTAACAGCCTTGCATCAGCCCACTTAATTTCCTTGTTTTGTGTTATTTAGCCCACTAAACACTTCCAAAGCCCAACCCAATGAAACCCTAATCCATCCCTATATAACCCAAGCCTCCTCCAAGCATTTTTCACTTTCTAAACACTCTCCATTCACTCTCAAACACTCCAAACCGTAGCTGATTGCAGAAGTTCGAGCAGATTTATACCACTTCACTAAAGTGAGCATAACTCACTCAATTCTTATCCGATTCACTCGATTCTTTTTCCTACTACTTTGTATTGACCTTAGCTACGTTTCTATTGGTTTTCCCTGGAAAACCAGAGCCTAGAATGTTGCCAAAAGGACTCCAAAGTGGACTGATTTTTCTGTTCTTGTTTCAAACTTTGATAAACTTGTTTAAACTTGAGGAAACTCATCTCAAACCTATGTCCTTATGCTTATAACCACTTCTATGGTTAGTTAGGCTTAAAAACAAGGTTGAGAAATTCAAAATCAGAGGTATAAACCTCACAAACTTTTTGTTTTGTTCAAGGGTTTTAACCCACAAGTGACGCTCATGTTCAAGACTTGATGATTGTGTGATTTAGGATTAGCTTGGGCTAACCTACCTGAAAATCCATACATTGCTTGATGTTTTCTCATAGATTAGTTGTTCATATTCTATTGTTTCTTGTAAGTTCATGACCCTCCTTGTTGTTCATAATAACAAGTGTAGTGGTGAATAATAGAGGTACCTAAATGGAAGCTTTGTTCTTCCTACCTCATGTATGAATTCCATGATACTTAGAGGTGCCTAAATGAAGACTTTAATCTTCTACCTCATGCTTGACTTATATGATGTAATATACACTACGTAATACTTATGTAACAACCAAATAATCGAACTCTTGGTGATGAACTAATGGACATTCGTCAAGCTAGTAGATTGTATCATCTTAGGCCTTGACAACTTGTCACGATTCTAATGGAACTTTGTTCCATGAAAACATTTAAACTCTTTTAGAGTTTCATAGTGTCAATAACAAGTGTCATAGGTGTTAGATGATTATTTTCATATGTTTATTTTTCATGTTATTTAAACTCCAAATCCCTAGAACCATATGTAAACACCTCTTAAACTCCGAATCGAACACATTCAACTTCCTAGTCTCAACAACTTCGTCACATGGGATAATCGGAAAGCATATGCAACTTTGTGAGTACACTTGACCCATTTTCCTTTTAATACACTTTGGGTGCAACATCTTTGTCACGGCCCCCGACCCGGTTTCACCCGTTTCAGGAGCCGCGGGACAGAAATCCCGTGGTATTTATTTAATTGAGTTTAACAACGGAAGTTTATCATCAGGATCTTTTTAAAGCTAAAATTTTTCCGATTATTTTATTTCATAATTTGTAATAAAAACCCTGGTAATTTACAATACTATGATTTCACGAAGAAATCTTTATTTTACAAAACATATTTCTTTATTTTATAAGGAGCCACTTTCTTAAGCTTGCAGTGCTTCCCGGCACTTTTCCTGAATTTACAACAGATCACCTGAAACATGTTTGAAAAAGGTTTTGTCAGCGGGAAATACTGAGTGAATCATTCTATTTACTAAAACAACCTGTTTGTTATAATTTACAGTATTAAGGAAGATTACAATGTTTCTGATATCAACCAACTACCCACGGTATTTGTCACTCGACCGGATCTGTGACTATGGTCATATCACCATTGGCTACCCCAATGATGACGTTATCACTATTGGGTCCTGTCACCCAATAGTGACGTATATCACAAATTTTAGGCTCGCCCACCTAAAGTGATAATACAGCAGTAATGTGCACAATACCCCACATACCGGCTGTAATTTGGTGATTACATAAACTTAATCCCTGTAATTATAACTTTGAAAATAAACATGATTTCAAAAGTAATTTGATAAAAAGAGAATGACTCACTTTGCAGATTTAACATGGATAGAGTTTAATCTACGAATTAGCCTTGTTAACCTAATTTAAATAACAATGCACACAAAACTGGGTTAGTAATCAATACAGCATTTACGATAACTCACGAGATCAAACCCTCACAACGAATGACAAAGTGCGATACTTAAACATCCATCGAATTAACGACGAATGACAAAGTATAACCCTAATGTGGGCAGCACTTAAACATCCATTGGATATATTGATCGATCGGACAATGAATCGTAATAGCGATCGAGTTATTACCCTGTTTTGCGGCAGCACTTTGTGAATCGTGTGTGTTTTGTAGTAATTATACTATATCTCAGCGTCTATTGTGAGTTTTTACGTCGAACAAGTGCCTGAAACCAAGTCCCACAGTCTACTATTTATACATGAAAATGGTCCCTGTCGCGTGTCGCGACAGGTCCCCTTGTGCCTGTCGCGTGGCGCGAAGGGTGCCAATCTACCCTAGGGTAGCCTTGTGTCCCAGTAGGCTTGCTGAGTTGGTTTCGTGTTATTTCGAATTTTTGACAACAAACTGTATAGATATTACCGATTAGGGTTTAACCCCTCTGAGTTTTAGGGGCCCTGATCCTAATTCCAAATGTTCTGAAAATTTTAGGGATTATGCAGAATTACTTGGGTGTCTCAATTAGGGTTTCCTTTTGGATAAACTAATAAAATAAATAGGAATTTTGATACGAGTTGTTACATTCTCCCCACCTTAATAAAAATCTCGTCCTCGAGATTTACTGGAATAAATGAGGATACTTTCGCTTCATTTCTGATTCCAGCTCCCAAGTGTATTCAGCTCCTCTCTTTGAATCCCACTTGACTTTAACTAGAACTAGTCGCTTGTGCTTGAGAAATTTCACCTTTCTATCTTCTATCTGAATAGGTTTTTCAACAAATTTTAACTTTTCATTTACCTCTATATCTTGAAGAGGTACTACCAGAGATTCGTCTGATAAACATTTCTTGAGATTGGATACATGAAATACATCATGTACTCCAGCTAGTTCTTCAGGTAGTTGTAAACGATAAGCAACTGGTCCTATACGTTGGATCACTAAAAATGGTCCTACGTATCTGGGACTTAGCTTTCCTTTCTTACCGAATCTAACAACTCCTTTCCAAGGAGAAACTTTCAACAATACTCTGTCTCCAATTTGGAATTCTAACGGCTTGCATCTATTGTCTGCATAACTTTTCTGGCGATCACGAGCCGTCTTCAGCCTTTCCTTGATTTGAGCAATCTTGTCGGTCGTCTCTTGCACTATTTCAGGACCTGACAATTGACTTTCTCCTATTTCTGCCCAACAAACTGGAGTTCTGCACTTTCTTCCATACAGTGCTTCAAATGGGGCAGTTTCAATACTTGCATGATAACTATTGTTATAGGAGAATTCAATTAATGGTAAGTGATCGTCCCAATTTCCACCAAAATCTATTACACATGCTCGGAGCATGTCTTCTAGAGTTTGGATTGTCCTTTCACTTTGTCCGTCTGTTTGAGGATGATATGCAGTACTTAGATTTAGTTGAGTTCCCATTGCTTTCTGGAAACTTTTCCAGAAATGAGAGGTGAACCGACTATCTCTATCTGATACAATGGAGAGTGGAACTCCATGTAGGGATACAACTTCATCTACATACAACTTTGCCAATCTTTCCATGCTAAAGGTTTCTTTCATAGGTAGAAAGTGAGCAGATTTGGTTAATCGGTCCACAATTACCCAAATCGCGTCATTACCTTTTCTGGTTCTGGGTAACTTAGTAACAAAATCCATTGTTATAAGTTCCCATTTCCATACAGGCATTTCTAATTGTTGTAGTAGACCTGAAGGTTTCTGGTGTTCTGCCTTAACTTGTGAACAAGTAAGACATTTAGAAACATATCTAGCCATATCCTTCTTCATGCCTATCCACCAGAAATTCTTTCTTAAATCTTGGTACATTTTATTGGTTCCAGGGTGTATGGTATATCTAGATTTATGAGCTTCTTCTAAAATCTTATTTCTTAATTCTCCCTGCTTTGGTACCCATATTCTGCTTTTGTGAAATCTCCAAATTCCATCAGCTCCCTGTTCTAGTTCTTTTATTCGTCCTTTCATTCCTTCAGCAACATCCTCTATTGCTGTTTCTTGAAAATGCTTCAGTTGTTCTATTAAATCTAACTGTAGATTTAATCTTAGAGCACGAACCCGTCGTTGTTTCTCATGGTACTTACGACTTAAGGCATCTGCAACTACATTTGCCTTTCCTTCGTGATATTGAATATCACAATCGTAATCACTTAAGATTTCCATCCATCTCCTTTGCCTCATGTTTAACTCTTTTTGCCCAAAAATATATCTTAAACTTTTGTAGTCTGTATAGACAGTAAATTTACTTCCGTAAAGATAATGTCTCCAAATCTTAAGGGCAAAAATTACAGCTCCTAATTCTAAATCATGAGTTGTATAGTTTTCTTCGTGCTTTTTCAATTGCCTTGATGCATACGCAATTACCTTCTTGCGTTGCATCAACACACATCCAAATCCTAGTTTTGAAGCATCACAATATACTTCAAAATCTTCAGTTCCTTCTGGTAAGGCTAGGATTGGAGCATTGGTTAACTTTTGTTTCAAGATTCTAAAAGCTTCTTCCTGCTTAGGTCCCCATTCAAACTTAACGGCTTTATAGGTTAACTTAGTTAATGGTACGGCTATCTTGGAAAAATCCTTAATAAATCGTCTATAATACCCAGCTAAACCTATAAAACTTCTAATTTCCATTGCAGTTTGCGGAACCTTCCAATTGGTAATTGCCTCTATCTTAGCAGGATCTACATGAATACCTTCGTAGTTTACCATGTGTCCTAAAAATTGCACTTCCTTTAGCCAAAATTCACACTTCGAGAATTTGGCATAAAGCTTTTCTTTTCTTAACAAAGTTAAGAGTGCATGCAAATGCTCACAATGTTCTGTCTGACTTTTGGAATAAATAAGTATATCGTCTATGAAGACAATTACAAATTTATCCAAATACGGTTTACAGATCCTATTCATCATGTCCATGAATGCTGCAGGTGCATTCGTTAACCCGAAGGGCATGACTGTAAACTCGTAATGACCATACCTAGTTCTGAAAGCAGTTTTAGGTATGTCTTCTTCTTGTACTTTCAATTGATGATATCCGGAGCGTAAATCTATCTTAGAAAAATATCTAGCTCCTTGAAGTTGATCGAATAGATCATCAATCCTAGGTAATGGGTATCGATTCTTAATTGTAACCTTATTCAATTCTCTATAATCAATACACATTCTCATCGAACCATCCTTTTTCTTAACAAACAACACTGGCGCTCCCCACGGAGATGAACTAGATCGTATAAATCCTTTGCTTAATAATTCATCTAATTGCTTTTTCAATTCTAACATTTCAGTAGGAGCTAACCGATAAGGTGCTTTGTCTATTGGTGTAGTTCCAGGAATTAGATGAATTCTAAATTCTACCTCCCTATCTGGTGGTAACCCTGGTAACTCTTCTGGGAATACATCTGGGTATTCCGAGACTACAGGAATCTCCTTAAGTTCTTTACCCTTAGTGCTAATGATTACCGAAATCATATACACTATTCCTTGCTTTCGTTCATAACTAGCAACTTTCATCAATGATATGAACTTCATGGGTTTATGTGGTTTGTCTCCTGTAATCATGATTACTTCTCCAGTTGGTGCCTGAATTTCTACAGAATTCTTATCACAAAGGATTCGAGCATGGTTGGCTATTAACCAATCCATTCCTAACACAACATCGAATTCAGCTAATTTCATAGGTAACAGATTTGTAGAAAATTTATGACCTGAAAGTTCTATTTCTACTTTTTGCAAAACCTGATCTATTTTAACTGAATTCCCATCTGCGGTTTCAACTGTAAAAATCTGCCTAATATTGGTTAAAGGTAACTTAAGAGCTTGACAGAATAAAGTATTTATAAAACTTTGATTTGCACCAGAGTCAAATAATACTTTTGCGTATACGTTGTGAACTAGGAATGTACCAGCTATCACATCTGGAATGAGTTCTGCTTCTTGAGTGGTCAGCTGGAATGCTCTGACATTCTTCTTAGTAGCTCCGTCAGTCGCCTTGGTTTTGTTGTCTGCTGGTTTGGCCAATTTAGGACATTCTGTTTTATAATGCCCTGCTTCCCCACAGTTAAAGCAGATTATGGTTTTCTTTCTGCAGTTTTCTTCATGATGACCTACAGCTTTGCAAAGGTTACAGGTTACATTACATCTTCCATAATGTTTCCTTTTGCAATTCTTGCAGAAAGGTGGATTTGAGGATTGCCCTGTTCCTCTTCTCTTGAAGTTGCTATTATTACTCATACGAAATCCTTGGGTAATTTTCTGAGCTAATTCCTTCTTCCTGTCTTCATCTTTTGTACGCACCAGTTCGTCAGTTAGGGTGTTAGCTAATTCCACAGCATCGTCAATAGTGCGAGGTCTCGTAGCTTTAACGATGTTACGGATTTCACTAATTAGTCCCCAAATATAGCGAGAAATGAGTACCGGTTCTGGCGAAGCCAGTGTTGGTACCACCCTAGCATATTCGAAGAATGTTGAGGTATATCCTCGACAGTCCACATTAACCATCCGATGGTTTAGAAACTTATTTGCCATTTGATCTTTTTCATATTCGGGACATAATTTTCTTTCTACAAGACTCTTAAATTCTTCCCAGTTCATGGCATAAGCCACAATCCTTCTTTTAGCTTGTAATACTGTGTTCCACCATTCTAACGCCCCTTCTTTAAAAAGATTGGAAGCATACATAACTTGATCTTCCTCAACACATTTACTTATAGCAATTACTGCCTCAGTTTTCTCTAACCAACGTAATGCTGCAATAGCCCCTTCGTTACCTGCAAACTCAGTTGGTTTACAGGCAAGAAATTCTTTATAAGTGCAACCAGGTGTTGCAGCTTTCATTTTCTTGAAAATTGGGCCTCGCAGATCATTATTGTTATTATCATGATTTCCGCCTCCTTTTATACTATTACTAAAGTTGTCTCCTTGAGTACATTTACTAGGAATGATTGATTGAGGTTTAACAGGTTTTTGAACAGCAGCCACGATTGCTGGAATAGCATTGGCTATTCCTTGTGCAATAATATCCTCTATATCTTGCCTATTTAACAATTGTTCTTCCTGAATTGGCTCAGATTGATTTACTTCATTTACTGGTTCATTACCAATGTTTGCCATCTGATAATTAATTTATAGATAAATAATTAGTATAAAAGAAATAATCCAATGTCATAATTAATTGCACATAATCACGAAAACGAATATACAAACAAAATTATAAATTTTCTAAAATTTCATTTGTCTTTATAGATTATATCATGCCTCTATATACAACCGTTTTATTATTTATTTTACACATACTGATTTTACTATTACTATTACACAACCATAGTTTCATAAACCTACTTCTCTCTCGTCACTTGTTTTTCTAAAAACGAAACTCCCTTTCATCATATTTCCAGGCAATTTGTCCTCCTATTTCTCGGATCCTATTCCCAGCATCCATCAACTCTTCACTAAAATGGCGAAGTTCAGCCATATTCTCGTTACTCATCGGTGGATTTGGTAGGGGTTCTGGATCGAATTGTGGGAGAAAGGAATAAGGACTGTTGACAATATTTTGGAATTGCCAGTCATTTGTCCACCATTCATCCATCCCTAAAGGTTGGGTATGGATTATTGGTTCTGGAATTGCTGGTTCAAGATTTATAGGGATTTGGGTTTCAATAGGACTAGTAAAAACATTTGTATTGACAGGCTGAATAGTATCACAGCTTGCCAATATAAAATCTATTTCCTCCTGAAATGTCATTTCCTGGTTTCGTTTAGAGCTTTCTCCAATTTCCATCTGAGTTTGTCTAGTACCTTTTCCAACCTCCGTTTCTATTTCCTTAGAATATTCCTCAAATTGTATTCCCATTTGCCTAGATTCTTCCCTGACTTCAGTCTCCAATTCCGGCTGTTTAGAACTTTCCCCGGTTTCAATTTCTTTTCCTTTTTCTAAGGGATTATTTATTTTAGGAAGTCTTTTAGCTGGCTTTTTCCTACATAGACGACTTCCCCACACGTATCTCCTTCTTTTCTTTGGTTTTGGCTTTTCCAAAGGTGGAGCGTTGAATTCTATAGGTTGTTCCATATCAGGAAAGTATCCAGTAAACTCTTTGGAAACTTCTATGTTTACGGGGTAGAGGTTGAGATTCTCTAGGGCTCCAGATAACTCATTCATGCTGTTTAAAATAAATTAAAAATTTTATAATAACTTCTAAAATAACCTTCACATATTATTGGATACCATATGATTACAAAACAACTGAAATTGAAAACATACTTATGTTTTATTGTAATTTATTTATTTACTGGATAGATTTTCTAGCTTGTAGTAGATATGGTTTGCTAATTAATTTATTTAGAGATCTGCATTTACTGCTACTGTAGCTAACATATAAAGATATGCCCATTTTTCATCTAACTTGTCTTCCCAAGGTGATTTACTGAGTAATTCTTGGGTTTCCTTTTTAACTTTCTTTTCTCGGGATTTCCTTAATTTCTCCTGACTTTTTCTAATAATTAAGCTTCTTTTATCAGGAGAAAGTGGTTCCTCGTATTGGGCTTTTCGAACGAATATTCCTTCTTCAGGAGTTTGGGATGAACTTCCTTTTTTTCATTTGATGACCTATCTAATTTAAGATAGATGTTGGAAAACTTTTGCTTACCCATATTGTAACTAACAAATAGTCAGTTAATAAAACACATAATCACATAATAGTAATCAGGAAAAATTAAGTATTTCTAAATACTTAATTAGCTTAACCCAGTGGCTCTGATACCACATTTTTCTGTCACGGCCCCCGACCCGGTTTCACCCGTTTCAGGAGCCGCGGGACAGAAATCACGTGGTATTTATTTAATTGAGTTTAACAGCGGAAGTTTATCATCAGGATCTTTTTAAAGCTAAAATTTTTCCGATTATTTTATTTCATAATTTGTAATAAAAACCCTGGTAATTTACAATACTATGATTTCACGAAGAAATCTTTATTTTACGAAACATATTTCTTTATTTTATAAGGAGCCACTTTCTTAAGCTTGCAGTGCTTCCCGGCACTTTTCCTGAATTTACAACAGATCACCTGAAACATGTTTGAAAAAGGTTTTGTCAGCGGGAAATACTGAGTGAATCATTCTATTTACTAAAACAACCTGTTTGTTATAATTTACAGTATTAAGGAAGATTACAATGTTTCTGATATCAACCAACTACCCACGGTATTTGTCACTCGACCGGATCTGTGACTATGGTCATATCACCATTGGCTGCCCCAATGATGACGTTATATCACTATTGGGTCCTGTCACCCAATAGTGACGTATATCACAAATTTTAGGCTCGCCCACCTAAAGTGATAATACAGCAGTAATGTGCACAATACCCCACATACCGGCTGTAATTTGGTGATTACATAAACTTAATCCCTGTAATTATAACTTTGAAAATAAACATGATTTCAAAAGTAATTTGATAAAAAGAGAATGACTCACTTTGTAGATTTAACACGGATAGAGTTTAATCTACGGATTAGCCTTGTTAACCTAATTTAAATAACAATGCACACAAAACTGGGTTAGTAATCAATACAGCATTTACGATAACTCACGAGATCAAACCCTCACAACGAATGACAAAGTGCGATACTTAAACATCCATCGAATTAACGACGAATGACAAAGTATAACCCTAATGTGGGCAGCACTTAAACATCCATTGGATATATTGATCGATCGGACAATGAATCGTAATAGCGATCGAGTTATTACCCTGTTTTGCGGCAGCACTTTGTGAATCGTGTGTGTTTTGTAGTAATTATACTATATCTCAGCGTCTATTGTGAGTTTTTACGTCGAACAAGTGCCTGAAACCAAGTCCCACAGTCTACTATTTATACATGAAAATGGTCCCTGTCGCGTGTCGCGACAGGTCCCCTTATGCCTGTCGCGTGGCGCGAAGGGTGCCAATCTACCCTAGGGTAGCCTTGTGTCCCAGTAGGCTTGCTGAGTTGGTTTCGTGTTATTTCGAATTTTTGACAACAAACTGTATAGATATTACCGATTAGGGTTTAACCCCTCTGAGTTTTAGGGGCCCTGATCCTAATTCCGAATGTTCTGAAAATTTTAGGGATTATGCAGAATTACTTGGGTGTCTCAATTAGGGTTTCCTTTTGGATAAACTAATAAAATAAATTGGAATTTTGATACGAGTTGTTACAATCTTTTACTTGTTAAACCGCACAATTCACAAATATAATTTTATTCATTCAATCCGTATACATGCCTTGTTATGCTTAGGTTCATGCTAGAATACATACTACTTGTTAACTCGGCTTAAACAATTATAGCGCTATAGGAGTAGCACACCACCCGACGGGGTTTTGTTAAGTCTTTATTCTATAACGGTCTCGTCACTTTTGTGTCGAGGGATGCTAAATACTAGTGGACACTAGAGTTGACATATTGTTATGCATGATAGATTGACCTTGTATACCAATTGCTATGTTGGATTGAAAATACCTTTTTATACATATGCCACAAGTCTAAAACTAGTGTACTCGCCAATACCTTTGTATTGAACTATGCTTTTAAAACATGTTGCAGGTTTAGCGATGATGTTGATGATGCATGGAATCTAGTAGGATGCTTAGATACACACTTTAAATTTTGTATTTTATTTGTATTGTATTTCATTATTCATGTTGTATTTGTTTCAAATCCTTGTAATTGACTCTTTAGAAATGAAATTAAAATTTATCATTTAAATACTTGTCACAAATAGTGTTATGAAGTCTCTTGCAATCTATTTCGTCTCACTCCGATGTTTCCGCCTTCGGTTGAGGTGTGACATAGCAAGTGATTGATGATTGTACGAGAATGAGTGTTAGAAAGTGTGTGTCTAACCACTGATCCGGCACCCCTTTTATAGTTACAAAATATAACTAACTATCCTATAATCTTGGGATACTATCGGATATTCCCTCCTGACCGTTGTGGACTTCTTCCACAGCTCCAACGTTCGTCTTCCAACTGTCTTGAGCGAGTCTTCAGGAGGACCAAGCCCATACATCCGTTGGTACCTTGCAACCAAAGAAAATTGTTAGTTGGCGAATAGGATACCCCCGCGGGATGTTACCAATATGCTGGTTCAGTATCCTGGTCGCAGCATCAAATATATAATATCAGGATATGTCTTTGAAATATATAGGTTCGAAAGGATACCCCCGCAGGATGTTGCAAGATGTCAGGACATAGCGAAGAAGATGCCAGGACATAAGGAAGAAGACAGTAGGAAGAAAGCTAGTGCCAGAATATGCTATAACTGCGGAGAGACAAGTCATATACGACCAAACTGCCCAAACTAGCTCCAGCAGCAAACAACAAAGCAAAGGCAACAGAAGGACCCCAGAAGAATGGCAGAGCATTCATATTGTAAGACCCTAATACGTATTTGACAAAAAGTCGCAGCGGAAATTCATGCTATAAAATTTCTTTCCTTATAAATACCTTGACTTAATTAAAAGTTCATTTTAAAATAATTCTTGGACATAAATTCATCAATCTTCTTATTTACTAAATAAAAAATAACTTGTGTTTACTATATTTCATACACTAACGTTCCCATACAATCTATCTTCTGACTCGGTCTTCGATCTCCACTCCTCGATGATCCTCCGTGACTCGTACAACCTGCACTCACCATATGAGTTCAAAACATTAGTACTCATTATAAACATAACAAGATTCATTCTCTTTTACTTTCCGTTCCGTCATTCCTTTACATTTAAGCATTTCCGTCTGAGTATCCACTCCCTGGTGAGACTTCAACATTGTACCTGCATTACACTTCATTCTCAAGGTACACCGTTAATAGTATCAATACTCAATCGTATTGAAAACATACGAGCATACATACATACCTACTGGCATACATATATACATACATACTTGCATCCATATAGAATACGTTCATACCTACACGCGTACGTACCTTCATACTTAAATACATAATGCTTACGTTTATACATATCTATTTGCGTACATACATACACCGATACCTACATATATACCTACCTACATACATAACTACATACTTACACACATACATAATACGATCATATCTATACACGTACATACCTTCACACGCACATACATATACTTACATACATTCAGACATACCTATGATTATTGTTTAACTTATTTACATTCACTTACCATATTCGTGCATTAATTACATGAGCTTAGACTGGGTTTTATAGCCCTTAAACATCAGGGAAACCATCAGAATCGAGTCCTACCTTTACGACAACAAATCAAATCATACTTCTTATGCGTAGACGCGTAGTTGACTTTCAGAAGTCAATGGTTTAACATATAACTTACGACATAACCTCATATATCCGTGTCATTATATTAGGCTATACAAACATCACTATATATATGACAATCATGATGTAATTTGCTTACAACCACACGATCACCTAACTATATACATACGCATTCACATACACATACTTCCACATGTTAATGCTTTCATTATCTCACATTTGACCACCACATACAAGGTGAGCCTATTTAAATGAAGTCATAACATCATTACTAGCAAGTTCACATGTTTTGTATTTAGCGTACATCCAATCCTACATTACCAATAAGCAATTGATCCAATACATGATGGGCATCCTCATCGTTCAAGCATAAGGTACAAGCTCCTAATGCACATTTCCACCCAAATGCTATCATCAACAACACCTTCTCATGAATTCCTTCTACTACGCGTGTCTTATATTGAACTATCATTAATTATATCGTTGCCATACTCAACACATATTCATCCATTAGTTAGCATGTAATTTCGCATACTATGCTACACTAGGCATTTTATCAAACACTTGGTGTGCGTACACCGTTTGATGCACAATGTACAACCAAATCATGCTTTCATTCCTATTTCTTATCTTCATTTATCATCACCACTAAGAATTACATAAATTTCATACCATCCTTCAATTTAACCTATAATTATGCATCACACACTAACTAGTTCATCATATTTACACAAATTTCACAACTACAAGATCATCATATATCGTCATGCTACTTGAACAAGTGGGTTTTGCTTCAAATCATGAAATTACTCGAAATCACACACAACACAAGTTCTATTTGGTGATTCTAATTCACAATCATGCTTAATTTCATATCAATTCACGAATTAATCATAACCCATTTTATTCAAGATCACAAAATCATAAAATTTAACTTACTTGATGTTAGAAATGCTTAAGGGATCATCATCCTTGGTTCATGCATTCGATTTCGAGTTCGATTTCATCATCAATTTCTGAATTTCTTGTGAAGAGTTGAAGGAGTAGGGTTTCTCCTTCTTGCCCTCTGGTTCGTGATCCACACACCCACAAAACACTGGGTTTTTAATTTTGATCATACTTAACATCATATTTTACATGTTCAACCCCTCAAAGTTGCTTATGTAGTCATTCTTGCATATTTTCTAACTTTTTAAACTTCCTTTATTTATTTACAACTTAACTAATCATTTGAAGCATTTAAACATTAAGATAAACCTTTAGGAAATTTTGGGGTGTTACAAGTCTACCCTCCTTAAAGGAGGTTTCGTCCCCGAAACCTTTATCCATCAATATCGGTTTGTTCATTAGCAAGCCATAATTTTAAGAACATCACTTCTAGCAATCCCTTTCCATTCTTACATCAAATCAACCTACCCAGATTTGTACGTATCATCCCTTTAACATCAAACATATATTCCACCCGACCCGTCAATAACAGGTCAAAGTTCTGACCATTATCATAGCCCGTCATGCTTATCTTAATCTACCCATCCACAACAGGTCAACACCTACCTTTTTATCATTACCATAATTTCATCCCTTGCAACCATTACAACGAGTCACTACTCATACAATCTTTTCATTATGCTTTCCACATCGCATTTACCTGTTTGTAACCCGGTCAACTACGCATACTTTACATTTCTATTCTTCACCAATTTCTTCTTAAGTTATCAACTCATCGCATTATCGCCTTTAAACTAAAGTGTGCAAACTAATAGCATTCTAAGGAGTCTAATTCCATGATTTATATTACAACAATTTGAAGTTTATAAAAACTTACTATTACACTTCACCGTTAATAGTAGTTCTGATAGTTTCACTTATACCTGGAGTTTTACTTCTACCTTATACTCATACACGCACTGCTTACTACATAAACCTGAACTAAAACTCATTCTTAATCAATTTCTAAAGGCCAAACCTTCCTGTTCATAAAACATTCTACGCTACCTTATTTTGTACGGAAATATTTTTTTCGACCCATAACTATACAATTTCATCCAGATATTAAGCAATTCGCTAACCTTACTACTTTGGCGTAGTATTTCGACATGCAAAGCGAACCGGCCCTCTTTGTTACCATTCATACCATCTCTGGGTTGATCCGATTCATCTGTGTGATGAGCTTCCGCTCATGAGCATTCTTTCACCGTCCTTGATAGGTTTATCACATCATGATTCTTGCCATTCTCATTATAAGATTAGGGGTTTACACATTTCATTCAATTTCATTCGGACATGATGTTTATTACATCATCCTATTTACCTATTAATCCTTTATCGATTACTTTTTAAAACATTAGTGCATTTAACCTGTTCATAACGGGTCAACACATGACCATTTCCTAACATATTACTTTCGTTGTTTGACCTGTTCACGACGGGTCGATACATAACCGTTCCTTTGCAATTGTTTAGCTTATTTGTCAACTTCTGCAGCTTAACTTTTCAAAGTCAATCTGCCACTTCTTTCTCATTATAAATACACAATACGTAGCACACGTTTGTACTCCTTGTCAATTCAAGCACGCATACAATTTCATCGTTTCGTGCTTTAGTGCTTCTTAAAAATACTTGTCCTTTCCATTAAAACTTAAGCCTTCCGCCCGGGTCGTAACCCGTCATTCATTTTGACTCTCTAGAGTTGAGTACTAACATATCTAGCACATAACATGTTCAAAACTTCCTTCTTTTGTGAAAATTTAGGTTTGCGTGTCAAACATTATGCTCGCCTATAAGCATAAAACTTTGTCAAAACAAAACATTAAATACAAGGTTTAAATGGCGATTACCATTTCACCCGCATGACTCATTCGCCCCTTTAACCATTCTTGCATACAATCATTTTTGTATAGATGTATATATTCACATATATATGAAATTTTAAGACATAACTTGGATAATATCCGCCTTTTAAAGAATATTTACTTGCTTAATCTGTAATTACTTACACATTCAAACTTTTTGTTCTTATCTTTCGTTCACTTCAATGTTTCGAATCCGTCTCGCGGATTCTAACATATCATTCATACTTCCATTCCTTTCATGTTTCGAATCCGTCTCGCGGATTCTAACATATCATTCATACTTCCCATGCGTATTTGGTACTTTCAAATCCCTGAAAGTCTTACATTTCTCTTCACCCTCACGGCCACCTACTACCTAATTCTAACGGACGTACCTTAACAATTTTCACGGTCTCACGAACGTCATATGTTTCTTGTGTACTGGCCAGGTACACAATCCACATACTAGTTTCGTGTCTTCGTGTAATCGTCACCTTATGTCTGAAGAATTAGGTTTCGGCACGTGTAACATTTTCAAAACTTCGTTACCATACCATTATTATATTTCCTTTAAAATTTTCTTTCACTTGCTAGATTATACCATTACATGCGCCCACATGTTAAATTTACGTACCTAGGGTCAATTTGTCTTATTACATGCCTTGGTGCCGGTCCTAGACCGCATTCACGGATCATCCTTTCCAAGCAATCATGCTTACCTTACACATAACATACTGTTAGTTTTCTTCAAATACATACTTAAGCATATACTTACCTTTACTTCTACCCTTAGATCTTGATCGAGTCTCGGATTGTACGGGTTCCTTGTCACAAGAGCACACAGGTTTGAGTTCAAGTATTGATCTCCTCATACTTGATTTCCCTCAAACCATGGCTCTGATACCAACTTGTAAGACCCTAATACGTATTTGACAAAAAGTCGCAGCGGAAATTCATGCTATAAAATTTCTTTCCTTATAAATACCTTGACTTAATTAAAAGTTCATTTTAAAATAATTCTTGGACATAAATTCATCAATCTTCTTATTTACTAAATAAAAAATAACTTATGTTTACTATATTTCATACACTAACGTTCCCGTACAATCTATCTTCTGACTCGGTCTTCGATCTCCACTCCTCGATGATCCTCCGTGACTCGTACAACCTGCACTCACCATATAAGTTCAAAACATTAGTACTCATTATAAACATAACAAGATTCATTCTCTTTTACTTTCCGTTCCGTCATTCCTTTACATTTAAGCATTTCCGTCTGAGTATCCACTCCCTGGTGAGACTTCAACATTGTACCTGCATTAAACTTCATTCTCAAGGTACACCGTTAATAGTATCAATACTCATTCGTATTGAAAACATACGAGCATACATACATACCTACTGGCATACATATATACATACATACTTGCATCCATATAGAATACGTTCATACCTACACGCGTACGTACCTTCATACTTAAATACATAATGCTTACGTTTATACATATCTATTTGCGTACATACATACACCGATACCTACATATATACCTACCTACATACATAACTACATACTTACACACATACATAATACGATCATATCTATACACGTACATACCTTCACACGCACATACATATACTTACATACGTTCAGACATACCTATGATGATTGTTTAACTTATTTACATTCACTTACCATATTCGTGCATTAATTACATGAGCTTAGACTGGGTTTTATAGCCCTTAAACATCAGGGAAACCATCAGAATCGAGTCCGTGGAACAAAACAAGCAAAACAGCTAGTTAAGAGGCTCTCACGGGCAGCGACCCACTTAACAACATATCTCGCAGGCCGCGAGTGATCTCGCGTGCCGCAACGGATCAGGTAGTTACTGTCGTGTGATACGACGAGTCTTTTTTACCAGCGAGTGCAGTTTTAAATGCTGCACATTCCCAGCTACGATATTCGTTACGGAAACGATTATAACTTCTTCGTTATTGGTCCGAATTCAGTTCCGTTTCTTCCTACGCGATCGTAATTTGATCCTCTATCATATGGACTCAGAATCCCATATCCAACTTAAGGAAATTCTTATCTTACGCGCTTTCGGCTTATTAATCATTTTCTAATTATTCGACCCGTTCATGTTTTCATCAAACCACTCATTTGTTTTAACCCAAAACATACATGGACATTATAACCATAATACTTTTACTTTATCCGGAGTTTTGTACTTATGGTTTATGCCCCCGATACCCAGTATTCGTTAAACTCATTCATTTCATTTAAATCTACGAATCATACATTGTTACTAAGACCTCCATTTGCGCAATTATATATCTATTAAACCAAACTCACGTCTGAGTCTATTGACTATTAAACCGCATCTATGATTCCCGAATTGCGTACTTATGTGCAATTCTACCCATTAACCGGTTATACTATCGTAACCATTTCTATTGCAACATTTCAATATAATCATAAGACCTCATTTTGCCCGTTTGGTTTACTTAGCGAAATTCACCGATTTCATACAACTAAATCCATATTTGACCTTAAATATCATGTTTAATTAATTAGAACGCCACATTACTTAAGCAAAGTAAGAAGTGATTATGGAAATCACTTACCTCGTGCATCCGGGTTCGTATCCGATTCCTTGCCTCCTCTTGACCCGTTAGCCTTTCATGCATGAGTCCGTCTTGACATGATTCCTATACTTTCATATCACCAAATCACATTTTCGTTAGCATACACCATTGTACATGTTAACGATCATATCAATCGCATATTTCACATTTGACTTCCTTTAGTCACAACTAACAAGCATAAAACATATAATCAAATTCATATCCTTTCAAACTCATGTAATTCATCATGTCATCACAAATAACGCGTATTGACATAACATGTACCATGCGACTTCCTATAATCCTACCTTTACGACAACAAATCAAATCATACTTCTTATGCGTAGACGCGTAGTTGACTTTCAGAAGTCAACGGTTTAACATATAACTTACGACATAACCTCATATATCCGTGTCATTATATTAGGCTATACAAACATCACTATATATATGACAATCATGATGTAATTTGCTTACAACCACACGATCACCTAACTATATACATACGCATTCACATACACATACTTCCACATGTTAATGCTTTCATTATCTCACATTTGACCACCACATACAAGGTGAGCCTATTTAAATGAAGTCATAACATCATTACTAGCAAGTTCACATGTTTTGTATTTAGCGTACATCCAATCCTACATTACCAATAAGCAATTGATCCAATACATGATGTGCATCCTCATCGTTCAAGCATAAGGTACAAGCTCCTAATGCACATTTCCACCCAAATGCTATCATCAACAACACCTTCTCATGAATTCCTTCTACTACGCGTCTCTTATATTGAACTATCATTAATTATATCGTTGCCATACTCAACACATATTCATCCATTAGTTAGCATGTAATTTCGCATACTATGCTACACTAGGCATTTTATCAAACACTTGGTGTGCGTACACCGTTTGATGCACAATGTACAACCAAATCATGCTTTCATTCCTATTTCTTATCTTCATTCATCATCACCACTAAGAATTACATAAATTTCATACCATCCTTCAATTTAACCTATAATTATGCATCACACACTAACTAGTTCATCATATTTACACAAATTTCACAACTACAAGATCATCATATATCGTCATGCTACTTGAACAAGTGGGTTTTGCTTCAAATCATGAAATTACTCGAAATCACACACAACACAAGTTCTATTTGGTGATTCTAATTCACAATCATGCTTAATTTCATATCAATTCACGAATTGATCATAACCCATTTTATTCAAGATCACAAAATCATAAAATTTAACTTACTTGATGTTAGAAATGCTTAAGGGATCATCATCCTTGGTTCATGCATTCGATTTCGTGTTCGATTTCATCATCAATTTCTGAATTTCTTGTGAAGAGTTGAAGGAGTAGGGTTTCTCCTTCCTGCCCTTTGGTTCGTGACCCACACACCCACAAAACACTGGGTTTTTAATTTTGATCATACTTAACATCATATTTTACATGTTCAACCCCTCGAAGTTGCTTATGTTGTCATTCTTGCATATTTTCTAACTTTTTAAACTTCCTTTATTTATTTACAACCTAACTAATCATTTGAAGCATTTAAACATTAAGATAAACCTTTATGAAATTTTGGGGTGTTACAAGTCTACCCTCCTTAAAGGAGGTTTCGTCCCCGAAACCTTTATCCATCAATATCGGTTTGTTCATTAGCAAGCCATAATTTTAAGAACATCACTTCTAGCAATCCCTTTCCATTCTTACATCAAATCAACCTACCCAGATTTGTACGTATCATCCCTTTAACATCAAACATATATTCCACCCGACCCGTCCATAACAGGTCAAAGTTCTGACCATTATCATAGCCCGTCATGCTTATCTTAATCTACCCATCCACAACAGGTCAACACCTACCTTTTTATCATTACCATAATTTCATCCCTTGCAACCATTACAACGAGTCACTACTCATACAATCTTTTCATTATGCTTTCCACATCGCATTTACCTGTTTGTAACCCGGTCAACTACGCATACTTTACATTTCTATTCTTCACCAATTTCTTCTTAAGTTATCAACTCATCACATTATCGCATTTAAACTAAAGTGTGCAAACTAATAGCATTCTAAGGAGTCTAATTCCATGATTTATATTACAACAATTTGAAGTTCATAAAAACTTACTATTACACTTCACCGTTAATAGTAGTTCTGATAGTTTCACTTATACCTGGAGTTTTACTTCTACCTTATACTCATACACGCACTGCTTACTACATAAACCTGAACTAAAACTCATTCTTAATCAATTTCTAAAGGCCAAACCTTCCTGTTCATAACACATTCTACGCTACCTTATTTTGTACGGAAATATTTTTTTCGACCCATAACTATACAATTTCATTCAGATATTAAGCAATTCGCTAACCTTACTACTTTGGTGTAGTATTTCGACATGCAAAGCGAACCGGCCCTCTTTGTTACCATTCATACCATCTCTGGGTTGATCCGATTCATCTGTGTGATAAGCTTCTGCTCATGAGCATTCTTTCACCGTCCTTGATAGGTTTATCACATCATGATTCCTGCCATTCTCATTATAAGATTAGGGGTTTACACATTTCATTCAATTTCATTCGGACATGATGTTTATTACATCATCCTATTTACCTATTAATCCTCTATCGATTCCTTTTTAAAACATTAGTGCATTTAACCTGTTTATAACGGGTCAACACATGACCATTTCCTAACATATTACTTTCGTTGTTTGACCTGTTCACGACAGGTCGATACATAACCGTTCCTTTGCAATTGTTTAGCTTATTTGTCAACTTCTGCAGCTTAACTTTTCAAAGTCAATCTGCCACTTCTTTCTCATTATAAATACACAATACGTAGCACACGTTTGTACTCCTTGTCAATTCAAGCACGCATACAATTTCATCGCTTCGTGCTTTAGTGCTTCTTACAAATACTTGTCCTTTCCATTAAAACTTAAGCCTTCCGCCCGGGTCGTAACCCGTCATTCACTTTGACTCTCTAGAGTTGAGTACTAACATATCTAGCACATAACATGTTCAAAACTTCCTTCTTTTGTCAAAATTTAGGTTTGCGTGTCAAACATTATGCTCGCCTATAAGCATAAAACTTTGTCAAAACAAAACATTAAATACAAGGTTTAAATGGCGATTACCATTTGACCCGCATGACTCATTCGCCCCTTTAACCATTCTTGCATACAATCATTTTTGTATAGATGTATATATTCACATATATATGAAATTTTAAGACATAACTTGGATAATATCCGCCTTTTAAAGAATATTTACTTGCTTAATCTGTAATTACTTACACATTCGAACTTTTTGTTCTTATAATTCGTTCACTTCAATGTTTCGAATCCGTCTCGCGGATTCTAACATATCATTCATACTTCCATTCCTTTCATGTTTCGAATCCGTCTCGCGGATTCTAACATATCATTCATACTTCCCATGCGTATTTGGTACTTTCAAATCCCTGAAAGTCTTACATTTATCTTCACCCTCACGTCCACCTACTACCTAATTCTAACGGACGTACCTTGTTGATGCATTTTTTAGTGTCTGTAACTAGTCTTGTTTAACGATGTATTTTGTACGGTCTTTTACGCTTATCGAGTCTGTATTTGCCGTCGACCAAGTCGGATATCCTCCTATCCGCTTGTGTCTGACTTGTTTGTCTTCGTTTGATATGTAATGTAATACGAACAATGCATGTTTCATGTCAAGGGTAGAATGGTCTTAATGTAATGTTTATATGTTGATGTCTGTTTGCTGTCTGTTTGCAGCAAACAACACACATATTGCAGCCTTCGACGAAACACATCTGTTTTGTCGAACACATCACGACGAAACGGAATGGTTATCAATTGGTTCTGTTTCGTCGACATCAACGACGAAACACATTTGTTTCGTCTTGTAATGGGCTGCTTCAGGCCCAATGTCTGGCCCATATGCTGTTTCGTCGATGCACCTTGTGTTTCGTCGAGACTTGGGCCCAGGGAGTATATAAACACTGTCTGGTTTCACTTAGAAACAAGATGAGAAAATACCCTTAAAGAAACTCTGTCAAAATCCTGTCAAAACTGTGTTTGTATCAGTTTGTTGTTGGTTCTCATCCCACTTAATCAATCGAGTGTGTTTCATTGGTTAATACTGTGTCGTTATTGCTTTATATGTTTGATTTGGCATAGTTACGTGGATTCCGCACACGTGACCGTGTTTGCTATAAACAAGTGATTCGGTTTGTTATCGATCCTTAGATTTCGGGACCTACAAGTGGTATCAGAGCGTTTGGCTCTTATCCTTGTTTAAAATCAAACATTGTTCGGTTTTTATCAAGTTTTTGTGGTTGTTTTTCTAAAAATTTGTTCTTGAAGAATTCATGTTTTTTCTGAAAAATCTTCTTAAAAACTGTTGTATATTGTTGTTTGCTAAAGAGTTTTGTCAAAAACCTTGTGAGTTTGATTGTTCAAGAGATTAACCGGGTTTTTAGTGAAAGTCTTGTGCATTTTCGTGTTTCGGAAAATCATTTGGTGACCGGAAAACTCATATTTCTGGGTTTGTTCTTCATATATTCATAGAACATTCAAAGTGTTCTTGAATATTCTTGGGATTTACAATTAAAAGAAATTGATAAAAGTTTAAATTGATTAAATATTTCCACCATGCCTGAGTTGGTAACTTAAAACGTGGTTTGAGTTGAAAAACTGTCACATTGTGTCAGACAGATAAGATTTTAGTTGAAATATCTCACCAGCTGTCTGAAACCCTATCTTCGACGAAACAAGCAGTCGACGAAACAAAAGCGTTTCGTCAAAAATATCTTCAACGAAACAAAGTCTGTTTCGTCATAATATCTTGGACGAAACAAGTGTGTTTCGTCATCATTCATTTCGACGAAACAAGTGTGTTTCGTGGAAAGTGTTTCGTCGAGATCAGTTGTCATTTTACACAGAGGGCTTACAAAAGTGTGATAACTTTGTGTTTTCAAGTGTGTTTACAGGTTATATCATTCATATACCAAATATGAGCTGCACAAGTCCGTGGGATTGGAGTATGGACTCGAGACCAAGTCAAGATCCGACCTCTGCAGCAGCATGGGTAAAGAATGTCTTTGGTCAACCTTCTATAAGTGCAGGACAATGGGCACTTGTATCAAATCAAAATCAAAATATTCAAAATCTTTTGCTCAGCGAGAGCGAAACGGGCAGCAACAATCGCCCACCAAATTTGAATCATATGAACGAGTTTCCATCATGGAAAGGTCGTTTCCATACATACGTTCAAGGGCAAAGCACTGATCTTTGGAGGTGTTTCATTACTCCACGCAATAATGCTCTAGAAGTAGCAGCATCAACGGCAGAGGGTTTTACTAATATGCGAGAAAATGACAAGAAAGCCTATGAATTTGAGAAAAAGTCGTTTGCTATTCTTACCTAAGGGCTTCACAAAGATATCTATCATCAATTCTCTTATTGTACGGACACGAAAACATTATGGGATTCTTTGGTAGCAAGAGGAGAAGGAAATGCAGCTGCTAGAAAGTCACGTCATGATCTATTGAAGAAAGAGTTTGAATCATTTCACTTCTTGGAAAATGAAACTCTAAATGATATGACTACACGTTTTTATCATTTGATTAGTAAAATGTTTGCTTATGGTGTTACTTCAACTCAACAGGAAATAGTTGCACGGTTTGCTGATTCTCTACCTCCAAAGTGGAGCCCATACATTGAGCTTTTAAAGCATACCGGTGTTCTAGATGCTGAAAATGTCAATATATATGAATTCATACAGAAGCTGGAACATAAGAATGATGAAGAAATTCGGAAAGCTAAACGAATTGCTGCTCCTCAAAATATCGAAATGTATTATGGAGGAGGTTTTATCCCGTCAGCTAGTTCCAGTTCAGCTCAACAACCAAAGTTACAAACGGCGTTTGTATCAAATACAAACTCTTTTCCGTTTCCTCAATCAGCTCCACCTCCGGTCTTCGATCCGAGTGCCTATCTTCCGCCAGCGCATTTGAGTGCTCAAGCTCAAGCTTGTTCTAGACCTCTATTTGGAAGTCCTTTTATTCCTTATACACCTCCAGTTGCCACTACTCAACCTCAGTTCAATCCGAATGCTTATATTCCTGTCCCAACACAACAAGCCGAACAACAACAACAGCAAGCTCATTATACCAACAATCCTCCACCTCTAAACTCTAACACAGTCAAAGTTGATACATCAAACCTCTCAAATGTTAGCATTGAAGTAGCAAAGGAACATATGGAACTCATTAATACAATGGTCAGTGCTTACTGTGGTTTGGTCGCAGGTCAAATTGGAAACATTAGTTTGACCAACGAAGATTATCTACAAATCAACCGTGATGAAATGGAGTTGATGGATATAAAGTGGGCATTCGCAAGTGCTGTTAGAAGGGCGAAGGACTTTATGGTTCGAACAGGGAGAAGTTCTTTGGAAAGTAAACAAGATACAAAGTACGGATTTGATAAAGAAGCAGTTACATGCTTCAACTGTGGCGAAAAGGGTCACTTCAAACGTGAGTGCACCCGACCAAGCAAACAAGGCAATCAAAACCCATTCCGTAATCAGACGAGTACTTCAAATGCCAATCAAGGCAATCAAGACAACCGTGGAAAAGGGATAGTAGCTGTGAATAACACCACCAACCAGAACCAGTCTGGACCATCAAACACCAATCGTGCATTGACCGTTCAAGCTGATGAAGGGTTTAATTGGTCTTTACAACTTGGGGAAGGTGATCAAGACAAAGGAGGAACAGCGTGTTATGCAAAGATCATCAATCACATCAAGCACGTTCATAAGGAAGAATTTTCTGAAAGTGACGACAGTTCGGGTTATACCGGGAGTTCTGATGAAGAAAGTTCTATTTCGGGTGATGTGAAAGAAGAAGAAAGTTCTGATCTTAATAACTTGTTGAATGAAGAGGAGGAGTTGAAATGTCAGAAATCAATTCTGATTAAGAAGGCTGCTGTAGCATCTAAAGAAATGGAGAAGTTCTTCTCTGAAGACGGATCTTTTTCTTATCAGACTGCCTTTATGGAAAATGTCTCAGCCTCTACGAGTCAGGTAAATTCTGAAACTCCTGCTTCTAAAGTTTGTAATGATTGTGCTGATTTGAAGCTTGAGTCTGAAAAGCTTCATAGTCATAATCAAAGTTTGGTTGTTGAAATGTCCAAGTGCAAAGAAGCTAATATGGCTCTTGTTAGAAATGAAAAGGATTTTAAATCTATAATTGAAACTCTAAGAAAAATGTTTCCGAAGTGACAATAACTGTTTATCATAAACAAGTTAGTATTAACGATTATATTAACATTGTTGAGGAAACCAAAAAGGAGTTAGACATTGCAAGATGCGAGCATGATGCAATCAAGCAAAAGTTGGAGAGTTATTCTAACTCCCGATTTGTGCTCGATCACATTATTGATGTTCAACAACTGAAGGGAAACAAGAAAGGTGTTGGGTATAAGAAGTGTCCGCCTCCTTTAAGACATAATTATACCTATATGCCTGATGAAGAAGAAATGCCACGGTTTGAGCCCGGTGTGCCTCTTGATTATGAGGAAGTTACCACTGGCCTCGGGTTTAAATCGGACAATTCTTCAAGTACATCATCTGATCAGACAGAAACTTCAACATCTACGAAACAAAGTCCTCCAATTATTGAGGACTATGAGTCGTCTGATGATGAATCAAAATCAGATATGAGTGACCAGGATAAATCACTTGACAAAATGAAAGGAGTAGAAGTTCCAATTGAGAATCATATTTTGTGTGATCCTCCTACTCCTGCTGCTCAACCAGTTGTCAAACAAGTGATAGATCCTGTCAAGAATGAAAAGAAATCTGTGTCTGCCGTTAAGAGTAATAACGTGTTGTACACTTTGGTTGGTGATTCTAAAATCTACTCAGATAATGATTTTCCAATTAAAAATGTCAATCCATCATCGATTGATAATGTTTTTGAAAATAACACAAGTAAGTTTTTGGGAAAGTCGCTTCCGGGAGTTATTGTAACTCAATGTGATCAAATTCCTAAGGCTGAAATCAAAAAGCAATTTGGAAATCAAAAATCACCAACAAAGCAACAACCTGTTGCTCCTAAGGGTAAACAATCAGTTCAACGAGCCCAAAGGCCAAATGTTTCTAAATCAAAATTTGAAACAAAAGGAGCCCGTTATCAGAAGAAAAACAGTAATGTTAAATTTGTAGAATCAAAGGGTACGGATAAAATTGAGACTTTTGAAAACAAGTCAAACACTGATTTTGTACAACAAGTCAAAATTTTAAAACGTGATAACCAAAATAATTACACTCAACATTCAAATGGGTGTGATGAAAAAGCCAGTACCTCGGGTTCTACAGGTTCGACATCTGTTGGTCGATCAGTTTCTCCTAAGTTTGTGGAAAGGAGAACGTGTTTTAAATGTGGGGAATTTGGGCATATCATTAAAACCTGCTCAAACACTCCAAAAGAGAAATTTGTTGAGAAAGCACCACCTGAAAAGGTTCACCCTCAACGTCGTCCAGATTCGCCAAAACATTATTTTAGAACTGTTAAAGAACAGGAAACGAAACAACGACGTCAAAATATAAAGAAAATAGAAAAGGCCTTAAAAACTGAGGTCAAATCTGTTCCAAGGGAACCAAGTTCACCTTTAAAACCAGAAGTTTCAAAATTTGTTTATAAAGCTCAATCTGGTGAACAAAAACAAACTTGGAAACCTAAGATGGGTGAAAGTTCACGGGGAGCTGTTTTATTACAAAATCATCAAGAAATCGAGATCATCCTTCGTGATTGTAACAACTCTCATCAAAAGTTCTAATTATTATTTTAATTTGGCCAATAGGAAACCCTAATTGAGAAACCCAAGTAATTCTGCATAATCCCTAAAATTTTCAGAACATTTGGAATCAGGATTAGGGCCCCTAAAACTAAGGGGGGTAAACCCTAAGTTGACGATTATCTCTAAAATGCGTTGTTTAAACTGAGAATTCAAGTAACGTCGACTCACCAGGCCTATACTAGTGACAAGGCTACCCTAGGGTAGATGTGCACCCCAGGCGAGTCGCGACATAATCATCACCATCTCCCGCGACACGCGGGGGAACTCCATTTCACGTATAAATACAGGGCATTGGGACTTGAAATCTGTCTTTGAAACGACGTAAATTCGCTTTACGTAGGCTGAGTTATAACAGAAACAATCCACAAAACACACACTAAATCACGAAGTGCTGCCACAATCAGGGTAATAACTCGATCGCTATTACGATTCAACGTCCGATCGATTATAACTATCCAACGATTGTTTAAGTGCCGCTCAAATTGAGTTTATACTTTATTATTCATCGTGATTTCGACTTGAATGTTTGAGTGCTGTTCGAATTCGGACTATACTCTGTCATTCGTTGTGAATCCGCTTAATTGTTAAGTATTGCACTTGTAAATCGTTGTGAGGGTTTAATCTCGTGAATTGTCGTAACTGCTGTATTAGTTACTAACCTGTTTATGTGTGCATTGTTATTGAAATTAGGTTAATCAAGGCTAATCATTAGGCTTATACTCTGCTCGTTAAATCTACAAAGTGAGTCATTCTCTTTTTATCAAATTACTTTTGAAATCATGTTTATTTTCAAAGGTTATAATTACAGTGATTAAGTTTATGTAATCACCAAGTTACAGCCGGTATGTGGGGTTTTGTATACATTACTTGATAAGCTTCACCATTGGACAACGAGTTAGCCAAGGGGTGATATGACCATAGTCACAGACACCACTGGACGAATGGGCCAATGGGTCGAGTGACAAGTACTGTGGGTAGTTGGTTTGATATCTGAAACATTGTAATCTCTATTAATACTGTACATTATAACAAATGTGTCTTTTTATTAAATAGAATGATTCACTCAGTATTTCCCGCTGACAAAAAACCTTTTTCAAACATGTTTCAGGTGATCTGTTGTGATCCAGGAAAGTGCCATGAAGCATTATCAGCTTAAGAAAGTGGCTCAGTAAAAAATAAAGAAACATGTTTTGAAAAATGAAAGATTTCTGCGTGAAATCTCAAGATTTTAAATTATCGGGTTTTATCCCAAATGGTGAAATAAAATAATCGGGAAATATTTCAGTTTTTAAATTGATCCTGAAGAAACTTCCGCTGTTAAACTCACTTAATTAAATACCACGGGATTTCTGTTCCGCGGCTCCTGAATCGGGTCAAACCGGGTCGGGGGCCGTGACAGAAGTAAGGTGGTATCAGAGCCACTGATTTAAGCCTATTAAGTATTTAGAAATACTTAAATTTTTTTTCTCTGATTGCCAATTATGTGATTATGTGTTTTATTAATTGATTAATTGTTGAGTTACAGTATGGGTAAACAAAAGATTTCTGCTATCTACCACAAATTAGATACTGCACCCACAGAAAAAGGAACCTCTTCCTCCAAACACCCAGCAGATCTGGAAGAAGGGATTTTTGTCCGTAAAGCAAATTATGAAAATCCTCTCACCCAAGATAAAAGAAATTCAATTCTTAGAAAGGGACAGGAGAAAATAAAGAAACCCCAAGTCAAGAAAGTGAGGTTTAATTCAGAAATCCAGGAATTAGGCAATAGGTCACCTTGGGAAGACACATTAGATGAAAAATGGGCAAACCTTTATATGCTAGCTACCGTAGCAGAGAATGCAAATCTCTAAAATATCAATCAGCCTGGTCTAGTAGAAAATTAATCTCCAGTAAATAAATAAAGTATAGTGTGTTCTCTTTCCTGTAGTCTTTTGTACAAATCAGTATGCAATAAAACTTTAATGTTTATTGTAAAACTTTGTTCCAAAGTTTTAACTTAGCATTTTTGTGCATTTTGCATATATGCTATCCAGCATGAGTGAGATATCGGAAGCATTTCAGAATCTCAACCTCTACCCAGTACCAATTGAAGTCTCCCACGAATTTACTGGTTATATTGCTGACATAGAGGAACCCCTGGAATTTCAAGCTCTACCGCTGGAAAAAGCAAAACTTAAAAAGAAAAGAAGATATGTAGGATGGAGGAAAGTGTGCAGGAGAAAGCCCGCTACTAGGAAACTTCCCAAAATAGAAAACCCTATAAACAAAGGAAAAGGAATAGAAATCGGAGAAAGTTCTAAACCAGTAGAGATAGAAATCAGGAAAGATTCTAAACAAAGAGGAATAGAAATTGGAGAGAGTTCTAGACAATCTGAAGAAATCACATTTCAAGACGAAATAGACCGTTTACTGGCAAATTGTGATGTCATTAGCCCTATCCATAATAATCTATATCCTTACCTAGTCGAAACCCAACTTCCTGTAAATCTGGAACCAGCTATTCCAGACCCACTAATCCACACTCGACCTTTAGGTCAAATGGAAGAATGGTGGACAAATGACTGGCAATTCGAAAATATCATCAACAGTCCTTATTCTTTCCTTCCACAGTTTGATCCAGAACCTATCCCCAATCCTCCAATGAGCAACGAAAACTTAGCCGAACTCCGTCAGTTCGGTGAAGAGCTGATAGGTACAGGGAATAGGATCCGGGAAATGGGAGAACAAATTTCCTGGAAGTACGACGAAAGGGAGCGTCGCTACTAAACTACCAGTTGACCAAAGAATAGTGGGGTTGGGAAGAATGTCTGTATAATAATAATAATAGTTAAATATAACTCTGTAAAATGGAAAATAAAACATTGTAAGATAAACAGTGTGTATGGATGCCTATATAATATATATAAAGCAAAATAGAAGTCGAAACATTGACAATTTTGGAAACATATATCTGTGTTGTAAGATTTTATGTGCTTCTGTGTAATTGTTTTATTTACAATCAATTGATACTAATAGTTATATTTATAATAATTATCAGATGGAAAATGCTAGTAATGAACCAGTTAATGAAGGGAATCAATCTGAACAAAATCAGGAAAATCAGTATATGACTAGACAAGATATCGAAAATATTGTTGCTCAAGGGATAGCCAATGCTATTCCAGCATTCGTTGCCGCTATAAAGAATCCAATTGAACCGCAACAAATCATTCCTAGTAAACACATTTCTGAAGATAACTTCAGTAATAGTGTAAACGGAGGCAATGATCATGTCAATCATAATGCAGAACCACATCAAGCTCCATTTCCTAAGAAAATGAAAACTGCAACGCCTGGTTGCACTTTCAAAGAATTCCTTGCTTGTAAACCCACTGAATTTGCAGGCAATGAAGGAGCAACTGCATCACTGCGTTGCTTAGAGAAAACCGAAGCAGTAATTGCAATAAGTAAATGTGCTAAAGATGATCAGGTTATGTACGCATCAAATCTCTTTAAGGAAGGAGCACTGGAATGGTGGAACACTGTGTTACAATCAAAAGGAAGAATGATAGCCTATGCCATGACTTGGGAAGAATTTAAGGGTTTAGTAGAAAGAAAATTCTGTCCTGAGTATGAAAAGGAACAGATGACAAATAAGTTCCTAAATCATCGGATGATGGGTATAGATTGTCGTGGTTATACTTCGACATTCTTTGAATATGCTAGAGTGGTACCAACACTGGCTTCGCCAGAACCGGTACTCATTTCTCGCTACATTTGGGGACTGATTAGTGAAATCCGCAATATTGTTAAAGCTGCGAGACCTCGCACTATTGACGATGCTGTGGAATTAGCTAGCACCCTAACTGATGAACTGGTGCGTACAAGAGATGAAGACAGAAAGAAAGAATTGGCTCAGAAAATTACCCAGGGATTTCGTACGGATAATAATAGCAATTTCAAGAGAAGATGAACCCTCAAATCCGTCATTCTGCAGAAATTGCAAAAGGAAACATTTTGGAAGATGTAATATAATTTGCAATTTTTGCAAAATGATAGGACATCGTGAAGAAAACTGTAGGAAGAAATCCACAATTTGTTACAATTATGGAGAAACTGGACATTTCAGGCCAGATTGCCCGAAATTGGTCAAACCAGCAGACAATAAAGCTAAACCAGCAGATGGAGCTACAAAGAAGAATGTCAGAGCATTTCAGCTAACTACTCAAGAAGCAGAACTCATCCCAGATGTGATAGCGGGTACGTTCTTAGTTCACAACATTTACGCCAAAGTATTATTTGACTCTGGTGCAAACCAAAGTTTTATTAATACTTCATTCTGCCAAGCTCTTAATTTACCCTTAACCAACCTTAGGCAGATTTTTACAGTTGAAACGGCAGACGGAAATTATGTTAGTATAGATAAAGTTTTGAAAAAGGAAAATATAGAACTTTCAGGTCATAAATTCTTTGCAAACCTATTTCCTATGAAAGAGTAGGGTTCGCACGGAAAGTGTGTTTTTCCTAGAAAGTCTAGGAAGCGATCTGGTCCATCCGATTGGTGTGTTTAAGGGTTGAGATTAAATCAATGGCAATCTTGTAATATTTGAGTTTAATTAAATGATTGTTTTAAATGAGTAGGGGCAATTTTGTCAATGGCCGTGTTTTAAATCAATTAGATAACCGCCCAATTCCTAAATTCAAGCGATTTTCCCTCTCTCTCTCTCTCTCCAAACCCATCTTGGAAACCCCAATCCCTACCAAAAATAACTACAATCATGGAAGAAGATAACTTTAGAAACGATGGAGAGCACCGGATCAAATTAAAACACTTCTCCATCTCCACCATCTCCGAGTTCATCATCACCATTCAAATATTGTTCTTATCATCTCCGTTTTCTTGACGATGTGTTTTAACAGCAAGCAGATTCATACAGTTGTGTTTTAGCATTCAGATTCATACAGGTGTGTTTTAACAGCAAACAGATTCATACAGTTGTGTTTTAACAGCAAGCAGATTCATACAGTTGTGTTTTAGCATTCAGATTCATACAGATGTGTTTTAACAGCAAACAGATTCATACAGTTGTGTTTTAGCATTCAGATTCATACAGATGTGTTTTAACAGCAAACAGATTCATACAGATGTGTTTTAACAGCAAGCAGATTCATACAGTTGTGTTTTAGCAAGCAGATTCATACAGATGTGTTTTAACAGTAAACAGATTCATACAGTTGTGTTTTAACAGCAAGCAGATTCATACAGATGTGTTTTAACAGCAAGCAGATTAATACAGTTGTGTTTTAGCATTCAGATTCATACAGTTGTGTTTTCGCATCCAGATTCATACAGTTGTGTTTTAGCATTCAGATTCATACAGTTGTGTTTTAACAGCAAACAGATTCATACAGTTGTGTTTTAACAGCAAGCAGATTCATACACTTGTGTTTTAGCATTCAGATTCATACAGTTGTGTTTTAACAGCAATCAGATTCATATAGTTGTGTTTTAGCATTCAGATTCATACAGTTGTGTTTTAACAGCAATCAGATTCATACACTGTGTTTTACCATCTTTATATTGTGGGATCTATAAAAAAAATTGACTTTAGCCCTGTAAACTGTTAAAACACAGCACCAAGAACATGCTGATAAATTCCAGTAATCTTCTGAACAATGGAATATGCGATGTAATGTGACATGGAATTTTAGTTAATGAACACATTGACTTCCAGATTTGAATTCGAAAATAATAAAAATTCCGAAAATCATGGAATTTTAGTTAATGAAGATACATTCCAAAAATAAAATTAAAATGTGAAATTACATGATAGCCCTTCTACTTAAAATCCCTCAATGACACATGTCCAATTCTTATTCCTTCCTAGACTTTCTAGGAAAAATAGACTTTCCACCCAACTCCTACTCTCCTATGAAATTAGCCGAATTTGATGTTGTGTTAGGAATGGATTGGTTAGTAGCCAATCATGCTCGAATCCTTTGTGATCAGAATTCTATAGAAATTCAGGCACCTACTGGGGAAATAATTAGGATTACAGGAGATAAACCACGAAAGCCCATGAAGTTCATATCAGTAATGAAAGTTGCTAATTATGAACGAAAACAAGGAATAGCATATATGATTTCAGTAATCATTAGTACTAAGGATAAAGAACTTAGAGAGATTCCTGTAGTCACAGAGTATCCGGATGTATTCCCAGAAGATTTACCAGGATTACCTCCAGACAGGGAAGTAGAATTTAGGATTCATCTAATTCCAGGAACTACACCGATAGCCAAGGCACCTTATCGGTTAGCTCCCACAGAAATGTTAGAACTGAAAAAGCAATTAGATGAATTACTAAGTAAAGGTTTCATACAACCTAGTTCATCCCCGTGGGGAGCCCCAGTGTTATTTGTTAAGAAGAAGGATGGTTCAATGAGAATGTGTATCGATTATAGAGAATTGAATAAGGTTACAATTAAGAATCGATATCCATTACCTAGAATTGATGATCTTTTTGATCAACTTCAGGGAGCTAGATATTTTTCTAAGATAGATTTACGCTCCGGATATCATCAATTGAAGGTACAAGAAGAAGACATACCTAAAACTGCTTTCAGAACTAGGTATGGTCATTATGAGTTTACAGTCATGCCCTTTGGGTTAACAAATGCACCTGCTGCATTCATGGACATGATGAATAGGATCTGTAAACCATATTTGGATAAATTTGTAATTGTCTTCATAGATGATATACTTATTTATTCCAAAAGTCAGACAGAGTATTGTGAACACCTTCATGCACTCTTAACTTTATTAAGAAAAGAAAAGCTTTATGCCAAATTCTCGAAGTGTGAATTTTGGTTGCAAGAAGTGCAATTCTTAGGACACATGGTGAATCACGAAGGTATTCATGTAGATCCTGCTAAGATAGAGGCAATTACCAAATGGAAGGTTCCACAAACAGCAATGGAAATTAGAAGTTTTATAGGTTTAGCTGGGTATTATAGACGGTTTATTAAGGATTTTTCCAAGATAGCCGTACCATTAACTAAGCTAACCTGTAAAGCGGTTAAGTTTGAATGGGGACCTAAGCAAGAAGAAGCCTTTAGAATATTGAAGCAGAAATTAACAAATGCACCAATCTTAGCCTTACCAGAAGTAACTGAAGATTTTGAAGTATATTGTGATGCTTCAAAACTAGGATATGGATGTGTGCTTATGCAACGCAAAAAGGTGATTGCATATGCTTCAAGGCAATTGAAAAAGCACGAAGAAAACTATACGACTCATGACTTAGAACTAGGAGCTGTAATTTTTGCCCTTAAGATTTGGAGACATTATCTTTACGGAAGTAAATTTACTGTCTACACAGACCACAAAAGTTTAAGATATATATTTGGGCAAAAAGAGTTAAACATGAGGCAAAGGAGATGGATGGAAATCTTAAGTGACTACGACTGTGATATTCAATATCACGAAGGAAAGGCAAATGTAGTTGCAGATGCCTTAAGTCGTAAGTATTATGAGAAGCAACGACGGGTTCGTGCTCTCAGATTAAATCTACAAATAGATTTAATGGAACAATTGAAGAATGTTCAAACTACAGCAATCAAGGATGATGCTGAAGGAATGAAAGGACGAATAAAGGAATTAGAACAAGGAGTAGATGGAGTTTGGAGATTCCACAAAAGTAGAATTTGGGTACCTAAGCAGGGAGACTTAAGACCTAAGATTTTAGAAGAAGCTCATAAATCTAGGTATACTATGCACCCAGGAAACAATAAGATGTACCAAGATTTAAGAAAGAACTTTTGGTGGATAGGAATGAAAAAGGATATAGCACGATATGTTTCTAAATGTCTCACTTGTTCACAAGTTAAGGCAGAACATCAGAAACCTTCCGGATTACTACAACAACTAGAAATGCCAGTATGGAAATGGGAACTTATAACAATGGATTTTGTTACTAAGTTGCCCAAAACCAGAAAAGGTAATGATGCGATTTGGGTAATTATGGATCGATTAACCAAATCAGCTCACTTTTTACCAATGAAAGAAACCTTTAGTATGGAAAGGTTGGCAAAATTGTATGTAGATGAAGTTGTATCCTTACATGGAGTTCCACTCTCCATTGTTTCGGATAGGGATAGTCGTTTTACTTCTCATTTCTGGAAAAGTTTCCAGCAAGCTATGGGAACTCGATTAAATTTAAGCACTGCATATCATCCCCAAACAGACGGACAAAGTGAAAGGACAATCCAAACTCTAGAAGACATGCTCCGAGCATGTGTTATAGATTTTGGTGGAAATTGGGATGATCATTTACCATTAATTGAATTCTCCTATAACAATAGCTATCATTCAAGTATTGAAACCGCCCCATTTGAAGCACTATACGGAAGAAAGTGCAGAACTCCAGTTTGTTGGGCAGAAATAGGAGGAAGTCAATTATCAAGCCCTGAAATAGTGCAAGAGACGACTGATAAGATTACTCAAATCAAGGAAAGGCTGAAAACGGCTCAAGATCGTCAGAAAAGTTATGCAGACAATAGATGCAAGCCGTTAGAATTCCAAGTTGGAGACAGAGTATTGTTAAAAGTTTCTCCTTGAAAAGGAGTAGTTAGATTCGGAAAGAAGGGAAAACTAAGTCCAAGGTACGTAGGACCATTTTCAGTGATCCAACGTATAGGACCAGTTGCTTATCGTTTACAACTACCAGAAGAATTAGCAGGAGTACATGATGTATTTCATGTATCCAATCTCAAGAAATGTTTATCAGATGAATCACTGGTAGTACCTCTTCGAGATATAGAGGTAAACGAAAAGCTGAAATTTGTTGAGAAACCTCTTCAAATTGAGGATCGAAAGATCAAGTTTCTCAAACACAAACGACTAGTTTTAGTCAAGATCAGACGGGATTCAAAGAGAGGAGCTGAATACACTTGGGAGCTGGAATCAGAAATGAAGCGAAAGTATCCTCACTTATTTCAGTAAATCTCGAGGACGAGATTTTTTTTTAAGGTAGGGAGAATGTAACAACTCTCATCAAAAGTTCTAATTATTATTTTAATTTGGCCAATAGGAAACCCTAATTGAGAAACCCAAGTAATTCTGCATAATCCCTAAAATTTTCAGAACATTTGTAATCAGGATTAGGGCCCCTAAAACTAAGGGGGGGTAAACCCTAAGTTGACGATTATCTCTAAAATGCGTTGTTTAAACTGAGAATTCAAGTAACGTCGACTCACCAGGCCTATACTAGTGACAAGGCTACCCTAGGGTAGATGTGCACCCCAGGCGAGTCGCGACATAATCATCATCATCTCCCGCGACACGCGGGGGAACTCCATTTCACGTATAAATACAGGGCATTGGGACTTGAAATCTGTCTTTGAAACGACATAAATTCGCTTTACGTAGGCTGAGTTATAACAGAAACAGTCCACAAAACACACACTAAATCACGAAGTGCTGCCACAATCAGGGTAATAACTCGATCGCTATTACGATTCAACGTCCGATCGATTATAACTATCCAACGATTGTTTAAGTGCCGCTCAAATTGAGTTTATACTTTATTATTCATCGTGATTTCAACTTGAATGTTTGAGTGCTGTTCGAATTCGGACTATACTCTGTCATTCGTTGTGAATCCGCTGAATTGTTAAGTATTGCACTTGTAAATCGTTGTGAGGGTTTAATCTTGTGAACTGTCGTAACTGCTGTATTAGTTACTAACCTATTTATGTGTGCATTGTTATTGAAATTAGGTTAATCAAGGCTAATCATTAGGCTTATACTCTGCTCGTTAAATCTACAAAGTGAGTCATTCTCTTTTTATCAAATTACTTTTGAAATCATGTTTATTTTCAAAGGTTATAATTACAGTGATTAAGTTTATGTAATCACCAAGTTACAGCCGGTATGTGGGGTTTTGTATACATTACTTGATAAGCTTCACCATTGGACAACGAGTTAGCCAAGGGGTGATATGACCATAGTCACAGACACCATTGGACGAATGGGCCAATGGGTCGAGTGACAAGTACTGTGGGTAGTTAGTTTGATATCTGAAACATTGTAATCTCTCTTAATACTGTACATTATAACAAATGTGTATTTTTATTAAATAGAATGATTCACTCAGTATTTCCCGCTGACAAAAAACCTTTTTCAAACATGTTTCAGGTGATCTGTTGTGATCCAGGAAAGTGCCATGAAGCACTATCAGCTTAAGAAAGTGGCTCAGTAAAAAATAAAGAAACATGTTTTGAAAAATAAAAGATTTCTGCGTGAAATCTCAAGATTTTAAATTATCGGGTTTTATCCCAAATGGTGAAATAAAATAATCGGGAAATATTTCAGTTTTTAAATTGATCCTGAAGAAACTTCCGCTGTTAAACTCACTTAATTAAATACCACGGGATTTCTGTTCCGCGGCTCCTGAATCGGGTCAAACCGGGTCGGGGGCCGTGACAGTGATGCTCAGGGACGACCCAAGACCACTAAGGCTTGGGTCCCCATCCTTAACTGATCATTGATGATATGTGCAGGGTATTCCAGGAGGAACTATTAATAGTCATTGGATTGTTGATAGTGGAGCATCTAGGCACATGACAGGCGACTTACGGCTTCTATATGATGTGAGAAATGTTAAAGGAGGCTATGTCGCATTCGCTGGAGACAAAGGCGGTTACATCACTGGAGAGGGAATGATCTCCAATGGTGTTGTGTGTTTCGATAAGATCAATTATGTTTGTCAAATTGATCACAATCTTCTCAGTGTTTCGCAAATTTGCGACAAGAATTTCACCGTGCATTTTGATGATGCCGGTTGTTATGTACTGAAACCTGGCTTCAAGATTCCAGAAGAATGGATTCTCTTATCGGCTCCAAGAGTTAATGATCTTTATATTCTTGATATGAGCCAAGCGGTTACGACTTCTGCACAAGTCACATGTTTTGTCTCGAAAGCCACGGAGAAGGAGTCTATATCTTGGCACAGAAGAATGGGACACATTCACTTAAGAAAAATGAATCATTTGGTGAAAAATAATCTTGTGAATGGCATGCCCGTGAGAAGTTTTCATCTACGGGATATCTGTGTTTCGTGCCAGAAAGGGAAACAAACGAAGAAGTCTCACCCTCTGAAGAAAATCAACACTGTTAGCATGCCTCTCGAACGTCTTCATATGGACCTCTTTGGACCTATGAGACACAAGACACCATTCGGTGATGTTTATTGCTTAGTGATTACTGATGATTATTCTAGATTTTCTTGGGTAGCTTTTATGGCACACAAGAGTGATACTCCTGGCATCCTCAAGGATCTTCTTACAATGTTGGAAAATCTCTACACGTTGAAAGTTAAGAGGATCAGAAGCGACAATGGAACTGAATTCAAAAACCGTGTTATGGATGAGTTCTGTACTTCTAAAGGCATTCTTCATGAATACAGTTCTCGCTACACTCCACAACAAAATGGTGTCACAGAGAGGAAGAATCGGACGATAATTGAAACTGCAAGAACAATGTTGGTAGAGTCAGAGTTTCCTGTTCAGTTCTGGGCGGAGGCTGTGTCGACTGCGTGCTACACTTTAAACCGAGTTCTTACAGTTAAGAGACATGGCAAGACTTGTTTCGAACTTCTACAGAAAAGGAAACCGGATCTCTCGATTCTAGAACCTTTTGGCGGTCCATGCACTATGATTGAGCCGGATGGAAAGTTTGGCGCGAAAGCTATCGAGGGTTTCTTCCTTGGATATGCTACTCCAAATTTTCGTGTTTGGAATCTGACTACCAAAAAGATTGAACTATGGAGTGAAGTAAGAGTTCAGAGATATACAAGTCATGTTAAAGCTCCGGGTGATCCTTGGATGTTTGACTACGATGGGCTATTCAACTCCTTTGATCTGCCAACCTTTGATGAAGATTTTTCAACTGCTAGAATGTTATTTGATAGTGACAATGCTGCTGACTCGCCATTGGTTAGACCTGTTGTTGTTAATCCACAAGGTTCTAATTCGACTAACAACACAGTTCAAAATGAGGAATTTGAAGATGCTACTGAGTACAATGAGTCATCAGAAGATGATGAAAATCCGGATGCGACTGAAGGCACTTCAGCTCCAGTTGCTCCTGTTCAGGGTACTTCTTTTGACACTCCTCATGTGCAGGATGTTGATACTGCTGAAGGGAATGCATCCACTTCCACGCATATTCCCGGTGCGGAGTTGGTTGCTGATCTTAATCTTAACAATTTGGGTATTAATGCTCGTGTGTCTGAAAATCCTGAAATGAGGATTCATAATACCCATCCCCAGCAGAACATTATAGGAGATGTCCAACAAGGTGTGCAGACGCGTAATCAGCTGAGAACTAACCAGAATGTTGGTTTATATTCAGCCATTAGAGAATCTGGTCTTCAAAACGATTGGTCCTTCGCGTGTTACGTTTCACAAGAAGAACCGAAGTCTTGGAAGGAAGCTTTAAAAGATAATTCTTGGGTTGAAGCCATGCAGGACGAACTGCAGCAATTTCAAAAGCTTGGTGTTTGGAAGCTTGTTGAAAAGCCAGATAATTACAAGAAAATTGGCACACGATGGGTTTACAAATGCAAGAAGGACGACCGTGGAATTGTTATTCGCAACAAGGCGAGATTGGTTGTTCAGGGTTTTCGTCAAATTGAAGGCATTGACTACAATGAAGTTTATGCACCTGTTGCACGTCTGGAAGCTATTCGGATCTTTCTAGCTTATGCTTCTTTCAAAGGATTCAAAGTCTACCAGATGGACGTCAAAAGTGCTTTTCTTCATGGTTTAGTTCAAGAAGAAGTGCATGTCGAACAACCTCCAGGTTTTGAAGATCCTATTCACCCCGATCGGGTTTGGTTGCTCAACAAAGCTCTTTATGGTTTACATCAAGCACCTAGGGCTTGGTACGCAACCTTATCCAACTATCTTCTGGAGAATGGATTTCAACAAGGTCTTATTGAATGCACACTCTTTATCAAGGAACTAGATGGAGATCTTCTTCTGGTGCAGGTATACGTTGATGATATAATATTTGGTTCTACTAATGATTCCTTGTGCAGGCAATTCGAACGTGTTATGCAGGAAAAGTTTGAAATGAGCGCAATGGGGGAGATGAATTTCTTCTTGAGCCTACAGGTTCAACAAACAGAGTCTGGGATATTCATCCATCAGACTAAATATGTTGGTGACATTTTGAGCCGATTCCAAATGTCAGATGCAACGCCCATTGGTACCCCACTTCCACAAAATCACGGGATTACTCCGGATTTGAAGGGTGAAACCATCAACTCCTCATACTATCGCGCCATGATTGGATCTCTCATGTATCTCACCGCTTCGAGGCCTGACATAATGTATCCAACATGCCTGCTTGCAAGATATCAAGCAAACCCGAAGGCCTCTCATCAGTCAGCTGTCAAAAGAATTTTTCACTATTTGAAGGGATGCCCGGACCTCGGTCTTTGGTACCCTAGGGATGATAGCTTTGATCTAATTGCCTACAGTGATTCTGATTTTGGTGGTTGCAAAATTGATGGCAAATCGACAACAGCAGGATGTCAGTTCTTAGGAAATCGCCTGGTCACGTGGCAGTGCAAGAAGCAAACGTGTGTTGCTACATCAACATGTGAAGCAGAATACATTGCTGCCTCGAGTTATTGCTCCCAAGTTCTTTGGATACAACAACAAATGCGCGACTACGGTTTAGAATTCCTATCTACTCATATTTTTGTTGATAATAATGCTGCCTTACAGATCACTAGAAATCCTGTGCAGCATTCCAAGACTAAACACATCTACATTAAATATCACTTCATACGTGATTGTTTTGACAAGAGATTAATCGACGTCGTTCATGTCCCCACCGATCACCAACGTGCCGACCTTTTTACAAAAGCTTTTGATAAATCACGGTTTGATTATCTACTTTTGGTCAATGGCATTAAGGTGATACCCGAGTAAACTTCTTTGGCTGATCGTTTTTGTAAATATTTTCTTTAAAAACGTTAAAAATTCAAAAAGATTTTCGTTTTCGTAACCTTTTAGCATTTTAGGGGGAGACATTTCAAGAAAATATACAAAAACATTGTAAAATTTCAAAATCCAAAAAGATGTCTTTACTTTCTGTCGTTTCGTTTGTAAAATTAAAAAAATATATATAGAAAACCAAAAATGAGTTTCTTGGATAAAGGAAAATGATGATGTTTCACTGGTGTGGTCGGTCAACGTGTTCAAAATGAAAAACAAAATTGAAAAATGATAAGTATCTCTACTAACGATGTATCGGTAGGCTCACAATCAGACTAAAATGTGCAGGATGATACAAACCTAACAGACTTAAAGTCAGGTGGGAACTATTCATTGGCATATGGTCTTAGTACCGAAATTTCGTTTGATTGATTGCCGAGATCTGAGATATTCGGTCTTTATGCTGCTTATCATCTGGGTATCATGGTTGTATCCCAAACCGTAAAAATATCGGAGACAAAGTCTAGATCTTCCATGATACCATACATACGTGTACATATTGCATTCGACCTCAATAAGTGATCAACAATCACATGTCCAAACAAATAAGTGATAAAGTATCACAGATTCTTTGCGGGAGTCAAGTTCGTCTCTTTGCTGTACGGAAGTACTGACCTGTTCACGGACTTGCTCCTGTGCCCTCATGCATCTGAAAATCAAGTTCCTCATCAATAAGTGATTCTTTCACATAGGGCTTGTTTTCACTCAAATAAGTGAGTTTCTCACATTTTTATACGGTCAAACAGATGATAAACGGTATACTCACCGGTAAGATGAACTCTCGTGCATACCTTGATACGGGAATGTATCGTGAGTGGATTCACATCGACAAGTAAGTATAATCCTTACCGTTAATCGTATCTCTTAATTATGATTACGTCTGATCAGTTTGAGCTTATGTGGACAACAATACCGATAATCGAGGGAGTATACTTATCCAGAGCTTTAAACAGAAATCAAAATCATGTTGACTAAGACCGTAAGCTGGTATGATTCTTTTTCCTTAAAACTCGCAAAAAGTTTGCACTTGTACAGTTGTTTATTACTTTTCACGGTTTATTGCATTTTCGTTTAGTTTACCTCGCTTTAAATTCATTTTTAGTGTAATTTGTAAAGTTCGTTTTTGATTAAGCCGAAGTTGTTGCTAGGTGTTTTCTGCCTGAAGCCTGAAACCCTCCTTCATAAAACGTCCTTGCATTTGGAAACTCAAACAAAATGGAAATGTGTTCAATAATCAATTCATCAAAACTGTTCAGTGTGCAAAAATTTTCATGCCTTGGTGTTGTTGAAAAACATGTCGACGAAATAACACATTGTCGACGAAACAGATTGGTCAAAGTCAAAGTTTTTGGTCAAAGTCAAAGTTTTCAAATTGGTCAACATTTGGTCAAAACTGTTTTAGTATTCGACGAAACGAATCTGTTTCGTCAAGACAACGACGAAACGCACTGGCCCAGATCCGTTTCGTCGTGGGCTAAAATTCCAGGCCCAAGTACAAGCCCATTAGTCCGTTTCGTCGAGCCCAATCCCGTTTCGTCGAGACATTCGTTTCGTCGAGATGAGGCGGTGATATAAGGGGTCCCAGTGTTCACTTTTTCAAAATCTAAACTGTTTCTCCTTCTCCTTCACACAGAAACCTCATCCCCATCTATTTTCCTTCACAAACCCTCATTTTACCTTGAAATCCTACAAAACTTAAAGGTAGAAAAATGTCCATGTTCATGTTTTAAACATTTTGGACCGTATGATTTTCTTAGAAACCCTCGGTGACCCGTGTTTTTTTTATAATTTCATGATTGTATCTTGTATTTTGTTTGATTGTTTGTGAAATATGATAGATTTAGGTATTATGTGTTTGTTTATGATTTGTTTTGGGTTTGGGTTTCATATAACCAAAACAGGGGTGTTGTTTGATGATGTTTTTAACTGTTTCAAAAGGGTTTTTGATCGGAAATCATATATGGGTAGTTATCAGTTGGTTTGGGTATAAACAATGATGTTGAATGTGTTTGTTTGTTGATCTGATCATTGATAAACCCCCCAAACGACGAAACACATAAACCCCCAAAATGACGAAACAAACGGAAAAACCCTAATTCCGACGAAATGAACATGACGAATCAGACATGGCAAAACAGATCTGACGAATCAAAACAAGCGACGAAACGAATCCGTTTCGTCGAAGTGATGTCGACGAAACAACCTGGTCAACAGTCAACTCCGTTTCGTCGCACCTCTCTCTGTTTCGTCATATACTCTCTGTTTCGTCGTCCATGCCTTAGTCATTTTTCTGTTTTGATGCCAATATAACAGAATGTTTGTATAAATGTGTTATATGTTCATTTGAGGGTATAACTTGTATATATACATGTCAAATACACATGTTATATCAGATATGGCTCATTGTGGACATTTTCATGTACAGATGGCACCGAAAGAAGGAAAACGCAAGAAAGCGACAAAGAAGGAGAACAAAACTGAAGAGGAGATTATGTCAGAGAAGCGTCATAATCAAATCGCTTATCTGGATCCTGATGACAAGCTCACGGAACTGAAAGATATCACAAAGTGGATCAGGGAGTCGCGGATAAACTATGCTATAACTTTCTCGACGCCTGTTTACAAATCACTTATCAAGGCTTTCTGGGATTCTGCAAGTGTCATACAAGTGGATGGAAAAGAAGTTATAAGGGGTCGTGTGAATGATCTGGATGTTGTTGTCTCTCCGGATATATTGAACGAAGTTTTACAATTACAAGATCATCCAGATGCTCCTTATTCAATCCCAATCATGTTTACACGAGGCTGCTTGTTACGAATGAAGTGTACAGGAGACATCTTCGTCAAACAAATCAACAAGGGTGATCTGCAATTACGCTACAAGTTCTTATTACACATTCTTATTCAGTGTCTCAGCAATAGACGTGCTGGATATGATATGGCTGGAGATGATCTAGTAGGTTTTATGGTGGCGTTGGTGCTAAACAAACCATTCAGCATCTCAAAGTACATTTTCAGCAACATGAAAGAGAATATGACGAGGACTGGAAGTAGAACAACCGGAAACAAGTTCTGGATGTATCCGCGGTTTCTTCAAATGATCATGAATGTTCAACATTCTAGTCTTCCGAAAGCTGACAATGATATCCTGAAGATAGAAGCTATAAATTTCAACTCTTTAAGAATAATCAAGAACCTTGCCGCCAAAAGATACAAAGAAAGCGTTCCTCCAAGGAAGCTGATCGGTGCGCTAGGAAATCCTGATTATATCGCTCCAGCTGATGATAAATGGCGTCATGATGACAACCAATCTGACAACGAAGAGCCGGAGTTGAAGAGGAGAATGATTGAAAATTTTGGTCCTGATCCAGTAGATTCTCAGTCTTCTGGAAGTGATAGTGATGACGAAGGTGATGAAGGTGGTGATACAGGTGCCGTTGGTGCATCTAGTGCTGGTGCGACTGGTGGTACATCAGCAGGTGGAGATGACGAGTCTGATTCTAGCTCTAGTGATCATATAATTGAGCCTGGATACGTAATGTATCTCGATGAACGTGGAGTGAAAAGGTACAGGAGGATTAGAGAAGAAAATGATCCAGAATACGTTCCAGAAGAAAGTGAAGCAGAACGTGTAAAGAAAAGGAAAGCTGAGAAAGCCGATGAACACCAAAAGAAGAAAGCTAGAAGATACTTAGCGACTTCACGGCGATCTGTTCCTCAGGAGCCTATTCAAGAGCCTGTTCAAGAACCTGTTCATGAAGTTGAAACTCCTACAGTAACCCCTCAGGCCGTTCCTCAAAGATCTATGGCTGCTGCAATTCGAGCAACTACTTCTCAGCCTAGTTCTGAACGCTAAAGGATCTTCTCAGAGATGTCTCAAGACGAGAAAAACAACTTCCTATTTTCTCAATACGAAGCAGCTGCTGATCGAATTCAGAGACAAACTGAGTTCATTAAAATCACGAAGAATGATCAGATCAGTCAATTGGTGGAAATAAACAAGTTAAAATCCACTGTTGAACAACAACAAGCTGTGATCACTAGTCAGCAAGCAGAAATTGATCGTCTGAAAGCTGCAGAAGCAACGAAAGAGCAAAGCGACTCTATTCTTAGGAAGTTGGCAGAAGATATGAAGAGTAGGTGTGACTACATGAAAGAATGGTACGAGTCACGGAATACAAAGATACAAGATGGAGTTAAGACGCTAACTGCTGGCTATGAGTTTCTTCGTCACAAGGTTGTTACTATGTGGGATTATCATTGTAAACAACAAGAAGTTATGAAGAAAAGAGATGACGATCCCGAAGATCAAGGGAATCCTGACACTTCTGGTACATCACAGCAGCAGCCAGCCGCTACATCTTCTGCAATCATTGTAGTTCAACCACCAATGGTCGAATCTACTCAAGGAACCTCCTCTGGAACAGTTCAACAAATTGAAGGTACATCTTCTGTTCTAAGCAGTGCTGATATTGCATTACAGGTTGTTCATCCAGTTACAGGAGAGTTACTTGAAGAAGGAGAGATAATACAGGATCTTTCTCATGAGCAATTGCTTGCTCTACATGCTATGAGAGAGATTGATGATGCTGAGATCGACAGAATGTCAAGTGAGTCTGAGACTGTTAATGTTGAGAATATTGAAGAGATCGTATTTGAAGGCGAAGCAAGAAAATCAACTTATGTTCGAAAAGATGGTACTGAATTCTCTCCGTTTGATGAAGATTGGATGAAGGAGAATGTTGATGACATAGACGAGCACTTAAAGAATCGTGATTCTTCTGAAAATGCCACAGATGCGTTCTCAGTGTGGCGACAATAGTTCTTATCTAGTGTTTCCAAGCCGGTGCCAGATTCTACTCAAGTTGATTACTTGCAGTTTGAAAAAGTAAAACCGAGTGGTCGAATCCTATGTTGGATGTTTGTGAAAGAAATACACTGCGTTGCCATCAAAAGGGAATTTGGAATCCAGTACTTCAGTTCACTGCTTAGCATTCTATCTTTGTCGTTTTATGATGTGGCAGCGTTAACGAAGCTTGAGCTTGTTAATCGTTCAAAATTCGAAGGCGCTACCTTATTCGAGCGACTTATCAAGATGAACAAGAAGTCTGGATGGAAAGATGAATCTTACAAGCCGCAGTTCCCTATATATCAGCAAATCAAGTTTACACTTGATCCAGCAACGAACACGGGACGCTACAAGCTTGTATATCAACCACCGAGAGTCGTAGATAAAATCCCATTAATGCCGATGCAACAGGATTTTCTCGAAGATATGGCAGTATGGTGCTATGACTCAGACACTCATGAAGCTGTGATCGTGTTTAGAGGTGATCGTGCAAATTACCGGATGTTGGATCCGATGTGGATAGTCAACCTGTCTGAGGCTGACATCAACAGATTATATAGGCACGACATTTTCTATGAAGACAAGGACGCGCATCAAGCGTTGAAATTCATGCTATAAAATTTCTTTCCTTATAAATACCTTGACTTAATTAAAAGTTCATTTTAAAATAATTCTTGGACATAAATTCATCAATCTTCTTATTTACTAAATAAAAAATAACTTATGTTTACTATATTTCATACACTAACGTTCCCGTACAATCTATCTTCTGACTCGGTCTTCGATCTCCACTCCTCGATGATCCTCCGTGACTCGTACAACCTGCACTCACCATATGAGTTCAAAACATTAGTACTCATTATAAACATAACAAGATTCATTCTCTTTTACTTTCCGTTCCGTCATTCCTTTACATTTAAGCATTTCCGTCTGAGTATCCACTCCCTGGTGAGACTTCAACATTGTACCTGCATTACACTTCATTCTCAAGGTACATCGTTAATAGTATCAATAATCAATCGTATTGAAAACATACGAGCATACATACATACATACAGGCATACATATATACATACATACTTGCATCCATATAGAATACGTTCATACCTACACGCGTACATACCTTCATACTTAAATACATAATGCTTACGTTTATACATATCTATTTGCGTACATACATACACCGATACCTACATATATACCTACCTACATACATAACTACATAACTACATACTTACACACATACATAATACGATCATATCTCTACACGTACATACCTTCACACGCACATATATATACTTACATACGTTCAGACATACCTATGATTATTGTTTAACTTATTTACATTCACTTACCATATTCGTGCATTAATTACATGAGCTTAGACTGGGTTTTATAGCCCTTAAACATCAGGGAAACCATCAGAATCGAGTCCGTGGAACAAAACAAGCAAAACAGCCAGTTAAGAGGCTCTCACGGGCAGCGACCCACTTAACAACATATCTCGCAGGCCGCGAGTGATCTCGCGTGCCGCAACGAATCAGGTAGTTACTGTCGTGTGATACGACGGGTCTTTTTTACCAGCGAGTGCAGTTTTAAAAGCTGCACATTCCCAGCTACGATATTCGTTACGGAAACGATTATAACTTCTTCGTTATTGGTCCGAATTCAGTTCCGTTTCTTCCTACGCGATCGTAATTTGATCCTCTATCATATGGACTCAGAATCCCATATCCAACTTAAGGAAATTCTTATCTTACGCGCTTTCGGCTTATTAATCATTTTCTAATTATTCGACCCGTTCATGTTTTCATCAAACCACTCATTTGTTTTAACCCAAAACATACATGGACATTATAACCATAATACTTTTACTTTATCCGGAGTTTTGTACTTGGGGTTTATGCCCCCGATACCCAGTATTCGTTAAACTCATTCATTTCATTTAAATCTACGAATCATACATTGTTACTAAGACCTCCATTTGCGCAATTATATATCTATTAAACCAAACTCACGTCTGAGTCTATTGACTATTAAACCGCATCTCTGATTCCCGGATTGCGTACTTATGTGCAATTCTACCCATTAACCGGTTATACTACCGTAACCATTTCTATTGCAACATTTCAATATAATCATAAGACCTCATTTTGACCCGTTTGGTTTACTTAGCGAAATTCACCGATTTCATACAACTAAATCCATATTTGACCTTAAATATCATGTTTAATTAATTAGAACGCCACATTGCTTAAGCAAAGTAAGAAGTGATTATGGAAATCACTTACCTCGTGCATCCGGGTTCGTATCCGATTCCTTGCCTCCTCTTGACCCGTTAGCCTTTCATGCTTGAGTCCGTCTTGACATGATTCCTATACTTTCATATCACCAAATCACATTTTCGTTAGCATACACCATTGTACATGTTAACGATCATATCAATCGCATATTTCACATTTGACTTCCTTTAGTCACAACTAACAAGCATAAGACATATAATCAAATTCATATCCTTTCAAACTCATGTAATTCATCATGTCATCACAAATAATGCGTATTGACATAACATGTACCATACGACTTCCTATAATCCTACCTTTACGACAACAAATCAAATCATACTTCTTATGCGTAGACGCGTAGTTAACTTTCAGAAGTCAACGGTTTAACATATAACTTACGACATAACCTCATATATCCGTGTCATTATATTAGGCTATACAAACATTACTATATATATGACAATCATGATGTAATTTGCTTACAACCACACGATCACCTAACTATATACATACGCATTCACATACACATACTTCCACATGTTAATGCTTTCATTATCTCACATTTGACCACCACATACAAGGTGAGCCTATTTAAATGAAGTCATAACATCATTACTAGCAAGTTCACATGTTTTGTATTTAGCGTACATCCAATCCTACATTACCAATAAGCAATTGATCCAATACATGATGTGCATCCTCATCGTTCAAGCATAAGGTACAAGCTCCTAATGCACATTTCCACCCAAATGCTATCACCAACAACACCTTCTCATGAATTCCTTCTACTACGCGTCTCTTATATTGAACTATCATTAATTATATCGTTGCCATACTCAACACATATTCATCCATTAGTTAGCATGTAATTTCGCATACTATGCTACACTAGGCATTTTATCAAACACTTGGTGTGCGTACACCGTTTGATGCACAATGTACAACCAAATCATGCTTTCATTCCTATTTCTTATCTTCATTCATCATCACCACTAAGAATTACATAAATTTCATACCATCCTTCAATTTAACCTATAATTATGCATCACACACTAACTAGTTCATCATATTTACACAAATTTCACAACTACAAGATCATCATATATCGTCATGCTACTTAAACAAGTGGGTTTTGCTTCAAATCATGAAATTACTCGAAATCACACACAACACAAGTTCTATTTGGTGATTCTAATTCACAATCATGCTTAATTTCATATCAATTCACGAATTGATCATAACCCATTTTATTCAAGATCACCAAATCATAAAATTTAACTTACTTGATGTTAGAAATGCTTAAGGGATCATCATCCTTGGTTCATGCATTCGATTTCGTGTCCGATTTCATCATCAATTTCTGAATTTCTTGTGAAGAGTTGAAGGAGTAAGGTTTTTCCTTCCTGCCCTCTGGTTCGCAACCCACACACCCACAAAACAAAACACTGGGTTTTTAATTTTTATCATACTTAACATCATATTTTACATGTTCAACCCCTCAAAGTTGCTTATGTTGTCATTCTTGCATATTTTCTAACTTTTTAAACTTCCTTTATTTATTTACAACTTAACTAATCATTTGAAGCATTTAAACATTAAGATAAACCTTTATGAAATTTTGGGGTGTTACACATATTGACAGCCGAAGAAGCTAAGATGATTCCTGATGTAATTGTCGGTACGTTTTTAGTTAATGATGTTTATGCTAAAGTACTTTTTGACTCTGGTGCAAACCAAAGTTTTATAAATACTTCTTTCTGCAAACTTTTCAATCAACCATGAACTAAACTTCACCAAGTCTACACGGTGGAGACGGCAAACGGAAATTCTATCAAAATAAGCGAAATCCTTCATGAAGGAAAAATAGAATTCTTAAGTCATAGGTTTACTGCTAACCTGTTACCAATGAATCTAGCCGGATTCGATGTCGTATTAGGAATGAATTGGTTGGCAGCCAATCATCGCTTCCGACGGCCACCGCCACCGATGAACCCTGCCATCGCTTCTGATGGCCACCGCCACCGCTTCCGATGGCCACCGCCACCGTCTACCGTTGTTAAAATTAAAAAAACACACACATACACACCATTTTAAAACTTCAAATCTAGATTTTAAACCCTTACTTCCAACGACCATCATGGTGAAAGAAACAAACGAAATAAACAAGAGTCACCATGAACAGGGCTGTAAGACCCTAACACGTATTTGACAAAAGTCGCAGCGGAAATTCGTGCCATAAAATTTCTTTCATTACAAACGTCTTGACTTACTTGAAAGTTTATTTTAAAAGTATCTCTTTTACAAAACAAAAGCATAACTCCTGTTTACTAAAGTACATACTCGATTATTCCCGTACAATCTATCTTATGACTCGGTCTTCGATCTCTATTCCTTGTGATAATCGCCCGTGATCAATACCACCTGCACTCACCACATACATTCATAACATTAGCACACATTATATAACAAGATTCATTCACGTACACTTCACATTTCGTCACATTTCAAACTTTAAGCATTTCATCTGCGTATCCATTTCCTGGTGAGGCTTCAATAACGTACCTGCATTACTTTTCATTCTCAAGGTACACCATTAATAACGTCAACACTCAACGTGTCTAAATCATACATACTTACGTACTTACATACATACATACATACATACATACACATCTACATATGCACATACCGTTCCTACAACTTTACATACGTGCATACACTCATACATGTCTTTATACATACATGCATACACAACTACATACGTACATACCTTTCCTACATCTTTACATACATGTATACATTCATACATATCTTTATACATACATACATACATACACATCTACATACGTACATGCCTTTCCTACATCTTTACATACATGCATACACTCATACATATCTTGATACATACATACATACATACACATCTACATACGTACATACCTTTCCTACATCTTTACATACATGTATACACTCATACATATCTTTATACATACATACATACACATCTACATACACGTACAAGATCTTGCATACTTCTTACATACTCATACGTTAATTACATGGGACTTACACTTTGATTTATAGTCCATAAACATCTAAGGATCGACCAAAACCATGTATAGAAAGTCCGCCGTAGTCCACGGATAACAAACCGAAGCCTACGATACATAAATCAACTTAAATATCAAATTTTTTGAGTTTTGGACTTGGGGAGGTCGTCGGCGACGGCCCGTAGTTTTTCCCGTAGCCAAAACCCCATAGACAGGAAGATAACCCGTCAGCAAAAAAACTAACTTTCTAGAGCCCGTCGGCGACGACCCCCTTGCCCGTCGGCGACTACCTCTAGAAATGGCACTTTTCTGCAGTTCCGTTTCGTCGTCCGTACGCACTAAAACGCGCGTAACTTTTGAACCGCTTACCCGTTTAACCTCCCGTTTCTTCCTACATGCTTGTAAATTCACATTCTATCATATGAACTTAAAATCCCACAACCGGATTAAGGAAATTCTTAACTTACACGCTATCGTCTTATTATTCATTTATGATTTATTCGACCCGTTCATGCATTCATCCACGTAACTTGTTTGTTTGACCATAACTTCTTATGAACCTAATAATGTCAACATTGTCTATCATAAAAGATTAAGTTCTCGGATGTCTTGCATCCTCTTGACCCATTTTTGCCCAAGAGCTTATTTTGACCCGTTAAGGGTATTTGCGCATTTTAAGGTCCTTATGAAAATCATACTTCTTGCTTTCTTACTTTTTCAAAACATTCATTTAATCAATTAGCTTGTTTGTAGTCAACTTTTAAGACCATTTGCTCGTTTTACCCATCAAGGGCGTTTTTGTCAACTTTGCTCTATCCTTAACAACAAAGGACTCCCTTGCATAAGTAACCAATCCTACTACTTAGCTACAATTCTTAATCACACATACCTTGCTCGGATCAAAGCTAAGATCCGTTTAATACTTCATCGGTATCATACAATTCTTTCCTAATTGACCTCGATTATCATACTTAATTAAATTGCATATAACTTTACATAAACAACTAAGAAGTGATTGCGAAAATCACTTACCTCATGCATCCGTGTTCACATTCGTTCCTCGCCACTTCTTGACCCGTTAGCCTTCCGTGCTTGATTCCGTCTCGACATGATTCCTATACTTCCATGTCATCGAAATCACATTCTCATTAGCATACACAGTTGTACATGTTAACGATCATATCGATCGCATAATTCACATTTGACGCTATGGTCACTTCTAACAAGCATAATACATATAACCAAATTCATACCATTTCCAACTCGTGAAATCCGTCATGTTATCACATTAAACACACATACGTCTAACACGCACCGTATAACTTACTTTAATCTTACAATTATGACAACATGTCTAACCATTCTTCTTATACACAGTTGACTTGTTAGAAGTCAACGGTCCAATTACCTTAACTTTCGACTTATCATTATATACCCGTAACATCATAATCGACTATACGGACGACAATACATACATTTTATCATACGATTGGGGTGCGTACCACCTTTTAAGCATAACGTACAACTAATTCATGCACAATCTTCTAAATTCATACATAGTTCATCAAATCCTTCTACTAATCAACATGTGGTATTTAAAATTAAACATCATACATATTATCATCACATTTTGTTCACTTCATCTAACAACAATTCATCATTTCTTATCCAATTTCTTTAAACACTCACACACATGTATGATTCCAAACATTGTTAACATAAGTAAATCATCAATTTACATTACATCATCTAAAACCCACTTCATAACTACTTGTTAATCACTTACAAGTGATCTAATCTTAAGTTCTTCATAATTTCATCATACTTTTGATATGTGTACTACCTTGTAAGCATAGTGTACAACTAGTTCATGCATATCCTTCTAATCTCATACATAATTCATCAATTTCTTCCTTCTAATCAACATGAATCATACATGCATAAACATCAAACATACTAGTATCACATTTCTTTCAATTCCTCTCATAAGAATCCATCATACAAATCAAAATACATCAATATTAAGCAAGAATTTAGACATAGATGATTTACCCATGTCATCATCTTCACCATAACAAACGGGTTTCACCCTTACACATCAAATTAACCTAAACCATGCATAATCCATGTTCCAAATGATGAATCTAACACATACTCATGCTCAATTTCATACAACTTCACGATTTACAACATAACCCACTTCGTGCATAATCACCAAGCTAGCTTTTAAGACATATCTTGCGATCCCCTTGTGAAGGTGGTCGTTAATCTATGCTCGGTTATGAGTTTAATCTTCATCTTGCCCTTCAATTTGAAGATTTTTAAGAAACTAGGGTTTGAACCATCTTTTTTTTTCTTCCTGGTCATCGATACACACACACACACACTATGTGTGTGTGTGGTGTTTTAATTTTGTTTTATAAAATCATGTTTCCCATTGAACGGTTTTGGTCCCTCTAGTTTCATTTTAGTTAAATAAGAGATTAAAACTCATTTCTTTATATCAACCGAGTTTTAATTTACCAAACCCGTTTTTGGGGTGTTACAAGGGCCGACCCTCAGAATTCATGTACCATGTTCAAGCTCGAAAAACGTGCCCTTAGGCCTTAACGAAATTAGGTATTGGACTCAATAAAGGTATAAACTTATTACTAATGGGCTAATAACTAATCTAAACCATATAAATAGTTTTGTAAGTGGGCCTATGTTGGTGTTTGTACGGGTATACCCTATTAATTTATTTATTTTTACATGTACATATCGAAGTTTTCAAAAAATAACGTGCCTTTCGAAATATCGGGCCCTGGCCGGTGGTCCTCCCCGCCCACCTTCAGGGCCGGCCATGACCATGAAGAAATGATATACGGATCTGTGAACATCTAAGGGTTTATGTAAGGATGTTCAAGAGCCCTAGTTGTGGTTGAACGAAGAAGATCCGCCGAAAAAGAAAGTTGTTTGCATGTGACGGCTGTGAAAACTAGAAAACCTATCTATGAAGATATATAATGTAAGGGGAAGGTTTATTTGAGAAGAAATTTAATGTGAGAAGAAGAAGAAGAAGAAGAAGAAAGAGCATAATGGTAAAACACTAAATAGTTTATAACTCCCCCCATTAATTATGTTATCTCTCATTAATAAAGCAAAAAACATTTTATTCCTACACATTTCAAAATTTATCCTACATATATCTTATACTTACCGAAATTTACCCTACGCATATCTAAATTTATCATACACATTTAAGAATTTATCCTACACATACAAAAATTATCCTACGCATGTCGAAAATTGTCCTTCATCCTAAATTATTTTATCTTGAAAGAGTATATTTATAAGTGTGTAAGAATTTTAATTAGTTAGCTAATTAATTACAATTAGAAATTTACCTATATGCCCTTATTAATAACATTAAATACACATATTAAATGAAGTAAAATGAAGTATTTCTATTGGTTTAAAACTTATTCTTTTTATTCTTACAAAATTTTTCTTCTCATTTGAACCCTCCACTGTATATAAATGTAATTTAGTGTGTGTATATATGCATAATTAAATATTAAAAATATTAAATACTAATTATTGTATGTATTTGAGTGAGCATCAATCGAGATAATCTTGGCTTACACATGGTTAAGTTTTAAACAAGCCAACCCAACCCGACCCGAAACCCGTTTCGACCCGAACCCGTTCTGACCCGAACCCGTTTCAACCCGAACCCATTTCGACCCGAACCAAAACGACCCATTTTTTGGATCGACCCGTTCCGACCAGAACCTGTTTTGACCCGCCACCCGACCCGACCCGACCCGACCCAACCCGTCCGTTTTGCCATGTGTAAAAGACATCTATTCAATTTAAATGCAATTAAGACGCGAACGTGTGTGCACCCTTTGTGGTGCCTGGTTCCATAGACGCGACCCCTAGCTCAGAGTGTTGTTTGGCTCTTCAGTCAGTTGATCGTGATTGCCTTTGTAACACGGTTCATATTGCAACTACTCTCCCTACGCAATGCAACTTTCCCATTACTTGCGGTAATTGTAACAATCCCTTGCTTTAATTTGTGAATATTATGCATTAGGGGTGCAAACGAGCCGAGCTACTCGAGCTCGGCTCGAAAAAAAGCTCGAACGAGCCGAGCTTAAACGAGCTCGAGCCCGAGCCTAAAAAACAAGCTCGTTTAGTAAACGAGCCCAAGCTTTGCTTATCGAGCTCGAGCCGGCTCGCGAGCCTAATCGAGCTTTCGGTTTATATATTTTTTATTAATATATTTAACATATATTTATATAATAATAATTACCATTTATATAAATATAAAAAAAAATAACTAAATTATATGTATAATAATAATTATAATTAATATAAATTAATTAACAAATACTAAACGAGTCGAGCCCGAGCCGAGCTCGAGCTTGAAAAATTACCTTCGAGTCGAGCTTCAGAAATAAAGCTCGAATCGAGCCGAGCTCGAGCTCGAGCCTGGTCGAGCTCGGACTCGGCTCGGCTCGGCTCGCAGTATGAAACTTGTATTCTTTTTTATTTTATATCTTTTAATGGTATGCAGGAAATTGAAGTGGATACGAAGAGAGGAGAGGGGCAAGAGTTGGTTATCAGCTAATTTCACTTGCTTTTTTTTTTAATTTATTTTTTGTTTGTCGTTTGTACGTTGAAAATGGAAGAATTAGTCAAGCAAAACCAACTATGAATAAAAAAAATGTTATGGTTTGTTTTATTCTTTTTCCATTTAAGAAAATCCAACAAATCTTGTATGTATAGTTGTATACCACCTTTATTTATTAAGAAAAAAAAACACTTTAAACCAATTAGATAATATTTAATTACATAGTTAGTCCCTATAGTTTGCACAAAGTAATATAATTAGGTACTAATAGTTTAAAATCACATTCTAGGGTATTAACTTTGCATTTTGTAACGTTTGGAGGTATTAACGTTATCTGTAGACTTAAAATCACATTCTATTAGCACCCAAGTATGTTATTTTCTGCAAATCACAGGGACTAACTATGTTAATACCTTAGAAGTTAATACCTTCAAACGTTACAAAATTAAAAGTTAATACCCTAGAAGATGATTTTAAATTATTAGTACATAAGTATGTTATTTTGTGCAAACCACAGTGACTAACTATGTAACTAACTCAATTAGATAAATATATTATAAAAAGGTTGATAGAGTCGGTATTGGGTAATCCATTTGACTCACATCTTTAGTATTATCTTAGGGTGAAGGGAGTGGTTATAATGGTATTAGGTAAACTTTCAATTCACCCAATAACATAGCGCCATGTCAAGTCACCTAATTAACTTACCTAATGCTCAAAAACGTTGGCGGTAGTTTATCTAAGTTTAGGTAAACTATTTTTTTTTTAAAGGGAAAAATATGTGATTGGTTGAGATAGAATGGAGCCCACCACACACCCGTCTCTCTCCCCCTTCCGACTCGGTAAAGCTTCACCGAAAATGGGGGGCATTTCGGTAAACGTGGCTCGGTAAAAAGGTTGGCGGTGGAGTGGGATTCGGTACCGAGTGGGTTACCGCCCCCGCTCCGTTCACCCTTAAGTGTATCTTCAACTTGCATGTTTTATAAAAAATAACTCGTTTTAACTTGTTTGTAATTCACTAATTTGAGTAAACTTTAAGTATCTTGCTATGTAAATTAAAGAAACCCCATTCTATGAGGAAACTTTAATTCGATTGTTAGTTGTCCGTACTTGTATGTTCAAGCATGTCTGTATTTTTTTTGTATATATTTTTTTATTTATGTATGTAATTTTGAACGTATAGTGATGTTATTCTAATGTACTAGTAATGTATTTAAATAATATCTGTAAAAATAAAACAACGAGTAGATACAGTAAATATGCTAATTACATACAATAAAATTAAATTAGAACCTTGTATATTAAACCGGTTGAAGAAGAAAAATATGGGTGCTACTTTCTACACCCCCTAATTACTTTTTACACCCCCCTCCTCTCACATACTTACAGGTGGGGCCCGCGTGGGACTCACAGTTTTCCTCTCACAAGGGGGGGTATAATCAGGAGAGGCGGGGGTGTGTTTAGAATCAGCCAAAAATATATATGATATTATACTATGATCTTGCCTCTTGAGGAATCAGCCGCATCACCATTCACCAAGATTGTTGGACTGCTACTCGCTTTTTAAAGATATTATAAGTTGTTTGTTTAAGACGTCCCGCTTGCGGTATGCGCATATAATGTATATATGTGTGGGCGTTCGGGGGGCAAAAGTGAAAGTGCACTAATTTTAACGTCATTTTACTAATTTTGTGAAAATAATGTTAAAAGAGGGTATAGTGATTGTTCGGGGTTGAACGCGATTGTTGGAAATGGAAGTTAGACTCGTCTGGCATTTTTTCTGTTCGCAGTCTAAGAGTTTTGATCGAAAAGGCTGCGTATAGTGATTCGCGTATTGATTTTGTGTGGAATGGGTGGGTCCCGTTGAAAGTAAGCTTTCTCGCTTGGCGGGTTGTGTTGGATAGATTACCCACGACAATGGACTTACGGAGGCGAAATGTACAAGTTCCATCAGTTGAGTGCAAGATGTGTAATGCGGGTGATGAAACGGCGCATCATTTGTTTATCGGATGCAACATATCGCAGCAGGTCTGGGAATATATTGCGTCATGGTGCAGAATCGGATCTGTTTATGCTCTAGAACTAAAGGATTTGATAGGCATTCAGCACCGGTTTCGTGGATCGCTAAAGTGGAAGAAAGTTATTCATTTAGTGATGCAGGTTGCACTTTGGGTTGTGTGGAAGAACCGAAACGAGGTCGTTTTCGACAACAAGCTGCCAAACCTGGTGAAAATAAAAGATGAGATCAGGATGTATGCTTATTTATGGGTAAAGAATAGGGCGAAATGTCAATACTTAATGTGGGAAGCTTGGTGTAATTTTGAGTTGTCAAGTAGGGGTGAGCAGAAAACCGAAATAACCGAAAAATCCGGACCGAAAAAACCAAACCGAAACAAAACCGACGGTTCGGTTTTCGGATTTTTAATAACCGAAAATTTCGGTTCGGTTTTCGGATAATCATTGTCAATAACCGAAAATAACCGAACCGATAAGTTTTAATAGTATACCAAATCTATATATTTTTATATTAAGTTGTTTAAGTGGTTACCCAAGCTACTAAGAATTATTAATTTTATTCTTGTTTGTTAAATATTTATAATATGAACATTACCATGTTTATTTATCATTCAAATTATCCATAGTTTACAAGAACTAACAAAGTTTAATATAAGAATTAAATGGTTTTCAAAGTATTATAAAAGAAAACGTCTTAACAAAAACTTTGGAGAAACATTAAAATAGATTAGAAAGTTAGGTTTATGTGAATAATATTAATTTAAAAGACTAAATTCTTAAACTTTGAATTATATTTTTAAGTTTTGAATCTTACATAATTTGTTTCAAAAACCGAAAAAACCGAAAAACCGAACCGAACCGTTGCTAAAACAGAAATAATCGAAACCGAAAAAACCGAAACCGAACGGTTTTTAAAAACCAAAAACCGAACCGAACCGTGCACACCCCTATTGTCAAGTATGGGTATTTGATGTATGTATTGTTAGGATCGGAGCCACAATCAAGAACACAAGGATTTACGTGGTTCGGTCTAAACTGACCTACGTCCACGGGGTAACTAGGAGTTTACATTACTTGGTCTGGGACTGAGACAAATATTACAATACAGATGAATCTCTTATATAGAGATTTACATGAGAGATTGTCAAACAAGAAACAGTTTAGCAGAAGGAAAAATGGTGTCTTCCGCCACTTCTTTTGACAGCAGCAAAACATGGCTGCTACCTAACATGGCTACTGCAGCTACACGTTTTCTGCAGCTAATCTTGACAAACCACAAGAGTGGCTTCACACTCAACAATCTCCCACTTGAAGCCACAGAACAATCTTCACCTGTGCTTCAACTGTGCATCTGTATGTCTGTAATTCCTTCTTCCTAGTTACACCGGCCTTCTCTTCTATTAACCTGAAGGCCCATTGAAGCTCCCATGTCACACCCCGATTTCCACGTGTCACCAGTGGGCCCGGTGGGGGAGTATCGTGACGTGGTTGGCAACATAATAGTCAAACAACACAATAATATGCACAGCGGAAGCAAATTTAAAAGATATAATACAACCGAATTTAATATTGTAATATCAAGTGTCACAATATTCGGATGTTTATCCACAGATGGATCGAAAACAAATAATAATAGTTCAACAGACTTCAGGCATCTTAAGCTTGCGAGACTTCTAGTGATGCTAAGGAGAAATCCCAGCCAATTTCGCTTAGTACCTGCATTTAATCTTTTTGGGAAAATACGTCAGTTTACACTGGTAAATACATTCAACTGACTCATTTTGGAAAATGATTTAAAATTGGTTTGGATGCACATGGCATAAACATTTTATAACTTGGGATAATTATTTAATATTATAATCATGTGAACGAATTACATGTTACTTATGCGTTCAGTAGCCCGGATCGTGCCGGGTTAAAGATCAATAGACACACCACATTATTTATTTATGCACTGACGGGTATACGTCTACACCCCGCGCTTAGGTCGTGGCCATTTCGTAAAATGATGCCTAGGATATCCGGGACATGGTCATTAACCCCCCAAAGGCTTTTAAGTAAACAAGACTGTTTAAACGAGCCGATCAAATTATCAATTAGCCACCAACGATGGAAGATTTGATGCCCGATCAAGCGGTATATTATATACCGTAACCCAAGCCCGTATAGGGAAAATAAGTTAAAAGTATTTACCTGAGCAAGTATTAAACACAACAAGCAAAATGCACGTAGCTTTTACTGGTCCTCCTAATCTGGAACGAAGGTTTATAATAACCTATTAGAATCCTAACGGGTCTTTTGTTAAGCTTAAGCTTAGACCGGCTAGTTTTAAAGATACGGTTCATACGCACGATTAAGCGAAGACCGGATAGAATGTGAATTAGACCCGACAAGTTTAGAGACTTGTTTAATATGGGTTTATTATTCACATTCTGGAGTTTTAGATAAAAACGATAACGTTTGACCCGTTTCGGCTAGTTTATGCAAACTAGTTACATAAACCGAACCGGACGCGAATAACGCATAACGGATAACCGAATAGGTCGTGAACAGGTTTCCCTAAGTTAATATGCTTTAAGTATGTTGTGATATCAGTATGATACCTTCCATAATGCCCAAAACGAGTTTAATCCTTAATTATGCCCCGTAGGGGTATTATAGTCATTTTAAAGATTATAAAAGGGATCAATTAAGCTTCTTTGATCCGGGTCTGAATGAATCAGTAAAATAACTTATTTTATCATGATATATCAGTTGGTGAAGAGTCTTATATCACAAAAATGGTTTTAAACATAAGCTAGGTGTGTAATTCGCTTAAATAACCGTTTTAAGCGAATTACGGGTAAAAATAGGATTCTGAGTTTTCTGATTAATTCATAAGGTTTAAAACACTTCATTTATTATTTAAAATCAGTGGCAATTGGATTGGCGTCAAAATACTTTGTAGAACTCATTTTATAACCGAAAAGGGCATATTCGGTATTAACCGAATCAAGGCGATAAACCTAGCTTATGATCAGTTTAAAAATAATTAAAAATCTTCAAAAATCCCAAAATCTTATTTAACATCAGTGGGGAAAAGGTTTGGTGCCAAAAATCGGGTTTAGATAGGCTATGCGCTAATCGCGCCGATTAATTAATAAAAAGCTTATCGTTTACGCTAATGCGCATATCTCCTAATCTGGACCTCAAATTGATGTCAAATTTTGAGGGCAAGTTTATAAATCAGTAGCCGAGGTCTTCGTCTACTCACATTGTCAAAATTCACGTTTTACGGATAAAAGGGCGTTATGGTCAATTTAAAGCACTTAACGGAAACGCGCGAACGAATCGGATGATCAACGCAACAAGTACAGAGGCTTATACTATCATGTAACCCGGTCCTAACGGGACTTTAAGGCATTTCTAAACCTATCAATGTCGGGTCAGAATCGAGGTCAAAGCAGAAAGTCAAACTATGCGACTTTCGGCTCCGAAGCGGTTCAAAACAGAAAGTTGTCGAATCAAACAAGTTTAGACAAGTCCGTACACTTATTACCAAGTTATATGAATGATAAAACAGGTTACACGCCTTCTATATCGTTAATTACGCGTTTAATCACAATTTACATTTCTGTTGACTTTTTCGGACAACGTTTGACTCGACAAACGACCTAGTTAGGTTTGGAATCAGTAAGTACTCTTATAAGGGTTTAATACCCATATAATGACCTACTTAACGGTACTTCTTAATCGAGATAAGACTGAGCTATCATTAATTAATCTCGAAGTCAAACCGTAGTTACGACGGTTTGACTTTTAGTTAAATAACTAAGCTATATATAATTAAAAGGGGTTAAGCAAACTTACTAGTGTTTAATGGTTGATTAGGAAGCTTGGGGTCTGCTTGGAAGCTCCACACTTGATCAGAAATGTGTTGAGGAAAGAATGAACAAAGTTGATAACATGTGGGTCTTTATATAGTGACCAAGACACCACAATATGTTGACATCTTAGTCTAGCACCCATCCACAACTGATTAACACATGTCCTAGTGCTTAGGGGGTGCCTAGGGGTCGTCCACATGTGAGAAAAACCGGCTAGATGGGTTAAATTCGCGCATAACAGGCTGCAGCAAGTTTCTGGTTGCTGGGTAGTTGCTTGCGCACCGTAAGGCTCCTGTTGTTGCGGTGCGCAAGCGTTCATCAGGGGCCAAAAGTTGTTGTTTGTTGAAGTTTTGAAAGGGCAACCTCACAATTCGACTTTGGGGCATTCTTTTACATTGAGGGGCCTCTAAAATGTGCCTTGTACAGTGACATACCCTACCATTATGTATTGTTTCATTTGAATTCATTTTGAAAGTGCCTTAGACGACGGTTTACCGTAGGAATTTTATCGGAACCCATCTAGCACTATGAATTAAATTAAATATTGGCAATACATTTCTGGATTTACAATTATATTAGATGTTTAATATACATATATACTTGGGTCCTGGGATTTATAAACGAGGTCGTTCAGAGGTAAAAATTTACATGACGCCACTTTTAAATCCTGCCAAAACATCTTTTAATAAATCCGAGTTTATAACGCTTTTTGTCTTACACGACACGTGTCGTCATTTTATTTAACACGAATTTTCGAGGTGTTACATCCTCACCCCCTTAAAATAAATCTCGACCCGAGATTTACTGAAACAAATGAGGGTACTTTTCTTTCATGGTGGATTCAACCTCCCACGTATACTCGGGACCTCTACGGGCATCCCATTTGACCTTTACAATAGGTACATGCTTCCTTCGAAGCTTCTTTACCTGTCGATCTTCAATTGACAAAGGTTTTTCCACAAACTTTAAGCTCTCATCTATATGCACATCCGCATGTGGTATAACCAGTGATTCATCAGCGAAGCACTTCTTCAGATTGCAGATGTGGAACACATTGTGAATTCCACTGAGCTCTTCAGGTAAGTTTAACTTATAGGCAACTGACCCGACACGTTCGATAACCTCGAAAGGTCCTATGTATCTCGGGCTTAGCTTGCCTTTCTTACCAAATCGCATCACCCCTTCCAGGGTGATACTTTTAGCAACACTTTGTCATCTACTTCGAAGTGAAAAGCTTTACGCTTTGGATCTGCGTAACTCTTCTGCCTATCTCGGGCGGCTTTGAGACGGTCACGAATCTGGACAATCTTGTCCGTCGTCTCGAACACTATCTCTGGTCCTGATAATTGGACATCTCCAACTTCCGCCCAACAAACGGGCGATCTACACTTTCTACCGTATAATGCCTCGAAGGGCGCAGCCTTAATGCTGGTATGGTAGTTATTGTTGTAGGAGAATTCGATTAATGGTAGGTTCTTATCCCAACTACCACCCAAATCGATCGCACATGTACGTAGCATGTCTTCCAACGTTTGAATAGTACGCTCACTCTGACCGTCAGTCTGAGGACGATAAGCCGTACTAAAATTCAAACGTGTGCCCAAAGATTGTTGGAAACTCTTCCAAAAATGTGACGTGTATCTAGTATCTCAGTCAGAGACAATAGACACAGGTATGCCATGCAAGGCTACAATCTTATCAACGTACAACTGGGCTAACATGTCGGAGTTATAAGTCTCCTTAATGGGTAGGAAATGTGCTGACTTAGTCAGTCTATCAACTATACCCCATATTGTATCATTTCCTTTCCTTGTCTTAGCTAACTTGGTGATAGAATCCATAGTTACCATTTCCCACTTCCACGTAGGAAGTGCAGGTTGTTGTAGCAAACCTGACGGTTTCTGATGCTCGGCTTTGACTTGCGCACATGTCAAGCATTTAGCTACATAGGTGGCCACAGACTTCTTCAAGCCTATCCACCAATAGTTTGCCCTTAGATCCTGGGTAGCTGATGGCAAATTCTTAATCGTTGCCTAATTAGGGTTGCGGCATTTAATACGTAAGCAATATGAACCGTCTTTCTTATTTAACAATATCAAACTTTCGGAATATCGAGTTAGGCTATATGAACCCTCTATTTTAAAACTTAGTAAATCAGGGTTTCGATTCTTCCAATGATGGTACTAGCCGTCTTGGAGATTTCATAATAATACAGCCTTAAATGGGATATAAATCTTAATTCTACCTGCCTTCCAGGAGGTAAGCAGGGAAAACTTTTGAGAAGATAATCAAGATACAAGAAGGCTACAGAGATTTTCCATATCTCAGGCTCCAGTTCATCCATCATTGCTCGTGTCAAATAAGTGTCACCTTTATGTTACTAGTTCACGAATTCCTTAATCGGGAACATTTACTTGGAAAATTCCATTCTGGATATCTTCTTTGAATACTACTAGTCGACTTTAGTACAATATGACCATTGGGATATCTCAGGGGTTCCATGTATTAAACCTCCATGCTGATCAGGCATGGAAGTAATCTATGGGACACACTAGGATACGCCAATCCTCATGTGGCACTTTTATCAAACATAGTTTGGCATTCGCAGGCGATAGAAAAACAATGAGAAAAATAATTAAAATAACATATGTTGTCGTACTCTATGCGAAGAAAGAGTACTCTTAGATTTTTCGGAAGGATTCCTTGCCGACACTAGAAGAATCGGTTACTATGGTTTCCTTGGTAAGTTATACCCTGTGAATAATATAAAAGTTTGCTAAGCTTATGGTTTATGAAGATTTATTATTGCCTGTATTAAATCAGGACACTTAGCAGAAAATTATCATTGGTAAATGATAACGTGAACTGCCTCTTGGCATTCATCAGGTGAGTTCAGGCATTTCTTCCTTTAGCCTTTCCAGGCTTAGCTGTACCTTCTTTGGCAGCTTTATGGTGTCTAGTCCTGATGCGGCCTTGCTCACCACAGTCGTAATAGACTGCATTCTTTATGTCCCTATATTCATGGGAATGATGACCAGTTTCCTTAGCAGATGCCACACTGCTTTGGTCTTTGTTCTAATCGACACTGTCCCTAGTGTCTTTTATAGCAATTCTTACATACAGGCTCTTACTGAACTTTCGTTGCTTTTTATTAAGCCTGTACCTGCTCTCTTTCATAGATTTCTGGGAGTTATCTTCCTCCTTTGGTTCATCCTTCATATACGAAGTGTGAACAAAACTCTTCTCATGAGCAATTGACATGGTTTTGAATGAAATTCAGAGCGAGGAGCATTCGGCTCTTTGGATTGTTTCATGATCTTTCTATGGTCCTTCCAACTGCTGCGTCAACCACAGCCTGGAGATTAACTCCATTAATATTGAGGTTTACGTTTGTAGTTTTATTAACTTTCGTCGTATTAATAGTATTGCGACTATCGTCTACCTCATCCGAGTTTTCCATACTCGAAACTTGGTACTAATCACCAAGATTTAACAATTATTAGTCATCATCCTGATGACCTGACTTAGATTAGCCACGGCATTCATAAACCGTATGGGCTATTCTGTTCTGAACATTCTTAATGAATGCTATTTGAATGTATATCTATTACATTTAGCTTAGGTCACAAAAGGACCATCAATGGCATTTAAGGTTTGGAGCGAGTCCAATACCTGCTTGACAGGGGACCATAATGTCACAACTGTCTTTGCCACAAGGACGATTATAAATAGCTCAAAGGCTAGTCTTACAAGACTTTTATTATATATATACATATATGGCATAGAAGCCTGCCTCGATGGACGTAGAAAGATATGGCATAAAGCCCAGTCATGAAGGACATAAATGATTATACGGCACGAAGGCCTTGTCGCAAAGGTCATTTAGATATGGCACACACGGCCTTGTCATAAGGACATTTATCAAATCTGGCACAAAGGCATGTCCCCAGGAATGTTAATATTTAATATGTTTGCTTGTCACGAATGACAAATTATAGCACATAGGCTTGTCATGAATGACTTTAAAACATAACTCGATGGTCTATCATCAAGGACCTTAATTTATTAGCCGCAATCTTATTAGATTAGGGCTTCAAGGTTTGAACGTGGTTCTTCACCTTTGGACAGGGAGTCATAGACTACAACTGTCATCGTCTTGAAAGACGATTCATTTGGCAGAAAAGTAAGCCAATCAACATCACTAATGGATGTTTATATATAACCATCGTATCTAATGATATTAGTCATGATCACATCGATCATATTGACTATTAGGTTTGGGTATAATCACACCATTTTGAACAGGGGATCATAAAGGTCACTACTATCTTTGTCTTACCGACACTAGAATAAGGTATAGCCCGTAGGCATTTCATCACGAGGGATGTTAATATTATGATCATCATACTGATGATACTAGTCAGGATCGCAATGATAGTATAGACTATGGGATTTGAGTATAGCTCATTGGGCAAAGAATCACAAAAGATTACAATTGCCTTGTCTTAATTGAACAATATAATATAGCCCTTAAGCAAAACATCATTAAGGATGTTGAAAATGTTTTAATCATCGTATTGATGATTTTTGTCATGCTCGCATTGATCATATAGACTATTAGGCTTGAGCATAGCTCACTACCTTGGACAGGGAATCTTAAAGATCACAATGTCTTTGTCACAAATGGACAATATAATGTGGCCCATAGGCGAAACATCACTAATGGATGTTTATAATAGGTTCATCCTATTAGATGATATAAGTCATGATTGCATTAATCGTATTGACTATTTGGCTTGAGCATAGCTCACCACCTCAGACAAGGAATCATAAGGATAACAATGTCGACGTCTCAAATGGACAATTTATTATAGCCCATAGGCAAAACATCACTAAAGGATGTTAAATAATATGATCATCGTATTTAGATGATATTAGTCATGATCGCATTGATCATATAGACTATTATGTTTGGACATAGTCCAACATTTTAGACAGGAGGTCAAAGACCACCACTGTCGTTGTCTTATCGGACAACAAGTTTAGCCCGTAGGCACTTCATCACTAACGGATGTTCATAATATGATCATCTTATAGGATGATATAAGCCATGATTCCTAAATCACTAGGCTAGATAAGAGAATTGGAAGAATCCGATGTAAGGATGACTGTTGTGATTTTCCCGAATCACTTTTGTCAAGAGTGCTAACACGTTCTTAGGTGTTAACAAGGATCTGAATCCCTTGAGTAGGTTTCACCATCTTGGCCGCGTAGGCTAGGTTTCACCATACTGACAGGGAAGGAAGGATATTTATTTTATTCAGGATTTTTATCATAAATCCTAATTTATAAGTTAATAATAGCACGAATGGCCCAGTCGCGTAAACAAGTTTAATTATAAGTCATGATTTCAGAGAATCGCGGCATTAAGGTTTGAATCAAAGTTCATTACCTTTTCTTGACAGGGAGCTGTAGGCTACCACTGTCTTTAGTCTCAGAGGACATTAACTATAGCCCGTAGACACTTCCCTTCTAAGGGATGTTTATTACGGAATTGCCCCTTAGGGAAATTCATTAACCATGGTAAATAGAGACCATATTTGGTTAATTTATTAATCATATATATTTAGGATTTCTATTATAATTTATCACAATTATAAAACATTAACAGTTTTATTAGTGGCACCCAATGGCCTGGTCACATGGACATTTTTAAATTATAAGCCATGATTTCAGAGAATCAAGGCCTTTAAGTATATTAGCACAACAGGCTTAGTCACCAGGACATATATAAATCATAAGCTATGATTTCAGAGAATCAAAGCATGAAGGTATTCTGGCACAATAGGCCTAGTCACAAGGACATTTATAAATTATAAGCTAGGATTTCAGAGAATCAAAGCCTTGAGGTTTGAACCTAGTTCATTACCTTTTTCTGACAGGGAGTCATAGCTACCACTGTATTTTGGCTCATGTAGAAATGAGCAAGGCCCGTAGGCACTATATTACCACGTATGGTTAAAATATGATCATCTTAATTGATGATGTAAACCCAGGATTCAGAGATCATTAAACTAGGTTAGGAATCTTTTGAAGAATTCTTAATAATGTGTGTGATTTCCAACGAATCACATCTGTCGGGAGTGTTAACATGTTTTTCAGATGTTAACTGGGATACGAATCTTTTAAACAGGTCTTACCATCTTGGCCAGGTCTTTATAATGACACTCAGGCTAGGTTTCACTCTTAAGATTCTTTTAATATTTCGCAGAACAATTTCTAAATTGACATGTTAATAAGGATCTGAATCTAAATTGAGGAACTGCCATCTTGGCCGGTCTTAATATGACCCGAAGCTAGGTCTTGTCCTTTTTAGATTTTGCCATTTTATTATAATGGTAGATCTTGCAAAAGGAAATGATATTTTCCATTTATTTAATATTTCTTGTTTAGAATGAAAGTTTAAACTTAATCATTACACTATATAAAAATAAAAGTATAAAGTTGCCCTAAGCGGGACTTGAAAGGAATAATGTTGTCCTCGTAGGGACTGAAAGATAATTATGTCCTTATAAGGACTAATATGGAAACGATCTTTAGTAAAAGGAGTTTCTTCTTCATTTTATTTCTGAATGCCTTCTCCTTGGATGCTCGTTTCATTCTAGCCGCGGTACGAAGCTCAGCATCTCAGGGCTCCGGGTGTGGAGAACTCCTATTACGGCTTCTTCGCTTGGCGACGTATCCAATAAAAATTTGGAAGTAAAAGTTTCTTGATTAGGATTGAGAATATTCCTAAGTTAAGTCTAGACTCAGAGGTCAAGGAATGTGCTACTGTATCATTGAGATTAAACACTAAGGGCTAGTGTCTAATTCACTCAATGTTGGCTCTGATACCAACCTGTCACACCCCGATTTCCACGTGTCACCGGTGGGCCCGGTGGGGGAGTATCGTGACGTGGTTGGCAACATAATAGTCAAACAACACAATAATATGCACAGCGGAAGCAAATTTAAAAGATATAATACAACCGAATTTAATATTGTAATATCAAGTGTCACAATATTCGGATGTTTATCCACAGATGGATCGAAAACAAATAATAATAGTTCAACAGACTTCAGGCATCTTAAGCTTGCGAGACTTCTAGTGATGCTAAGGAGAAATCCCAGCCAATTTCGCTTAGTACCTGCATTTAATCTTTTTGGGAAAATACGTCAGTTTACACTGGTAAATACATTCAACTGACTCATTTTGGAAAATGATTTAAAATTGGTTTGGATGCACATGGCATAAACATTTTATAACTTGGGATAATTATTTAATATTATAATCATATGAACGAATTACATGTTACTTATGCGTTCAGTAGCCCGGATCGTGCCGGGTTAAAGATCAATAGACACACCACATTATTTATTTATGCACTGACGGGTATACGCCTACACCCCGCGCTTAGGTCGTGGCCATTTCGTAAAATGATGCCTAGGATATCCGGGACATGGTCATTAACCCCCCCAAAGGCTTTTAAGTAAACAAGACTGTTTAAACGAGCCGATCAAATTATCAATTAGCCACCAACGATGGAAGATTTGATGCCCGATCAAGCGGTATATTATATACCGTAACCCAAGCCCGTATAGGGAAAATAAGTTAAAAGTATTTACCTGAGCAAGTATTAAACACAACAAGCAAAATGCACGTAGCTTTTACTGGTCCTCCTAATCTGGAACGAAGGTTTATAATAACCTATTAGAATCCTAACGGGTCTTTTGTTAAGCTTAAGCTTAGACCGGCTAGTTTTAAAGATACGGTTCATACGCACGATTAAGCGAAGACCGGATAGAATGTGAATTAGACCCGACAAGTTTAGAGACTTGTTTAATATGGGTTTATTATTCACATTCTGGATTTTTAGATAAAAACGATAACGTTTGACCCGTTTCGGCTAGTTTATGCAAACTAGTTACATAAACCGAACCGGACGCGAATAACGCATAACGGGTAACCGAATAGGTCGTGAACAGGTTTCCCTAAGTTAATATGCTCTAATTATGTTGTGATATCAGTATGATACCTTCCATAATGCCCAAAACGAGTTTAATCCTTAATTATGCCCCGTAGGGGTATTATAGTCATTTTAAAGATTATAAAAGGGATCAATTAAGCTTCTTTGATCCGGGTCTGAATGAATCAGTAAAATAACTTATTTTATCATGATATTTCAGTTGGTGAAGAGTCTTATATCACAAAAATGGTTTTAAACATAAGCTAGGTGTGTAATTCGCTTAAATAACCGTTTTAAGCGAATTCCGGGTAAAAATAGGATTCTGAGTTTTCTGGTTAATTCATAAGGTTCAAAACACTTCATTTATTATTTAAAATCAGTGGCAATTGGATTGGCTTCAAAATACTTTGTAGAACTCATTTTATAACCGAAAAGGGCATATTCGGTATTAACCGAATCAAGGCGATAAACCTAGCTTATGATCAGTTTAAAAATAATTAAAAATCTTCAAAAATCCCAAAATATTATTTAACATCAGTGGGGAAAAGGTTTGGTGCCAAAAATCGGGTTTAGATATGTAAGGTCCGCGTTCGCGTCTAATAAAAGACGACTAAAGGACACTAGAAATATAAAAATTTTCTTAAAAGTGTCCAACTTTTAACAATTTGAAACGATGATATCAATAATGCATGTGCTTTAATTTAACAAAATTTGGGCATGACCCGTCCATAAAACGAGCATACCCCTGTTTTAAACATAATTAAACTAGATACAATTCTACGATTCGTTCGACAAGTTACTACTAAAAACCAATACAACAAGTTTTGAAAAGTATGACTACTAACAAGGTTATGCAAAATAAACAAGTATTGGACCAAAAACATTTGAGCAAGCGAGCGGAAGCGTTTGGTATGACATAACATGAACACGCGCTCGCTCCGATTCTCCAAGTCGCCTGAATTGAGGATTTACCTACATTCAACAACAAAGCTTTAAAAAGTTAGTTATTATACTTATTTGCTTATAAAACCGTCACTTTAGTTCCATTCGTGTATGTACTTTCATTTCTCTCACGCATTCGATTACCCAATTAAATGGGTATGACATATATTTTCATACAACTAACCTGTTAGTAGATGATGACGACCAAACATAAAATGTTGTATAAACTAAAACGTCCATAGCATATTCTAACCGCATAAGTTACTTCAACCCGATTATCCTTTCAACATTCAACCGTTTCATTATTATATCAACACTTCGAAAGTTCGACATTCATAAACCTGCACTTTCAAACATACTCAATAATAACTTGGTTAGCAAACCCGTAATCTCTGTAGGATCAGTTTTGACCTCTCGAGTGAGTCAATCAGAGCTAGTGCCTACTGAAAATGTGGCGGAAACACATTTTCAGCATGATACGAAGAAAAACGTAATAGAAAAGAGTAGAAACAGAATATTCACACTTAAAATACTTGTTCTTCACTTGATAATGATTTTCGCACAGACAGCAGTTCGACGTTGAGTTCATGAATTGTTACAAATGAAGAACTAACATGGGGTATTTATAGATAACCTGGTCCGCTCATATGACATGTCCATATGAGCGATCCAGACATCAAGGCTGGTTCGCTTTTGTGGTCACATGCCATAAAAGCGGACCTCAAACATGAAAGCTATAAAATTACACTTTAACCCCCTGTTCTAACACAAAATAACCTATCTGGACCCTATACATTAAACTAATATTACAAAGACGCAGGCTTTAGACATTGTGCATCAACAATCTCAACATATTCAAGTACTACATCTTCGTAAAAAGGACGTCAACCATTTAAATGCATCTAATTAACTTACATTCCAAACCCAAGGGCATTATTAGTAACGCTAATTCTCAAATGCATCTAAATCATGCATTCGCACATACTTGCACACATACATACTTACAATCATACACATCTACATACCTAATATACATTCAATCATACCTACAATCATGTATTCATACCTACGTGTTCCGTACGCATTCTTGTATACCATTTACATGTAATACATGTCCAACTTCATTACATACATCTATCATACTCTTATATAAATTACATGAGGCTTAGACTTGGGTTTACAACTTATAATCGTCAAGGAAACACTCGAAATCATGTTTGGGAGGCCCATCGTAGTCCACGGATAATATACCGAAGCCTACAATGCATAAATCACATAAATAATATTTTTGACAGAACCTTCACCCGGCCGTGTCAGCTCACCACCCGGCCGTGTCAACTCTGCATTTTTACTAGCCATTAATTCTTACCGAAACGGACATAACTCTCTCATTTTTCATCCGTTTTGCGTCACGTTTCTTCCTACATGATTGTAAATTAATATTCTAACATGTGAACTTGAAATCCAACATCCGAGTTAAGGAATTTCTTAACTTATACGTGTTCGGCTTGTTATTCATCTACGAACTATTCGACCCGTTCGTGCATTTATCAAAATAATCTATTGATTTGACCTCAACTTCATATGAACTTAATAATTAAAACATTATATTACTTAAACAAACTAAAAAGTGATTACGGAAATCACTTACCTCGAGTGCCCGTCTCGTACATGCTTCCTCATATCCTTTCCGTTTGCCTTCCATGCTTTTCCATCTTAACATGATCCTATACTTTCATACCATCAAGGTTACTACTTCATTAGTATAAGCGCACATTCTAACAATGCATTCATTTCACATTCGTAACCTATTTTAGCTTTACTCGTCACTTTCCAGCAACACAAAGTATGAACTAGAATCATATCTTTTCATTTCCTACTCATATAGTAAAACACATATTCAACCACAAGATCATATATGCCCTCAATCATAAACAATTCCTTCCGTACTAGTCAACTCATAAGTCACGATTAACAACATCATTCAAAATTAACTAATTTAACACTATCCTTGAACCCGACATCATCCCTACTAGTAATCCACATACTTGTTCTCTTAAGCATTTCATCGAACACTTGGCGGGTTTCACATTTAAAGCATATTGTACAACATATAAAGCATGACATTTTACTAGTTGAACTCACTTATTTTCAATAATCATCTAAGTTTACATGATTCTTTCATTCTACATCAATTCACTTATCATTCATGTATTATAAGCAAGATCATACATCAAAACTTCACATACATAATCCTACTTGATCATTCTACTTGTGTTAACTTCTCACCCAATGGGTTTTTGCTATAACTCAATCAAAATGCTAAAATCAAACATGATTCCTATCATATCTTGCATTCATAACTTCAAATCACACTCATGTTTGCATAATTTCATGATTGGATGAAAAACCCTTTTCCTAAAATTCACCAAATCAAAGAATTCGACTTACCACTTTACTGAACAAGGTTAGATGTTTGCAAATTGGGGTTCATGCATCCGATTTTCATTGAGATTCCTACTGAATTTGATGAAGTTGGTGAAACTAGGGTTTCACCTTGCCCTCTGCCTCTGTTCGGTCGCACAAAACCAGACACAACACTGGTTTCTTTTTTTTATAAATTCCATTACACATTTACACATTAGCCCCCTTGTCTATCAAAGTGTGTTTAAGTTTGTTATTTCCCATACTAATTTGGCCTCTTATCTTTATTTAACTTAGATACACACATATATAAATTTACTATCATTTCCTTACGGTACCGTTTTACAGTACCGTCTTCCGTTATCTAGCATCACAAAATAATATTATTTTATGACATACGAAGTTTGGGGTGTTACAAGATAGGTTGTGCGCTAATCGCGCCGATTAATTAATAAAAAGCATATCGTTTACGCTAATGCACATATCTCCTAATCTGGACCTCAAATTGATGTCAAATTTTGAGGGCAAGTTTATAAATCAGTAGCCGAGGTCTTCGTCTACTCACATTGTCAAAATTCACGTTTTACGGATAAAAGGGCGTTATGGTCAATTTAAAGCACTTAACGGAAACGCGCGAACGAATCGGATGATCAACGCAACAAGTACAGAGGCTTATACTATCATGTAACCCGGTCCTAACGGGACTTTAAGGCATTTCTAAACCTATCAATGTCGGGCCAGAATCGAGGTCAAAGCAGAAAGTCAAACTATGCGACTTTCGGCTCCGAATCGGTTCAAAACAGAAAGTTGTCGAATCAAACAAGTTTAGACAAGTCCGTACACTTATTACCAAGTTATATGAATGATAAAACAGGTTACACGCCTTCTATATCGTTAATTACGCGTTTAATCACAATTTACATTTCTGTTGACTTTTTCGGACAACGTTTGACTCGACAAACGACCTAGTTAGGTTTGGAATCAGTAAGTACTCTTATAAGGGTTTAATACCCATATAATGACCTACTTAACGGTACTTCTTAATTGAGATAAGACTGAGCTATCGTTAATTAATCTCGAAGTCAAACAGTAGTTACGACGGTTTGACTTTTAGTTAAATAACTAAGCTATATATAATTAAAAGGGGTTAAGCAAACTTACTAGTGTTTAATGGTTGATTAGGAAGCTTGGGGTCTGCTTGGAAGCTCCACACTTGATCAGAAATGTGTTGAGGAAAGAATGATCAAAGTTGATAACATGTGGGTCTTTATATAGTGACCAAGACACCATAATATGTTGACATCTTAGTCTAGCACCCATCCACAACTGATTAACACATGTCCTAGTGCTTAGGGGGTGCCTAGGGGTCGTCCACATGTGAGAAAAACCGGCTAGATGGGTTAAATTCGCGCATAACAGGCTGCAGCAAGTTTCTGGTTGCTGGGTAGTTGCTTGTGCACCGTAAGGCTCCTGTTGTTGCGGTGCGCAAGCGTTCATCAGGGGCCAAAAGTTGTTGTTTGTTGAAGTTTTGAAAGGGCAACCTCACAATTCGACTTTGGGGCATTCTTTTACATTGAGGGGCCTCTAAAATGTGCCTTGTACAGTGACATACCCTACCATTATGTATTGTTTCATTTGAATTCATTTTGAAAGTGCCTTAGACGACGGTTTACCGTAGGAATTTTATCGGAACCCATCTAGCACTATGAATTTAATTATTGGCAATACATTTCTGGATTTACAATTATATTAGATGTTTAATATACATATATACTTGGGTCCTGGGATTTATAAACGAGGTCGTTCAGAGGTAAAAATTTACATGACGCCACTTTTAAATCCTGCCAAAACATCTTTTAATAAATCCGAGTTTATAACGCTTTTTGTCTTACACGACACGTGTCGTCATTTTATTTAACACGAATTTTCGAGGTGTTACATCCCACTGAGCCTCAACTTATCAGTCACAACCTGTGACTCGTTCTCTATCCCTTCCGGCTCCCACTGACACGAACTGCCGGACTCTGAGAAAACCTGAGAACTAACACTCTCCATCATAAGCAGGTATTTCACTGGAGAGACTTTTACAGCTAGAATACTGGTTCTCTTAACCCACTGTCTTCTGCTAACTCTGACTGAAGCACCACCTGTGCTCCCACTGTCACGAATACCCCTGACTGGTTTCCCTGAACCTTTCCTAGCACGTTCAACCTGAATCTGACCTGTGACTCTGGGTTTATCTCCTGCAAAACAAACCTTCTTCTGTCACGAGATTCTGTGAACCGGACTTTGTTTCTCTTCTGAACTGGAACGGTCACTCCCTCAGACGGTAATCTGACCATATACAACGAACATTCCTCGTTCGCAAGTCTTACCTTTCCAAAGTCTCCAACTTTCAGATTCTGCAGTGCTTCACTGCTGTGGGTAGCGTGAAATGAAGCACTAGAATTCTTGACCTAGGAATCCACACTGCTCTCCACTCTACAGATCATCTTCTGAGTGGTATTCTGCAGCATTAACTTCTTTCTGGTTATTTAGGCACTGATTCCTGAAGTGTCCAACCTGTTTACAGTTCCAACAAGTCACATCATTTCGAGTCCTCGACTGACTCCTCTTTCTGTTCTTACTGCCACTACTTCTGTTATTCTTTCTTCCTCTGCCGACATGCATTAAATCACCCGAAGATCCACCTGAATTTCTTCTTCTTGCATCTTCGCCCAGAATAAGATCCCGCATCTTCACGAACGTAAACTTGCTCGTATCTGAAGAGCTCGTAACAGCGGTTCTGGACCAACTATCGGGTAATGAGGACAATAACAATAGGGCTTGAACTTCATTGATGTGCTCTGTGACTGAACTGCCGTCCCTCATCCTTGTATTCACCAGCTCTCGAATTAGAAAGACCTCCTGTCTTTTGATTCCCAATCTGCTGGTTCCACCTTTTCTGGTCTAACCCCTGTTAACACAATATCAAGATCTTTTTGAACTAATAATGCCTCAATCTGCATCTTCCACCAGCTATAATCTGTACCGTTAAACTTATCGATTTTCCCGTCTTATGCCATGTTAACGAACACGACTAAGCGAAATTTAAATCGAAATATAAACCGAAAATCAACACTGAAACAACCGAAACAAGCACTGGTCTACGGTTCTGTTTCTTCGATCTTCAACGAAACGATACTTTGAAAATTTGCTGGTTTAACCGGACAAAAAACTGATCTTGAAATTTTAAATCTTCTGCCTAATGCCCCCAAAAAAATTTAGTTCTTTGAAAAAATAAAAGTTTGGCTAGTACTGCTAAAGGATTAAATAAAAAAGAACTAAACCCAATTTCCTTTTAAGTTGAGGGGCCCTTCTAGCAAATAAGGGAAACTTGATTCCCTTAAAACAAATGAACAAAAAAAAGGAACGTGTATTCTCTTCTTCTTCTTCCTTTCACTTTCCAACAACTTTCTAGTTGTCTTCTTTACTTTCACAGAGCAAAAAAAAATTATTTCTTTTCCTTTTTTTTTTTAATCGATCAAGTAACAAGCAGGTGACAACCTTCTCAAACTTCGATCGATGGCTGGGTTCAACGGCTACGCTGCCGGTTGGTCGGAGAAACAGCGGCGGCTCTGCCGGCTGTGGCGACGGTTCTAATGGCGGCGGCTTCGGAATCACGGCGGTGATTCACCTGAGCGGCGACGGTTCTGATCGGAACTCTCGTACAGGTCAGTATCTTCTCTTTCCTGTACACCTCCTTCTCTGTTCGTGTGAGTCGATCAAGAGCCCTGAGCTCTGATACCAGTTGTTAGGATCGGAGCCACAATCAAGAACACAAGGATTTACGTGGTTCGGTCTAAACTGACCTACATCCACGGGGTAACTAGGAGTTTACATTACTTGGTCTGGGACTGAGACAAAGATTACAATACAGATGAATCTCTTATATAGAGATTTACATGAGAGATTGTCAAACAAGAAACAGTTTAGCTGAAGGAAAAATGGTGTCTTCCGCCACTTCTTTTGACAGCAGCAAAACATGGCTGCTACCTAACATGGCTGCTGCAGCTACACGTTTTCTGCAGCTAATCTTGACAAACCACAAGAGTGGCTTCACACTCAACATGTATATGGTGTTTTGGTGGATGTTGTAAGGATGCCGAGTTAACAATTGTTGACCGGAAAGATATCAATAAAAGTTTGTTTGACGTTCAAAAAAAAAGTATTGTACTTAAAACATATTAAAAAAATTATATATAACCCCAAGTTAAAAAGGTTATAATTTCACTATTGGTTTTATTATATTAATAAGTGGGCTGCAATTTGTGTTGGGTGTGGCGGACACCAAATCTTGGTGGTGGTTATGTCACATAATTGTTTTTCCTTGCCTAACTTCAAACTCATTGTCCTTTAATCTAATTAATTTTTTTTATACTAATACTAGGTTATAACCCCGTGTATTACACGGGGTTGAAAAAATAAGTTGTATATACTAAATAATAAAACAATATATCTTTAAAAACCTCATTTGTTGTACGGGTTGAATAAATATAATTTTACATATTAAATAATAAAAAAGTTATATCTGTAAGAACCATATTATACGGGTTGAATAAATGTAATTTTATATACCAAATAAAAAAGTTATATATTTAAAACCACGTGTATTACACAGGTTGAATAAATGTAATATTGTTTACCAAATAATAAAATAATACTGTACATCTTTAAAAAATCTCATTTATTACACGGGTTGAATAAATGTAATTTTATATACTAAAAAAAATTACATCTTTAAAAATATGCGCATTACACGGTTTGAATAAATGTAATTTGCTGCCCTAAATAATAAAAATATATATCCTTAAAAAACCTCGTGTATTGTACGAATTGAATAAATCTAATTTTATATATCAAATAATAAAAAAGTTATATCTTAAAAAACCACATGTATTACATGGGTCGAGTAAATGTAATTTTGTATAGTGAAAATAAAAATATTTAATATATTAATACAAAGTAAAATTTGTTAACGAAGTCTTAATAAATTTAACCCTTTATTTAAAACTCCGTAAATGTATAAATGATAAATAATATTAGTTAATTTTATTTTAAGTTTCGTAAAATCTATTTGATACCAAACTAAACAAAACGTTCAAATATAATTAATTCAAATAAATAATATTATAAATGAGAAGGAGATTAAACTAAATAATAATTATCCATAAGATATTAAACTAATAATATTTAGTAGGAGGGTTATCTATAATATAAGATATTAAACTAAAGGGCTTGGCAAAATGCACCCCCATTTTTACTTTTTACACCCTTTTCTAAAATAAATAGCTTTGAAGTTGTCAAACTCTACCCCTATAAAAAATTTATTTTTAATTCTATACATAAATAATTAAATAACTGATAAGCATTTAATCCGAACCAAACTTTGGATAAAATTGGTTATATAATTTAATCACTTTATTTGAAATGTTAAAAAAAATTATACGACCTGATTACATAAGCTTATTATTCTTTTTAAATGGTAAAACTCACGTAGCTATATTTTTAAAATTATAGTTATATTAATCTATCTCCCCCTCCAACGATTTATTTTTCCTGATTCCATTTTACTTTTAAGATTATTGCAGCGTGAATTCGATAGATATTGGTTTGGTTCATTATGGTTTTAGTATCTAAAAATAAAGTCGTGATATGCTCAAAAGGATATAAACACGTGTTTTACATCGATCGAACAACATAGAAATAGATAAATTGTATTTGACCCGTTCGATTAATGCATATATGTATTGTTGATTATGCTCCAATAAAAATCAAAATGAAGCTAGGCATATGTCATTAATCGTTTATAAGCAAATAAAAAATAAAATAAAATAAAAATAATAAATAAATACTCTTTCATTAATCATCTAAAAATAGTCGATACCTAAATAATTTATATACTTTTATTTTGGAGAAGTTTTGATTCTATAATTTAATTTGATTTTTAGTTTTAGTTGTTTAAAAAAAAGATTGTTATCTATAATTAATTAGAAGATATTAAACTAAAATAATAATTATCTATAAGAGATTGCCTAATATGATGACAAGTGTCCCTAAAGTGGTTTCTTTTATTATATAGTATAGATTTTTTAGATTTTATGTTAATTAAGAGATATAATAAAAAGATAAAAATAAAAAAAATAGATTTTGTAAAATTGATTTAAACTTAAATAAAATTAGGTGTTAGTACCCAAAGATGTTACATTGATAAAATTAAAAAGAATGGAAGGGTATTTTAGTCATTATATTGATAATTTTGGTGTTAGCACCCAAAGGTGTTACAAAATTGAAACCATAAAACTTAAAGGTGTTAAAAAAAAGTTAGTACCTAAAGGCGAAACTAGGTATAAACTACAGGACCCATTTGTTTAATTAACTCAAATATAAATATTTAAAACGACAACAATGTTAGTTTTTAAAAGATAAAAAGATAAAACCAATTTTATAAAGACAAAGAAAAGATAACACCATTTTTGAAATATCTTTTCATGATATAAAAGATTAATAAGTATAAATAGAATAGAATGATTGAAATGAAAAGAGGATTAGAATACTTTATGCTTTAATAACTTGTGGGCCGATTATATAATCTTGAACTATCCATTTACCCAACTATTGTCTCTCACATAATTGTTTTTCCTTTCCTAACTTCAAACTCATTGTCCTTTAATCTTATTAATTTTTCTATACTAATCTTTTTTTTTGAACCTTCAACCTTTTATACCTTCATAGTTAAATTGTAAAACCACATTTATAAGATCTGTGATATGTTAATTACCTACCGAAAAACGACTTGTACTGGATGCTTACATAAACGTGTTACATATGTAAATTGTAATATGTAGGCTAGGAAAGCATTGAGGGCACTTAAAGCATTGGTGAAACTTCAAGCACTCGTACGAGGGCACATTGTGCGAAAACAGAGTGTAGAGATGCTACGGCGAATGCAAGCCATGGCTCGTCTCCAGGCTCAGGCACTTGCCAACCGGGCTTACTTGTCATCGTCACCACATTCAAGCATCAAGCCACTCGGTCCCACTGCCATCCTGTGAGTAAATGTTTCACAATCTTGATTTGGTAGCATATACCCGACGTTTATATATTCTTACTTGAGTAAAATGTGAATACGCAACGATCTATTTCGATGTCAAACTTTAAAGATTCTTTTGGCCAAGAACAACAACATCGTGACGAGCCAAACTGGTTAGAGAACTGGATGGAAGATAACTCTAGGACGAGTAACTGTGACGATAAAAATGATAAGATTTTTGAAGTAGATGGTATATTTATTAACTAAATGTTGTTTTGATAACGTCAACTAGTATTATTTTGATTACAAATGTTAGCTAACTACACAAACGAGTTAAGGACAGTTTATGAAGACCGGGCCTAGAACTTTTTAAGCCTTCATCCTTTACCATCTCTTATAACCTTAGGGCCGGTTTAACCTTTTTTGTGTAGTAAGTCGAATATAAACCTACAGGATTTTTTTTGTAAAAAAATATTATAATCTAGAAATGGTTCAAACTGGTTAGACAATGGGTCAAAACTTAAGTACACATAAATATCACACCTTAGGTATTGTTGAGGGAGGAGAAGTGTCATAAAGATATCAACCCAAAAATGTCAAATATAGTTTAATATCTTCAGCAATATTCCTATGGTGCACTCTTGTCATTAGAGATTGCTTCTCGTGACAGTGTGCACATTGGAGTTGGCAAAAGACTCGACACAGCAGGAGTGAACCCGCTGCAGCAAACCAAAGTATGGGGGTCAACAGAAATATGCTGCTGAATGGATTTTATGCTGTCGATGTAAGCATCATCCGAAGAATATTCTAGTCCATCAATAATCTGTAAAAGTTCATATTATACCATTAAGCGCTAAACAGGAAAATAGTAAAACTAGCATGAACGATTTGATAGAGTAAAAAAAAAAAAGATTTACCAGCGAACAAACACCAGAAATATGGACAGTGCCCATGGAAAGAAGCTCCACAAGTCTATCTGGTGTGCATATATGGAGGCACCTGGTTGTAGACTCAGAAAATTTGCTCCAAACACCTTCAAAGGGTTGAACACAACACATACCTGCAGTCAGTGTGGTCGGTATTCTGACCAAAGTCTTTGATATGAGTCATTTTGGGTTATTTATAAAATACTATGGGTGGGTTTGGGTAGAGTAATTTAAGTCAAAGGGTTGAAATGGGTTAAATTAAAAACAAAAAATGGGTTGAGAAGTTTAGAGGAACGGTTCTTTACCTCAACCACGGGTTCACTGAGCGACACCCCAATCTCCAGTTCTCCAACCTCTCCGGCCTCCGCCATCTCCTCCGCCACAAACCCCCCCTCCGCCGGCATCTAGGCTTTATCACACTCCGCAGATCAAGACAACGCCATTCGCCATCTCAAAAATTCAATTGTTTCCAGATTACAAGGCCTAAAGCGGAAGGTAATCTCTTTTTTTTTTAAACCTAATTTGCAATTAGTTTGCTAGGGTTTCGATTATCTTAATGCAGCACTTGATTATTGTTGTATTCATTGATTGGGTGGGGTTGAACTGATGAAAAAAATTGAAGCAAGAAGTTGTGGTAATTTGAAAACAGGGTGGGAGTAGTTGGAAATAATAACACTTTGACTGCAGCGACCCCATTTGATAATTGACAATTATCATTGTTTGTTTTACTCAATATTGGTGCAAATTCTGTATGTTTAGTTTGTGTTTTTCATATTTTTTTGGATTATTTATTTAAATGATTAACGTGGAAATGTGGATTAGGTTTGTTTTGTTTTGACACCAGAGAGAGTCAGAGACTTGGTTTGATATGGTTCTGTTTGAACTTTGAAGTATAGTTAGTTTGTGTGGTTCAATTAGGTTTAATATGGGCGTGCATAGGTTGGCTTTGTGTGCAAACCGAAGGTTCGGTTTTCGCTTTTTTCGTATGGGTCGGTTTTCGGTTTTAAATTTAGCTTTAGAAATGATAGGACCCAAAAAGAATTTAGCCGAAAGTAGTTAACCTGTTATTGAATTTGGGCCGTAATAACATATGTGATTGAAGTTTTTTTAGGTTTAACATGAATGTTGATGTGTACATTAATTGTTCTGTTTGTTAATCTTTTACTTGTTTTGTTGTATTTGTTGTATGGGTGTGATTAGATTTAATTTAATTTATTTAATTCAGTTTTGGATCTGTTTGTTAATCGTTTACTAGTTTTGTTGTATTTGTGTTTGATTAATATTTATATGTGAATCACCTTAATTTTGGGGAATTTTTTTTGGTCTGATCTCATATGGTTTCTGCTCTTTAGTACTATGATAGCAAGTTTTGATTTTTAATTAAGTTATATATTTAAAAAAAGATAATCTTGATTTTAGAATATGAAGGTACATACCCTGGATGATTATTATCTTTAGTTTTATGGTTCTGGTCTCGATCGAACTCAAAAACAGCACTGTTGTTCATGGAACAATCACAGGCACTTACCGTTTCATTTTATCAACCACCCCACCCCACCCCACCCCAAACACTATTGATAGGAGCAGTACACAAAAGTAGAAGAAAAAAGATGAGAGGTAAAAGAACTCCAATTATAAGTCATAAGTCATGAAAGTAACTTTTGTATTTGAATTTTGTTTACTGAGTTACTAGAAGATCTAAAAGAAATCATTTAAACATATCAAATTTCCTCAACTAAAAGTCTAAAACTATCTACAAATTTAAAAACTCATAAAAATTACTTCAAATCCAATTCCTTGGCATTCAATGATCGTAGAAGTAGATAAATCTGGAACATCTTGAGAGTTGACTACTGGTGGCAGTCTTTGTTGACCTTCTTCAACAACAGCACCAGTATTACCTGAAGAAGCCCACTTTTTTGACCCGAACCCGTCCCGACCCGAACCCATTCTCAACCCGAACCAATCCGGACCCTTTTTAACCCGACAAAATTGCCCCTTGATGTACAATCTCTTAAAAAAAGCATTTTTTTAACTAACCCGACCCGAAACCCATTCTGATCCGAAACCCGTTCCGACCCGAACCCGTTTCGACCCAAACCCGTTTTGACCCGAACCAAAGCAACCCTCTTTTTAATTGACCCGTTTTGACCCGTACCCATTTTGACCCGAACCCGTTTTGACCCATGTCCCGACCCAACCCGACCCGTTTGCCAGGTCTAAACGGGGTTCTCATTTATTTAACTTCAACTCTTATGGGGTTCTCATCATGGGTTCATGTTCTTTTAGTATTAGTCTTCCAGCAAAAAGTGACTTGTGTTGGGCATTTTAAACAGCAAGGTTTGTCTTTTTAATGTTTAATATTCATATTTGAACTATCATGAGTGTTTATTTTTGAACTTTGAATTTAAATCCAAGAATGTTTAATCCAATTTCAGGTCTATATTGTTTAACATAGCAATTAGATGCTAATTAATTTAATTAAGCTTAGTCGAACAGAACCGATTTAGAGAATCTCTTAGCTAATAAGCAATAGAAATGGTTCGTTAGATGCTTCGGTAGTTGAACCGGTTGTTCATTTAGATGCTTTTGTAGTTGAACCGACATCAAATAGTGCTTATTTATTCATCTTTTTATGCTTCATGTGTTTTTAGAGACGGAGATAGATAGTGGGACAGGAAAAAATATTGACTTTAGTGATAATGCCCGACCCGACCCGAAAATTCGAACGTTGAGTTGACCGAAACTTACTGCGGCCGGTGACTGGAAGTTGAATGCAAAAAGGTCTCCGGCAGAGATGGGAACTTCCGTTCAGGTGACCCCACTGTGTGGAGTATACAATGAAAACCCTTTATCATACCTAGTCTCCATTGATGGCTTCAACATTCTTATCGATTGTGGCTGGAATGATCACTTCGATCCCTCCCTCCTTCAACCTCTCTCCAGGTACAATTATATCATGATTTATTTAGGGTTTTCTTGTAGAAAAGAGACTCATTATGGTGGTGGTGGTGTTTAAACTTATACATAGTATGGTTGATTTCTGTTGTAGGGTTGCTTCAACAATAGATGCTGTATTGTTGTCACATTCAGATACACTACATCTTGGTGCTTTACCCTATGCCATCAAACACTTTGGACTTTCTGCTCCTGTTTATGCTACCGAACCGGTTTTCAGATTAGGGCTTTTAACTATGTATGATCACTATCTTTCCCGCAAGGTCAAACATCCGTCCCTTCACTTTTATATTTTATGTTTTCATACACATATCATCATATAAGTAGAACAGAAACATATTAGTTGTTGTCTTGATGTTTTGGGCTATCCATCTTAATATAACATTATACCTAATGCTCATGGTAGACATCATCATTAACATATTCATCAAAACTCATGACGATAGACTGCCCTTAACTCATGCTAACCACTAACCAATCTGAAATCCTTTGACTATTCTTGACCCAGAACTCATATTAATACACAACACTTACTGCTGATGTACCGAACCTTTTTGTAGTTGATCCAAATCTTTTTACTAATGGACTCACCCGCCGTACCACCGTCATCGTCATCTAAGATACCGTTTACACCTAACCCAACCACCACCGCGTCACCGCCGTCTGACCAGCCATTTTCTTCCGAACTTCCATCTCCGCTGTCGTCTTCTTTCCCTGTTAATATTCCATCCATCAATCTTCCCAATTCTCCATAATCGAAACCGGTTTTGTTTAAATTAGCTGCGGTTGGGGTTACTCTGATTATTGCTGCCGGAATAGACAAATATTAGTGGCAGTTTGTTGTTTATTTAAGAATTCAGAAGCGGAGAAGATGTGATCTGGTTCTACTGATTTTAGAAATGAAAACCCATCCTGACCCATTGTGTAAAATATTACAGCCCATCCTGACCCATTTAATTCTTTTCTCACTTTTAAAGTTACCTACTTTAACCCATTTAAGAATACCCATCAGATTTTATAATCCACCCATATAGACCCAATAGTAGATGTTTGGGTTTACTTTGCCAGGCATACTTTTAACAACATAAATGTTTTCACGACACTTTGATTTTAACTACAAGCAGATCTGCAGCTTATCGGTGCTGCTATTCCGATTCTGTTCAGCAGCCTGTCACATCTGCAGTTCTGATTGGAACAATGCTTCAGTCACTGTCGGAGATTATGCGCTGCCGGAATAACCACCTAACACTCCACTATTCCAGTGATATCTAAATCCCTCGTTAACTTTAATCATCCGGATGATCACGAGATTTAGGATAACCATAACCATAACCATAACCACAACCACTGTGTACAAGTAAAGGGACATAGGGTCCCCCTCATTTCCTTAAAATACCCATGTACATTGCCAATTGATGTTAATTGAGAACAAAGCAGTAGTAAGTAACACATTCCGTTACGGTTATGTCCATAGTTATTAAAGGCGTTAAGCGCATTCAAGGCGCATAGGCCTCACCTGGGGCCTAGGCGCAAGGCGCAAAAAAAGCGCGGGCCTGAGAAAAAAAAAGCGTACAACAAAAAAACTTCAAATATATTTATATAATAGAAAACTAATACTATTCTTCAAATAAAATAAACTAAAGGTCTAAAGCTATTATATAACATTTAATATCGTCTATTTAGTACCAAAAGTTATAAAATGCTAGTTTATTAGTGTAGAAAAGTAGTTTCGTTAGATAAAAGTAGAAATTTAGAGAATTTGGCCGAAAACTCTCAAGAATCTAAGAATCTCGCCGGAACCTGCGCATGAACCATCACTTGGAGAATTCAAGCGCAATTGCCTTGACTTAAGGCGCAATTGCCTCGCCTCGCTAGGAAATTGGGCCTAGGCGCAAGAGGCGATGGCTTTTAACAACTATGGTTATGTCTACCCTTTACCACCTTATAGAAATAACTGATTTGATATAAATGTGAACTATGATAACTGTGTTTCTAACTGTATCCATATATCTGCAGCAAGTATCGGAGTTTGATTTGTTCACATTGGATGATATTGATTCTGCTTTCCAAAATATGACAAGATTAACCTACTCTCAGAATTGTCATTTATCCGGTGAGAATTTTTCTTACTCATCATTCAGTTTTAAGTCCACTTTACATTTATTTTATTGATTCAATGAACTTATTTCAGGAAAAGGTGAGGGTATTGTGATTGCACCTCATGTTGCTGGTCATCTCTTGGGAGGCACTGTTTGGAAAATAACTAAAGATGGAAAAGATGTTATATATGCTGTTGACTTTAATCATCGCAAAGAGAGGTATTCCCTATACCAACTGCAAATATATTGAATTACACTTCCCGATGCATAATGTTCTTAATTGCTGATTTTTTCTTCAGGCATTTAAATGGAACAGTTTTGGAGTCTTTTGTTCGTCCTGCAGTTCTTATAACAGATGCATATAATGCTTTGAGTAATCAGCCTTCTAGACGTCAACGAGATCAGGAGTTTTTAGGTTTTTTTTTTTAGTGAAATATGCAGTCTGACTAACATATGCAAGTCGATTTTTATAACAATCATATTTTTGTGTGAATTTGTTTTGAAATTTAGAGGCTATATTAAACACTCTAAGAGCCAATGGGAATGTATTGTTGCCTGTGGATAGTGCTGGACGCGTACTGGAACTGCTTTTGATACTCGAACAGGTTAGTCTGCATAAAAAGGTTTTTGCTCATGTGCATTTTGAAGATTTGGATATCCATTTTACTTTTTATTTTTTATTTTTAAATGTGTTTTTTTTAAATGTTGCAGTATTGGGAACAACATCATTTGACCTATCACATATTCTTTCTCACATATGTGTCATCAAGCACTATTGATTATGTCAAGAGTTTCCTTGAATGGATGAGTGATTCGATAGCAAAGTCCTTTGAGCACACTCGTGATAATGCCTTCCTTCTAAAGTATTAGCTTTTTATTTGGTCTAATTCTCTACCAGCTTATATCGATATGAATTTGATCGGAGTTTATATATTTGTTTGCTGCCTATGTTACTCTTTTGATCAACAAGAGTGAACTAGAAAATGCGCCAGAGGGCCCAAAGGTAACAAGTTTAATCCACTTTCGTTTTTTAATTACATTTATCGCGATATTGACTGCATTACCTTTTTAGATTGTTTTAGCTTCTATGGCCAGTTTAGAAGTGGGATTTTCACATGACATATTTGTAGAATGGGCTGCTGATGTAAGAAATCTTGTTCTTTTTACCGAAAGGGGCCAGGTATGTTCTGCAATTTTTATCTTTTGTGTTTAAAGTCAAATACTTGGTTGGTTTTATCTTTCACAAGAAACATGATTTCATCACTTACAGTTGTATTTTTTTAGTTTGGTACGCGTGCAAGAATGCTTCAATCAGATCCACCTCCTAAAGCGGTAAAAGTAACCCTATCGAAAAGAGTGCCATTGGTTGGGGACGAGTTAGCTGCGTATGAAGAAGAGCAAGAAAAGATTAAAAAAGAGGAGGCTTTAAAAGCCACTCTTGTTAAAGAAGAGGAATTGAAAGCTGTGGTCGGTGCTGATGTCGGTAAAACTGACCCAATGCTCATTGATGGTCATGCAAAAGTTGATGGTAATTTTATCTTTTTTTCTTTATTCTGCTGCTGATTTTGTGTTACCATTTCGAGGTCTTTGTTTGAAGATAATCGATGGATAAAGCGTTAAATATGAGATTATGAGCTAGGGCTACCTGCAAGACATCGAAATGAACTTTGTACTTTTTCTTGATTTTAGCAATTTTAGCAATTTTAGCAACCGACCTTAGGTCTCCTTACATTAGGTACAAATTAGAAATCAGTTTTGCTTTTATAACTGATTTTAGCAACAAAGTTACATTATTTTACTGGTTGTACTGTTGTAGCAACGAATAACCTGTTCAACCAGTAGAAAGTCATTGTTTTGCTTTTTAATTTTTCAAAAATGATGAGCTCCAGTGTAATAAGCCTCGGAGTTGTCAATGCTAGATAGATCTGGAGTGGCATGGTGATTAGCTCAAGTGTGGGGTTTCCAAGGAGCCTGATTGCGAGGCAGCATCCGAGTAAGTAGCATAATTGACCTGTGCACGAGATTGATTCGGTTGATTTGGGTACTGAGAAGGTAGATGACCTATGCCACAACGGTTACAATGACCATACACCGTATTTTGAGTGGAAGCCCAAGAGAATTGTCGGGTGCCACTATTGTCCCGATTACGAGAATTTGAAGCTGCACGGAAGTTACCACACGAAGAGCCACGAGAGCCATGGTTGCCTTGGTTGTTGTTGTTGAAAGACCGAGAGCCAAAGAAAGCTTGCGGGCGTGGTGAAGTAACAGGATTGAGTTGATATCCTAACTGAGAGGCCATGAGTTGAAGATTATGAAGTTGTTGCTGAATATAGTCAAGGTTGGCTGCTGTGGAGGTGTAGTGGCAGCCGAGAGAGGCTGCTGTGTTGGTGTGGCAGCCGCTAAAAATGCTTGTGGAGCTCGTTGAATGGGCCAAAAGATTGGCCTTGAGGCCATTATATTCTTCACGAAGCCCTGCAAGGGTAAGCATAACAAGATCCTTATCTTTCATCGGTCCTCCGATATTAGCCAAGGCAGTGCGTATTCTTGTGCCCGACTTAGATAGTCAGCAGGTTTCTCATCACCCTTCATGGTGATTCTGAGCAGCAGATTTTTTAAAGTAAATTCATGAGAAGAGGTAACTGGTGCATACGCCCGTTCTAAAGATAGCCATACCTCACGTGAAGAGGTAACTGGTGCATACGCCCGTTCTCATCACGCCCGTTCTAAACAATTGTTGAAATATTAATCTAATTTTTTTTAATATAGTTTTAGATTTGGTGTTATCTTTCCTTTCAACTTACCGCAAACGTGATCTGTTTTTTAATTTAATTTTATTTATTGGACGACAATTGTTTATTGCAGCTGGTGGGGTGCGCGGGGAAGCGTATCGTGATGTATTAATAGATGGATTTGCTCCACCCTCGAGCGTTGCCCCAATGTTCCCATTTTATGATAACACCTCAGAATGGGATGATTTTGGTGAAGTAATTAATCCCGATGATTATGTAATCAAGGATGAAGATATGGACATGGGATCTATGCCTGTAAGTTCGATTTAATTTCATGTATGTAAAGTTACCTCTTTTATGTATATATAGAAGTGGTTTGTAATATACGTTTACTTTGATGAGATTAGGTGGGTGGAGATCTTGATGGAAAACTCGATGAAAACACTGCTAGTTTAATGCTTGAATACTTGATACAACCCCATCAAAAGTCGTATCTTCTGAACTTACTGTAAGTTCCTTCACATGAATTTTACCAGCAAGAAATTATTTTGCAGGCAATGATAAATTGACTTTTGCCATAAATTATTATTCAACTTACGTTTATTAATTATCTTATTATATAAGTATTTTGTCTGCCTCAGGTCCAAGTCAAATGCTCATTGGTTTACATGGATTTTGAAGGACGGTCTGATGGTCGATCAATCAAATCAATTCTTTCTCATGTTGCCCCTTTGAAACTTGTATGAATTTTCTTCTTTTTTTTTCTAGCAAATTATTTTCTGCAATTATTGTTGAACTGTTAAGATATTAAAGTCTTCTTTATTAGGTGCTGGTGCATGGATCCGCAGAAGCCACTGAACATCTGAAGCAACATTGTCTGAAACATGTCTGTCATGTATATGCTCCTCAAATTGAAGAAACAATTGATGTCACATCAGATTTGTGTGCATATAAGGTACATAAAAAGTTTAATAGGATGTTGTTTTGCACAATTTATCGTCAAATCCACATTTGATTGGTTTGTTGTTGTGGAAATAGGTGCAACTCTCTGAGAAACTGATGAGCAATGTTCTTTTTAAGAAGGTTAGGCTATTATTAGAATAATATAGTTTTAGTGATCATATCTGATAATAAAAATTATGCATTTTGACCCGTTTTCACTACAGCTTGGAGATTATGAAATAGCATGGATTGATTCTGAGATCGAGAAAACAGAGAGTGGCACGTTGTCTTCACTCCCCCTTTCAACAACAGCTCCTCCTCACAAATCGGTACTTGTCGGTGATCTAAAAATGGCAGACTTTAAGCAGTTTCTCTCCGGAAAGGGTATTCAGGTAATTTCTTCTCTTTTTCTTGCAGTAAAATCAACTGCATCTCATAACATCTTTCCAAGTTACACCTTTCTGAGTACCGTTCATAATGGTGGTTCATGTTATGCATCGTATATCGAATAAACCATTTCAGGTAGAATTTTCGGGCGGTGCCTTACGATGTGGTGAGTACGTGACACTGAGGAAAGTCGGCGATGCTAGTCAGAAGGTGTGTATTAAGAATATTAATTAAAGTTGGTAAAATGAGTGGGTCAGGTAGGTTGAGTAACGGGTCAAAACGGGTATCTTTATTCTTTAGTGGGTCGGGTAGGTTGAGTACGCATATGGGTTAAAATTAGTGATGTGACTGGGAAGACTCTGTCCTAGTTTTTTTTCTTATACCACGGCTGGTGTTTTTATGCATTAGTTATGTATATATATTATGAGCCAATTCACTTTCTTAATTTTCATTTGTATGGTGTAGGGTGGTGCTGCTGCTATCCAACAAATAGTTATCGAAGGTCCGTTATGTGAGGAGTATTACAAGATTAGAGAATACCTCTATTCACAATTTTACTCGCTTTAAGTTAGAATCTAGGGTTTATGTTGTAATTGGCCTGTGGGGCCTTGTAACATTTTTCTGACACTGCAGACTGGATCTTGAAATTGAGCTTCTTTACGGCTTTGAGCCCTGGTTGGTAATTTACATTGGCCCGAACTTGAATTGTTCGCAGGTTCAATTAGAAATGACTGGACCTATTTAAGCTAAACCCGAAACCTCTGAATTTCGTATCAAGTTCGTGTCTTATGAAAGTTCACACGTCTACTTGCAAAGCAAATAACAGAAATAAACGTTGTGAGCGTTTAGTAGAGTTATGATTTACATGGGGTTTTTAAAATGGTTAAAAAAAAACCAGCTCACATAATCCATCTAGGGACCAAAAACATTAGACGCGACATGATAGGTGTTTGTATTTAAAATGGTTAAAATTGATTAGGTAGTAATTTTTGCCCCTAAAAGAGTTTACATAACATTCATGTTAATATAAAGTCATCTGGCATTTGAGGGTGTATCAACTAAAAGTTATTGAAGTAAGTTCAAAGTAGTTGTTAGAGAAAACAAACTATATAATTAAATTCAATCAATAAACTTTATAATACGAAAAAAAAAATTCAACTCTGAGTGCATGTTCAATTTTAACACTTAAAAGACATTTTCTTTTCTTTTGAGAATTATAGTGTGACAAAAGTACACACGGAATTATGGATGTAGTCTAATGCTGGAGGGTGGGGGAGCGGGGGACACCGCGCCGCCTCTCCCTTTCCCGTGAATCTCCGGGGTGGCCATGGCAGGGCTGAGGAGACAAAGGACATTGTGAAAGCGACGTGTGGCCAATTACATTCCGGGATCCACTATACAATGAATCTCCATTAGCGGTCATCACAAAAGAGACCACTAGGACATCCTGATAGCGATGTCTAGCCAATGGCACACCGCGGATGTACACCCTCTGCCACCACTAATGGTAAGTAGGGAGGGGACCAAATGGATATTCCGACAATGACACCTCGTCTAACTATATCTCACTATCCCGGCTATAAATACTACACTTCATCAAGGTGAAATCATTCTTCACTCTTTTTTAGTCTCGCTCATCAATTACTCACTTAAGAACGATGCTTTCTCATGCCGGAGAATGATTATGAAAACCCCCAATCTTTCCTAGTAACCAGTCTCACGGTGTTTAGTTTTGTAAATCGATCCACTGTGTCACTTTGGTGGACAAGGCAATGATAGATAGAGCATAGCCTTCTTGCAGAGGTGCCAAGGCTCTATCCTGGGCCCACCCGGGTTTTCGTCTCACCGTGTGTTACGCCAGAAAGTTCTGCTCTTGTGGTGGCACAACGACTGTCAAGTGGTAGCCGGTAGTATGGTTTTCCGGGGGAACGCCCGAGCCAAACTCTGAAGCCAGCGTGGGCCCGGTTAAGACAAGATAGTTTGGCCGGAGTGAAGCAACGGGGCTCTCCAATTTGAGGTGTGCAGTAACCTAATACAAGAAAGTAGCCGCTCCAAAAAAATATAAAACCGCAAAAAAAAGTTACACTTCAAATACAGAGTTGAGCCGTAGCCCGTGATTCCCCTAACTATATTATACCTCTGCCGCTGATTTCTTTTAACTACCCATCTTTCAAGTCTTTGTATACTCCACCCACCACCGTTGACTACTCCTTCCCGGTCAACTGATCAACCCAGTGACAACACCGCCCCTCACACCGTCGTGACTGTCATCGTCATCCTCCTCACAAGGTCAGATCCACTCTCTCTCTCTCTCTCTGTATCTCTCTGTTTATATATCTATATGTATCTCTGTTATGCCGTAATTTTTTTTGACTAATTGGGTTTCTAAGATATCTGAAATGTGTTCACTTCGATTAATTTTAGTTATTTTATTTTAGTTATTTTGATGATTTCCCCCCTTTGCCGGTGTGAATATGTGATCACTGTATATTATGGTATAAAAGCCCCAAACAAATTTCTATCACTCTTGATTCTTTCGACCGATTTGGGGGCGGGTTCCAATCTAGGGTTCATATGGGGAATCAAAGTGTTGACAACTTAAAACTAGTAATTGTTTTTGAGGTTTTTTTGTTTTATAAAATAGTTAAAACTAGTAAATTACAACTACAGGGACTGTTTGTGTAATAAATAAAACTTAAAAACTAACTTCAGTTAAAAAAAAATAACGAAAGTTCATTGAGTACCAACATGTTGATAGATAGGATTATTGTATACCAATTACGTAGGTAAGATTATTATTTACCAACGGGACAAAGGTTGGTTTATTAAAAACCAATTTTTCTATCTATAATAGATAACACGTTTTGATACAATATCTATATACCTATCTATACTTTCTATTAAAATGTATTATGCATGGTTTTCTAAAAACCATCCGTGTTTGCACACAGGTTTTACTACTAGTATCAGAAAAAAAAATGTTGTATAAATAATTCTATATAAAAGTTATAAAATAATAGTATGGTATAAAATACTTATTTTAGTGGGCAAATAATTATCATGTGGACCCTTGAGAAATGACAGTGTCTTTGAATTTATTAAGCACTTTCCTTTAAAATTTCACAAGATATTTTTGTTTATATATATTTTTAATATTGTGTTCTTATTTTATGAAAAAGGTAAGAGGAAATTTCCTAGCCATATAATGTGATAAAATCATGCTTCTCTTTATATACATCTCATTTGAGTAGATAAAAACAATAAAAACAATACAACCCACATTAATCTTCATTTAAATTGGTTTCATATTACTCTACAGATTCTAAATACATCAATGGCATGTTCATCATCTTCTTCTCACTCTGCACCCGTCTCTTCTTCTCGTTCGTGCAAATATGATGTATTTCTTAGTTTTAGAGGAGAAGATACCCGCAAGACGTTTGTTGATCATCTATATTCTGCTCTTACACAACACCTTATCCGTGTTTACAAGGACGATGAAACACTTCCACGAGGTGAATCCATCAATAAATCCCTCTTCGAGGCTATCGAAGAATCACGAATTGCTGTCATAGTATTCTCCAGAAACTATGCGGATTCTTCATGGTGTTTAGAAGAACTTGCACATATTATGAAATGTAAGGATGAGAGAGAGCTAATTGTTATACCAATATTTTATGATGTGGAACCTACAGATGTGAGAAATCAGAAAAGGAAATTTGGAGAAGCGTTTTCCAAACAAGAGACGAAGAATGTCACCAAAGCTGAAATATGGAGAAAAGCACTTGTTGATGTGAGTAGCATCGCTGGATGGGAGCTCAAGAACATTGCCAACGGGTAAACTTTTTTATCTGAATTATTTGTGTACCGTTAATTAATGTGTTTTACAATTAATTACATTTGATATTAGAAGTTTTCAGTTACATTTGATAGTCATATGTATGTGTAAATAACCCAAGCTAGATCTTTATTTAAAATCAAAAGTGATCAGTGGCGGATCCAATAATATTTTGCATGGGGGCGGAATTTTTAGGGTTAGTTATCTATCGCGGAACTGTAGGTCCGACCCTTGAAGTGATCCTTTACATTGAATCCTCGATAATGGGTGTGTTAGTCAAATTATATAATATTATAAATATGCTATTTTGTCACAACCAACTAGCCCCTCAACTTTAATAATGACATATTTAGCCTCTTAACTAAAAGAATTTTAGTTCCTCAGCTTTAATAATAAACAACGTTAGCCCTTAAACTTATTAACATGTTTAGCCTCTCAATTTTAATAGTGAACAACTTTAGCCCCCTAAACCTTAATAATGACATGTTTAGCCTCTTAACTAAAACATCAGAGAACTTTAACACTCGCAATTTACTTAATTTTGTCTACGTTTGAACCCGCCGCGGAACGCAGGTACCGGGTGATAACCCACTAGTTTTCATTAAAAAAAAACAATTTCTACTTTATATTATATTGTGTGCATGAAAATACAAATTCATTTTTATATTCATTAGCTTGTAAAGCGGTTGGAGTTAAGAGTGGAGGTGAAGAGCTCGATCCTTTGTAAAGCCAATTTTTTTTACACCCCTAAATTAAAATGTTTAAAAAGATTGCCGTAAAAAAAATAAAAAAAAATCGAAATGGTGTTTTTCGGTCCCTTACAGCAGTTGTAAAAAGGTGATAACAAAAACATGGCATCACTTTTTACAGCATTTACGGCTGCCGTAAATGAAAAAAAAATATAGTTTTTTTTTTGTTTTGGAAAATTTATTTTTTTTAGGATTTTTGGTAAATTTTTTTTTGAAAATATCTTTCGTTAGAACGAGTTCTCTAAGTTCTCACAGCTCGTATAAATTTTCATTTTACCCTAACCCTATAAATTTTGAATTTGAAATGTTTTTGACCAAGTTTTTACGGTTTTTTCATTCGTTCTCTTGGTTCTCGTGATATTTAGCGTTCTTATTTAAACTCTTCCATGTATATATATTTATGTATATATATATATAGAATAAGTATAATGTACATTACGGCTTATCCTACAAAACGTACGCGACGAAATAACGCAAGTTATAAATGGAACATAATCACGCATGGGAAGTTATAAATTGACCTAATCACGCATGGAAAGTAGTTATGTGCTTTATTACGCATGCATGTTCAAATCACGCATGTTTAAATAATCACGCAGGGGACTGATTAATCACGCATGGATCTGATCTGACGGTTACTATACTCGCGTACGTGAAGTATGATAAGCCCTAATGTATGTTAACCGCACTCTATATATATATATAAGCTAGGCTAAGGCTATCCTACTTGCATAGTATATGTAGGTGAAAAGGTTATCCATTTAGATGGATTGATTAGGTGACTTCACCGTATTAGTGCATCCATAAGTTATTTTTTTTATTTATGTACATTAATTTTAAATTCGTGATTATCTTTATTCAGTTAAATATCTCAAATTTACAACTCAATTCTCTTTAGTTTGTGGATATAATAAATTATCCATATATCGAATATGCAGGCGTGAATCACAATTCATCAAAAATGTTGTCGATACAATTCTGGATAGGCTCTTCGCGTTAAATTCATGTGTAGATGAATGTCTTGTTGGAATGAGTACTCGCTTCCAAGATTTGAAATCATTATTAGACATTGGATCAGGTGATGTGCGTATGGTTGGGATATGGGGGGTTGGGGGCGGTGGTAAGACTACTCTTGCTACTTCCGTTTATATGAAAATGTCTCAACATTTTCAAGGTCACTGTATTTTGGAGAATGTTAGAGAGGATACAAGCAAGCATGGCTTAAAGAAACTACAAGAGAATATTTTATCATCTCTTTTCAAGAAAGAAGTGAACGTAGATAGTGTTATCGAAGGAAAACACAAGATGAAAAGTATGTTATGTCATAGAAAAGTGTTGGTAGTTCTTGATGATGTCGATCAACTTGGCCAACTAGAGGCGTTAGCTGGAAAACATAATTGGTTTGGTAGTGGGAGCAGAATAATAATCACAACTAGAGATGAACATTTGCTAAGAACCCACAGGGTAGACCACGTCTATCCTATCACATTATTATCAAATGATGATGCTACTCAACTCTTTAAAAGGCATGCATATAATGAAAAAGAACCTATAGAAGATTATGCTAAATTTTCTCTACGTGCAATATCTTATGCTTCTGGGCACCCCTTGTCACTTAAAGTTTTAGGTTCTTTTCTGTATGACAAAAATAAGAACGAGTGGATTAGTGCCTTGAAAAAGCTAAAAGACATCCCAAATCCAGATGTCATGAACATAATCAAAACTAGTTATGATGGACTTGAATCTTACGAGAAAGAGTTATTCTTAGATATTGCATGTTTCTTTAGACGGTGGAACACGGATAAGGTAGTTCAAATACTTGAAGCTTCTGGTTTTCACCCTAAGATTGGGATGAAGGTGTTAATACAAAAAGCTCTTATAACAATTGTGAATGACATCGTTGATATGCATGATGTACTTGAAGAAATGGGACGCTACATTGTCAGAGGGGAACATCCGAACAATCCTGAAAAACATAGTAGACTCTGGATACATAAAGAAATTAAAGAATTGTGTTTCAAGGATGAAAGAATGGTAAAGATTAACCTTTTATAAAACATACATTATGTTATATGTTTACTAAATGATTCTCAATCCACGCATTGTTTCCTGCTTCATTTTAGGAATATGACAAGACTGAAGCCATAGTCTATCACTTTGGTGGTGAACATGATGATACATCACGCTTATGTAAGATTGTGTCAAAGATGAAGAAACTAAGGTTGCTTAGAGTGGCTACCGATAATGATTTTTTTTTGGGGGTAAAGACTACCTATGATGATAACGAGAATGTTGGAGGGGCTAATTTTCTTTCAAATGAATTGCAATATATTCACTGGTACAAGTATCCTGCCAGTCCATTTCCACACAATTTTCAACCAATGAAGCTTGCTGTTCTAGAAATGTATCACAGCAAGCAAAAAGAACTTTGGAAGGGTTATAAGGTAATTCATTATAGTTTTTTGCTTAAAGTATTTTTATCTTTTTTTTTAAGAATGGAAAACTTTATACATAATCATATACAACATTTAAATTTTTTAGTTTGTTATAAATAAATAGTTTAGTTATAAATGAAAAGTAGAAACTACCAAAGATGTATAAACATTTCTTTTTTAAAAACTAACCTATGGTGCCTTGATACATATTTTGACCAAAGATCAAATACAAATAAGCTTATTGTACAAAACATACGAATAGAGTGAAAAAGTAAAAAAAAAAAAAAAAAACACGGTGACATTTTCGTGATTATTTATTCGTAGAGTAAGTATTTTATCCGCAGATTAATTATCTTAATAAACTAGTAGAGTAACTATGATACACATGTAGAGTAATTTTGAATTTTATATTGTTTGATATCCCGATAGAGTAATTTTGAATTTTATGTTGTTTGATAAACTTGTAGAGTAAATGTGTTTGTTATTTTTATATTATTTTTTTGATGAACTCGTAGGGTAATTATGATGCACTTGTAGAGTAATAATAATGAAAAGAGTAATTATGATACAATTGAATAGGTAATTTTGGAATTATATGTTGTTTGATGAACTTTGTAGAGTAATTGTGTATGTTATGTTATTTTGATAAACTAGTAGACCATTTATTTTTAACTTGTATAGGTAATTGCATTGCATTAGACCAAACTGTATAACTCATAGCCCCTTTCATTTTAAAAGACACAAGGTAAGATTACTAGATTTTAATAGATGAAAGTATAATGGATCACTTGCATCCAACTTATTGACAAGAATCTCAGTAGGAGGATTACTATTACCACCGGTCTCAACAATATCATCTACCATGTTTGTTTACACACCAAATAATACACAAGAATTAACAATCAATAGTATCACTATAATCAACGGAACTAAAAACACACCACAAATGGCGAAGCCAAGTCAGAGTGTCCGATCAGTGGTTCATCACTCAAAAGTGCCACCACAATAGCTTCTTCAACTTCTAAGAAGCCCATGTGTCACAAGCCCAACCAGTACCTTGCTACATCCCAAGTGTTCACAAGCCCATCCGGGTGCAAGTCCATCATCCAATTCAGCTCAACATATAACAAATAAAATAATTAGCTCAACATATAACAAATAAAATAATTAGAAATATATTAAGTATAAACTTGATAAAACGTAGGTATAAAATTGTATTTATGTGTACACATTTTTAACAAAACCCATTAAGTATAAATTAGTTTTTTTTATTATTAAAAAATAAAATAATGAAACCGAAGCCACTCTCATTGTTGTTTAACTTCTGAATTTTCTTGATATCAAAACTAATAATGCAAAACTCAAATCAGGAACTAAAATCAAACAATCCAACTATTCGTAACTTAGCTACAATTTATTTGATTTCCCACCGGAAGATATAACTTATTTATTAGATCATATCAATTCTCATAAACTCGTATATATTAACTTGTCTGTTTGTAGCATCTACCACAGTTAGAAGTGCTTGAACTTGTTTGCCTGCTGGAGCTAATTAGCACACCAGATTTTGATGGACTCCCACGTCTTAAAAGGTTGATTCTCAGTCATTGTTGGAAGTTGGAAAAGATTCACCCATCATTTAGAAATCATACAAGTCTTGAACACTTAGAGGTATCATATTGTTCCGAGCTAAGGCTTCCAACAATTAGTCAGATGAAAAACATAAAGGTTCTACGAATAACGTCTTGTTATCTAAAAGATGGAGATATACCATATGGTATTGGTGAATTATCCAACTTACAAGAGTTAAATCTATGTTCTAACAATTTTTCACGACTGGATTTCAACTTCTCGCAACTTACACGACTCAAAAGTCTCGACGTGACATGGTGTAACAATCTTCTTGAATTGCCCGAGCTCCCATCAAGTTTAGCTATTTTTACAGCAGATCAATGCAGGTCACTTACACTTGTCAAAGATTTTAGCACAAAATGTAAACACTTATGTCAAGTCTCACTTCCAGTTGAAGTTGAGTGGAGTGACAGATTACTACAATCCATGCTTAAGGTATCTCTCGTTTTGAAAATCAAATTAGTTCTATGTATATCAACCATGTTAATGGTAATTAGAATTTAATTAATTTGTGTTAATGAATTAGGGAACAAGTATTGAAAATGGTTGTATGCTTCTCCAACTTGGTGACCTTAAGATTCCAAAGGGGTTTACACCTCTTTTGCGTAGAGGAGGTAGTTGTAGATTGGAACTTCCAGAGAATTGGTGTAATGACTTCACTGGTTTCTTAATGTGCATTGTTACTTCATATGACTTCTACTACATGACTGGGTGTGATATAAGTATGAAGCAGGAAAGTGGTATGGATTTCGAAGATGATGGGGTTTGGGAGGAGAGTGATGGTGGTCTTCATACATTGGTGTGGTATGTTTCGTTTGGTTCATTAAGACACACTACTTGGTGGTATCAAACACACAACGCGGTTTCTCTTAAAATTGAAAGTCATTTGCGTATACTATTTCGAGGTCGCTACGATTATGGTTTTGGAGTTAGACTCGTTGAGAAGAAAAGTAGAAGTGGTCAAACAGAAACATCAACATATTCTTCTTCTCATTATACCCCTAAGATCAAAATTCAACATGACTCAACATCTGAACTAAAGGTATCCTTACATCCATATCTTCCGTGGTAAGGAAGTGGAAATCTGTTGCGCAAGTCTGGAGATCAAACCTCGGTAACACATGATTTACACCAGACATGTGATTTATCTCCATCATATTGGCGTACACGTGATTTACCGGTCGGTGGGGGACGCCTAGTGGTGGCGTACGCAATTTTTTTTCAACATCTCCACCAATGTTATGAACTACCAGCATCATACTTTATTTTGAGCTTCAGATGTTTTTGAATTTATAAATCAAGCTGGGGGTAAATTTGGGATGTACAGACTAGATTTTTGGAAGTATATGAGAAGACAGCTCATCGGAAAAAAGCGCATCAGAAGTGATGCTTGAATTGGCTTATCTTTTTGGGATGTACAAACGATTGGGTGATGCTTTTGTTGATTTGCTTTTAGTTTGGATTTAGTTAATTAATTGATTGTTTTTTCTTTTTAATTGCAAATTTTATTATTTACTACTTGTAGGTAGGGGTGCAAACGAGCCGAGCCGAGCCCGAGCTCGACCAGGCTCGAGCTCGAGCTCGTTTAACATATGAAAGCTCGAGCTCGAGGTCGGCTCGATTCGAGCTTTAGAGAAATAAAGCTCGAGCTTGGCTCGAAGGTAATTTTTCAAGCTCGAGCTCGGCTCGGGCTCGACTCGTTCAGTATTTATTAATTAATTTATATTAATTTTAATTATTATTATACATATAATTAAGTTATTTTTTATGTTTGTATAAATGGTAATTATTATTATATAAATATATGTTTAATATATCAATAAAAAATATATATAAACAGAAAGCTCGTTTAGGCTCGCGAGCCGGCTCGAGCTCGATAAGCGAAGCTCGGGCTCGGGCTCGTTTACTAAACGAGCTTGTTTTTTAGGCTCGGGCTCGAGCTCGAGTAGCTCGGCTTGTTTGCACCCCTACTTGTAGGCAGAGTTGGATCCAAATTTTTTTTTCATGGGAAGCGGAATTTTTTTTCATTAGGGACGGAAAAGGGTTTGTTGTTTATGCTAAATACTAAAAAACTTCGGTCCAATCCGAGTTAGGTCGAATCGGGTCGGTTCACGTAACAAAAGGATAAAACTACATTAAATTTCAAAAATATTATAAAAATATGTCAATCTTCATTGGAATAGAAATACAAGATCTATATAGTCACTTTCTTCTTAAAAGCCATTACATACGATGACAAAACTAGAAATTTTATTCGAAGATTTTTTACAATTGCTAGTATTAATCAGTTACTATTTTTACGAGCAATCTCATCTTTTCATAATTTAAATTCTTAATCAGTGTTTTTCTGAATATCTAGTAAAATAGAAAACACAAAATATTAAATAAGATTAGTAAAGTTGTTATGTCACTCTATTTTTTTTGTTAGTAGTTAGACCATGTGTAATGGTGGAACAAAATAATGCCCCCACCATGGGGCATTATTCGACACGTGTCGGTCCAGTCAGCATGGGGCATTATTGGGCGTTATTGCAAAAGTGACGTAGTGGGAATAAAGCCCAATAACACCCCTTCCAATCAATAAATAATTATTATTTTTTATAGAGAAAAGAATTAAAAAAAGAAAAAAGAAAATGAAAGTAAACTATGTCAGAGTATTTATTTGAGAAATTGGATTTAAATAATCCGAACTTTCACCTGTTGGCCAATAACACTCCGAACTTTCAGTTTGGTCAGCAGCACTCTCAACTTTCATCCTATTTTCCCAAAACACTCCCAAACTAACATATCACTAACCAAGTTAGTTTTTAAGTTTTATTTATTACACAAACAGTCCCTGTAGTTATAATTTACTAGTTTTAAGTTTTATTTATTACACAAACAGTCCCTGTAGTTATAAAAAAAATCATAAAAATAAAAAAAAAATCTAAAAATTCAAAAAAATCATAAAAATTCAAAAAAAATCAAAAAAATTCAAAAAAAATCAAAAAAATTCTAAAAAAATCAAAAAAAATCTAAAAAATAAAAAAAAATCATAAAAAATCATAAAAATTCTAAAAAATATCAAAAAAATTCTAAAAAAATCATAAAAAACCGTTTCGACCCGTACCGTTTCGACGCGAACTGTTTCGACGCGTACCGTTTCGACCCGTACCGTTTCCACCCGGACCGTTTCGAACCGTACCGTTTCGACCCGGACCGTTTCGAACCGTACCGTTTCGACCCGGACCGTTTCGACGCGTACCGTTGAAACGGTACGGGTCGAAAACGGTACGGGTCGAAACGGTACGGGTCGAAACGGTACGCGTCGAAACGGTTCGCGTCGAAACGGTTCGCGTCGAAACGGTACGGGTCGAAAACGGTACGGGTCGAAACGGTCCGGGTGGAAACGGTACGGGTCGAAACGGCCCGGGTTGAAACGGTACGCGTCGAAACAGTTCGCGTCGAAACGGTACGGGTCGAAACGGTTTTTTATGATTTTTTTAGAATTTTTTTGATATTTTTTAGAATTTTTATGATTTTTTTTTATTTTTTTAGATTTTTTTTGATTTTTTTAGAATTTTTTTGAATTTTTATGATTTTTTTGAATTTTTAGATTTTTTTTTTTATTTTTATGATTTTTTTTATAACTACAGGGACTGTTTGTGTAATAAATAAAACTTAAAACTAGTAAATTATAACTACAGGGACTGCTTGTGTAATAAATAAAACTTAAAAACTAACTTGGTTAGTGATATGTTAGTTTGGGAGTGTTTTGGGAAAATAGGATGAAAGTTGAGAGTGCTGCTGGCCAAACTGAAAGTTCGGAGTGTTATTGGCCAACAGGTGAAAGTTCGGATTATTTAAATCCAATTTCCCTATTTATTTTAGTCAAACTTACTTGGAACTATCCCATTGGCCACATGCATTTGCATGTCAGAGTATTCAGCGTTTTCTTAAAAACGCCGGGATGCATTTTTTTCAAATATAACGCCGGAAAACGCCCGGTGTAATGGGTGAGGGGCGTTTTTGGGCGTTATTTTTGATTTTTTTTTTTAAAAACGCCCCACTACGGGTGGTCTTATGATGTACATGACATAACAAATTAGGAATGGATCTTTAATTAAATAAGCATATATAACAACAGGGGTTGGTTCAGGTACAAACCATATTTATCCTACAAACCGTAAGAACAGATCTTAACACTTAAAAAAAGTTAAATTAGCACATACCAAAACAATACATACATAAAAATAGCATTTTTGAATTATATTAGCACATAAAAATTAATCAAGATAACTGATTTTAGCACACATTTGAATAATATCAGCACTTTTCTTAATCAACACATTGAAAACAAAAAGAAGATCCAAATAAAGAATTAATTGCGTGTTAACATATTTATAGCGAATTCAATATAATTGATATTATTTAGGATATTATTTTATCATTTCTCTATAATGTGTTGGATGCCACGTGACATTTTTTAAATGGTTCTTACGGTTTGTATGCAAAATGTAGTTTGTATTTGATCTTACTCCTATAACAACAAATGGTCTCTACGCCGATTACCAATTTCCAAAAAAAAGCGAAAGTAATGAAAAGAGGTCAAATTTTAAACGAACGCACGCGGTCTACTATTAAACTTAGGGGCCGTTTGACAACTTCTGAATGGTTAAGTGCTGAACCAGTAAGAAATTCTGAACCATTAAGAGCCAATATAATTAGGGCTGTAAAAGAGCCGAGTCGAGCCGAGTCGAGCTAGACCCAGCTCGGCTCGAACTCGATTCGAGCTGGCTCGGCTCGAGATCGAATTTCAAATCAAGCTGAGATTTGAGGCTCGAGCTCGACTCGATTAGAATTCAAGCTAGCTCGGCTCGGCTCGATCTAGCTCGACCTAACAAAAAACCGCAAAATTTACTACTTAAAAAACTCTTAAAAATGAGACTAAGGGTCATAATTGCCATTTAGTTTAACCATATGGCTAAATATGCTAGTATAAATAGTTAATTCACTTTGTACATTGTCTTTACATTTTTTATAGGGGAAATATTCCCTTAGTTTTGGTTTTCTAAGCGATATGGGACAAATAAAAATAAGGATGTAAACCTTATCGAGCCAGCTCACGAGCCGAGCCAGACCAAGCTCGAGCTCGGCTCGTTTACAAACCGAGCCGAGCCGAGCCGAGCTGGCTTGTTAACAACCGAGCCAATTTCGAGCCGAGCTTTCTTCGAGCCTTTTTCGAGCGAGTTGCGAGCCACGAGTTTTTTGAACACCACCCCTAAACATAATGCTTAACCGTTCAGAGGCAAATGTTTAACCAATTCAGATAAGAGCTTTTAAACATTCAGACTCAATATAATGCTTAACCATTTAGAGGCAAATGTCTGAACCATTCAGACATTTGGTCATTAAACAAACAGTCTAAACCATTAAGTGCTAAACCAGTAAGAGGTCTGAACCATTAAGAGGCTCATTAGGAGGTAAACAAACAGCCTCTTAGTCTAGTGGTTTTGTCTAATTACCGAATTACCCCTATCTTAATACCCATCTTCAACAATTGCCAATTGCTGCAAGTCTGCAACCTTGAATGATCGGAAAACTTCCGATTAACACAATTATCATTTTTTTTTCTTTTAGTTCTGATAATCATTTCTTCAACTATTCGCTATTTTAAGGGGTGCGATGCCAAAATTTCATGGGGGACGCTCGAGATTTTCAAGTACATTTAACACTAAAAACCAAAATTTTAAGTGGGCGGCTGCCCCCTTGGAGAGGCAGTCGGTCCGCCCCTGCTTGTGGGACTTGAATCGAGGACCTTCCCGACTTAGATACTTCTAGAAGTTTTGCTTCTCCCATTAAACCACCAACCCTAATAGTAACTAGTTCTATACCCGTCCGATGGACGGGTATATGTTATAATACCATAAGTATTGGTTTAACATCATAGTCTTGTTCCCAAAAACAATGGTTGTTTCAGTACATTTAAATAATGGCATGTATATCATTAGACCGTGTGTAGTGGGGCGTGATTTATAAAAATTTTTCAAAAAAAAAACGCCCTATAACGCCCCGGTAACCACTACACCCGGCGTTACCGGGCGTTATTTTTCAAAAAAAATGAATCTGGCGTGATTATTAAAACGCCATTTTGCAATTGTTGGAGCTTTGACTTATGTTGACCCACCAATGAGAAATCACTTTGTTTTTTTTTTTTTTTTTTTTTTTTTTTTTTTTGTTTAAGGATTGAAAGGGGCATTATTTGGGCATTATTCTCACTATGCCACTTTTGCTATAATGCCCCATCGCTGACTAGGACGCCACGTGTCAGATAATGCCCCATGGTGGGGGCATTATAACACATTACCACTACACATGGTCTTAGTAAAGAAAAGTGGAGCTCCCCTTAACCATGTCAAGACTAACCAACGTTCAAACCGATTGGCATTGGTTCCATCACTTTTCCATGCCATTTAGTAAACCAAACATATAAAAATAACAATAATAAAAGTAAATAAATAAACTCACGTGGCTCCAAGCTGTTTACCAATACTTGTTATAATATGACTACAAAAGCTACCCGTAATTATCTTTTTTTAGTTAATAGAATGTGGGAGGCTATAAACATCAAAAATACATTAGTGACGAATTTCAATCATTTCACCCGTTTCCTTTGAACTTACCTTTTTTACTTGACCCAGTACCGATAAACCACAACCCAAAGCGAGCCATTTTAAATAGATATTTCCAACTCTAGAATATTATAGTGGTAAGGGAGAGACTTAGTGTTCTAAGGGACCCAAGTTTGATTTCTGTCATCCTCATTATATTTTGCAAGGGAGACTAGACAAATAGATAGTGATCGCTAGTTCGATCCTTGAACTGAGCGGGTTTTTTACCTCACCGCACTGTCGTGCCTTCGGGCGAGTGTTCACGGGCTTCGGCCCTAGGTGAGGGTTTTTCCCGGTTTGGAGGCGAGTATATCCCGATGTGAATTTCGTCAGTAACCCATTTGGAGGATTCATTGGCCGTTAAAAAAATATTCCAATTGGTCTTCCTAAAAAGGACTATTTTGCTTCTGCCTTTTTTTGCTTGTCTTTATGATAGAATGATAGATTGCATTGCATTGCCATAAGCTATAGGATCACAAAACCACAATTAGTACTCAATACTCGTCAGTTTTAAGCATTAATGCATCCAAATCCACTTCAAAATCATATGGTTAACAAAAGCAAGCTTCATTGAAAGAAACTGAAAATTTGGTTATTAATCCACAATTAGCAAGGTATATTATTCCATATACAAATAAGTAAGTTTTTTGTGCATAACCACTTGTACCTTGTGCTTTATGAGTTTTTCAAAAAAAAAAAACTTGATTTTTTTACTTTTAACCCAAAGGTTTTTAGCTTTTCTAATTTTAACCCTACATAATTTGTTTTTTTTACTTTAACCCAAAACGACACTTGATTTTTTACTTTTAACCTAAAGGTTTTTAGCTTTTCCAATTTTAACCTTACGTAATTTGTTTTTTTTAACTTTAACCCAAAATTTTTCATTATTTGCGATTTACTTCATAACTTTTGTCACTTATACTTTTCATCTTTGGCAAATTTTCGTTTTACGTATAGTTCTAAATTTTTCGACTTAATACAACGCAACGTACGAGTGTGGTTCAACTTTTTTATGTTTTGTTTCAAATTTTGCAAGTTAACACGTCGCAACGTACATGTGTGGTTCAACGTTTTTTACCTCTATTTTTTCATGTTTGACAGGTTCGTCGCACGCATAGATCCTAGTTCGAGTCAGTGTTGGTGGTCGATGACGGTTGTGTGACATTAATAATATTTGACATCGTTTTACGTCCCGCCGCAACGCGGGGTGTGCTTTGGGGGTTTTCTAAATTTTGTGACTTAACACATCGCAACGTGCGTCTTTGGTTTAAAGTTTTTATGTTTCGTTCTAAATTTTGCGAGTTAACACAACGCAACGTGCGTGTGTGGGTGAACGTTTTTACATCGTCTATTTTTTCCCGTTTGATAGGTTTAACATAAGGTGTGGGTCCTAAATCGACTTAGTTATAACTAAAAAATCCTCAGTTCTAGTTTTCTATAATATTTGAACCACGTACTACAAGATTCAGGGTAACAGCAACTTAGAGTTTCATTTAAAATGCTTGATATCTTCGATTAGCCTTGTATAAGCATATTTCTACCCCCATAAGAGCGTATTTCAAAGCCTTACATGGCTGTATAACAAACCCTATTACATCAAAATTATTCCAGCCCCATACGGGTATAATTCCCAGTATAATTCCCAGCCCTGTGTGACTGTTTTTCGCACCATTTGCAGCTGTGTTTCTTAGCTTAATGTGCCTGTATAACAGCCCAGAACAGCCTAAAATACAAACTTTTATTCCAGCAAATTGAAGATAAAAAATGTTACTGTAAATCTATGCAGTTACACGGCAACAATTTTCACGTTTTAAATAGATAAAAAATTATATATACTATTAAGCAAAAAACACTTGAAGAGTGATTTACTGCTTTGATGCATCAGACTTCATAGTACAAAGTAAAATGTTTCAAGAACATCATCATAATCATCATGTACAACATAACAAATAAAATGTTATGCAGCAGAGTACGACACAACAAATTAAAATCTTTCAAGAACATCATAATCATCCTTCAATAACCACAATACAGATAAATGTAGCATCATGAATGCTTCATAAACTAAGGGTTTTGTACTTTCCTCAAATCTTTAATGCTTCTCTATGAAGACATGAAGTTCTTTTCCTTCCGTTGGGTTGGTTGACTTTCTATAAAGTGAATGTTTGTTAATATACTTTTAAACCAAACAAGATGCAACACATCATCATCATCATACTCAGTAAATCCCACCAATAGCAAAGCTAAGGTAGGGTCTGAGGAGGGTAGATGTAGACAGCCTTACCTCTACCCCGGAGGAATAGAGAGGCTGCTTCCGGTGAGACCCCCGGCTCGATTGTAGTTTTGTATCAAGCCTTGGACCTAAGACACATAACACTCAAACAATCGGGACAGAGACTGATTGGTGCATGTACCCCGTGTCTTTCAGCTATCAACGTCACCACATGATGCATAATTAACCATCCGCCGCTTTTAACGTTATTTTCACGAAATTAGTAAAATAACGTTAAAGTTAGTACCATTTCACTTTTGCCCCCCGAGCGCCCACACATATATACATTATATGTGCACACCGCAAGCGGGGCAAAAAAATGCAACACATGTTCTCAAAATTTTTGTTTTAACGGCAAATTTCTTTATTCTTGTCGTTTGTGGGACTTGAATCCAAGACCTCCCTCTCCTAAGTTTTTTAATGGCATTGCATTTGCCAATGAACCACCACCTCATTGGTACATGTTATCATAATTAATTGTACCTAAACTCACACACTTGAACCAACTAATCACTTCATTTAGGTGATTTCGATAAATCACTCAATTACCAAGAAATCACATAGGGTATTAGGCCGGAGGGTGTGGAGGCGCCACCGCGGCCACCTTACCTCCCATAACGCTTGGAGGGCGCCACCACCCACACCGCCGTCTTCAGGGAGGGGGCGCCATGGTGGTTTCGCCAAGATGGTAACGAAAACTGAAGGACTTTATCGATGAAGGACTGGTTAAATGGGGGGGGGGGGGGCGCTATAGCTTGAAGGGGCTTTATCCCACACCCTTCAAGTTAAGGGGAGAGGCCTTAAAGCCCCTGTGTGATGTGGCGTTGACGTAGCGTTGATAAAGCCCCACCAACACCCTCCAGCCTTAGGCTATGCGGTATGGTGATGGCCCATCCTTGGAGGATGATCCGCCACGTAGATCAGGTGTGAGGATGGGGCAAAGAGGATGGAGGTAAGGAAATGGGGGGTGTGCCTAATATATATATATATATATGAGTTGTATGTATATGTGTGTGTGAGGGGAGTTTGTCTTTTTGTGGATCGTCTTCACCGTCTACACCCCGACGATTTGGACGACGCCAGTGGGGGGGGGGGGGATGGGGGGAGGTGCGGCGCCGGTCCTCGACGATCCTAGGCCGAAGCCCACACCGTGCATGCTTAGAGGAATCAAATCTACAACATTTTTCTTGAACGACCCAAATTACACTGAATATGTCTTTATCATGGCTCGAATCCTTAATCTCAAAAGAAGTAATATTTTAACTTCAATGACTTTGTTAATTAAATCCAACCCAGAAGAACTTATAAGAAATTTATTAATATGAGAGTGTTGAAAAACATAAGAGGTCTTTGAAAATGTGCGAGAGGGCTAGGATTAAAAAGGGGAGACTATTTTCACACTTGGTGTGTAGATAGTCAGCCCCAAAAGATTTTTTGTCCTATATGCACACCCTGCAGTGTCGAGCTGTGTACAAAGTGCGGCGTTTTGGTCCGGTCAACCAGACAAAAACTGACGAATGTCTGACGGGTCTGTTGACCGGACCAAAACGCCGAGTTTTGGCTGCGTTTTGGTCCTGTAAACCAGACACCCGGTCAGTCTTTTGTCTGGTTGACAGGACCAAAACGCGGCCAAAGCGCGGCGTTTTGGTCCGGTCAACAGACCCGTCAGACACCCGTCAGTCTTTTGTCTGGTTGACCGGAACAAAACGCCACGCTTTAGCCACAGCTCGACACTGCAGGGTGTGCATATAAGACAAAAAAAATCATTTTTAGTGTGCATATAGGCATATGAGTGTGCCAATAGGTACACCCGATTAAAAATAGCGCTAGGCTTATAAATAGGGCTAACGTGATTTTCTTTAATTTCTGTACACATATATACACTAACACTTATTATAATAGAAAAAAATAATTACCGTCAAAGTGGTTGACAACTTTCATATACATGTACCTAATAAACCACAACTATAACAATCATAAAACATATTATTAATAAATTTAATAAAAGAGATAAATAAGAAAATAGGGGAGAGAAATTACCAGAGAATGACACGTGGCGAAAAAGGATTTTTGTTTATTAGTATTGAAAGATGTGTAGTTTAGTACCTTTAAATCATTATTCCAACCTGTTGACGCGATAAAAAATTGTTAATATAATTGCTTGTTTTATTATAAAAAATTGATTCTATTTAATTAGTCATATTTCAAATGATTTGACCCGTGACATAGTCACATGGTGTTAGAAATATACATTAATTCTGATAATCAATTCATACATGCAGCAACAACAGCATGCGAATTGTAATCGCTAAGAAGACTAGAGAAAGTCCACCCTTGTTTCCCTTCCATGTAAATGTCAGATAAAAAGGATACTTTTTTATCGCCAACATGTAAAACAGGTAAATAAAAAAAAACTAAAAAAGAAAATGGGCAAATGTGTAAAAGGACATAAAATATTTCAGGTCAATCCAACCCAGCCCATTTCAACTCAATTTTCTTATTGAAAGAGACACAATTTTCCCCATTAGCATTAGAGCCACTATCAGGTCCTAATATTAAATCAACTAGTTGTTTACCATGCGCGCGCGTTGCGGCGCGCTAAACCAAATCGTTCTATAAGAATGACAAAACATGTCAAATAACAAAAAGTAGCTCGAACTAAAACGTAACGTATTTTCGGTACCGGTTCGGCACCGGTATTCACCGATTTTTACCCTCAAATACCGGTGTTGTACCAGTACCAACCGGTACCGAACCGTACCGTACCAGGTATATTCGGTACCGGTACATACCTTTGGGGATTTCGGTAACGGTATTTTCGGTACCGATTGGTACCGAGCTCATAAAATCCTGTAGCAACGTAGCAATGCAAGTAATTGCACAGTTTAGATTACCTTTTATACACACAGTAAGTAAACTGACCGACATTATTCTTCAAACGATTCGAGATAAACGATGCGTAACCAGTCATATCCGGCATCGTGGAGTGCGTTAAAAAGGGAGCAATTGGACGATTGGATGCTGGGCTAGGTGTTTCTTGGAATGCCCACGGATTGTTCGGGTCAAAACCACGATTATGAGGATTCATTTTTCGTATTGTGGTTGGATGAGGATTGTTTTTAAAAAATAAGATAGAGATCATTATAGAAGAGGTGGAGTAGTTGTGGTAAAAAATGAATAGAAGTGTGAGTATTTATAGTGAATAGATAATTTTTTTTAAACACATAGCCGTTGGCCAACGGCTAGCCCAAACGGCTACTTGTCTTGGCCAATGAGATCCCGCCATGTCATCTTGATAGCCCCGCTCAACGCCCGGGCTGAAACCCCCGCCCAAGGGGCCACGCTGAAACCCAAGCCCACCCGGGGTGGTGACTTGGGCGTTTGTACCCAACCCAAGCCACAACCCCCGCCCCATACCCCATATTCTAATATTTCCTAGATCTTTTTTTTTAAACACATAGCCGTTGGCCAACGGCTAGCCCAAACGGCTACTTGTCTTGGCCAATGAGATCCCACCATGTCATCTTGATAGCCCCGCCCAACGCCCGGGCTGAAACCCCCGCCCAAGAGGCCACGCCGAAACCCAAGCCCACCCGGGGTGGTGACTTGGGCGTTTGTACCCAACCCACGCCACAACCCCCGCCCCATACCCCATATTCTAATATTTCCTAGATCTATTTTTTTTAACACATAGCTGTTGGCAAACGGCTAGCCCAAACGGCTACTTGTCTTGGCCAATGAGATTCCGCCATGTCATCTTGATAGCCTCGCCCAACGCCCGGGCTGAAACCCCCGCCGAAACCCAAGCCCACCTGGGGTGGTGACTTGGGCGTTTGTACCCAACCCACGCCACAACCCCCGCCCCATACCCCATATTCTAATATTTCCTATATCTTTTTTTAAACACATAGCCGTTGGCTAACGGCTAGCCCAAACGGCTACTTTTCTTGGCCAATGAGATCCCGCCATGTCATCTTGATAGCCCCGCCCAACGCCCTGGCTGAAACCCCCGCCCAAGGGGCCACGCCGAAACCCAAGCCCACCCGGGGTGGTGACTTGGACGTTTGTACCCAACCCACGTCACAACCCCCGCCCCATACCCCATATTCTTATATTTCCTAGATCTATTTTTTTAACACATAGCCGTTGGCAAACGGCTAGCCCAAACGGCTACTTGTCTTGGCCAATGAGATCCCGCCATGTCATCTTGATAGCCCCGCCCAACGCCCGGGCTGAAACCCCCGCCGAAACCCAAGCCCACCCGGGGTGGTGACTTGGGCGTTTGTACCCAACCCACGCCACAACCCCCGCCCCATACCCCATACCCCATATTCTAATATTTCCTATATCTTTTTTTAAACACATAGCCGTTGGCCAACGGCTAGCCCAAACGGCTACTTGTCTTGGCCAATGAGATCCCGCCATGTCATCTTGATAGCCCCGCCCAACGCCCTGGCTGAAACCCTCCGCCCAAGGGGCCACGCCGAAACCGAAGCCCACCCGGGGTGGTGACTTGGACGTTTGTACCCAACGCACGTCACAACCCCCGCCCCATACCCCATATTCTTATATTTCCTAGAACACTATTGATTTAGTTTGTTTTAATTAATATAGGTTCAAATCACTATTCATTTGTTTTAATTAATATATGTTGAAATCACTATTCATTTAATTAATACTAGCCGTTTACCCGCGCGATGCGGCGGGAAACATATCACTTAGGTTGGTGAGTTTAGGGCGTACGGGACGGTTCGGTTTTGAGCCATAACCAAAACCAAATTCGCGATGCAATGGAAAACACAACACTTGTTAGTAATTCTAAGGGTGTGCATAAGAAAGTACAGTTCAGTTGGGTCATAATTAAAATCTAAATTTTTCAGTTAAGGTACTTCAGAATCGGTCATGGGGATTTAAAGAGGATTTAAAGAGTTTTAAAAGGATGTAAACAAACCGACCCGGTGTTCTCTTAAAATAATAGATTATCAACCATTGACCATGTTTTTACAATCCAGATGAGTGTACACTCATTCAGGTTTGGGGAGATTAGAAAGGAGGCGTTAAAGAAGTGAGGATTGAAGATGAGGTACAGTCTTTGTCCTTCCTTTGTTTCAAGAATAGGTCAACGTGTAAGTCCATGAGTGGGTTAAATGGTGTAAATTTGAGCTGAGTGTGGTGTAGTTGGTTTAATAAAGTTCACAGTTCTCACCAAAAAAAAAGAACGAATACAAATTCAAAAGTTTAAAATTTAAATACAATACATGGTGGTCATATCATTAATTACAATCAAAGAATTTCCTTACTCATTGAATTAATAAAAAAGGAATAACAGTAAAATATTAAACATGAATTGGCATCCAATCAATTCGCAGGTCTATTTCACCAGATTCAATGTTTTGGAGTTTAAGTGTGACCTCTTGTATCACCTTCCCATCAATGATGTTCACAATGCTATCTTCTAACAATGCATTATCCTCCGATTTCAGCCATTTTCCTATCTGCATATCTTCTAATATCCCCGCATCCCCAAACGCCATTGCAGATGTTATCAACGGTTGGATATCAATTTCCGCTTCTCCCATTATATCGTCAGCCGAGAATGTGCCGTGATCAAAAACTTGCTGCAACCATCAAAAACTTGCTGCAACCAAGCACCAAAAATGTTTAATCATAAATTATACATTATACAATATGTATGATTAAGAAACTATATTATTAAAATATTAGTCTGACCCTATTTGATGAAACCACTTTAACAAGTTATAAGCATCTGAATACGCTTTACATGACATGCTTTGCTTAATATTTATTATGAGTGGCAAAACAGGTGGGCCGAGCTGGGTTGCCTAACAAGTTGAAATATGTTCTGAGCCATATTAGGTAGCTTTGAAAACAGGTCAAATGAGGTTGGATCTAAACGGGCCCACCTACTATTTTATTTGTTTTTTTTAACGGCAAGGAACGACGTGCCAACCATCGTGACTCCGGGCGTTGTAGCCAATGTCGACTACTTGACTGCGGCCAGCCCCTTGGCTCTCCCCAGATGCGCCGAAACCCGACCTCCAACCGCCCGAAAGCACGACAGTGGAATAATCAGTAAAACCTCGCCTCCCATCCAAGTCGAACCGGCGCCACCCGTATTCGCTCTTCACCTGGATGCCGCAGAAAATAATGAGGAGAGTGGGAATCGAACCTAGGTCACAAGGAACACCAATTCTTTTCCCCAACCACTCCACCACTACCTCATTCGCTATTGTATTTGTTTAATTATTTTTATGGTATCTAGAGGTGGGGGCAATGAATCCAACTATTGACTTACTTGAGTTAACACCGAGTCTTGTTATTCGAATTTCGAAATTTTGAAGCAAGACTCCAACTCAAACTGGATTCGGAAAAACCGACTCAAATTTGAAATTCAAATTCGGATTGATTTGATTCCAAATAAAAGTGTGTAAATAATTCAACTTAAAAAGCCCATATTACTAATATTATATTAAATGGAAAAGTATGTGTATATCAAGTTCAAACTTTGAATCAAAAATCACATATTCGAATTAGAATACAGAGATTGAATTTGGAATTGGAATTTGAAACAAATCGAATCGAATTTCGAGTTCTTCGAGTCCAATTCGTATAATGAACACTTGTACCTAGAGGTCTTCTTCGGGTTTCGGTTTGTTCAGGTTTTTGGCTAGGAAAAACTGACCCATTTACCGTTAGGGTTGTTCGTGTTCGGGTTCGGGTAATTTTGGGAGGGTTGTTCGATTAGATCTATAAATGTTACTAAAAAGGTCGTATTTCTAACCCGACCCAAATTTGACCAAATTCAATTTCCCCCATTCCAAAAATTCTTGCACCCGGCATTAACAGTGAGCGATAGAAATCATACCAAACATGTAGCTTTTACAATCTCATCAGTGCTGAAGCCATAAATTTCCTCTTTCACTTCTTCTTTAACACCGGATAACAATGCAGCCATGAAAACTGTTTAGTCCCTGCTATCATCTACATGCTGTGTAGAAGTAGAATTCATCTTCTTTTTGTGGTCTTCCAACCATCCATTAATTACAACATCTATCTCTTTTGCCGTCTTCATCATCTTTTTCTCATACCCTCCTAAATCAAACCACCTCAACCATGGAATGGCATCTGACGGAACAAAAGCACCCAAGAGTTCAGCAAACTGCATAATGGCCTTCTGAAACTGATCTCGATTCTGTTCACCTTCCGAAAAATGATTGCCAAACATCATCCTTACAACCATTCGGTAAAACGAAGTCTTACGGATGCTTTGTCAAACGTGCTGAGGCCTGCACCGATAGCAAAAACCGGAAGGCCCTGTCACAAATAGAAATAAGTGAGCAAAATGAAAACTTTCCAACCGAAGACCAAAAACAATGGGATAATGAATAAATGTAACCTCTTTTGTGTAACCGGATAATCCGGTCAGCTGCGAATCACGAACCCCTCGGTAGAAATTAGCAGGAATTATGGGTTTCTGCATAAGAAAACTCACTGGTCAGTATATTATTACACGAAATAGGGGGTGGTGTTTGGATGCACATCTTGAAATTGGTCTATGTGATATCAAATGATGAAGGAATCAGATAAACGGCTTTACTAAAACGGGATATCACTATAATGTATGGATGTGATTTCAGTGTGATAATAAGATCTTTAAGTATTTGATAAATCCAGATTAATCAAGATATTAAGATATTAGATGAAGTGACAAAAAGGAATATTTTTTAAAGAGAGTAGAGACGGTTTATGTAATGGAAATAAACTCAAATTAGATTAAAATATTATCTAAAACAGATTATTTGACCTCTAAATGATAGATAATTAGAAGCACACTCTATTTATATACATATCAATAACTCATTAGTGTGACTTCATATCATGATAATTGATTCCAAATCGCAAAAATCACAATGAAAGATGATCAGAAGCACACTCTATTTTTTGTTCTGTCACACTTACAGCTAGTATGTCATCTATCTCATTTTGCAGCCTCCACTGCAAGTTATCTACCAACTGAAAATTACACAAAATAGCAAAAATAAATTAATTAAATTAAAAATAATAATCAGTTTTATCATGAGATATAAGTGTTAAGGGTCATGAAGCGAACAATTTTGTATGCTTTGGAAACATTCCCTTCTCTTGCTTTTAGAAACCTCTCCGAAGTTTCAATTATCTGTCCCAGATGAACATTCTGCAAATATAATGCAAAATGTTTGGTCAGCTATATAATACTCAAATGGTCAAACAACTTAAGACCCACATCAGAACACACCATAAACAGGAAATTCATCATCAAAATAAAGAAGAATAAAGTACCCAATTGGGTAACAATCTGAAAAAAGATGGTGACTTTTTAACAAGTTCTTTAATCATTTAAAGAGTAGCATTTGTAGATATAACATGAAATCTTGCTAAAAGAATGAAAAACAAACAAAAAGAGAAAAAACAAAGATTCTGTTCTAAAACAGGTCAAGCAACAAGAACCTAACCGCCTTTGTCACTGTCGATCTTCAAAGCTTCCACCACTGGAATCTCCACTTATCAAACCCAACAGTCACAAACCCTAGAAACCAAAATTGATGTCGTAGTGTTTCATAACCCCAAATATAAAGCATAAAATAGAACTAATGGTGAAAAAGAATACCTGTATATGCGAATTAAGCAAAAAACTGATGGATGTGAATTAAAATTCCAGATCTGGGTCGATGAATAGCAGAGAGGAATTGAACACAGCTAGGGTTTTGAAAGGAACCAAACGCAGTTAGGAGGAGAGGAGGCTGATAATGATTTCGTGATGTGGGAACCTAATTAGAATGACAGAAATCAATCGCTAGGCTTTACATAAATTGCCATGTTTCGTTTAGGGTTTGATCCAAATCTTCAATTCATAGGGATTGGAATACAAATCGAATGAAAAGAGGATGGTCGTTGCTGATGCCACCGCCAGAGGTAGCCGGGAACCATCTTTCTTTCTTTCTCCTGCACTTTCTCTCTCTTTCTGGTTCTCAGTTTCTCTCTCTCTCCAAATGAAAAGGCACTTTCAAATCTCTTTCTTTGGCCGCCCAACCCAAATGAGATGAGCGGGATTTCAAAAGTTAAATGAAAAACTTTGGCCGCTCAAATGAGATGAGCGGGATTCCAGATGATGTTAAAAAAAGTTTTTAACACATTTATGCTTTAAAGGTTGTATAATGTGCTTAAAATTGTTGTACAATGACAAATGACCATTCTTGTCATTCCTATATGCTTATTAAAGTAGTACTAGTCATTTACTCGCGCGATGCGGCGGGAAACATATCACTTAGGTTGGTGAGTTTAGGGCTATCTACGGGGCGGTCCGGTTTGATTTGGTTTTGAGCCATACCCAAAACCAAATTCGCGCACAACACTTGTTAATAATTCTAATGGTGTGCATGAGAAGGTTCAGTTCAGTTGGGTCATAACTAAAATCTAAATTTTCGGTTAAGATACTTCAAAACCGGTAATGGGGATTTAAAGAGTTTTAAAAGGATGTAAACAAACTGAACTGCGCCAAGCCAACAAAAGCACAACCATAACCTCAATACTAACCAAACCAATACGCCTTGCATTGTTTTTCCTAACAAGCTAAAACGTTCAACCCAACTTGTGTTTCTTAACAAGTTAAAACGTCCAACTCAACTCGGAAAAACCAAAGTTTTTCTTAACAAGCCAAAACCTTCCGCTAACTTGTTTTCCTTACCAAGCTAAGAGTTTAAACTAAGTCACATTGCATTATTATTACTTTTGTAATCTAAATGATGAGTTTTCAGGTCGGTTTGGTTCAAAATAGCTAACAGTTCAAACTGAAGTTGAAGTTAACTAATCGAACCAATTATAACCAACACCAATTCCAGTTGGCATGCACATGTAGAATATTCACGGCCATGATGTTCTCTGTTCAAACAAAATAGATACTTGGTAATGTGTTCAATAGGCTCGGTTCGCAACATGCAGCTTTTAATACGGGCCAGGTTGTCCTTTTGTACAAACAACAACTTTCATAAACCTCATGTAAAAAAAATGAACTTTTGTTTTTTTTAAGTCTTGCGTAATTACCAGGTTAACAGGTTAGGGAATGTAACGTTAGTATGTAATATTCTTTTTGCTATTATAAAAAAAAAGAATGGAACCTATAGGTAGAGCCTTATCAACAATACGTTCTCCAAGTCTTCCATGTGAAAGGAAGTTTGGCTTTAGCTGATCAAATATGGTCTTTTTGCTTTATATCGTTCTCCAAGTCTTTTAAAAAAATGTACATTTCGGCCATAAAAAAACATACCATTTAGCTTCTAATTTTTTTATTGGTTACATTATTTTATCTTTTATTAATCCTTTGAACATAACTGTAATATTTTACTAAAATTACTCAAACTATTCTAAGTTTCAAAACTGTTTCATAAATTGTAAAATCAACAAATCTAGATTAACGAAATATAAAACTCGACTATCATCTAATTATTCTTATCATATAGAAAGTCCATGTATTATGTATCTAGAAGCACGTCTAGGGGTGGCAAAATGGGTGGGTTGGGCAGGTTTGGGTAATGGGTTAGGATGGGTTTGGGTTAGAATGGGTTTATTAAGAAATGGGTTAGGATGGGTTTAGGTCAAGATGGGTTTTTGTCAAATTTGGGTTTAGTCATGAATCATGATAGCCTAAAATTATAAATAAATTAAAAAAAAAATTAAAAAAAACTAAAAAAAATCAAAAAAATTAAAAAAAAATTAAAAAATCAAAAATATTTAAAAAAAACTTAAAAAAAAGGTTCAATGCTTTTTGAGGATTGTACGATGAACTTCATTTGGTACCGGGTACCGGTACCGAACCATACCGGTACCGAACCGGTATCATGCACACCAGCTTCGTCCTCCGCGTGCTCCTGAACCCGTTCTCCTTCAGCTCCGCCTCCGTCACCGCATCCACCTCGATCGAACCCGCAGATACTGAAACCCCGTTTTGCTTATTTGGGCGATGGTCGGAGCAGAAGCGGTGGAATGGAGGTTGTAGGATGGTGGTGATCTTGGTGATTTGAGACCCGGTTGCTCAGCCGGAGATTGACCGTTCCGATGCCATGTTATCACTCAACTCCGATCAAATTGAAATAAATTCAGCAAAATGAATAGAAGTTTCCTGTTGCTATACGTTATACGTGTATAGATAAATTATAGATATATACGTAGTGTGTAAGTTGTGTTTGGATCTATAAGGAATATGAATATCAATGGTGGTGATGAGAGGGAGGATGAATTGGTAGTAGGTAACGTAAATAATGAAATCTGCAGACTCCAGTTTTGAAATTTGGATTTATGGGGTATAAATACTATGAAAACCCATCCTAACCTACATGTTATTTTGTTATTTTTTAAAATTACCCATCTTGACCCATTTAACAATTCTTGTTAACCCAACTTAACCCATCTACTACAAAAATAACACCCATCCTAACCCAAAGTTGAATGTATGGGTTGTTTTTGCCACCCCTAAGCACGTCTTATGGCACAAATTAAACCAAATGTCATATATGTTCAACCCAAAGTTGTTAATAAAACGATTGTTACAACATCATTTGTTAACCTACGTTAGAGCATTCGCAATTGATCTTCCATCTCTATCTTTATTATTATACTAAAAAAACTATCTTTTCTCGCTTCATTTCAATTAAATAACAAATTTTTATACTTTTATCTCTCCTCCACTCACAACCGTATTTAAAAATATTAAAAAGATAGAGGGTGAAGAAATATTTTCTTCTAATTTATTGATGACAGTAACATTTCTTTCTCCTCCACTCACAACCATTCTATATAGTATAAAAGCCTCACTCATATAAATTTAAAAGCTCTAATGTGAATGCTCGTAGATCAGGTTGTTTAAAAAAATAATAAAGTCATTATCATCATATATTTGACCTGATTAAGCAATCCAATATCAAATAATGGATATTTGATTTAGCACAAATAAATCTGAACCCAATAGTGTATATGTTCAAAGCAAAGTTACATTCATTACATAATTAAGCGTACATACTGGTCTCCATGATCCACAACAAAACCTTTCCTTTGCAAGCCTGTCATATATAGTCACATACTATAAGTATGTGTACAGTGTGTGTCTAGCGGAAATAAAATCAATGAATAAATAGATGCCAACTCGACCCATGTCGTTTTAGACCAGATCAATTGAAATGGGAAAAACGTAAGAACCGCAAAATCATCGGCTTTTTCTAAGGGTTCATTGATGGGTAAAGCGGCAATCGACTCGGTCATATTTTGACCAAGCAAAGCTGAGGAAGGATACATGGGGTTCCATTCCAATCTATGAATCATTTTAATTATTTTTAGTCACCTGGATTAAGAGAATTTGAAATATGAAATTTCAAATCCCTTTTTAAATTTATAAGAGAAAGTGTGAAACTGGCTCAATCCTAATGAGTTTTTAATATAGTAACCAAAATTGAGGGAAATGATTTATATAAAGATTGAAAAATAAAAAAGTGAAACCAAATAAGTTATGCGTGTATATGAAAACAAATCAAATGTAAGGCTTCTGGTCAGGGAAAACACATAATGTGAAACTGTCGGCACAGAAACCACCCTTAAATGAATCTGGTGTGGAAGATGGTTGGTAAGAATGAACCTGAAAATTTATAACAAGCACATATTCAAACACTCGACTTCGATTTTTTATAAAGTAGGAGGCAAAAGAGACAAGCCAGGTGAATAGAATAACGGGTCAAATTGGCTTCGTTCAAATCGGCTCAGGTCAAAACGGGTCTCGTTATGGATCGGGCCAGGTCCGGGGCATGAGCAATGGTACATAGAGCGCTCCCAAGATTTGCTGCAAAAAAATGAACTCCAAAATTAATTGAATTATTACTGAATAACAATAATAATATTCTTTTTAACAATTCATATTTCCTACTGTGTTGCAAGCTTCTCCTTCAGCTCAGCTCCTGCTAGGACTCCTGTCATACTTCATTCCTTACCTGCCCCCATATATGTTCTATGCTACCCATGCAATGGGTTGTCATGGTCACCTCGAGGTGCCTAGATATAAAGAAAAAAAGTGATGCGTTATTTAGTAACTTCCATTAGCTATAAGTAAAAACTCGGACAATAAAAAATAGACAATTTCAAGTCAGCTGCAAGTAAAACATATCAACTTGGAGGCTATTAAAAAGGTAAGCAAATCAGTTTTTAACAGCCCATTCTGGACTAAGAAACAGTCTAGATCAGCTGGCTAAAATAAGGTAAATGATATCATACATGAATACATACATCTTTAGACATAATATAAATAACTCGGAAAATTTGACCTATGAAGAAGCTAACATAATGATATATTGATTCATGAATTATGACAGTTACTTTATATTTGCTCCTAAGAGAACCGCAACCCACCCGACAATCGTCAAGCCCCTAAAGTTCATGTAAGTCAAAGCAATGGTCAAACCGATTACCGCTAGGATTCGCAGATACCCGTCGCATAAAGCCGGGAAACCTGATTTCAAATAATCAACAAATAGAACCGGGTATAACGCGTTATCGATGACCCCACTAAGCCATTTCATCCAACCTTGTTGAAACCCCCAGTACTCGCCTAACGCAGACGACACCCAAACCACATAACCACCGTCTTCCGGAAACATCGTGCCCATTTCAACAGTTATTAAAGATTCGGGTACACTCCATATAGGAAGACTAAGAACCCAATAAGTGCTAAAAGCGGGCCGGCTGCCTTAACACTATCCCCGACACCAAACGGCCCCGGATACCTCGTAGAATATGAGAAAAATTAGGGGCAGAAGCGAGTTTTTTTGTAACTGTGACTGGGATTGGTTCTAGGAGAATGTCGTTTTTCGTTGATCCCTGCGTGTTCTACGTTATATGTGCCCATGGGTATGGATGTTTGTTTGTTAGTTGTGATCCTCAGTTTCTGCATTTAGTTATGAAATGAGGTCAGAATGTAAATTTAAGCTGTAGAAATATAAAAAAAATTGAAACTTTAACAAGTTTACATCATCTTCACATACAAAGCATGGAGTATTACCTTTTCAAATTATGGGAAAATGTTAAACTATACATTCATCAACTCCCAGCTGCAACCCAGATCCTTAATCGGACAAAACACATTCTTTCTATACACTTAATAAGCCATACCACACAGCCTCAATACCACGCCTTATGCCGCTTCACATGCGCTTTTTACGCCCCAAGTGGCTTGTTGTACGACGTGCGCCTCACCTAGTCAAAAGCGACATTATATAGGCTTGTTCAGGCGCACTTTTAAAACCAATCTTAAGACGTTTTTCAACATATATAAGAACAAAAAATGCAGACATTATATAATTATTTCAGCAGCACTGGTGATTATTTTGCGATGTATTGATCATAAATGTGCTTCAAAAAGCTTATATTTTGAAAACGTAACAAAATCAACAATACCTCTGTTTCATTAAGCTGCTACAATCCAATAACCTATTTTAATTCACTAAAGAGAGGTTTTTTGAAATGATACTTGTTAGTGCACCAATTTCAAAAAAAATAAAAAAAGTAAAGCAGCAATGTAGGTAAAAAATCAAAGGAGCTAAAAACCCTAATTTTCAAAAACCACAAAAAACAAACCAAATTATCCACAAAAAATTAACTGCAGCAAAATTAAACCTAGCCCTGAACCCAATTTACAAAATTAAAAACAACTCAATCATACTTGCAGGAAACATAGGATACAAATGTAATAAAAAAGGGATAAACGGAAACCATTTTATTCCGGCCAAGGAAGTGCAAGAAGCTGCAACAACACAACTTCATCATTCAGATCTGAATTCTCCTCTCCAGTATCAAAGTAAGAAATCTAGAAATTCATGAAAGACATGAACAACCAAGCTTGTGGGTGACTGAATCTCGGGAATCACAAGTGTAGCTAAAAAAAATTGAGGAGCTGAGCAATAACAATAGCATCACATATCTACAAAGAGGTAACCTTTTATGATCAAATAAACAAAAAGATGGATATTGTGTTGAACTTGATGGTTCTGAAAAATAGACTCACTGAACTCCTAATCTCGTGAAAGCCTCCGCGTATCAGTACGAAAATGAATCTATCTGTCAGAATCAAACCTGCGAAAATTTAGAAGGCGACTATCAAACCTGTGATACCCTAGATAGTGGTTGTTTTCGTTAACCAGGAGCCACAGACCACCACCATCTCATAGTTGCTAATCACTAATTCTTTAGTTACAGTTCACAGATCTTAATAACACACAACCACAACACCAAACATTATGTCTGCTTTTTTATAAATGGTTAATGGTTAATGCATTTTGATAAAACTCTACTCTCACCATCATAAACCCATGTGGTTGGAGTCTCGCAGCCAGAGTTCGTCTCCGCCACCAACAGTCGCTACCATGACCTGGTACCACCTCAGCCAACCACCTTAAAACCCTAAAAATACAAAATGATCCAATCTTTATCACTGAAATCAAGAACCCTAAAAAGGTATCAAGAACCAAGAAAAAAGGGGAAAAAAGAATACTCACGGCATAAAGATCTGTGCTGAAAACCAGTTTTGGTGCATCAATCTTCAAAATAGATAAAAAGAAAACCAACCCCATCCCCGCCTGATGTGGCGGCTACGGATCTGTCGGCCCCCGGTCTCCTCTACTTGTGTCTCCATCCCTGACCATGTTAATCATCTGAGAGAAGGTATCTCGAACAGCCACCGGAGCAGTGGCTTATGGTGAAGCACGAAGACATAGAAGATCCCAGATCCAGAATCGGAGAGAGAATCAAATCTGGCTTACAAATAAACACGAACTCAAATTCCATTTGAACAACAATTAACTTCAATCATGAGCCAAAGAAATAAAATAAGATCTAAATTCATCATTAATCGAAACTGAAATAATAAATTAACAATAAATACATGTATAAAACTGAAAGAAAATTGGAAAACACAGAAAGCCAACAAACAATAATCCCAACAATGGTTAGATTCAACAAAAACGGACAAGAAATCACACCTAATGTAAAGAAGAAGGTGAAAAATGCAGATAAGAGGTTCCCCACAATCGCAGAAAGAGAATGGCTGAAGAAATCTTTGACTTTCTCATCTAAATAAACTGATTCAGTTGTTTTTTGTTGCTGATTTCTCAAAGAAGAGAGAGAGAGAGAGAAACAAAAGGGCTTTTCAAATTCCAGATCTTCAGAGAGAGAGAGATCGAGAGGAGATACACAAACCTCATAATTTATTGTGAGGTTTGTGTTTTAGGGGAACAGATCTTCTGGCGAATAATAAAAGTGTATGGGGATGAGTGAAGGGATTCAAAAATTGAATCCAGATCTGGCCGCCAAAGTTTGTTTTGCCGCCTAGCTTTAGATTTTCAACACTTTGTGCTTAACAGGTTTGTACAATGTGCTTCAAAGACTTGTAAAGTGGCAAATGACCATTCTATCCTTCCTATATGTTTTATAAAGTAGTATAGATAGATATAGATATATTGAAATCACTATTCATTCGGTTTGTTTTCTATTAGTATATAATAACTAGGATTAAGACCCGTCGCAATGCGGCGGGGATTCTTTAGTTATAATTAAGTCGATCTAGGACCCACACGTTAAGTTAAATCTGTCAAACGGGGAAAAAATAGACGATGTAAAAACGTTCACCCATACACGCACGTTGCGTCGTGTTAACTCGCAAAATTTAGAACGAAACGTAAAAACGTTAAACCAAAGACGCACGTTGCAATGTGTTAAGTCACAAAATTTAGAACCAAGCATAAAGCGAAAAATTTGCGGAAAATAAAAAGTATAAAGGACCAAAGTTGAAAGTAAAAAAGGTTATGAGGATATATTGTAAAAGATAAAAAGTTTTGGGTTAAAAGTAAAAAAAACAAATAGTTTTGGGTTAAAAGTAATTTATGAAATACTTTTGGGTGAAAAGTAAAAAAAAACAATTTTTTTTTGGAAAACCCTCAAAGCCAACGTTACGACAACCGTATGCATAACCATTTTTTCTTTGAAAAACACCCAAAGCACACTCCGCGTTGCGGCGGGGCGTAAAATGGTGTCAAATAGTACTAATGTCAAACAACCGTCATCGACCACCAACACTAACTCGACCTAGGATATGCGTATTGCGAGGAACCTATCAAACATGGAAGAATAGAGGTAAAAACGTTAAACAACCATATGCATAACCATTTTTTCTTTGAAAAACACCCAAAGCACACCTCGCGTTGCGGCGAGGCGTAAAACGGTGTCCAATAGTACTAATATCACACAACCGTCATCGACCACTAACACTAACTCGACCTAGGATATGCGTGTTGCGACGAACCTGTCAAACATGGGAAAATATAGGTAAAAACGTTGAACTATACATGCACGTTGCGTCGTATTAACTCGAAAAATTTAGAACTATACGTAAAATGAAAATTTGAGAAAGATAAAAAGTATAAGTGACAAAAGTTGTCAAGTTAAATTGCAAATAATGAAAAGTTTTGGGTTAAAGTTAAAAAAAGAAATTATGAGTTTTGAGTTAAAGTTAAAAAAAAAATTATGTAGGGTTAAAATTGCAAAAGATAAAAACATTTGGGTTAAAAGTAAAAAAATAATTTTTTTTAATAATTCGGCGTTATTTTAATTTTGGTGAGATGGATGTTTTGTTTTTTTATGCTTCTGGCTCCTTGTCGGATCATGGGTACATACACTAAAAGCATCATAAATCAATAAAAGACATAGAATCAACAACATACATACTTTGACTACCTTGACTTCATGTTTTTTTTTTTTTTTGAAACACTCCCAAGACACATGGTACAACTGATGATGCACAAAAAGTTTGCTTATTTATAAGGTAATAATTTCCACCTAACAAAATAACTATTAATTGTTAATGGGATACTACAATATACTAGGTGTAGTACCCGTGTAACCACACGGGTAGGTTTAGTAATGATCGAAATCAAATACTAAAAAACAGATTATAATATATCATTTAAATTTTGGTCTTTAGTTCTATATCTTTATAAAGTAATGTTGAAGACAGTATGTGTGACCACATGGGTAGTTTTAATAACCATCGAAATAGATTATAATACATCATTTAAATTGTTTGTATTTAGTTCATGTTTGATATAGAAATTAGCTAACTAACTCAAAATTGCTCGTCTAAACTGAAAGCATAACCTAATTTTATATTGTCTAATAATTAAAGGCTGACCTAATTCAAATAACCAAATGTTATTAAACAGTTCAATAAAGCCCCTTATATTTGATCCAATTAAGCTTACTAATGGATTAGATTTTGTAGGCCCGTTAAAACCCTTCTATCAAAAAATGCAACTTGACTGTAACATAGACAGATTTACATCAGATTATAATATATCATTTAAATTTTGGTCTTTAGTTATATTTATACTATATTAGACTATGTTTTATAGATAAGTATTATTTTAGTTTAATCTTTTCTAATTAATTTATATATAATCCTCCTACTAAATATTATTTAGTTTAATTTCTTATGGATAATTAATTTTTAATTTAATCTCCTTGTCATAATCACACTTCACCAAAAATGCAACTTGACTGTTATAAGTTGTATTAAATGACTAATATCATCACCGATCATTATCATCATCATACTTCTCCAAAAATCTCCAAATATATCTCTCAACTCTCAACAGTCAATACAGATCTTCATCATCTTCATCCAGCTTCATCATCTTCATCCATCTTCATCTTGAAATCAGAGGTTTGATTTTTGGTTCCATTCGATGATTTGAATGTGTTTATATTGTGAAAAAACAGAGGGTTGATTCTGGGTTTGATTTTGGGTTCCATTCGATGATTTTGGGTTGATTTTGGGTTCCATTCGATGAGTTTGGGTTGGTTTTGAAAAAAAACAGAGGGTTGATTTTGGGTTTGATTTTAGGTTCCATTCGATGATTTTGGGTTCCATTCGATGATTTTAGGTTGGTTTTGAAAAAAACAGAGGGTTGATTTTGGGTTTGATTTTGTGTTCCATTCGATGATTTTGGGTTCCGTTCGATGATTTTGGTTTGATTTTGAAAAAACAGAGGGTTGATTTTGTTCATGATTTTGGGTTGATTTTGAAAAAACAGAGGGTTGATTTTGTTCAAAATGCATCAAAACAGAGGTTTTGAATGTGTTTTGGTTTTGATTTTTGTGGGTTTAGGATTTAGGGTATCAAAACAGAGGTTTTGAATGTGTTCCTGTTTTGATTGTTGTGGGTTTAGGGTATCAAAACAGAGGTTTTGAATGTGTTCCTGTTTTGATTGTTGTGGGTTTAGGGTTTAGGGTATCAAAACAGAGGTTTTGAATGTGTTCCTGTTTTGATTCTTGTGGGTTTAGGGTTTAGGCTATCAAAACAGAGGTTTTGAATGTGTTTTGGATTTCATTCAATGATTTGAATGTGTGATTTGAATGTGTTCCTCATTTTTTATTTTTGGTTTTTGATGATAACAGTTATTTGGTTTTGGTTTGATTCGATGATAACAGTTATTTGGTTTTGGTTTGATTCGATGATAACAGTTATTTGGTTTTGGTTTGATTCGATGTACAGAATGGCTGCGGAAGTAAAGATAAGCAAAACACCAACTACGAAGGCGAGAACACTTGACAACCTCCTAGAAGATGCGGTGCACATAAGGAAGTGATTGATATGAATAAATACAACACCAGTGGAGCTCTTCGATTTTCCTTGAAATTCCAGAGCTCGCTAATTACATATCTACCACTTGGGTTATATTCATTCATATGAATGAATATAACCCCAGTGGCAGATATGTAATTACCTACACTGAGGTTATATTCATTCATATATGCTACATTCCGAAGTGCACCCGTCAGTAACGATCCACAATTGCTTGTGGTGGTATGACGTTTTGTCTCTGTATTGTATGTGCAAAAACTTGGATTTCTTACAGTTACATCGCTTGCAAGTCTCCGCCTCTCCAGGATTTTCCGCTATACGCCTATAAGATTCAACCAAAAAGTTAATCACCATTACGCTTAGCATATTGAAACACTATATTGAGTGAATCCAATAACGTTGTCATCAATTCTAACTTCACCTGTATTGTATGTTACAGTCTTTTGTTATCGAATCTGCAAGTTCCGTCAACTCTACGAAGTTGGTATAACGTTTTGTCTCTGTATTGTATGTATTAAAAGTTTACCTTTAATATACAATTTAGGCTTTAATAATTTGTTATAAAAAATATTAACAATGCCAATACAACTTTCATTTTCACAACTCTCCTTAAATATCAGGTTATGTGAATGATATGAGAGAACCAACTGGATTAACTTTTCCTGTAATCAGCAACTCTTGCGGAAGATATCCTCATTTCATCAATTACAATAAATAAATCAACATTCAATGAATGATTAATAGTTATAAGAAAAGTTTATACAGCATACAGTTTGTAATATTTGTTAATGGGTTGCTCTCAATGTTACGATTTGTCGATTCAAGTTGTGTGATCATTGAAGATACAAACAATGATAGATTGGTGAATTATACTTAGTGTTGTTAAAACACTGTTTTGAAAACACTTTTGGCTTAAAACATTGGTTTTAAAAACTGTCCTTAAATCAACAGTAGTTTCAAACAGTGTTAACCCAAAACTGGTTTCAAAAGATATCATTAAGGATTACACTATTATAACCGAACAGTCGTTTCAAACACTACTAACCTTAACCACTGATTCTATACAATATAAATGACAAACTAAACTACTGCTTCTTCCTTCCATTGTTGCATGTCAATTTATGAAATGTTTGACACTCAGTGGTTTCTTCAAAATTGTTGTACACAAGCAGCACTTAATGGACAGCAGTTGTAGTATACAAACAGTGGATGAGGGCCATCAGATGTTATAACCATTTTCAAGGGGAAAGTCTAATGCAAACAGCTTTTTATGATGAATAGGAATGGACAGTATTTAGAAAACAGATGTTTGAGCACAACAGTAGTTAGGGGTAAGGAAATGATAATGATTTGAAAGACTATTAAATCAGCAACTGTTTAATAAGATTATGTTGAATGATTTTGTTGAACTAGTTTGTCTTGCGTAAACTCAATATCATTTCCAACATCTGTTGATCGTGATTTATGAAATACCTGCAAGAATGCCATCCTTAACAAAATACATTTTAGACACAAATTGTCAATCTTTATATGCCACCAGTTTTTACATTCCACTGCTTCATTCCAAGCAGGGCTTTGGTCTTTAACAACACTTATTTTAGGACAGTAGATTAAATAGCAGCACTTTGTCTGGGGCAGTTGTTGTACACAAGCAGTACTTAATGGACAGCAGTTGTAGTATACAAACAATGGATGAAGGGCATCAGATGTTATAACCACTTTCAAGGGGAAGGTGTAATGCAAACAGCTGCTTATGATGAATCCACTGATGTGGATCACTGTTGTTTTGGTCAAAAATTACCGAGGCAATTAAGTGATCAAATTAGTAAAGTGAGGTAGTGTGCTAGAAGGTGTGTTGAAATTATGCCGGTTAAGTTATTTGGAAAATCAGTATTCAGGATACGGCTCAGGATATTGAGCTGTATCTGCGATCAAACAATGAGTAAAAAGTAAAGGAAACGACACGAGATGTACGAGGAAAGCCCTTGATCAATCTAGATCGCCGGCATAAAACCTCGGGAGCTGACAATCGCAGCTGCCTTGTTCTTCTTATTGCTTCAAACGTCAGGATACAGTGCAGGATATAGACCAGATCGCTAAGTGTTACAATGCTTTTGTATGAAAGTGAAAATTGCTAGAGAGCGAGTGTTAGAGTGTAGCGAGTGTCAATGTGATGTCCTATTCGATCTGGTATACCCACCAATTTATAGTTACAAAGTAGAAACTAAAATTCCTATAAATATGGGATGCTCCCGAATATTCCATAAATAGCCGTTTGGAACCAAATAAAGCGGGCTTAACGTCTTTCCTTGAACAACTTGGACCGAGTCTTCCGCGGAATGAGTCCTTGTGAACGTTGCTAGCTTCTAACCCACGTACCTGCACATAATCCGTTAGTAATCCTGAGGATACCATTCAGGATGTTACCAATATCCTGCACCAGCATCCCGGATGTAAACAGATACTATATAACCAAGATATAAATCAAGATACTTTCCAGGATATGGGCTCAGAATTTCACCCATAACAATTGTCCCCAAAAATGTTACCGTTTGTTATCCTGCACTAACGGTTACATTTTTCACGAAGACCGAGGTAATTAATAGATAAGACCAATGATGTGACCGTTTTCAACTACCCGGCCTATATTCACTCATCATACCCTATATCTTCTCATCCTCATCTCTTTTTTAATCATAACCGACAAGGAAAAGGTAACATTCTCTCTCTCATCTTCATATTCATCTTTATTCTCCGGTGAAAAACTCAGGTGACCAAATGCCAAGGCAAACAAGATCTAGTTCAGGCGACTCGGCTCCCACATTTATCCAACAGAACCTTCTCCAAGAACCGGAGAAGGAGATATGCACCTTTGACAGTGCCCACCTGTCGGCCTTAAAATCCTTCGGTATCTTCCCGGAAGGAACCGTATTTAGACCGTTTGACCGGGAAATCCGGTCGGATATGGTCTCCAGCGAGTGGATATGCTTCAGTGCTTTCCCTTTTACTCTAGGGCTACAATTCCCCTTTCCGGACTTCATCACCGAATTCTTTAATATCACAAAAATCTCTTTCAGCCAAACCATGCCAATGCTCTGGCGTGTTTTGTCTGTTCTTGACCAGATCAAAAGAAACCACATTCCTGATCTTTCCGTCCATGATCTCCCTTTAGCTTACAAACTTAGATGCCATGGATCATGTAGATTTCTGTTTTATTCTACTTCCGGTGACCCATTGATACTTCGTGCCACCAGGAACGAGGATGGTTGGCAATCCAAGTTTTTCTTTGTAAAAAGGGACTCAATCCCTGGTGGAACGGATTATCCGATGAAATGGTTGAAGAAGGGTAGGATTTAGGGTTTAAAGATGATCCTACCTCTTATCCTGCTTTATACCCTGAACTGACCAATTTTATTTTCTCTGTTGTGCATGCAGCTGATTTCAGGAAGATTGCACCTCCTCTTGCTGATTCTCAAAAAAGAATAGACGCCATCAGACTCCTTCCAGAGGCTGAAAGAAGTTTCAATCCATCCCCACCAACTCCAAGTCCTCTTTCAAGTGCAAACATGTCTGGTAAGGATCCTGCAAAATATCCTGTACATATATGTTTTCATTTGATCTCCTTAGGAGAGATTTAGAATTTTACTCCCTGCGTGCAGACTCCAGCAAAGTTCCAGTCTATCTAGACCTCGACAAACTCGACAGCTACCCAACTCCAGCCACAGTCAAGAAAGAGACTCCTGCTGCTACTAGCTCCAAGCCACTCCCGGCTCCCAAGGCCAATCCAAGGACTCGTGCTTCCACAACAAAAAAGAGGAAAGGTCTTAAAGTCAGTGCTCCAGGTTCAGAAGGGTTCTCCTATGACGAACTCAGTTTCTCTGATTCTTTAGAGCCAATGACATCCTTCCTTAACAAGGTAATATCCTGACGCATATCCTGCACATATATCCCGCACGTATATCCTAATAGGATATCCTGACAGGATATCCTGGTCAATATATTCTAACTTATACCTGAAATTGATGTGCAGAGCCTCCAGCACTTGCTCCACCTGTATAATGATGCCTGTGGTACTGCTGCACTCCATGAAGCCAGGATCAAACAGCTTGAAAGCACCGTTGCTGATCAAGGTGCCATTGCCGAAGCGAAGACCCGGCACTACGAAAGCCTGCTGAAGAAGGTCACCCAAGACGCTGAGCTCAAACTTGCCACCGTTCAAATGGATCATGATCAAGCCATGGTCAATTTCCGGGAGGGAATCAAGGCTTCCGCTATCGTTTCCCTGTTACAAGCACGCATCAAGATGGCCTACGAGGCCAAGGAGACGGGCCTTGTTTGTCCATCTTGGCCAGTTGAATCCTGGGTGGCCAAGCTAAAGGAGCTCGGAGGCAAAGCTGTACCACTTCCTGTTGAAGCTGGTGAGTCTTCTAAGTCAGCGGAGGTGGTGATCCAGGCTGGAAACAAGAATGGTGCTGGAGCGGATGCTGGAATGGATACTGGTGAGGATGCTGGTGCTAAGAAATCTGAGAAGGTTGGAGAAGATGCCGCTGTGTGAGGGCATTTAGGTGGGCGATGACGGATATACGTGCCAAGGCCAGAGCCCACCTTTTTAAATTTGAATGTTGGTCTGTAGTCCCTTAAACAATTTACTTTTCTGCACTTTACTTTCCTGCACCTGAACAATTTACATTTCCTGCATGCTTTTTGAACAATACAACAGTTGGAGGTGGATGGGTCTCGGTTTGAGACGAAACCTTCAACTGTTGGGTAAATACGGTAAGGAACTATTAGTGCTCTTAGTGGATGGGCCTTGTTTTGAGGTGAAACTAAGAGCACATCTTTTGGTATGTTAATAATATAACTTCTCTTTTGACTTTATTATTGTTGTCATTGATATACAAATTTTACTTGTGAAAACTGTTTGGTTTGTACATTTTTAGGAATATATTACAAACGTATCCTAGAAGATATCCTGAAAGATATCTTGATCAGAATATTGAAATATAACCTATAAATTTTCCAAATAAGAAAGGAGAGATCATACCAGAGATTCTTAGAGAATCAATTTCAATTCTCCATTATAAGTTTGTCCCCAGTGCATACTTATAAACTTGGATCCATCCTTTAAACAGTATGATGTATGTCCCCTTTGTTCGACACAGAAACGCAAATGTATTCATACTTTGACTTGAATAAATTCCGAATATCCCAGGGCAAAACCCCTGATATCCTGAAATGAATCCTTAGCATACTTGGGATAAACCCTTAATATCTTGGGGATAAACCCTGATATCTGGGGATAAACCCTAAATTTCATGCGCTACATGCGAGAGTGTATAAACTCCAATTCTTAGAAAGGTGAAAACCTTTAAACCTTAGAGAGTATGAAAATACTCTTTCGTGAGAGAGGGTGATCAATCCTCATATACCTTCAGCATCCAGGATATAGCCAACAGTAACGAAATTGTCAGCCACTTTTACATGAACTGGTCCCGCTACCTTGAACTATACCTAGATAACTTGCGCTCCAGGCGAGGTGTTTAAACCCAATTCGAAAGAAAGGTGAATACCTTTAAACCTTTGAAGGGACCAGGATCCCTTAAACGTGAGAGAGGGGGCCAATCCTCTAATCTTTCGAGTTATCCTGAGTACATATCCTGGAGCTATATCCTGAAACATATCCTGCAAAACAATTGTAAACTAAGGTGGGTGTTAGCTTGGCTAACACCCCTCCGATGCTTAAGTCAGTATTGGGTTCAAGATAAAAAACAAATATATTTAAAATAGAATACATACCATTCCGAGATAGAAAATAAATTCTACTCTTACTTGAAATAGAGCTTTAAATGTATTGCATTCCAGGATCTTGGTAGCATATCCCCTTCCATATTCTTGAGTCGATATGCTCATTTCCCTGCTTCTGACTCGACTTCATATGGTCCTTCCCATTTCGGAGCTAGCTTGCCATCGGCAGGATTAGTGGTATTTTGAAAAGCCTTTCTTAGCACCCAATCACCAACTCGAAATCTTCTAGTCCTTATGTTCTTGTTATATGCTCTGGATATTCTTTGTTGATATGCTACCATCCTTAGTCTTGCTGCGTCTCTTTTTTCATCTATAGTATCCAAATCTTGACATAAGACTTCAGGATTCTGTTCAGGATCCTGTAGGACAGATCTTGCAGTAGGTATCGTCATTTCTATTGGAATCACTGCTTCCGCCCCAAATACCAAGGAAAACGGGGTTTGGCCGGTTGCATTCTTTACCGTTGTCCTATCAGCCCACAAAACAAAAGGTAACTCTTCCGCCCATCTTCCTTTCTTGGCTCCAAGCCTCTTCTTTAAGTTATTGACTATTATCTTGTTTGAAGATTCAGCTTGTCCATTCGCTTGAGGATGTACGGGAGTAGATGTGATCATTTTGATTCCCAACTCTTGCAAAAGTCAGTAGTCCTTTTGCTTATAAACTAGGACCCATTATCGCAAATGATCTCAGCTGGTACCCCAAACCTAGTCAGGATATTCCTCTTTATGAAGGATACTACTTCTTGGTCTCTAACTTGAACAAATGCTTCAGCCTCAACCCACTTAGAAAAATAATCCGTCATTGCTAACATAAAGACTTTTCCTCCCGGAGCTTTTGGTAACTTCCCTACTATATCCATCCCCCATTTCATGAATGGCCAAGGGGAAACTACAGGATATAATGGTTCAGCTGGTTGATGTAGTATGTTACTATGTCTTTGACATGCATCACATCTTCGAGCATATTCTGCAGCATCTTTCCTCATCGTTGGCCAATAATATCCTGTCCTTAATACTTTCGAGAACAATGATCTGCCCCCAGTGTGATTACCACAATCCCCTTCATGTATATCCTGAAGTACTTCTTTGGCTTCAGGATCCTCCAAGCACCTCAAATATGGTCATGCAAGAGATTTCTTGTATAACACATCATTTATAATAGTAAATCGTGATACCTTCATCCTAAATGCCTTCGGATTTTCCTCCCCGGGAATGTGTCCTTCCTTGAGATATCTCATGATTGGAGCCATCCAGGATTTGGGATACTTTTTCAGGATACTCTGCATCAGGATCCTGAATACCCACTACTTCTTTATCCTGAGGATTCATTGCAGGATACAAGATATGTAATATCGGTATTTGGGTTCCTTCTGGTATCCTAATCGACGATCCCAGATTTGCTAAGGCATCTGCTTCAGCATTATCCTCCCTTGGTACCTGTTCAAGTGTAAAAACATCGAAATATCCTGCTAATTTTTTAAGAATATCGAGGTATTCGATTAATTTCTCACTCTTAACTGCATAGGATCCATTAAAATGGTTAGTAATTAACAAAGAGTCAACATATACTTGTAAATTTTTGATACTCATGCTCTTAGCCAACTCTAATCCTGCAATTAAAGCCTCATATTCTGCCTCATTATTAGTAGCAGGAAATTCACACCTAATAGCCTGGGGTAATATGTCCCCCTGTGGCGATTTTAGTAGTATTCCCAATCCTACTCCTCTTACATTAGATGCACCATTAGTATATAATGTCCAGGATCCTGAGGGTTCTCCTAACTGTTGAACTTCTAGGTCTACCTCATCCTGAATGTCACTACTAAAATCAGCCACAAAGTCAGCTAAAGCCTGAGATTTTATGGCATTTCTAGGTTCATATACTAAATCAAAAGCACTCAACTCTACTGACCACTTAGCCATCCTGCCTGTAACACCCCGTGTTTTCACGAGTGAAAGTCAAAGTCAAGCTCAAAGTCAACGACCGATTTCGCGCGACTTGACTCGTAGAAATGTTTTTATTTTTTTATTATATTATGTGGTGTAAGTGTCGTTCATTACAATAATCGAATCATATTAATCGTATTTCAATCGACCTACGACTGTGAATGATAGGAAGTAACAATGCGATAAAGTTAATCAACCGAGAATCAAGCTATGCTAATCCAACCGACATCAAATCGTAACTCGAGCTGTGTATATTACTTGTTGTTTATACGTGTGTGTGTGCCTTACGTGTTACCTGTGTATGTTTATTTTATGTTATGTTGTGATAATCAAGCGACTCAATCGAACTCGAAGTCTAACTCGAATGTAAACGAACCCGAACCCGAATTCTGAGTCGAAACATATAAGAAGTAGTTAGGACTGAAAGTAATTTGACTAGGAAACCCTATCGAATCGCTCGCAAACCGAAGCCGAAGCGTCGTTGCACCGAACGCACCAAATCAGGCGACATCCGCACGGATTGCCAATCCGCACGGATTGCCAGTCCGCACGGATGACCAATCCGCACGGATAGCCTATCCGGGTTACGTGCCATCCGCACGGCTGACCCTTTCCCCTTTTAGCATCCTATAAATACACGGGTCACTCTCCAACTTTTCCACTTTTGACAAGTGACGTCCGAACCGCACGCATTCTTCACTTTTTCTCAGATTTCTCCCAATCCAGGTAAGATCTTGCACTAATTCTTGTACATTCTTGATCACTACACAATTCTACACCTTTCCATCTTTCAAATCTCCACTTCCAACCATGAAATCATCCAGATTCGAGGTATTCTCGGGTGACGTCATCATGAAGTTCTTATGAACTTCAAGCTTGACCTCATTCCACCAAGAATAACTCAGATCTGAACGATTTCCACAAGATTTCACAACAACTTCACCTAAATCTAAACTTTTCTAAGGATAAAAGAGTTGAAAGAAATAAACCTAAGTTCTCTCCTTCTTTTACCCTTAAGATCGGTACGAATCTGATCGGTTCTAGTCTCTACTCGATAATAGTGATGCACTAGTCCTAGATCTGGAATTCTACCCACGAGACACCTGATTACGAGGTGAACCGGAACGACCGTTCTGAGTCGCCGACAAATCGAATCAGGGTGGTTCCTGGCCGGCTTAGTCATGCGAGTAAGAATACGATTCCAAGTGGTTACCACGCAATCAGAACGTCTCGATAAACGACAACAGAAACCAAGAGTAGACGAACGGAACAATCAGACCAGAGACTGTCCGCACGGATCAGCTGTCCGCACGGACAAGCTGTCCGCACGGACAGGCTATACGGACGGGTTGTCACCCGGACGAGCTACCCTTGGGACCCATTTTCCAAACAAGGTTTGAGTATCGACGAATGAGCAATCCGGACGAACGACCTCTGAATGGATTACTCTTCGGATCATGAGATACTAAGGCCTTAAAACAAATTCCAACATGTTCATCCGCACAGACTATCCGGACGGATTGTCACTGTCCGCACGAGTAAGCTATCCGGACGGATTGCCACTATCCGCATGGATTACCATCCGCGCGGATTACCTAATCCACTTAGTGACTCAGCCTTAAAGACGTTGTCCGCACGGACTGCCATCCGTACGGATTGTTGTCCCCGCGGCCGGCTTGAAAGGTAGAGACACTTAAATGTTTTCTAAATGCTACAACGAAAACTCCAAAGCACAAGCCATCATACACAAACACATCCTTAGGAAGAAACAATCCACTTGAACGTTTACCCGCACAGACAACTTGTCCGTACGGATAAGCAATCCGCACGAGCGACTAATCCGCACGGATTACCATCCGCATGGACAGCTCACTCGCACGGGTAGCTTATCCGGATGGGTCACCATCCGCACGGATCACCGTGCGCACGGATAGTTCACCCGCACGGATAGTTGATCCGCACGATCAGTTGTCTTACCCGCTCTCACCTTGTACTGTTTTGCGTGCCACTTATCGTTACATTATCGAATCTATTCAGGCTAACTATACTCGTTGAAAAGCGCTCCCTTCAATCCATAATCGCTGTGAGTATACTCGAACCCTTTTTGCTTTTAGCACTTTTGGGTGTTACATACGTTACGAATATTCAAACTACAACTATCACACTACTCAAGCTATTTTAATGCTAAACCATTTACGCATGTTATACGTGGCTTATGAATGCTTGTTTGTTATGTTTACACATGGAATGCTGTCTACCTGCCTTAGCAACGATAGTACTATAGTTTGGACTCAGCACCCGTTCACACGGGGGTTGTTAAGGATCTTTTACTTGCATGGATTACGGTGGTAATCATGTATTGCGAACTGCCTCGGGCAGTCAACCCGCAGTCATTGGTATCGATGGATCTATGTCGATAACTAACGTGCTTCATTTCACTATGTGTACGTGCTGGTTATGCGTAAACGAATTCGAACTCTATATGCTATTATCAAACTTGTATGCTCACCTTTACATTTTATGTATTGACTTTATTTTAACGTATGTGACAGGTTCTTAGGATGCATGTGTGGTAGGAAATGGAAGCTAGAATAAAGCTTAGGAGCCCAACAAATAGTTGTCTGTAGATAACGTATTAAGGGTCTCTAGAAGCAGATAAAAAATTGCTACTTACTTAAATCTGAGTAGTCGGAACAGAATATTTGTTTTGATGTTATCTGTAATAACTTGTTTGACTATTTAAGATACGGTATGGGACGTATTGCTTTAATTGAATGGTAATGATAGTTGTTATGGAAACTTCTGGACAATCTGTTTCGCTCAGTGCCATGCCCCGATGATTCCGCCATCGGTTGGGGTGTGACACTGCCTGACATTTCTGGTTCCTAAGCACATTTTTAACAGGATAATTTGTCTTAACATGAATCCTATGTGTCTCAAAGTAATGTCTAAGTTTCGTTGATGCCATAACTAATGCTAGTACAATTTTTCTAAATGAGAATATCTAGTTTCAGCATTTAACAAGCTTTTACTAACATAATAAATAGGATATTGCTGACTTTCATGGTCCTTTACAAGGACGGCACTTACAACATTCCCTGATACTGCGAGGTATAGGGATAATGGTTCACCATTCTCAGGCTTCATCAGTAGAGGTGCGGTTGAAAGATATTGCTTTAAATCCTGTAGGCCGCTTCATGCTTCTCACCCCATTCGAATTTCTTGTTCTTCCTCAGGATATCATAAAAATCTTTGCATTTCTCTGAGGATCTTGAGATAAATCTGTTTAATGCTGCCACTCGCCCTGTTAATCGTTGAACATCCTTCATATTTGAGGGCAATTTAATATCCAAGATGGCTTTAATCTGCTCCGGGCTCGCCTCTATTCCTCTTTTAGTCACCATATATCCTAGAAATTTTCCTGCCCCCACTCCAAAATGGCACTTAGCAGGATTTAGCTTCATGTTATACTGATCCAGGATATCAAATGCTCCTTTAATATCCTGGAGGTGATCCTGAGCTTTCTTTGATTTTACCACCATATCGTCAATGTACACCTCCATGGTGTCCCCCAGTTTGTCTTTGAACATCATGTTTACCAATCTTTGGTATGTTGCACCTGCATTTTTCAAACCAAAAGGCATAGCTGTATAACAATAAATACCTGTTGGTGTCATGAAGGCAGTATCCTCCTGGTCAGAAGGCTCCATTTGGACCTGTTGAAATCCTGAGGATGCGTCCATGAAGGTCAGCATTTCGTGCCCGGCAGTGGCATCTACCATTGCATCAATGTGGGGAAGAGGAAATGGGTCTTTAGGACAAGCTTTGTTCAAGTCTGTGTAGTCTACACAAACTCTCCATTTCCCATTTTTCTTCTGTACCACAACCACGTTTGCTAGCCACCTTGGGAACTTAACCTCTTTGATCATCCTGGACTTCAATAATCTCTCCACTTCCTCTTGGATAATCGTATTCCGCTCAGGAGCAAACTTCCTTCTTTTTTGCTGAACATGCTTGAATGATTTATCAATTCCAAGCTTGTGAGTGATAATGTCTTTGGATATGCCTGTCATATCCTCATGCTTCCATGCAAACGTTGACATCCTGCATTTCAAAAAGTTAATTAACTGTTCTTCAATATCCTGAGGGATATTGGTTCCTACGAGCACCGAAATATCGGGATTATCCTGGTCCAGGATAATTTTCTTCACATCCTGCTCCGGATCTTCCACAATATCCTGGATCTTCCACAATATCCATGTCATCAGCATCAAATGTGATCACTTTGTCTGTTGTGAGGGTAGTCATCCTAACAGGCTTGTCTCCCCTTTCGACCTTAGCTTCTTTTGCATGTCTCTTCGCCGCCAACTACGAAGTTCCACAAATGTCGGATCCTCCCGAAATAAAGTTGATTATCTTGGCATCTGCAGGAGGTGACGCTGCTCGCTCAGGATCCTTCTCAATATCCTAGCCCTTATTCTTCTTCCTTCCTAAGAGATCTTTCAGATATCCCTTACTTAGAATATAGCTTATCTCTTTCCTTAGAGCGATGCAATCCTCAGTCACATGCCCGAAATCTTCGTGGAAAGCACACCATTTTGACTTATCTTTCCAATCAGCTTTTTGTTGGCTCTTTCGAGGCCATCTAGCCTTGTCTCCTAGACCCTGCATGGCATACATCAATTCAGGAATGTTAACAGAAAAGCAATATTCAGACAACTCAGGATACTCTTCAGGATCCTCATCTTCGACAGCATTCACTCTCTTGTTTTCATTTCTACCATATGGCTTAGGCCGATATGGCTTGAATGAGGATTCAGACTTCCTGTTAGTTGACTCATAGGTGTTGGATGAGTTCATTCTCTCTTGCACCTTCCTGCCATCCTCCAATCGAATATATCTTAGGGCCCTGTTTCGAGCTTCATCCAAGTTCCTGCATGGGTTCATTACAAGATCTTGATAAAACTGAGAATCTTTTTGCAGCCCCATCTTGAAAGCTTGCACAGTTGTTGCAACATCAAGATGCGAAATGTCTAGGGATTCCCGGCTGAACTTGTTCACATAATCCCTAAGGGATTCCTGAGGCCCCTGTGTTATCATGTAGAGGTCACTTGTTAGTTTTTCAAAGCTTCTACTACAAGAAAATTGACTATTAAATAAATTTACTAAGTGAGCAAAAGATGTAATCGAATGCGGAGGAACATTCAATAGCCATTTCTGTCACACCCTGGCTTTGCGGAAGCGTGGTTAATTTGGTGTGACTTCTTAATACCATAGCTTAACCATAACAAAGCTATATGAAATAAAACCATGCAAGATCATCCATTCGATTAAGTTTTAAAAAAACCAAATACAATAACATTGTCTTAACGGAAACACATCCTAACGACATAAACATTGTTCAATAAACACAACATAACATAAGCATAGTTAAGGACTGTGACTTGTCCAGGAAAGAGTCACATTCCCTAAACCCGGATGACCTCGTAACTAGTGCAGCGGGAAAACGTGTCATACCGCGCCAGATCCTTTAATTCCCTGAAATACATGTAAGTTGAAAAATCAACAATAATGTTGAGCGAGTTCATGTGTAAGTGAGTAAATAAACCTTTGTAAGTATAAAAATCCTGGTATGTAGCACATAAGGGAATTGAGATCACCAATGGTTTGCAAGGCCACTGATATGTGTGAAGTGCAAGTAGGGAGACTCAAACCTAGCAGATTTATGCGTCGGGCACAAAGTCACCCCGAGGTCCGTTTCTAGTTTGGCCTGGGGCTGGGCTCGCTACACCCAGATAGATCTACCGCTCCTGTCCCTCGGTCCTACCATGAGGACTAATGGCCTCATGTTGCTCCTACCCACTCACATGATCTAAGTAGTAAACCTCCTTACGCTAACCATACCATGTATAAAGTACTTGTAATCAAAGTAACATGTATTTCACCCCCGTAGTTTAGAAAACTGAAAACAGTTAAGAGAAAAGGGGGACATGAACTCACAGTGGTGCGTCTCTACCAAGTATACCTCCAAATCAAGCAGCTGTGTGTCGACCTACACGTACTAACTCTATTAGACGGACGGCCGTGCCTTAGCTTTAAGGTTTAAGTTTTCGGGAAATAGTTAGACAACTATTTCGTGTTTACATTCTGTATACTTGGTAATCATTTTCCTTCCCAAGGATGGGGGATTTAATACATGTGTGTTCGTATAATTTCGAAATATATTATTAAGTCTCACTTAAAATATATTTTATTTCTAATCCCAAATATAAATATTCTTCTCAAAAATATTATATTTTCTATTACACATAATTTTCCCCAAAATAATACTTTAACAAAAATACGCGTTCATGAATATTTCCTTAAAATGTGTAAGTTACGTTTTAACGATCGAGTGGTAATAATAATTACCGGTGTAACTTATATATTTATCGTGAAAGCGCTCGTATTATTTTGGATTCGTTAACATTCGATAATATTATTTTTACCCTAAAAATAATATTTATGTATCTTCGCAAACAATGACAAGTAACGTTGTGCAAAAAAAAAAAATATTTACTAAATATATTTATCACGTTTAATTTTTGTGAAAATCCCACCTCCGATATTTTGTAAATAAAGTCGTGGCGAAACTTATATTTTGAAAACATGTCGAGAAGTATTTCTAACACTTATAGTGAAAATAATTCTAAGTGTTAGGTTTTTAGAAAAATTTCGCCAGAGTTTCCTCTGTAACTGGAGGTGGCCACGCTCTCAAGCGTATCATTTTCTTTTATAAATCAATCCAACAATGTCCTTATTTAACCAAAACAATGTTCAAGACAACAAACTAGTCAACAAATATATATAAGTCGCAAAAATCACATGAACTTGTGGTTTTCTAATATTATGAAGTAAATCCCATTACTTTTAGCGGATCTCTATATAAATCCATCCGATTTTGTAAAAACCTCGTTTTTAGAGAAATTCCGTTTTTACAAATTCTCGTCATCTTTTACAAAAATAGTTATTTTGTCGAAACTTTGTGCTACACAAGTGTTTACACACTTGTGTGTTCTAAAAATCATTTTTTTGTTAGTGTAAGATCCGTCTTTAGAAAACATAATTTCTTTGATACTTGGTTCTTTGAAAATACCGCTTGTAGATCCGTAGATCAACTAGTTTTAAACACTATTTCACAAGCTAAATCGCTTTTACACAAGTTCATGATTCGTGTGTGGTAGAGTTTCATCCTTTGACCCTTGTTACTTCCAACACAACCTTATGTCATGATCCAAGATCATGACCAATCCGGGTTAAACGATGATCCGAGCTACCACAACATAGATCGGGTCCAAATAACTACACAAATCAAATACTACAAGTTTTACACAACAAACAAGCTTTTAACCATCACTTTTAGTGCTTTTAGTAGACTTTCATGTTTCAACTTGCATGTTTACGAGTTTTAACCGTTACAAATCATTTTAACCACTTCAAAATAGTTCGAGAGGGTGATTATAGCAACTTACTACTAGCTCGAGGCTAGGGGAGAAACTAGTCGAAGAATGAGTGGATAAAAGCAATGGGGTGAGGTCCTTCGCGTTCCGAATGCACCAAGCCTCCTCGTATGTGATCCTTAACCCTTGTAGATACTTGGAATGGCAAGATCAAAGCTCGAAAAATTGATGGATGGATAGGGGTGTTCGGCCGAGAGTTATTAGAGAGGGAGAGAGAGTGTGAGTTGTGTTGTGAGTGTTGTGATGATCATGTTGGTTTAAGCTTAGTACTTAAAGGCAAAATCCAAGATTAATACCCAAAGGTCCTCATGTCTTCAAGATATTAGGCATGTTTGATTTAAATAATCAAGAGTAGTACAATGGGGGTCACATTGTGACCGAACTTGGTTAGGGGGGGGGGGTAATCCGGTTCCATTTCAACTAACATTAGGTAATTAGTTAAGTTAAGTTTAGTTAGTTTAGGGATTAACCCGGTTACTAGTGTCTCATGCGTTACAACGGGTGTTAGGGTATTCAGGGACCCTAACTGGCTCAGAAAAAGAAAAACTATGTTAATGACAAAATTTTTATGTTCCGGATATAATCTGGTTGTTCGGTTGGATAGAAATCCGTTAAAGTGCTTAACAAAGCTTTAAAGTGTCGTTAATACCCTTTTTAGTGACACAACTTATTCCTCCAAAGTGTCGGGAATAGTTTCCTCATGTTTTGGCACTTTATTAGTTAGCCAAATGTTGAATTTTGTACTTAGAGTACGTTTTAGGCACATCCGGTCACTGTAATTTATTCCTAGTGACGCAGTTCTACAACCCTTATATCCCTACACTCACCACTAGCGTAGCAAACTATCTCAGGCTCTTACAGGCCTTAGAGGCAGTACCTGCCTGGTGCTAGTCATGACAGCACGTTTAATAGGTTATCCGTTCATTGTGCTACTGTGCTTTTGGTGCATCAAGGTTGTCACAAAGGTGCTGTAAGCAAAACATGGAGTGACAGCAAGTAAAGTATGATGCAAGTAAGTACATGTATCAGTATTCAAGTAGCAGTTTATCCACAAGTTCAAGCAAGCACAGTAATTAAGCAGTAATTAATTATTAATTAAGTCGTACGGATACCTGGTTTAGTGAGGGTTGTCACATTCTCCCCCCGTTAGAAAATTTTCGTCCCGAAATTTTAAGTTCTGCTTGTAGATGCAGGGTTCTTAGGGAATAGGTGGGGGTATTTCTCTTTCATCCGGTCCTCACGCTCCCAGGTGTATTCAGGACCATGTCTGGCATTCCAACGAACTTTGACGAGCTTGACACTGCTCCGGCGGGTCTTGTTTACTTTCCAATCCGTAACCTCAACCGGTTCTTCAACGAAATGGAGCGTGTCGTCAACATGAATCTCGTCGATGGGAATGGCAATGGTATCTTGAGTTGGACTTTTCTTCAGGTTGGATACATGAAATGTATCGTAAACTCCATTCAGCTCGGCAGGTAAGTCCAGCTTGTATGCTACTAGTCCTATTCTTTCCAAAACTCTGAAAGGACCAATGTAGCGCGGATTTAACTTTCCACGCTTTCCGAAGCGTGCCACACCCTTCCAGGGTGAAACTTTCAATAAAACCATATCTCCAACTTGGAATTCCAAGTGTTTCCGGTTTGGATCTGCATAGGCTTTCTGTCTTTCACGAGCTGCTTCGATGCGTTTTCGGATCTGCGCAATCTTGTCTGTTGTCTCTTGGACGATTTCGGGACCAACAAGCTGTCTATCACCTGCGTCAGCCCAACATAGGGGTGATCGACACTTGCGTCCGTAAAGAGCTTTGAATGGCGCGGCACCAATACTGGTGTGGTAGCTGTTGTTGTATGAAAATTCGACCAAAGGCAAATGCTTATCCCAGCTACCGCCCAAATCCATAACACACGCTCTCAGCATGTCTTCCAAAGTCTGTATCGTCCGCTCGCTTTGCCCGTCGGTCTGCGGGTGAAATGCGGTGCTCATATTCAATTGCGAGCCAAAAGCTTCTTGGAAGGATTGTCAAATCCTTGATATGAACCTTCCGTCTCTATCGGAAATGATTGAGAGAGGTACTCCATGGCGCGTAACGATCTCTCTCATGTAAATTTCGGCCAACTTGCTCGTATTATCCTTCTCTCTGATAGGTAAGAAGTGTGCTGACTTTGTTAATCGATCCACTATTACCCAAATAGTGTCATGGCCTCTTGGCATTCTTGGCAACTTTGTAATAAAATCCATGGAGATTTGTTCCCATTTCCACTTAGGAATCTCGGGTTGTTGCTGAAGTCCTGAAGGCTTCTGATATTCGGCTTTAACCTTAGCGCATGTTAAACATTTGCTCACATAAACAGCAACATCGCCTTTCATCCTAGGCCACCAATAATAATCTTTGAGATCCTGGCACATCTTATCCGCTCCAGGGTGGATAGAGTACCGCGACTTGTGAGCTTCATCGAAAATAACCTTCCTTAAACCTCCAAACAAAGGAACCCAAATCCTTTTCTCAAAACATAACGTTCCTTCCTCGTTTGGTACCAGTAGCTTCTCCATCCCACGGAGATATTCTTCTTCAAGGTTTCCTTCCTTGAGAGCTTCTTTCTGCGCGGCACGAATGCGCAAGGAAAGATCGGTTCGGATAATCATTTCTAAAGCCCTAACCCTTATGGGCTTGATCCTCTCCTTTCGACTTAGGGCATCGGCGACCACATTCGCCTTCCCTGGATGATACTTTATCTCGCAGTCGTAATCGTTCAGCAACTCAACCCAACGTCTTTGCCTCATATTCAGCTCCTTCTGGTTGAATATGTGTTGTAGGCTCTTGTGATCTGTAAAAATTGTACACTTTGTACCATAAAGGTAGTGTCTCCAGATCTTTAATGCAAATACCACTGCGCCAAGTTCCAAATCATGTGTGGTATAGTTCTTTTCGTGCACTTTCAATTGACGTGATGCGTAAGCAATAACCTTTTGGCGTTGCATCAACACGCAACCCAATCCTTGACGCGAAGCGTCACAGTATACCACAAAATCATCTGTACCTTCCGGTAGTGCTAAGATTGGCGCATTGCAGAGCTTATCCTTCAATATCTGGAACGCTTCTTCCTGTTTGATTCCCCAATCAAACTTCTTATCTTTCTGCGTGAGGAGCGTCAATGGTTGAGCGATTTTTGAAAAATCCTCAATTAATCTTCGATAATAGCCAGCCAAACCCAAGAATTGTCGAATCTCGGTTGGCGACTTTGGCGTTTCCAAATTCTTAATCGCTTCGATCTTGGTGGGATCCACGTGGATTCCATCTCCATTTACCACGTGCCCAAGTAATTGTACTTCTCGTAGCCAAAACTCGCACTTAGAGAACTTAGCATACAACTGTTCTTTCTTCAGCAGCTCCAAAATAGCTCTTAGGTGTTGCTCATGCTCAGCCTTCGTCTTTGAATAAATCAAGATATCATCGATGAACACTATCACGAACTTATCCAAGTACGGCTTGCAAACTCTATTCATCAAATCCATGAACACTGCAGGTGCATTTGTTAACCCAAACGGCATAACTAGGAACTCGTAGTGCCCATAACGAGTTCTGAAGGCTGTCTTTGGGATACTCTCCTCTTGTATCCTTAACTGATGGTATCCAGATCGAAGATCGATCTTTGAATAAAAGCTTGAGCCTTGCAGTTGGTCAAACAGATCATCAGTCCTTGGCAGAGGGTATCTATTATTGATCGTCAGCTTGTTCAACTTCCGGTAGTCAATACACATACGAAAACTACCGTCCTTCTTCTTGACAAACAAAACTGGAGCTCCCCAAGGCGAGAAGCTTGGTCGGATAAATCCCTTGTCTAACAACTCTTGAAGTTGTGTCGACAGTTCCTGCATCTCAGACGGAGCAAGTCTATAAGGTGCCTTAGCCACAGGCGCGGCGCCTGGAACTAAGTTAATGCGGAACTCTACTTGTCTCTGAGGTGGCAGTCCAGGTAAGTCCTCTGGGAAGACTTCTGGATATTCCCTCACGGCAGGGATGTCTTCTATTCTCGGCTCAGCAGCTTTCTTGTCTACAATGTGTGCCAAGAAGGCAGCACATCCTTTCTGCAAACACTTTCGCGCTTTCAGGTAGCTGATAATTCTTAACGGCGTATCACGCTTCTCCCCGTGAACCACAATTGTTTCGCCATCTTCGGTTGGGATACGAACGACCTTTTCGTGACAAACTATTTCAGCCTTGTTGCCTGATAACCAATCCATTCCTACCACCACGTCGAAGCTTCCCAACTGGACTGGTAGTAGATCCAAAGCAAACTCACGCTTTCCCAATTCGATCACACAACCTCTGATAACTTCATTGGCTTCTACTATCTTTCCATTAGCCAATTCGATTGAATAGGGAATATCTAACTTACTAGCGGTTAAACCAAGCATATTCTTAAATTCTATCGACACGAAGCTATAATCGGTGCCAATATCAAATAAAACGGATGCATAGCGTTGGTTTATAGGGAACGTACCAGTGACAACATTGGGATCCTGGCGCGCCTCCCTCGCTTCAATATTAAACACTCTTCCACGGGCTTGGTTTAACTTTGGGCAGTTCCTCTTGTAATGCCCAAGATCACCACAGTTGAAGCATCCGGGTCTCTGCCCGTTTCCACCAGCTTGATTATTCCTCTGGTTACGATTCACGGCGCCCGCTTGATTAGCATTGTTGCCTCGATTCCCATTACCTCCATTGTTTCCTTGTGGGCGATTTCCATTCCCACCCCGGTTGTTATTTCTGTTTCCGAATCCTCCCTGGCCTCCCTGGCCAGCAGTGGCCCAACAAGTGTCCTTCAAGTGGCCCGGCTTTCCACATGCTTCGCATACTTTCACACTACAATGGCCAGAATGGTGGCGTTGGCAGGTATTACACTTGGGCTGGGTGCCCATATATCCTTTTCCTTTCTTTCCACTACCAGCTGTAACCTGAGCTGGCGTGCCTGATCCTCCTTTCTTAACCACCACACTGGCGCCCTGCTTGAAGTTCGAGAACTTCCGTTTGTTACCTCCTGATGACTCGACGTGAGTCTCTTTCTTCTTAGGCTCAGCATCATCGAACTTGTTCAGGCGAATAGCCTCCTCTGTGAGAGCCACGCTCAGATCAATTGCCTCAGTAATTGTCGCAGGCTTGGATGAGGTCACCATGCTTATGATTTGAGGAGCTAATCCCCAAATGAAACGTTCAATCCGCTTGAACTCCGGAGTGACCATGTAGGGTACCACATGCGATAAGTCATGGAACCTCTGAACGTATTATGCGATCTTTGGACCTTCCATTTTCAAATGCCAGAACTCAGTTTCCAATCTTTGGATTTCCGCGCGAGAGCGGTACTTTTTGCGCATAAGTTCCTTCAGTTCGGTCCAGGTTAGCGCGTAGGCAGCAGCTTCACCAAGTGTCTGTACTTGCAAATTCCACCAAGAGAGGGCTCCATCCAAGAATAGCCCCGAGATATAGGTGACTTGCTGATCTAGTGCGCAGTTGCTCATGCGAAGAACAGATTCAGTTTTCTCAGCCCAACGAACAAAGGCGACAGCACCTCCTGTGCCATCAAAGTTGACCGGTTTGCAGTCTAGAAACTGCTTGTAGGTGCACCCTGCACACACATTGTAACATGTGAACGGCATTAGCATCTTTGCTATAGATATCCAATTAGGTCTTGGTATGTCTAAATGACTTAGTGTTACCATGAGGTGGATTGTTGTTGCCATTGTTGTTTGAGCTGCTTCCGCTGGGTCCTCCTTGCGAGGCGGCGTATTGCGCGATGGCAGCAGCGATGACTTGTTGGAGTTCTGCCTCATTGGTAGGCATCGGCGTTTGACGTCTTGGCGGCATCTTCTAAAAGATGGGTTTACGTCGGTCAGGCCATAATAAAGATCCCATGTTATAATACGTACGCTTTATTATGATAGTAATAGTACATAACATCTCATGTTATAATCATATCAATCACACAACATCCCATGTTATAAAACATAAATAATCAATCAAAACATCACATATGATGAGAATACTGCGATTGCCATATATCAAGACCACATAGTAAGTGTACAGGTACATAATAGTGCCATACATCATCATCGACTAAGGGCTACATCACCCTAGTCCAAAAACTATATCAAATCAGTGTCAGTACATCAAATACATGTCAACAAAAGTCAGAATCATAATGTAGTCTCCAAAAATGTTGTGCAGTCAAAAGCAATCGCCGTCTTTCTCACCAGCGTCTACCCATACGGTACTGAAGAGCCCTACACAGATGGCGGTGGAGGAGGGGGAAAGTGAGTGTAGAACAAGCGACGCAAATGGAGCCAGTCCTCCTCCATGGCTCTCTGGGTACGCAAGAAAGAAGCAACCTGCTGCTCTAGGGCAAAAAGGCGTGCAGCATAGTCTGGTGGTAAAGGTCGAGAGGGCTGCAAAGGAGAGTGGGTCTGACCCTGGCACTGACACGGCGGCGGCTGGGCTCTCTCAAGCTCCTGAATGCGCTGCGTGTGTGCCTCGTGCTGGGCGACAAAAGACATCAAAACATCCTCAATGGAATATCCCATATGGAAAGGATGGTAAGGGTCGGTCGGTGTCATGGCAGGTGGTGATGACCAGAGAAATGGCTCACTGGTGGGATCAAAAGGTGCCACATGAAATGGAGAAACAGGGGGAAAAGTAGCAGACGGTGGTATAGCAGGGATAGATACCGGTACATGTCCAAAAGGGTGAGCCGAAGAACCCTCTCCAGGTCGCGCTGAAGGTGTAAACCGAGGAAATGAAAAGGAGGTATCAATGTGATGGGTATCAGGGATCTGAGGGGGAATAGGTGGGACCTCGTCATCAGCAGGAATCCACCCATGCTGGGCGTGCTCATCTCGTGGGTCCATCTGTGCCTCGAAAAGTGCACGATCAAACTGAACTGGCATAGGATCATGGTGAGGTGCAACAAGAGGGTCAACTGGTGCATCAGCAATAAGTGGGGGATCAACATGATCAGCAGCAATGACATGATCGCCCTCCAACAACGGAGCATCCACTGGGTGATCATCAATAGGTGGGTCAGCAATGACAGGCTCAATAATAGGTGCGTCAGCATGAACTGGGTCGTGCTCAAACGCAGGGTCTAGAGCGGCTACCTGCTCAGGGGCCATGGCAGGCTCAGGGTCATCAAAGGCCATCCCAAAATCAAACTCGGGATCGATGGGATCAACTGGGTCTACTGGGTCGACTGGATCCTCCATAGGCTGATCCATGGGTATAAACTCTATATCCTGATCTGGGTCGAATCCTGGGGGAAAGACAGGATCGGAATCCTCCACATCATCGTGGTCGAAAGCAAAACTAGGAATAGGGGCAACAGAGGATGCCTGGTCAGGATCTGATCCATGTGAGAAGTGCTGCGCACTCTGGGTGTGTGAAGGTGCGGAGGCCACAGACTCGAAAGAGTCTGGGACCGGAGAGTGAGCGGGTGACTCCTCGGCGGGAGCATCTGCGGTCATCAAGAGATCACCAGCAGCAAGAAGGGCCTCGCCCTGAACATCCTCCTCTAAGGGCTCATCATCATACAGATCGACGTCGCCATCATCGTCAGCGTCGAGAAGCAAATCGTAAGCAGGATAAACAGCTAAGGGTATGGGAGCAGGGATCTCCACTAACGGTAGGTCCCCGGCCAAAGGGCCATCAGCGAGCTCATCAGCACCATCAGGTAAAGCAAAGGGCTGAAAGTCGTCCTCGTCCGTGCTAGTAACGTCGGATGTGTGGACCTCGTGCTCTGAAGACTCTAGGTCATCTGATACTATAGGTCTAGGTCCTGTGGTGTCTGAGTCACCTGTGCCAGAGGTGTCCATGGTGTCTGTAACACAAACACAAATATGTACAAATAATCAATCATACAATCAGATAAGCACATTAGTCACCAAGTAAGCAATCAAATAATTCTCCTAGTCCCACTAGCCTCCCAGCCTCTTAGACTGCTCTTCCTAGTCCAAATTCTCCCAGCCTCTCAGACTGCTCTTCCTAGCCAAATTCTCCCAGCCTCTCAGACTGCTCTCCCTAGTCCCACTAGCCAAATTCTCCCAGCCTCTCAGACTGCTCTCCCTAGTCCCACTAGCCAAATTCTCCCAGCCTCTCAGACTGACTCCCTAGTCCCACTAGACAACTACCTCGGTCTCCTAGACCGAGCCTCGGCCTCCCAGACCGAGCCTCAGCCTTTCCAGACTGAGCCTATAAATAATAAATAAAATGTGCTCAACATTTGTTTATAAAAACGTTTTGGATCTGGACTTAAGTGGTATGCAGTAAAAATGTTTTCGTGAGAGCCCTAGTGATCATAGTCTAGACTCGAGAAAGAATCCTAGTTCGCTACGATCAGAGCTCTGATACCAAGCTGTCACACCCTGGCTTTGCGGAAGCGTGGTTAATTTGGTGTGACTTCTTAATACCATAGCTTAACCATAACAAAGCTATATGAAATAAAACCATGCAAGATCATCCATTCGATTAAGTTTTAAAAAAACCAAATACAATAACATTGTCTTAACGGAAACACATCCTAACGACATAAACATTGTTCAACAAACACAACATAACATAAGCATAGTTTAAGGACTCTGACTTGTCCAGGAAAGAGTCACATTCCCTAAACCCGGATGACCTCGTAACTAGTGCAGCGGGAAAACGTGTCATACCGCGCCAGATCCTTTAATTCCCTGAAATACATGTAAGTTGAAAAATCAACAATAATGTTGAGCGAGTTCATGTGTAAGTGAGTAAATAAACCTTTGTAAGTATAAAAATCCTGGTATGTAGCACATAAGGGAATTGAGATCACCAATGGTTTGCAAGGCCACTGATATGTGTGAAGTGCAAGTAGGGAGACTCAAACCTAGCAGATTTATGCGTCGGGCACAAAGTCACCCCGAGGTCCGTTTCTAGTTTGGCCTGGGGCTGGGCTCGCTACACCCAGATAGATCTACCGCTCCTGTCCCTCGGTCCTACCATGAGGACTAATGGCCTCATGTTGCTCCTACCCACTCACATGATCTAAGTAGTAAACCTCCTTACGCTAACCATACCATGTATAAAGTACTTGTAATCAAAGTAACATGTATTTCACCCCCGTAGTTTAGAAAACTGAAAACAGTTAAGAGAAAAGGGGGACATGAACTCACAGTGGTGCGTCTCTACCAAGTATACCTCCAAATCAAGCAGCTGTGTGTCGACCTACACGTACTAACTCTATTAGACGGACGGCCGTGCCTTAGCTTTAAGGTTTAAGTTTTCGGGAAATAGTTAGACAACTATTTCGTGTTTACATTCTGTATACTTGGTAATCATTTTCCTTCCCAAGGATGGGGGATTTAATACATGTGTGTTCGTATAATTTCGAAATATATTATTAAGTCTCACTTAAAATATATTTTATTTCTAATCCCAAATATAAATATTCTTCTCAAAAATATTATATTTTCTATTACACATAATTTTCCCCAAAATAATACTTTAACAAAAATACGCGTTCATGAATATTTCCTTAAAATGTGTAAGTTACGTTTTAACGATCGAGTGGTAATAATAATTACCGGTGTAACTTATATATTTATCGTGAAAGCGCTCGTATTATTTTGGATTCGTTAACATTCGATAATATTATTTTTACCCTAAAAATAATATTTATGTATCTTCGCAAATAATGACAAGTAACGTTGTGCAAAAAAAAATATTTACTAAATATATTTATCACGTTTAATTTTTGTGAAAATCCCACCTCCGATATTTTGTAAATAAAGTCGTGGCGAAACTTATATTTTGAAAACATGTCGAGAAGTATTTCTAACACTTATAGTGAAAATAATTCTAAGTGTTAGGTTTTTAGAAAAATTTCGCCAGAGTTTCCTCTGTAACTGGAGGTGGCCACGCTCTCAAGCGTATCATTTTCTTTTATAAATCAACCCAACAATGTCCTTATTTAACCAAAACAATGTTCAAGACAACAAACTAGTCAACAAATATATATAAGTCGCAAAAATCACATGAACTTGTGGTTTTCTAATATTATGAAGTAAATCCCATTACTTTTAGCGGATCTCTATATAAATCCATCCGATTTTGTAAAAACCTCGTTTTTAGAGAAATTCCGTTTTTACAACTTCTCGTCATCTTTTACAAAAATAATTATTTTGTCGAAACTTTGTGCTACACAAGTGTTTACACACTTGTGTGTTCTAAAAATCATTTTTTTTGTTAGTGTAAGATCCGTCTTTAGAAAACATAATTTCTTTGATACTTGGTTCTTTGAAAATACCGCTTGTAGATCCATAGATCTACTAGTTTTAAACACTATTTCACAAGCTAAATCGCGTTTACACAAGTTCATGATTCGTGTGTGGTAGAGTTTCATCCTTTGACCCTTGTTACTTCCAACACAACCTTATGTCATGATCCAAGATCATGACCAATCCGGGTTAAACGATGATCCGGGCTACCACAACATAGATCGGGTCCAAATAACTACACAAATCAAATACTACAAGTTTTACACAACAAACAAGCTTTTAACCATCACTTTTAGTGCTTTTAGTAGACTTTCATGTTTCAACTTGCATGTTTACGAGTTTTAACCGTTACAAATCATTTTAACCACTTCAAAATTGTTCGAGAGGGTGATTATAGCAACTTACTACTAGCTCGAGGCTAGGGGAGAAACTAGTCGAAGAATGAGTGGATAAAAGCAATGGGGTGAGGTCCTTCGCGTTCCGAATGCACCAAGCCTCCTCGTATGTGATCCTTAACCCTTGTAGATACTTGGAATGGCAAGATCAAAGCTCGAAAAATTGATGGATGGATAGGGGTGTTCGGCCGAGAGTTATTAGAGAGGGAGAGAGAGTGTGAGTTGTGTTGTGAGTGTTGTGATGATCATGTTGGTTTAAGCTTAGTACTTAAAGGCAAAATCCAAGATTAATACCCAAAGGTCCTCATGTCTTCAAGATATTAGGCATGTTTGATTTAAATAATCAAGAGTAGTACAATGGGGGTCACATTGTGACCGAACTCGGTTGGGGGGGGGGGGGTAATCCGGTTCCATTTCAACTAACATTAGGTAATTAGTTAAGTTAAGTTTAGTTAGCTTAGGGATTAACCCGGTTACTAGTGTCTCATGCGTTACAACGGGTGTTAGGGTATTCAGGGACCCTAACTGGCTCAGAAAAAGAAAAACTATGTTAATGACAAAATTTTTATGTTCCGGATATAATCCGGTTGTTCGGTTGGATAGAAATCCGTTAAAGTGCTTAACAAAGCTTTAAAGTGTCGTTAATACCCTTTTTAGTGACACAAATTATTCCTCCAAAGTGTCGGGAATATTTTCCTCATGTTTTGGCACTTTATTAGTTAGCCAAATGCTGAATTTTGTACTTAGAGTACGTTTTAGGCACATCCGGTCACTGTAATTTATTCCTAGTGACGCAGTTCTACAACCCTTATATCCCTACACTCACCACTAGCGTAGCAAACTATCTCAGGCTCTTACAGGCCTTAGAGGCAGTACCTGCCTGGTGCTAGTCATGACAGCACGTTTAATAGGTTATCCGTTCATTGTGCTACTGTGCTTTTGGTGCATCAAGGTTGTCACAAAGGTGCTGTAAGCAAAACATGGAGTGACAGCAAGTAAAGTATGATGCAAGTAAGTACATGTATCAGTATTCAAGTAGCAGTTTATCCACAAGTTCAAGCAAGCACAGTAATTAAGCAGTAATTAATTATTAATTAAGTCGTACAGATACCTGGTTTAGTGAGGGTTGTCACAATTTCAAGGCTGATCCTGTTAAGGTAGAACCAAAACCCTTGCACAAGCATGCTTCCTTGAGATCCGGAGGGATAGGGTTAATCTCCATTCTTTCCCTATACTGAGCAATATGCTCCTCAGGATCCGTAGTTCCGTCGTAAAGCTTCATGTTGGGGGTTTGAAATCTCTTTGGGATCTCAGCATCACAGATAGGATATGCAAAACGAGATATCTTGTGGCTGTCTTGGGACACTTCCGGGATCGGCTGGACCACCCCAGGTACACTAGATATCTTGTCCTTCAACTTCTGAAGTTCCCTAGTAAGTGCTGATGTTACACCTGTGTCCTGCAAAGATCCACTATTGTTAGTAGCATGAGTATTATTATTATTTGACACGTTACCCGTTGGAGGATTTTGCCCATATCCTGAAGCATATCCTGAGCTCCTCATGGTTGACATCCTGACCGAGGAGGGTATTTCAGGAGTATGATTCTGAGAAAGGTTGGGCACAATATTCCCCCTGTTATCCTCAGTATACACAGCTGAACTGAAGTTCAAAGTTCTGGGTTGTAATGGAGTGACAATATCCTCAGCAGATCTGCTCGAGCCAGACTTCAGGAGTTTTATTTCCCTCAACAGCATTTGGTTTGTTTTCTGTTGCTGCCTCATTTGTTCCTGCACACTTCCAAATAAGGTTAGAATTTCATCATTAGAAGCTAAAACGGGAGCAGATTCCTGAACACTGCGAGTAGGGATAATATCCTGAGGTCGTGAAGAGGCTGGCATCCTTGGAGGAGGTGGTGGAAGCACCGAACCGGTAGTAGCAGAAGTCATAGCAGACATAGTGGAGGAACTCATGTTTGATCTTGAGGCCATTGTAAATAATGCGGCAAAAAGTTTTGAAAATAGAAAACCGATTAGCGATTTCCCAAAGATTTTTAGCAAAGAAAGCACCACTTGCCCCACGGTGGGCGCCAAATTGTTTTGGTGAAAAATTACCGAGGCAATTAAGTGATCAAATTAGTAAAGTGAGGTAGTGTGCTAGAAGGTGTGTTGAAAATATGCCGGTTAAGTTATTTGGAAAATCAGTATTCAGGATACGGCTCAGGATATTGAGCTGTATCTGCGATCAAACAATGAGTAAAAAGTAAAGGAAACGACACGAGATGTACGAGGAAAGCCCTTGATCAATCTAGATCGCCGGCATAAAACCTCGGGAGCTGACAATCGCAGCTGCCTTGTTCTTCTTATTGCTTCAAACGTCAGGATACAGTGCAGGATATAGACCAGATCGCTAAGTGTTACAATGCTTTTGTATGAAAGTGAAAATTGCTAGAGAGCGAGTGTTAGAGTGTAGCGAGTGTCAATGTGATGTCCTATTCGATCTGGTATACCCACCTATTTATAGTTACAAAGTAGAAACTAAAATTCCTATAAATATGGGATGCTCCCGAATATTCCATAAATAGTCGTTTGGAACCAAATAAAGCGGGCTTAACGTCTTTCCTTGAACAACTTGGACCGAGTCTTCCGCGGAATGAGTCCTTGTGAACGTTGCTAGCATCTAACCCACGTACCTGCACATAATCCGTTAGTAATCCTGAGGATACCATTCAGGATGTTACCAATATCCTGCACCAGCATCCCGGATGTAAACAGATACTATATAACCAAGATATAAATCAAGATACTTTCCAGGATATGGGCTCAGAATTTCACCCATAACAACTGTTATTTGGCCCAAACAAATAACGACTTCGAAGGGGAAAGTCTATTTCAATGTTTAATAATAATATTATGCTAATGAAAAATAAGATGGTGGTACCTCTTCAAGGGCAAATACACCCCAAATAGAACAAAAAACACAAACAAATTACACAGAAGCCTATACAAAGTCCAACTTTTACAAAATTCTGCTAGCAATAAACACTTCTTCATTCGATATTAAATAGTATTACAAAATTCTGAGTTTGAAAAATATTAAAAACTAAACATTACAATTAACACTTCCTAGGATATCTATTTCTCTCGCCTTCCTCCATGCAATTTCATTTTTTGTTTTAATTTGCAGATCTGCTAGCATATCACAGGTCTTCTGATCTTGTTTCAACAGATGTGTCAAAAACTCTTCGGCTTTTTCTTTAAACTCTGATGGAGGAGTAGAGACAACTTCATCCAGCAGTGCAATGCTACTCCACGTCTGCTTATAATATTTATCACTTACCAACGCAACTTTTTTGTTGACTTCTTCAGCTTTTCTCTGTTCATGGAGTGACCATCCTGAATATTCAATTTTAAGATCGGTATTATCCTTGCACTCCAGTCTGAGTGTCTCTTTCTCTTATCATGTCTGGTAGAATCGCGCTGGTAATCCCTGGAGTAATGCTGAGATGAGTGATGTTCTCTGGCATAGTAACCGCGCGACTGGCTTTCTTTGGAAAATTGATCGTCAGTCCGATAACTGTTGTTTCTGGCGAGTGACTCTTCTGTTTGCGCGACTATCTTCGCGGCTTCCATTAGCTTATCCCACTCCTTGGGCATGCCATCTTTCCCAGTGATGGTTCTAATGAGACTGTCACAACGAATGGCTTTCTTGAAGTGGCAGCGCATTAGTTGCTCGCTGACGCCACCTATCTCTAAACATTCTTTGTTGAAGCGCGTAATAAAATCTTCCAAACCCTCGTTATCTCTGCGCCAGATGTCTTCGACCTCAGCTGTGTCGCGCTGATACCTTCTTTGTTGACTAAAGTGACTCAAAAACTGAGTCCTGAAATCTACCCATGATTTTATCTTTCCTGGCGGGAGGCTGTCGAACCAAGCGCGGGCAGCCCCAGTAAGCGTTTGGATGAACAGATGGCACCACATGGGCATATTCCAATTTCCCATGCATCCTGCGCTTGTGAATGAGCTGACGTGATCATCGGGATCAGTCAATCCGTTAAACTTTCCCACTGTAGGGGGTAGCTTTTCTTTTTTGAGCGGCGCTAGCGCGATCTTTGGGATGAACTTTGAGTGCTCTACAGCTTCAGCTGGTCGATAAGCGAGGCGAAAGTCCTGCTCCGCCTCGTCGGTGTAGCCTCCCACGTGTTGTCTAGGTTTGTAATACTCGTGATTTCTTTGTAAACGATTAAAAACCGAGGATTCGTCATCGTTCTCCTAGGTTGGATCATTCGGGTCGGTTTCTTCCCACTCATCGTTCATGTTGCGCGGCGTGAGCCGGCTATGAACTGGGCCTCTTTGGAAGTTTGACGGTTCGTCATAGTAGCTTTCTGTCTCCCCCCGTGTATCTCGCGTGTCCTGCACGCTTAACCTTCGGGTGGGGGGAGGTCTGTTAACTCTTCTTGGAATGTATTGCGGGACCGGCATCTGGCGCGGCCCGTGGCTGGGGCCGGTTGGTGTGACCAAGGACGGTTCTGCCGTTAAAACTGCTTGCTGAGCGCTCAAGGACTGATACGCTTCGTTAATAGTTGCCAGTTGCTTGGCGTACCATGAGGCTGGGGTTTCGCCTTCTGGTAGCCCTAATAGCGCCGATATGTTCTGAGGTGGGGCTGGGTTTGAAGGTCCAGCACCGTTGTTTCCCGGGGTGTTTTGAGTGATGCGGGTGAAGCTCCCGCGCGGACCCCCGGTGTTGGCTACTTCGACTTCACCAACTTCTTCAAAGTGTTGGGGTTGGCCATTTTGATTACCTTCCCCCAACGCTGCATTTGGGTTTTCACCGAAACCAACGAACTCAGGTATGATTCCTTGATCAGCCATGGATCGAAGGAAGAAAAACAACGAAAAACTCAGGAACGAAGATGAGAGTGGTTTGTAGAAAAAATCGGTGGGCGCCAATGAAGAAACACGGAACTAATTACGGGTATAAACTAGTTGGGTTTATGTTTCAATCATGATGGTTAATCTTCTTCCTGAGCACTAATCGGATTGGAGTAGTCTGCAAAACCAAACACCGTTAGCTCGTTAAGAGGGGAATGTGGGGGTTTCCCTCTTAACCAGGCTCCGGCGTGAGAATAAGTAACTGTTATGGGAGAGTAATCAAGTATTGAGTGAGAGTAGAGGGAATGGAATGTTTAACCTGTGGAGTGAAGGTCTCTATTTATAGCCGGGGAGGTGTAAGAGGGTGTGGGCCGATGGGCCTTGGGCCGGAAGGCGACAACATAGAGGATATGCTCCTTGTCTCACTGGTGTCGACCGTTAGTGGCTTCTAGGAGCTTTGTGGAGCTGGCGCAACGTGATTGGAGCCACGTGTCACTGTTGTCGGCCTGGACGCCTTTCTGCCATCAGTAGATAAGTGGAGATCATGGGGCAGTTGTCTCTGCCCTGTGATTGGTGCCACATAGGCGTCCTTCAGTACTTTTTGTCTCCTGCATGTCAGACGATCGTGGAGCACGATTGCGCAGGAATAGAAGGACTCTGATTGGCTCTTTAATTCTGCCACTTGTACCTCGAGCATTATCTGGAAAGGCCCTGCGCCGTGGTCATGCGCTGTGTGGCCTCTCGGATACTCTTCAAAAACGCTTAAGTGTTGCTGACAGGAGTTCCTTCTTATGTGTACCTCGCGCCGCATCACACAAGGAGCTTGCAGCCCGCGCGAGGTTGTTCATCGGAGTAATTAATAGGTGAGGAGTATGGTCCCGCGCGACCTTGTAGGAGGTTGCGCAGCTTTTTGGGACCATACCCCTTCATCCGACCAGTGGTAGAAGGTTTTGATTGCCATTTAGAAAGAGTGTGGGTGGGTTTGGACGTTTTGTTTCAGAATGAAGGGCTTTTTAAAAATGAATTCTTGATGTTTTCAAGTAGAGCAATCATGATCCTTTATAGTGTTTGAAATATTTGATAGGATAAATGAAGATACGTCTGCTAATAAAGAACATTTTTCAAAGGTTTTACATTAAAATGTTTGATAAGGTAAATGAAGAGACATGTTGGGTATATACACGTTTTTCATTATTAAATCATTACATGTATCAGGTTTTTAAATATAAATTTTTATTTAATGGTTGCATTTAAACCTGACATTTGGGCTGATAGATATCCTATATAATATCATTGCAAATTCAAACATTGTTTCATCATAACCAGATTCATTCAGTTAAATAGAAGAGCAACTCTTATTGTTTTGCCTTAGCTGTTATAAATACATTAAAATGGAGTCACAAACTGCTGCACAATATGAGGATTTTAAGCAACACTTTATTAAAGAAATCGAAGAGCAAGTTTTTGCTGATAGGAGTACTCTTCAAGAGTTGAAGAGATGTTTTGACGGACTGCAACTTGGTCTGCTGACAAGAGACCAAGTTTCAAGAGACCTGAGGGCGATGCCGAGTACTTCCGTTCGTGACTTGTGTGTTGCGAACAATATAGAATGTGGAGACAGAGACCTGGACTTCATGAGAAAGATCAATCACATACATCGAGAAGTGCAGTGCTCCATGGAGTTGAAGTTAAAATTTCTTCATTCTTGCTATTAGACTTTAAGTGTCTGATTACTTTTTTTTTAATGTAATTGTAACTTTTTTGAATATTTATACAATAAACCATTTAATTTTTTTTATGACACTTTATTTTTGCTTCTGTTTCATTATAATTTTAGGTATGGTTTTGGGCTGACCAATTTTTTTGGGTTTGGTTTTAAATACTGAATTTTTGATATGTTATAGGTTCTTCACTCGGAAACAATTTTTTTTTGGTTTTGTTTTAAACGATACAAGTAAAACTCTAAAGCAGGTATGATATGAAACATATTTTTCTGGATTGTTAAACAGCAGGTAACACTAAATCAGTGTAGTGAAAATGAAAAGGAAATAATACCTGATGAATGAACCGCACGGTCCGATTATAAAACACTGATCACCCTAAAAATAAACCACGTACCAGCAAACAATCACAAAACAAAACAAAACAAAACAAAACAAACCAAATTCAAGAATCAACTCTGTAAATATAATATTGTAGTATGGATTATACCTACCTAAACAATGTATCATAAAATGCCATAAGACCGTTTTATCGAAAAGAATAACTATAAGTCATTGATATAATAAAAATGTCACCGGAAATAATTAATGAAAATGTAAATTACAATACCTGTTAATGGTGATTTATGAAACATCTTCAAGAATGCCATCCTTAACAAAATACATTTTAGAGGCAAACTGTCAAGTATAATATGTCAGCAGTTTTTACATTCCACTGCTTCATTCCAAGCAAGTCTTTGGTCTTTAGCAGCATTTGACTGAGGGCAGTAGATTAAATAGCAGCACTTTGTCTTCAGCATTTGTTGTACACAAGCAGTACTTAATGGACAACAGTTGTAGTATACAAACAGTGGATGAGGGCATCAAATGTTATAACCACTTTCTAGGGGAAAGTCTAATGCAAACAGCTGCTTATGATGAATAGCAGTGGACAGTATTTACAAAAACAGATGTTTGAGCACAAAAGTAGTTAGGGGTAAGCAAATGATAATGATTTGAAAGACTATTAAATCAGCAACTGTTAGTGCAACAGTGAATAAGCTTTTGACAAATGTTTTGATCATCTGCTGTTCTGAAGAAAGGAATGATTTTGTCTTGCGTAACCATAAAATATCATGTCCAACATCTGTTGATGGTGATTTATGAAATATCTGCAAGAATGCCATCCTTAACAAAATACATTTTAGACACAAATTGTCAATCTTTATATGTCAGCAGTTTTTACATTCCACTGCTTCATTCCAAGCAGGGCTATGGTCTTTAGCAGAACTTATCTTAGGGCAGTAGATTAAATAGCAGCACTTGCTCTGGTGCAGTTGTTGTACACAAGCAGTACTTAATGGACAACAGTTATAGTATACAAACAGTGGATGAGGGCCATCAGGTGTTATAACCACTTTCAGGGGGAAGGTGTAATGCAAACACCTGCTTATGATGAATCCACTGATGTGAACCAGTCTTATTTGGCCCAAAATAATGACTTTGAAGGGGAAAGTCTATTTCAATGGTTAATAATAATGTTATGATATTGAAAAATAAGATGGTAGTACATCTTCTTCTAATTTGAAAACATGAATATTGAAATGCTGATGCAATTGCCCTTTTGCATAATTAATGTATAACTGCTAAATTAGCCATAACATAAGAACAAATACACCACAAATAAGTGTTCTTTTGCATCATCATACGACACTCTCAGATCGTTTTGATCAAATACCGTCAGTAAAGATCCACAATTGAAGTTAAAGTTTCTTGATTTTTGTTATTAGAGTTAGACGTGTCTAATTAGATTTATTTTTTGTATGTAATTGCTACTTTCTTAATACTTCATATTTTAATCGTATTAATTTGTCAACAGTTTTTTAAATTCCACTGCTTCATTCCAAGCAGTGCTTTGTTTTTTAGCAGCACTTGAGTTAGGCCAGTAGATTAAGTAGCAGCACCTTGTCTTCAGCAGTTGTTGTACACAAGCAGTACTTAATGCACATTTTCTTCTAATTTGAAAACTTTAATATTGAAATGATGATGCAATTGTTCTTTTGCATTATTAATATAAAACTGCTATATTAGCCATAACATAAGAGCAAATACACCCCAAATAGAACAAAAGCAACAAACAAACTACAGAGAAGCCTATACAAAATCAAGTTTTAAAAAATTGTTCCAGCTATCAAAGGTGAGATCCGCAATTTTTCTCCTTTTAACCATCCACCAGTATGATTTCATTCTGCCTTTATACTTGCCAGGAGATGTGTTGATGTATCCATATACTTTAGTTCAAAAACCCTCTCGTCTCGGTTCTTCCAACAAAGCTCTAAAAACATTTCATAAATTCAGCCAATTTCACTACATACAAATAGAAAAAAACGTTAATGAAAATAACTACATTGATATGAAACCACCAAATCACAAAACCACTTTATTACCCTTCACTTCCCCACTTACAACACACCCAAACACTTTCAACACACATCCAAACAGTGGTTTCAACCATTGTTTTAACCCAACAATGGTTTCAAACCTCCGTTTTAACCGAACAGCAGTTTCAAGCAGTGGTTTGAACAAATATTATTTCAATTTTTAAACTCAACTAAAACAAATTAATAACGTTAAAAATTACAATCATTAATATACCTTCATGATGATAGCATACGCATGATTTTTCTTTGCGTTGTGGAATTCATCAAACATTAACACCTTGATAATATTCAACGTTAAGAATCTATGTCTGAATGCATTCCTTAAAATGTCAGGGGTCATAACCAATAGCTGTAAAAATGATGTATAACATATACGTGTATTCAGTTTAAATTGAAAAAATAAAAACTACATGATACAATAAAGGTAAAGAGTAACACAATAAAAGTTTATTACTCAAGACTGCAATTGTCCGCCTCAAGGGTACTTTACGTATTTGATCATTACTCAAAATTCTGATGAGATTGTATGCGGTCAACAAAAAAGTCAAATGTTGACTTGTCATACCTGATTCTGATCTCGTTGTTTCTTCCAATCAGCAGCATTCCAAAAATCAACAACTTTTTCACCCCAATACTCCACTTTCAAATCAAGGTGCTTTCCCACATACTCCGCTTGCTAATAAGACAGAGAAAGCTTCCATTAGTATGCTTTAACCACATGTTGAAAACATGTTCAAGAAACAACTAAGTCAACCGACATACCTGTTTGACCAATACAACAGTGGGTACCAACTACCGAGAACACAGCAATACACGGGAAGGGTTTTTTCAACAGATAAGCATAGTGACGTAAAAGCATAATCGCGAACAACGTCTTGCCTGAGCCCGTCTCCAAGAACACTATAGTGTTCTCCTTAATTGCCTAAGCTAATGCTTCTACCTGATAACTGCTATATTAGCCATAACATAAGAGCAAATACACCCCAAATAGAACAAAAAAACAAACAAACTACAGAGAAGCCTATACAAAATCCAACTTTTACAAAATTGTTCCAGCTATCTAAGGTGAGATCCGCAATTTTTCTCCTTTTAACCATCCACCGGTATGATTTCATTCTGTCTTTATACTTTTCAGGAGATGTGTTGATGTATCCATATACTTTAGTTCAAAAACCCTCTCGTCTCGGTTCTTCCAAAAAAGCTCTAAAAACATTTCATAAATTCAGCCAATTTCACTACATACAAATAGAAAAAAACGTAAATGGAAAGAACTACATTGATACGAAACCACCAAATCACAAAACCACTTTATTACCCTTCGCTTCCACACTTTCAACACATCCAAAAACTTTCAACACACATCCAAACAGTGGTTTCAACCACTGTTTTAACCCAACAATGGTTTCAAACCTCCGTTTTAACGGAACAGTAATTTCAACCACCATTTTAACCCAACACTGGTTTCAACCACCGTTTTAACCCAACAGTGGTTTGAACCACTATTTAACCCACCAGTCGTTTGAAACATATGTTTTATATTCTAATATCTGTTAACAACAAATAGAGGTTTCAAACCTAAAACAGACCTTTGCCAAATACATGTTTCACAACAAACTTAATTTATACTATCTATTACCTAAACCGCTTTTCTGAACCACAAGTGATGATTGCATAACGATCCAACATTCCATTCAGATGAGCACCAATAACATTCTTCGCTACTAACAGTTCCATTGAGATTAACATAAGGATCCAACATTCCATTCCATTCGATTCGATTACACCAAAACTCGTCCGATGAAATAGGTGCCCACTTCTTCCATCCATCTCTACACAAAATTCAATCCCTAAACAACATAATAAAAATGAAGATGTTATCATCCCATGAAATTAATTTGAACAAAAAATATGTGAGACTACATACCTTAATTAAAACTTTTGGTTTACATTAATAAACTTAATTAAAAATCAAAATCCGTTCAATCAGTCGATTATTAGGCACAAATTATCACAAGTTCAAATGATAAACATAAAGCACAATCGGTTTAACAATTGTGAATACAGTAAATAATTTTATTTCAAGCCGCAAACCTTTGCAAAACTCACCTACATCAACAACTACTACTGCTGCTGAATCAACAACTGCTGCTGCTGAACCTCACAAATTCAATCTTCATATTCCTGAACCTCACAAATTCAATCTTTTTGGTTTAACAATGGTGAACACAATAAATAATATAATTTCATTCAGTCGATTATTAACTGAACCTCACAAATTCAATCTTCATATTCATGCATCAACAACTACTGCTGCTGAATTTGCCGTTGATCCGGCTGCAACACAACTGGAGCTAGAAACCCAACTCTCTCTTTCTTCTCTATTCATGGTGAAGTTGCAAAACATTTATATTTTCAGAGGGTCACGCTCAGATTAGGAGGTCGGTGACATTGTCGAGGGTTGTCAGGAAATGCTATCACTTTGCATTTCCTGACAACCTCGACAACGTCACCGACCCCCTCCCAGTTTTCCACCAAAACACTCTGAATGGTTGTCATCAATTCTAACTTCAACTTTATAAGCAACCATAGTATCTATATAAACCTGAAACTCATACCTGACAACTCTGCCAAACATAAATGCTTTTTAACCTAGTGAAATTAGCTCATAATACTCTGCCAAACATAAATGGTTTTTATCCCCTAGGTTATTAATGATATATGTTTGTAAAGATGATGAATAAACACTACATGAGGGTCAAGATTCGGTGTAATATTCAACTACCTGTGCCCTGATGACTCTAAAAACCCTAATATTGTTCCAGTAAATAAAAACTAAGAAATCGAAAGAAAAGGCCAGAAAACCAAGATTGAATGTTACCAAAGAGATGGAATTGTACCATTGTGATGAAGATTTCGTAAGGCGGAAGGACGACAGAGAGAATTAGGGCAGAAGATTTCGATATGAAGAAGAAATTGAGATAATTCCAGATTCTTGCCAAAGAAGAAGGAGTATTGCGTTTAAAACACTGTGAACCGAATGATTTGTGTTTCAAAAGACTGTGAATTTTAGAGAGAGAGAGAGTTGAGAGAGAAATTGATAGAGAGGGTAATTGATTGAAGAAGATTATAGGTTATATATCTGGAGCCATAATTTTGAATTTGGAGCCATAATTTTGATTTTGAATCATCAGTGGTTGATTATATATTTTAAAAAGATTTATACATTTATACATATCTAAATATTGTAAAGGGAATTATGACATCAGCAAGTCCATGTGGCATAGCTTAAAAGTTAACAAGTAAGCAAATTTACATCAGCTCATAATCTCTTATTATAGATAGTATAGATGTATAAGGAACACTTTTTTTTTGCAATTTTGTATGCTTTCATCTTTCTCCAACACCAATTAAAAAACAGAACAAAAACAAACCACTTAATAAAACATACAACATCTTTAATTAAACTATATATATTATGTTGCATGCATGTGTAACAACAAAAGATATTATAATCAAATGGTCAATATACCCTGAGACTTCAATTCAAATTGAACATGTGGCTGCCTACGACTGTTGTGAGAATAAGACTTCAATCCCTGACGTAGGAACGTCGCTTGAAACTATGAACTTATATCTCTAAAAGCAAAAACCTGCAAAAACGAATTTATATCTCAGCAGGATTTTTAAACTCCAAAATACACATTAAGCCTTATGTATATATGTAGGGGTATGCATGGGTCTGTTTGGGTCGGTTTTGACCAAAAACCATAACCATAACCACAATGTCGGTTATTGGATAACCATAACCATAACCAATCGGTTATGGTGGTTATGGTTATTCGGTTTTGCTGGTTATAGCGGGTCGGTTATGGGTGGTTAACCGTGTATTTAGCTTAGCTAAAAATAGCTTAATTTTGTAACATGGAATAAATTGTTATTGCATATTTGTATATATTAGTATATTACATAGTATTAAAAAATACATATAATATATAATATTAATACCAATTATTATCGAATATTCAAATAAAGTGACATGATACATTCCATAAATTCAAATAAACATTCAACCAAAACCACAAAATGATATGAAAAACCAATAAGTACTAAAAATCTTCAGTCAAAAACATCAAATATTAAAAATTAAAAGGTCCTAAATCCTACAAAGATTTATTACATGTCGGTTCGGTTCGGTTATGGTGGGTATGAAAAAAATGATAACCATAACCGACCCGGTACATTAGGTTTTCAAAAAAACCATTAACCGACCCACTGGTTTTTTATTTGGTTCGGTTTTGTCGGTTAATTCGGTTATGGTTCGGTTAATTTGGTTTTTTGCACACCAATAATATATGTGACCTTGTATGATTCTTACCAAGCCAAAATTTGGTTACTACTCTATCTAAAGAGGGCTCTAGCAGAGATAGCATGACAAAAAGAAGTTTTATTCTTTCGAACCCGAGATCTTCACTCCAAAGCTATTATTATTGTTAGTGTTACCTCCAACTTACCTACATATGTATTGCATAAGCATATATAACTACAAACAGATGAAAAGGATAAACTCATAAATGTGTTTAACCTGGTCAAGTGCAGAAGCAATCAGGTCCAACACATGACCCTCGTTGACCATTTAATTTGAAATTCCTTCATAAAACTGAACCGTCTTCTTAAAATATGGGGCTTCATCCTTATGGGAAATTATTACTTTACTATATATTAATAATACAAAGGAAATGAACAGTAATTATATTATATAACAGTAGTAATATATTAATATAATATTACTAATTATTATTATTTTCTTTACTTTCTCAGTTGGATAAGCTTGGTGTCAACCAATACTTGTATCGAAAATACAGGTATGGTCCAGTTCATTATTGGTACATGAAGGTACAAATCGGCATCAGCCTGATACAGAAAACGCCAAAAGTCGGTACCGGATTGACTTTGAAATGAACAGTAATTATATTATATAATAATAGTAATATATTAATATAATAATACTAATTATTATTATTTTCTTTACTTTCTCAGTTGGATAAACTTGGTGTAAACCAATACTGGTATCGAAAATACATGTACGGTTCGGTTCATTATCGGTACATGAAGGTACAAATCGGAACCAGCCTGATACAGAAAACGCCAAAAGTCGGTACCGAATTGACTTTGAAAATCTTTTAGTTCGGGAAATTCGGTACTGCTACACGGTACCATTTGCTCATCCCAGATCACGGGTGTCGTACAAACAACAACAGTATCGTAGAACTTTTTCTTGTTGATTTTCTTCAACTTTTAATGATTTCTTTTTTTAGTTTCAGGGGTAGGGATGAGCTCGGTGGCAACCGATACTGAAAATACCGGTTACGGTACCGGTATATGAAGGTAAAAATCAGTAGCGAACCGGTACTAGGAACGCCAAAAGTCGGTACCGAATTGGTACTTTGGATCCTTCGGTTTGGGAAATTCGGTACCGGTACCCAGTATTATTTGCTCATCTCTGACCACGGGTTTCATACGAACAACATCATTAACATACAACTTTTTTGGTTGATTTTTTTCGATTATTTTTTTACTGTTTTTTACATTTTCTTTTTATTTTTGTTAGTGGTTCCGCGTGCAACGCGCTCGTAGTGATTTCAAACTACATGTATACACAGACTAAATAACAAACCAAAAGTCGGTACCGAATTGGTACTTAGGATCCTTCGGTTTGGGAAATTCGCTACCGGTACCCAGTATTATTTGCTCATCTCTGATCACGGGTTTCATACGGACAACATCATTAACATACAACTTTTTTTGTTGATTTTCTTTCGATTATTTTTTTACTGTTTTTTACATTTTCTTTTTATTTTTGTTAGTGGTTCCGACATGTAAATACAAACTAAATAACAAAAGAAGTTCGCCGCAACGCGGCTAGGGTGATAAACCTAGTTTATTTCAAATTCCAAAGTGGATAGTATTTTTACCATAGTCACATGGTTCGTGGTACGCTCAGATACGGTAACATGGAACGGGATCGCAATTCGCTAGGTCTCTAAAATTCGGTACGAAGGGGTAGGCTTATTTTTTTCGATTGGGGTCCATTTTTGTGTTAGAATTTTTCACAACCAAACATTAAAATTTTCAGGTCGGTCATCGTAGTCGGGTCGGGGCTAGGAAATAATGTAGAAGCATTAGTGGACATGAACCAACACATTATTAAGAACCATTTTTAAGATTCAAGTTATCAAATTGTGGTGATTAATATGTTGCTTGAAACCAAAAGCTATCTAAACAACACAACAACTACTTCACATAACTTCAAAATTTTGTTTAAGCTTTTTTTTTTTGAACGCCACTATATGTTGGAAGTCTTAATTGGTAATCAAATGTGAAGTAAACTCATTCGGAGATATTAAATTTATCATTTTAAAGAAGCAAATTAGAGGGTCAGTGAGTGGTTGTGCTGTTTTAAAACACTAGTGAATTTTGATGGAAAAAATAAACTAAAAAACAAGAGATGTAAGACTTGAACTGAGACCTATTTGTTAGAACACAAGAGGATTTACCACCATACCATCTTTGCTTTTAATACTATGGGGTCCAGTTAATTTATTTTATGGGGTCCTTGAAAAATTTAACATACCGTTCTACTAATTTTTTTTAAAAACATTAGGGTCTGTGGACCCCGACCCGCACCATATGGGCCCGCCCCTGCTTATTACGTGATTGCATGATTTTGAATACTCAGCACGTAACTACGTGATTTCGAATACCGATTACGTGATTACATGAATTCATTATCGTATGTGTAACCACACTAAGTGATTACGTAATTACGTAACAATAGTTGACTATGTATTATTACGTGAGTACGTGATTTTGAATACCCATTTCTTGATCTAATTATAGTATTTTATATGAAACACACTTAGTGATTACGTTATAAGCATAATTGTAATCACATTAGTTATAACAAATCATATTAAATGTGTAATTAAGTAATGGATTTATATTGAAATTGTAATCACGTAATGATTTATGTTGAATGTGTAATAACGTAATGGGTATTCAAAATAACATAGTTATGTGTTGGGTATGTAAAATCATGCAATCACGTAATGGATTAATGTGTATTCAAAATCCTGTTATTTTTTAAGAAAACTATAGCAATAGGTTGCTCGGATAGAGAGAATGAAATGATCGTTAATACGGTGTAATTTAACAAAAAAAATATTAACGTATGAAAAACTCATAGTCGTTTGAAAACCAATGGAGGAAGTTGTTCACTTGAAGAATTACTAGAATACCTTTCCTGCTAATAACACTTGTGAATTCCTCATTCTCACGTATGTTTCACATGGAATTATTGTCTTGTATAGTATCCTTTCTGGTAAGTAAAATAGACTAGAAAAATATGTACGTTAATTTTGATAAAATGGAATAAGAGAAAAAAATATCAGTGAATTCCTCATTCTCACGTATGTTTCGTGTAACAAAAGGGACCAAAATTGTCATTTAATGAAATTATAAACAAGGCATTAGAAGTATAAAGGCCATTTCTTAATAAATACAAAAACTCATGGACTAGTTGTGAAATATCTCAAACATTCAAAACAAGAAATAACGCTTCATCCCTTTCGATTTTCCGGCCGGTTTTTCCGGCGACGATTCCGGTAACTCCGGAACCTCGTTTCAACGCTTTTTCGGTCCGTTTCTTTAGCGATAAACCCTATCTCCATCTTAATCACACTTAATCCGCAAGAATTGTCACGACCCACGACCCGGTTTGACCCGTTTCATGAGCCGCGGGACAGAAAATCCTGCGGTATTTATTTAATTGAGTTTACAGCGGAAGTTTATTTAAAAAGGATCGCTTAAAGCTAATATTTTCCTTGATTATATAATTTGGGATAAAACCCTGATAATTTACAATATGATGTTTTTACTACAAAGTCGTTTTATTACAAAACTTTTATTTATTTATTTTGAGCCACATCCTCAAGCTTTTTAAATGCTTTCCAGCATTTTTCCTGAATTACAGCAGATCGCCTGAAACATGTTTGAAAAGGTTTTGTCAGCGGAAAATACTGAGTGAATCATTCTATTTACTAAAATGACACATTTGTTATAATATACAGTATTAAGAGCGATTACAATGTTTCTGATATCAATCCAATTACCCACAGTACTTGTCACTCGACCCATTGGCCCTTCCGTCCAATGGTGTCTGTGACTATGGTCATATCCCCCACTGGCTGCCCCAATGGTGACGATTATCAAGTAATGTATACAAAACCCCACATACCGGCTGTAACTTGGTGATTACAAAGACTTAATCCCCGTAATTATAACTTTGAAATAAATAGGGTTTTGTAAATAGATTTGATAAAAAAAGAGAATGACTCACCTTGCTGATTTACTACGGATAGAATAAAATCTATGGATTATTCTTGTTAACCTAATTTAAATAACAATGCATACAAAACTAGGTTAGTAATCAATCCAGCTATTACGATAATTCCCGAGATCAAATTATCACAATTAATCTCAAAGTGCAATACTTTATCTATCGATTTAACGACAATTCGTCAATTTAATGACGAACGATAAAGTAATATACTAAACCCATCGAATTAACGAAGATCCGTCAAATTAATGACGAACGATTTAGTATAACCCTAATGTGAGCGGCACTTAAACATTAATTGGATAGATTGATCGTCGTATAATTGAATCGTAGTAGCGATTGTGCTAATACCCTGTTTTGTAGCAGCGATTCGATACCCGGGGGTGAATTTAGGAAGAACAGTACGTAATTAAGTGTTTCAGTGGAAATAATTTCGACGTAAGTTGTTCCAATTTCGAATGCCAATGTCTGTTATTTATAGGTGAATTTTGGTCATCCATACGCATCGTAGCCACTTTACCCCTACGATGCGTATGGGTTCTTTTAAGGCATACGCATCGTATGCATAAAACTGCTACGATGCGTATGAGTTGGAAAATAGGTTTATAGAGTAGCCACGATTGGGAGTAGCTCTGCTGAGTTTGTACTTTCAAATTTCGAAACTTTGGCATCACGGAATTTGAAGATATATATTAACTAGGGTTTATCCCCCTTAGTTTTAGGGGCCCTAATTCTGATTCTGAAAATTATGAAAATTTCAGGTTTTGCTCAGAATCACTTGGGTTTCTCAATTAGGGTTTCCTAATAGTTTAATTAAATATTAATTATGACCATTTTGTGAGAGTTGTTACATTCTCCCAACCTTATGAAAAATCTCGTCCTCGAGATTTACTGGAATAAATGAGGATACTTTCGCTTCATTTCTGATTCCAGCTCCCAAGTGTATTCAGCTCCTCGTCTTGAATCCCACTTTACTTTGACTAGCACTAGGCGTTTGTGTTTGAGAAACTTTACTTTTCTATCTTCTATCTGAAGAGGTTTCTCAACAAATTTTAACTTTTCGTTTACCTCTATTTCTTGAAGAGGTACTAACAGAGATTCGTCTGTTAGACATTTCTTGAGATTGGAAACATGAAATACATCATGTACTCCAGCCAATTCTTCTGGTAGTTGTAAACGATAAGCAACTGGTCCTATACGTTGGATTATGGGAAATGGTCCTACGTATCTTGGACTTAGCTTTCCTTTCTTACCGAATCTTACTACTCCTTTCCAAGGAGATACTTTCAACAGTACTTTATCTCCAACTTGGAATTCTAACGGCTTACACCGATTATCTGCATAACTCTTTTGGCGATCTCGAGCCATTTTGAGTTTTTCCATAATTTGAGTAATCTTGTCAGTCGTTTCTTGCACAATCTCTGGACCTGACAATTGACTGTCTCCTATTTCTGCCCAACAAATTGGAGTTCTGCATTTTCTTCCATACAGAGCCTCAAATGGAGCAGTTTCAATGCTTGAATGATAACTATTGTTATAGGAGAATTCAATCAATGGTAAGTGATCATCCCAACTTCCACCAAAGTCTATTACACATGCTCGAAGCATGTCTTCTAGAGTTTGGATCGTCCTTTCACTTTGCCCGTCTGTTTGAGGATGATATGCAGTGCTCAAATTTAATCGAGTTCCCATAGCTTGCTGGAAACTTTCCAGAAATGGGAAGTAAATCGACTATCCCTATCTGATACAATGGAGAGTGGAACTCCATGTAGGGATACGATTTCATCTACGTACAATTTTGCTAATCTTGCCATGGTAAAGGTTTCTTTCATAGGTAGAAAGTGAGCAGATTTGGTTAATCGATCCACAATTACCCAAATCGCATCATTACCTTTTCTGGTTTTGGGTAACTTAGTAACAAAATCCATTGTTATAAGTTCCCATTTCCAGACTGGCATTTCTAATTGTTGTAGTAGACCTGAAGGTTTCTGATGTTCTGCCTTAACTTGTGAACAAGTAAGACACTTAGAAACATATTGCGCTACATCCTTTTTCATACCTATCCACCAAAAGTTCTTTCTTAAATCTTGATACATTTTATTGTTTCCTGGATGCATAGTGTATCTAGATTTATGAGCTTCTTCTAAGATTTTGGGTCTTAAGTCTCCCTGCTTAGGTACCCAGATTCGACTTTTGTGGAATCTCCAAATTCCATCTACTCCTTGTTTTAATTCTTTGATTCGTCCTTTCATTCCTTCAGCAACATCTTCTATTGCTGTTTCTTGAACCTTTTTCACTTGTTCCATTAAATCTATTTGTAGATTTAATCTAAGCGCACGAACCCGTCGTTGTTTTTCATGATACTTGCGACTTAAGGCATCTGCAACTACATTTGCCTTTCCTTCGTGATATTGAATATCACAGTCGTAGTCGCTTAAAATTTCCATCCATCTCCTTTGCCTCATGTTCAACTCTTTTTGCCCAAATATGTATTTTAAACTTTTATGATCCGTATAGACAGTAAATTTACTTCCGTAAAGATAATGTCTCCAAATCTTAAGGGCAAAAACTACGGCTCCTAATTCTAAATCATGAGTCGTATAGTTTTCTTCATGTTTCTTCAATTGTCTTGAAGCATACGCAATTACCTTCTTGCGTTGCATCAATACACATCCTAATCCTAGTTTTGAAGCATCACAATATACTTCAAAATCTTCTGTTCCTTCTGGTAAGGCTAAGATTGGTGCATTGGTTAATTTCTGTTTCAAGATCCTAAAAGCCTCTTCTTGTTTAGTTCCCCATTCAAACTTAATGGCTTTACAGGTTAACTGAGTTAATGGTACAGCTATCTTGGAAAAATCCTTAATAAACCGTCTATAATAACCGGCTAAACCTATAAAACTCCTAATTTCCATTGCAGTTTGTGGAACCTTCCAATTAGTAATCGCCTCTATCTTAGCAGGATCTACGTGAATACCTTCGTGATTCACCATGTGGCCTAAGAATTGTACTTCTTTCAACCAAAATTCACACTTCGAGAATTTGGCGTACAACTGTTCTTTTCTTAACAAAGTTAAGAGTGCATGAAGATGTTCACAATGCTCTGTCTGACTTTTGGAATAAATAAGTATATCGTCTATGAAAACAATTACAAATTTATCCAAATACGGTTTACAGATCCTATTCATCATGTCCATGAATGCTGCAGGTGCATTCGTTAACCCAAAGGGCATGACTGTAAACTCGTAATGACCATACCTAGTTCTAAAAGCAGTTTTAGGTATGTCTTCATCTTGTACCTTCAATTGATGATATCCGGAGCGTAAATCTATCTTAGAAAAATATCTAGCCCCCTGAAGTTGATCAAAAAGATCATCAATCCTAGGTAATGGGTATCGATTCTTAATTGTAACCTTATTCAATTCTCTATAATCGATACACATTCTCATTGAACCATCCTTTTTCTTTACAAACAACACTGGCGCTCCCCAAGGGGATGAGCTAGGTTGTATGAATCCTTTACTTAATAATTCATCTAATTGCTTTTTCAGTTCTAACATTTCGGTAGGAGCTAACCGATATGGTGCTTTGGCTATCGGTGTAGTTCCTGGAATTAGATGAATTCTAAATTCCACTTCCCTATCGGGTGGTAATCCAGGTAATTCTTCTGGGAATACATCTGGATATTCTGATACTACAGGAATTTCTTTCAATTCTTTCCCTTTAGTATTTATGATTACTGAAATCATATATACTATTCCTTGTTTTCGTTCATAACTAGCAACTTTCATTACCGATATGAACTTCATGGGTTTACGTGGTTTATCTCCTGTAATCATAAGTACTTCTCCAGTAGGTGCCTGAATTTCTATGGAATTCCTATCACAAAGAATTCGAGCATGATTGGCTATTAACCAATCCATTCCTAACACAACATCGAATTCAGCTAATTTCATGGGTAATAGGTTTGCAGTAAATTTATGACCTGAAAGTCCTATTTCTACTTTTTGCAAAACCTGATTAATTTTAACTGAATTCCCATCTGCGGTTTCAACGGTAAACATTTGCCTAATGTTGGTTAAAGGTAACTTAAGAGCTTGGCAGAATAAAGTATTAATAAAACTTTGGTTTGCACCAGAGTCAAATAATACTTTTGCGTATACGTTGTGAACTAAGAACGTACCGGCTATCACATCTGGGATGAGTTCGGCTTCTTGAGTAGTTAGCTGGAATGCTCTGACATTCTTCTTCGTAGCTCCTTCGGTTGCCTTGGGTTTGTTGTCTACTGGTTTGACCAATTTAGGACATTCTGTTTTGTAATGCCCTGCTTCACCACAGTTAAAACAGATTACTATTTTCTTTTTGCAGTTTTCTTCACGATGACCTATACCCTTGCAAAAATTGCAAGTGATATCGCATCTTCCAAAATGCTTCTTTTTGCATTTCCTGCAGTATGACGGAGCTGAAGATTTCCCTGCGCCTTTTCTCTTGAAACTGTTGTTATTACCCGTACGAAATCCTTGGGTAATCTTATGAACCAATTCCTTTTTCCTGTCTTCATCTCTTGTGCGCACCAGTTCATCGGTCAAAGTGTTAGCTAATTCTACCGCATCGTCAATAGTACGAGGTCTCGCAGCTTTAACGATATTGCGGATTTCACTAATTAGCCCCCAAATATAACGGGAAATAAGTACCGGTTCTGGCGAAGCCAGTGTTGGTACCACTCGCGCATATTCGAAGAATGTCGAAGTGTAACTGCGACAATCTACACCCACCATCCGATGAGTAAGGAATTTATTTGCCATTTGTTCCTTTTCATATTCAGGGCAAAACTTTCTTTCGACCAAATTCTTAAATCCTTCCCAATTCATAGCATATGCTATTGCCCTTCCTTTGGCTTGTAGCACAGTATTCCACCATTCAAGTGCTCCTTCTTTAAACAGATTAGACGCATACATAACCTGATCGTCCTTGGCACATTTACTAATTGCAATTACTGCTTCGGTTTTCTCTAACCAACGCAGTGATGCAGTTGCTCCTTCATTGCCTGCAAATTCCATGGGTTTACAAGCAAGGAATTCTTTGAAAGTGCAACCAGGTGTTGCGGCTTTCATTTTCTTAGGAGGCGGAGCTTGTCGAGTTTCATGATTAACATGATTGTTTATACTATTACTGAAGTTATCTTCTGTATTAAGTTTACTAGGAATGATTTGTTGTGGTTCTACGGGATTCTTTACAGCATCAACTATTGCAGGAATAGCATTGGCTATACCCTGAGCAACAATGTTTTCAATATCTTGTTTTGTCATATATTGGTCTCCTGAATGTTGCTCGGACTGATTAACTTCATTTACTGGTTCATTACCACTGTTTGCCATCTGATAATATATATAACTTTTATTAGTATCTTGATAGTTAATAGTTGTATAAATAATCAGACAATTCTACAATTGCAAGTATAATAAAAAACAATCGATTTCTCGATTTCATTTTATATATTAGTACAATATGCATCAGTACTCGCAAATATATCACAACGTTTTATTAGTCTATTTACCGTCCGATGTTACTACTACTATTACACAAATATAGTTCTATGGTCCTTCGTTTACTTGTTGTCTAAAAACGCATCTCCCTCTCGTCATATTTCCATGTAATCTGTCCCCCTATCTCCCTCATTCTATTCCCCATATCGATCAACTCTTCACCAAAGTGGCGAAGTTCAGCCATGTTTTCATTGGTCATGGGTGGATTTGGTAAAGGTTCTGGATCGAATTGTGGATGCAAAGAATAGGGATCGTTGACAATACTCTGGAATTGCCAATCGTTCGTCCACCATTCGTCCATTTCTATTGGTTGAGGGTGAACTATTGGGTCTGGGATTGCTGGTTCCCAATTCATAGGGAGTTGGCTTTGAAGAGGATAACTGAAAATATTGGTATTAACAGGCTGAATGGTGTCACAGCTTGCCAATAGGAAATCGATCTCGTCTTGAAAGGTCCTTCTCGGGTCTGGATTGGAGCTTTCTCCGATTTCCATTTGAGTTGGTATCGGTTTTTGTCCAACTTCTGTCTGTGTTACCATTTCCTTAATTTCTTCATTGCCTCCGGTTTCCATTTCCGGTTGTTTAGAACTCTCCCCGACTACAACTTCTTTTCCCTTTTTCAAAGGATTATTGATTTTGGGAAGTTTAGTAGCTGGCTTTTTCCTACGGATTTTCCTCCAACCTACATAACTTCTCTTCTTTTGTTTTGGCTTTTTCACAGGTGGAGCTTTAAATTCTACTGGTTGTTCTATATCGGGAAAATAACTAGCATATTCTTTGGAAGCTTCGATTTTCACCGGATATAGATTAAGATCCTGGAAAGCTTCTGATATTCCACTCATGCTGATATAGCACATATGAAAATATATAAAATACTAAGTTAAAAGTTATAAATAACTTTTAAAATTTATTACACACCGTGTACTAATTTATTACAAAGATAATCAGAAAACACACCTAGGGTTTTATTGTAAATTTATTTATTTACCACCGAAGGTTTCTGAATTATAAAAGTAATATACTGAAACTTCAAAGATTTATCTTTTCTGCTACAGTGGCCAACATATATAAATTTGCCCACTTAGCATCTAACTTATCTTCCCAGGGTGATTTATCGAGTATTTCCTGGGTTTCTTGTTTAATTTTCTTTTCTCGGATTTTCTCTTTACTTTTCTTAATAATCATTTCCCTTTTTCTAGGGGAAAGCGATTCCTCATATTGTGCCTTGCGCACAAATATTCCTTCCTCAGGAATTTCAGACTGATTTGAGGATTTGGTTTGGGATGAACTTCCCTTCTCGTAGAATGATTTATCTAATTTAAGATAGATACTGGACAGCTTTTGTTTACCCATACTGTACTAACAAATAGTCAGATAATAAAACACATAATCACATAATAGTAATCAGGAAAAATTAAGTATCTTTTCAATACTTAATTAGCTTAACTCAGTGGCTCTGATACCACCTTGTTTCTGTCACGACCCACGACCCGGTTTGACCCGTTTCATGAGCCGCGGGACAGAAAATCCTGCGGTATTTATTTAATTGAGTTTACAGCGGAAGTTTATTTAAAAAGGATCGCTTAAAGCTAATATTTTCCTTGATTATATAATTTGGGATAAAACCCTGATAATTTACAATATGATGTTTTTACTACAAAGTCGTTTTATTACAAAACTTTTATTTATTTATTTTGAGCCACATCCTCAAGCTTTTTAAATGCTTTCCAGCATTTTTCCTGAATTACAGCAGATCACCTGAAACATGTTTGAAAAGGTTTTGTCAGCGGAAAATACTGAGTGAATCATTCTATTTACTAAAATGACACATTTGTTATAATATACAGTATTAAGAGCGATTACAATGTTTCTGATATCAATCCAATTACCCACAGTACTTGTCACTCGACCCATTGGCCCTTCCGTCCAATGGTGTCTGTGACTATGGTCATATCCCCCACTGGCTGCCCCAATGGTGACGATTATCAAGTAATGTATACAAAACCCCACATACCGGCTGTAACTTGGTGATTACAAAGACTTAATCCCCGTAATTATAACTTTGAAATAAATAGGGTTTTGTAAATAGATTTGATAAAAAAAGAGAATGACTCACCTTGCTGATTTACTACGGATAGAATAAAATCTATGGATTATTCTTGTTAACCTAATTTAAATAACAATGCATACAAAACTAGGTTAGTAATCAATCCAGCTATTACGATAATTCCCGAGATCAAATTATCACAATTAATCTCAAAGTGCAATACTTTATCTATCGATTTAACGACAATTCGTCAATTTAATGACGAACGATAAAGTAATATACTAAACCCATCGAATTAACGAAGATCCGTCAAATTAATGACGAACGATTTAGTATAACCCTAATGTGAGCGGCACTTAAACATTAATTGGATAGATTGATCGTCGTATAATTGAATCGTAGTAGCGATTGTGCTAATACCCTGTTTTGTAGCAGCGATTCGATACCCGGGGGTGAATTTAGGAAGAACAGTACGTAATTAAGTGTTTCAGTGGAAATAATTTCGACGTAAGTTGTTCCAATTTCGAATGCCAATGTCTGCTATTTATAGGTGAATTTTGGTCATCCATACGCATCGTAGCCACTTTACCCCTACAATGCGTATGGGTTCTTTTAAGGCATACGCATCGTATGCATAAAACTGCTACGATGCGTATGAGTTGGAAAATAGGTTTATAGAGTAGCCACGATTGGGAGTAGCTCTGCTGAGTTTGTACTTTCAAATTTCGAAACTTTGGCATCACGGAATTTGAAGATATATATTAACTAGGGTTTATCCCCCTTAGTTTTAGGGGCCCTAATCCTGATTCTGAAAATTATGAAAATTTCAGGTTTTGCTCAGAATCACTTGGGTTTCTCAATTAGGGTTTCCTAATAGTTTAATTAAATATTAATTATGACCATTTTGTGAGAGTTGTTACAAGAATCATGGCTTATTTCGCGTTATTTTGATGTTTATCTCAAAACCCACTTCAACATTCCAATCATAACACACCGCTACCACCTAAACCGCCTCAAAGTAGTATAAATAGAGGTCCCTACGTGCAAGTCCTGTAACATCCTGCTTCTTCATACTTTTCATAATTAGAAAGCGTTGTTTGTATTTCTATTTTTGGAAGTCTTGTGTTCTTGTATTCGTCTTTTCGTTGTAATCATTGTAAAATCCGAGACTTGGATCATAATAAAATTCGTATTTCTTTACATTCATGTTATACACATTTCATACATGTTCATACGTTCGAATTAATTAAACATGTGATATTTTAATCATAATTCGTGCAAAATACGCTAAACTTACAAACACGTGACTTATATGCTCAATTTATGCGAATACGATACTTAATCTCGACAAACATACTTATTTATACTTGTTTATATTTGTTTTTTATAATTTAATTACATTACATACCTTTACATATGGTTCTTTATACATAAAACACTCTAAAGCACCTTAAAACACCTTAAAACATAAATACAAGGACTAAATTTGCCAAAATAACAAACTTGAACCGCCAGCCCCCTTGCTCGCGGCCCCGCGACACTCGGAGCTCCATCTGGCTCGAGCCCCACCACCAACCCTAATCATTCGCAAATGTGTGTTTCAGCCGCGATTATTAGTCCATTTTGTGTTATTTTGATGTGTTTCTTGCACTTAATGCACCCAACCACCAACCCTAATCATTCCCTATAAATCCCAAACCTCCTCCACACATTTTTCACTTTGGGTACTCACTAATCTCACTCTCAAACACTCAAAAACTCAGCTGGAAATCAATATCAACTCAGATTCGTTACAAGTTACAAAAGTGAGCATAACTTCACTTTTACTTCATCTTTTTCATTGATTCTTTCTTCTTAGCACTTGGAACAACCTTAGGTATGTTTCCACAGGTTTTCCATAGAAAATCAAGGCTGGAACATGAACCAAATAAGGTTAAAAGTGCAAGGAAACTTTATGTTTTGTATAAACACTTGTTAAACTTACTTTAACTTGAGATTTCTCAACACATTCATATGTCCTTATACCACTAATCAAGACCATGATTATGTGAGCTTAAAAACAAGGTTGTGACATGTAAACCCAGAGGTTTAATCCTCAAAACTTTCTATTTTAATAGGGTTTTAACCCACAAGTGATGAACAAGTCTTAAACTTGAAGTTGTGTGATTATATGGTTAGCTTGGGCTATCCTACTTGCAAATCCACACATCACTTGATGTTTTCCTTATTAGATAGAGTTTATTTCATTCCTTAATGTATATTCATGATCATCCTTGTTGTCTATGACAACATGTGTAATGGTGAATACAAAAGAGGTTCCTAAATGGAAGATTTATCTTCCTACCTCATGCATGACTTATATGATGTTCTTGTCATATTAATGGACTAGAAACTTATGATATATACTATATAACATATATAATATCCAAGTAACCAAACCTTTGATGATGACCTAGTGGTCATTTGTCAAAATGTTAAGTTACATCATCCAAGACCTTAATACTTGTTACGATTCTAATGGGTATTTTAACCCATGAAAACATTCAAACCCTTTTGGGTTTCATAGTGTCAAAACAAGTATTATGTCCTAGATGATTATTTTCTCATATGTCTACTTTCATATACTTTTAAACTCTGAATCCTTAATCCTCCGTTAACATCCAATACTCATACACCTATGTTTCTTCGTGTAGAAGGACTTGGTGCTCCATCCTAATCAACCAACAAACCCTCGCGGATTTACCAAGTGGAAGCTTACAAAACCGTGAGTATACTCGATCCCATCTTACTTTTAAACACTTTGGGTGCAACATGTATTTCAGACAAAACACGCAACACTTGGAACTTATTTTAATCACACTCTATCCACGTTTAAACATGAAATTGTGTGATGCTTGTTAATCTCGTATGCTATGTAAGCTTTTGTGTCAATATATGCTCATTAACTTTGCTAGCCTACCTTAACAATTATAGCGCTATAGGATTAACGCACCGCCCATTAGTCTTGGGGTATTGTTAAGTTAAACATGTTAACCTCCCGCTAGTCTCTTGGGATAGGCAAATTTGCGTTGTATACTCAGGTTTGAACATATAGTTACACCGTTTCAGCATATTAGTAACTTGCATATTGTTATTCATGTTGGATATGAGCACGTTAAACATTTTTTATCCTATTTTATGCTATGTATAAAACTCGTATACTCGCCAACTTTTTGTTGATCATATTTTAATACATGTTGCAGGTTGATAGACGAGATGATGCTAAGTGAAGAAATGAGATTTAGGTGGACTTAGAAACACACCTAGAATAAACGTTTATTTGATGTTATGTTTTGAAACAATTTTGTTTATGTTTGAATATTGTATGACATTTTTAGCATTGCTATGAAATTTAATTTAAATTATATTGTCACATAGTGTTATGATGCTTTGAGCGATTTGTTTGTCTCATCCCGATGTTTTCACCATCGGTTGCGGTGTGACAGATTGATATCAGAGCCATAAGTGTAGGGAATTAGGAAAAGTAGGAATGCTTTTGCCTAGTCTATCGTTTAGGAATTTTCTCTTATTTGTTGTTTAAAACTACTTGCATTCTACCTTATTTGCTTCTTATCTATCCTCTTTTGGTCTCTTAAACTTACATGCCTTTCGTAAGGCTAACACAATACACTTTTGAAGACACTCGTAACACAAACGAGACGAGTTTACCAAAATAGGCGTGAAACCCACAATTGGTAGACGACTCTCATTCCGCTTAATTCTATTTTGCACGAAATTTCTCCATTAAGTTAGGAGTGAAATCCACATCTTAATGGTAATTGTCCAATTCAAACTCTAGTGGACCCTCGTCAAAGTGTCGAAATTTAATTTTGACCCGACGAGTACCAACCACATTAGGGTATAAAATCGTCAAGTTAGGGGTGAAACCCGCATCTTGTCGATTAAGTCCCACTCCTCGATTTTCAGTCTCGCCAAAGTCCCGATTGTTTCAATCGATTAGAGATGTGTAGTAACTGGAAGGGTAAAATATCGTTAATCGCTTCTCGACGAGAGTATTTTACCTATAGGCCAAAGCACATTTCTCTAATTCGAAAGGACTTTCGATCCACTTTGGAATAGTCGACGTTTCTCTACCCGAAACAATCCAATGTTTGATGAGCCTCTTTTTTAATGTTATCTTAATTTATATGTGATTTTATACTTGTTACCTCGTTCATTTCAAAACCGTTACGCAATTTGCACGTTTCTCGCAATAAAAAACAATAATAAACTCTCGTGAACAAACTAAATTTACGATGCTTTCATTATCTATGTTATGCTACGTGGAATTCATGATTATGCTACGTGAAACAAATTGAACATTTTATATGCTATGTGAAACTATATGCTATATGACGCATTCATGAAAACAATTTCCTTAAACAAACATTATGATCAAGTCTCACCTATTTGTTCTTTTGAATCTTTAGATGTCTTCAAGCCAATTCTCCAATGCGACCAAGAGGTCCAAGTCCAACACTCAAAAGAAGATGATGGCATTCATGGCCAATCAGATTGCTCGTATCGTCCCCAAGATCGTCAGCGAAATCCAAGCTACCTCTACCCCAAACTCCTCCGTCGATTCAAAGATTGATGTGTGCAAACCTGTGTCATTCAACTTCAAGCATTTCTCGTCTTACAACCCTAAGCCATTCACTGGCAACGATGGGTGACTGCTATGCTAGAGAGGTTCAACAGCATAGAAGTCACGTTCATCGATAGTGAATGCCCTGAAGAGCTTAAAACTCGCAGCGCTACTAGGGTCTTCCAAGCCAGAGTGATGTATGATATAAACATAACAAACTATGTACCATGTGGGTAACATACCAACGACATATGATTTTATGGTCTTAAATCTTGCATTGATTGATAGCCAACGTCTGAGGTTTCGAGTCTTTATATTGTTGAATCATCCGGGGATATCTTGGCTGTCCTTCTGTTGCATCCAGATTATATGCAGACCTAGACATAGTCAGGATATCTTAAAAGATCCTAAGAGGACAAAAACCCTAAGGAATAAAATCTCAAAATGAGAAAATTCCAAATGCTCAAAGAGCCAAATTCGTACCAAAATGGTATTTGCCTCGCCCTCGTTTGACACAATCATTGGTCGCTCTGCTGTACGAAAGTACTGACCTGTCACCAATGGTCTAATGTTGTAAATAAAAAAGGATGACATCAGTATACTCACCTGTTACGATGAATCGTTGTGCTTACCTTGATCGCGGGGGTATGCCTTGGAATGGGACACACTGGTATAATAGTATAATATTACCTTAAGCATAACACGAAGTTGAATAATTGAAAGTTGAGCTTTAAAGTTTAAGTGGACAAACATATTGGCAATCGCATAGACCAGTTTGTTTAGGCTCGTACTGAAAAGTGTTCCTTAGTCTGTCTGAGAACGAATTTTGATCCCATTGCAATTGTAATTGTATATTATGGTAGCTGTTTATATTTTGAATGTTTATTTGTTTCTAATTCTTAAAATTAAAAATTAAAAAAAAATGTTGAAAAATTCAAAAATACAAAAATAGTGTCTTGCTTTTCTGTAAAACCAAAAATCCAAAAATATAGTGTTTATTTGTTTTCTTTAAGTTAAAAATATAACCGTTCTTAAAGATTTGACTAATCATCAAACATTGAAAGAATTTAAATTGTGAAATCCAAGTACAAGTACTTGGATCGTCAATCGTTGAATGCAAGATTTCTGGTTTGTTATTAATTTATATTGTTATTAACTTGTCTTTGGATTCCGCACACTCACAAGTAGTGTTTGATATCATTGAAAGATCCTATCGGGTTTGACAATAATTTATTATTTATATATTTAATATAAGATAACTAGGAAAGAGAGATATTTGTTTTGAAAATATATTAAATTAACAATTTAGATTTGAGAATAATATTTTATTAAAGTATGATAAGATTTAATATTAATTTATTATTTATTTAGTTAATATAAAATAAATATAGATTTGAGGATACCTTCAATGAATGGCACGTGTCGAAAAGTTGATTTCTTTTATTATAGTAGATAGATATATAAGCATAATTTTAAAAAGCTAAACCAAACACCAAGTTAAATTTATTTTGTAAAAAAAAAAAAAGCTAAATAAACTTAGGGCTGGTAATTCCGACACGAACCTACACGAAGTCAGCAGGTTTCGTGTTTGACCTTAATAGGTTTCGTGTCTAAACAGGTCGACACGATAAGACCAGTTTAAATTTCGTGTCTAAACAGGTTAAAACCCGTTAACCTTTTAAGACCCGTTAGTGACCTGTTTATAATTTTAAATTAAAAAAATATATCAATTATGTGGACATGTAGGGCATGTTTGGCTAAGCTTTTCAAAACAACTTATTGACTTATTGGCTTTTTGGAAAAGTCAGTATGGAGTGACTTATTGACTTATTGGCTTTTCCCCCCTTAGGCCATCCGTAGTCATAAAGCCCCTTGTGGGGCGTTATGCGACACGTGTCGTGCCACGTCACACAGGGACTTTATGGGGCGTTATATCACTTGAGCCCGTAGTCATAACGCCCCTACCCATCATTACCTAATTATTAATTTTCAATTTTATTAATTAATTATAAAAAACCTTGCTTAAATTTTATTGGTCCAAATTTTGAAAGATTCCCCCATAACCCCGCGATAATTATACCGCCTCCCCCAAATTTCTGAAACATGACGCCCCTCGTTTTGGTGTGCGGGGGGTTATGGCGGCGCTATGGGGCATACCGCCCTCATATGCCGCCCCATTACGTATTGTCTTACATACACCCTCATTACCAAACATTATTTTAAAACTTATGACTTTTCAAAAAGCCAATAAGCTTGTTTCAAAAAGCTTAGCCAAACATCCCGTAGAGTCAGAAGGGGATAATCAAAATTTTGAAATCCATATTCCTTTCAAGTTTCAATTCACGCTCCATTCTCCAATATTCAAAGTACGGAGTACCAATACCAAACCCTAAATTCCTTGAATCGCCTCGCCGCTCATCTCTTCGACATCATCGAACATCGGCGTCGAGTTTATTCCGGCCATCGCTCATCTCTTCGACAGCATCGGACATCGCCGCTCATCTCTTTGAGACCGCCAGAGATTCTGTGATGCTAGATTCCGGCATCGGAACTTCACGGCTAGCTAGTACGGTTCTTGATTCGACGCCGTTGTGCATCGTTCATCGGGCATCGCTCACTTTCATCACCAGACATCAGACATCGTTCATCACTTCAGGTTAGTCGTTAGCTGTGCTGATTTGATTGTGACTCGTGTCCCTTTGAATTTTGAAAGCATTTTGAACTCATTGTATTGTTATATTGAATTGATGTCTCCCGGGCCTTTGAAAATGCTTTAAATTGATTCATTTTCACTCGTGGTTTATTTTTTTGTTTAAGCTAATAAAATTAAGATCTGTTCGTTTGTTCAAATAGTGCTTATTAAGATCTTTTCTTTTCTTCAAATAGTGCTTATTTATTCATCTTTTTATGCTTCATGTGTTTTTAGAGACGGAGATAGATAGTGGGATAGGAAAAAAAGTGATAATGCCAGATCCGACCCGAAAATTCGAATGATGAGTTGACCGAAACTTAAGCACCTAAAAAGTAAACCCAGTGAAAAAAAATCCTGGATCCACCACTGCGGCTGGTGACTGGAAGTTGAATGCAAAAAGGTATCCGGCAGAGATGGGAACTTCCGTTCAGGTGACCCCACTGTGTGGAGTATACAATGAAAACCCTTTATCATACCTAGTCTCCATTGATGGCTTCAACATTCTTATCGATTGTGGCTGGAACGATCACTTCGATCCCTCCCTCCTTCAACCTCTCTCCAGGTACAATTATATCATGATTTATTTAGAGTTTTTTAGTAGTTGAGAATTGAGTAGGCTGTCCCAAAAATGTATTCTTGTAGAAAAGAGACTCATTATGGTGGTGGTGGTGTTTAAACTTATACATAGTATGGTTGATTTCTGTTGTAGGGTTGCTTCAACAATAGATGCTGTATTGTTGTCACATTCAGATACACTACATCTTGGTGCTTTACCCTATGCCATCAAACACTTTGGACTTTCTGCTCCTGTTTATGCTACAGAACCGGTTTTCAGATTAGGGCTTTTAACTATGTATGATCACTATCTTTCCCGCAAGGTCAAACATCCGTCCCTTCCCTTCCCTTCACTTTTATATTTTATGTTTTCATACACATATCATCATATAAGTGGAAGATAATGCTGTTTATTTTTTTTATATAATCATACATGATCTATTTGCATCAATCAAAAGAATTAAGTTTTGACTTTAGTAACTCTAGAACAGAAACATATTAGTTGTTGTCTTGATGTTTTGGGCTATCCATCTTAATATAACATTATACCTAATGCTCATGGTAGACATCATCATTAACATATTCATCAAAACTCATGACAATAGACTGCCCTTAACTCATGCTAACCACTAACCAATCTGAAATCCTTTGACTATTCTTGACCCAGAACTCATATTAATACACAACACTTACTGCTGATGAACCGAACCTTTTTGTAGTTGATCCAAATCTTTTTACTAATGGATTCACCCGCCGTACCTCCGTCGTCGTCATCTAAGATACCGTTTACACCTAACCCAACCACCACCGCGTCACCGCCGTCTGACCAGCCATTTTCTCCTGAACTTCCATCTCCGTTGTCGTCTTCTTTCCCTGTTAATATTCCATCCATCAATCTTCCCAATTCTCCATAATCGAAACCGGTTTCGTTTAAATTAACTGTGGTTGGGGTTACTCTGATTATTGCTGCCGGAATAGACAAATATTAGTGGCAGTTTGTTGTTTATTTAAGAATTCAGAAGCGGAGAAGATGTGATCTGGTTCTACTGATTTTAGAAATGAAAACCCATCCTGACCCATTTAATTCTTTCCTTACTTTTAAAGTTGCCTACTTTAACCCATTTAAGAATACCCATCAGATTTTATAATCCACCCATATAGACCCAATAGTAGATGTTTGGGTTTACTTTGCCAGGCATACTTTTAACAACATAAATGTTTTCACGACACTTTGATTTTAACTACAAGCAGATCTGCAGCTTATCGGTGCTGCTGTTGTTCCAATTCTGTTCAGCAGCCTGTCACATCTGCAGTTCTGATTGGAACAATGATTCAGTCACTGTCGGAGATTATGCGCTGCCGGAATAACCACCTAACACTCCACTATTCCAGTGATATCTAAATCCCTCGTTAACTTTAATCATCCGGATGATCACGAGATTTAGGATAACCATAACCACAACCACTGTGTACAAGTAAAGGGACATAGGGTCCCCCTCATTTCCTTAAAATACCCATGTACATTGCCAATTGATGTTAATTGAGAACAAAGCAGTAGTAAGTAACACATTCCGTTACGGTTATGTCCATAGTTATTAAAGGCGTTAAGCGCATTCAAGGCGCATAGGCCTCACCTGGGGCCTAGGCGCAAGGGACAAAAAAAGCGCGGGCCTGAGAAAAAAAAAGCGTACAACAAAACAACTTCAAATATTTTTATATAATAGAAAACTAATACTATTCTTCAAATAAAATAAACTAAAGCTATTATATAACATTTAATATCGTCTATTTAGTACCAAAAGTTATAAAATGCTAGTTTATTAGTGTAGAAAAGTAGTTTCGTTAGATAAAAGTAGAAATTTAGAGAATTTGGCCGAAAACTCTCAAGAATCTAAGAATCTCGCCCGGAACCTGCGCATGAACCATCACTTGGAGAATTCAAGCGCAATTGCCTTGACTTAAGGCGCAATTGCCTCGCCTCGCTAGGAAATTGGGCCTAGGCGCAAGAGGCGATGGCTTTTAACAACTATGGTTATGTCTACCCTTTACCACCTTATGGAAATAACTGATTTGATATAAATGTGAACTATGATAACTGTGTTTCTAACTGTATCCATATATCTGCAGCAAGTATCGGAGTTTGATTTGTTCACATTGGATGATATTGATTCTGCTTTCCAAAATATGACAAGATTAACCTACTCTCAGAACTGTCATTTATCCGGTGAGAATTTTTCTTACTCATCATTCTGTTTTAAGTCCACTTTACATTTAATTTATTGATTCAATGAACTTATTTCAGGAAAAGGTGAGGGTATTGTGATTGCACCTCATGTTGCCGGTCATCTCTTGGGAGGCACTGTTTGGAAAATAACTAAAGATGGAGAAGATGTTATATATGCTGTTGACTTTAATCATCGCAAAGAGAGGTATTCCCTATACCAACTGCAAATATATTGAATTACACTTCCCGATGCATAATGTTCTTAATTGCTGATTTTTTCTTCAGGCATTTAAATGGAACAGTTTTGGAGACTTTTGTTCGTCCTGCAGTTCTTATAACAGATGCATATAATGCTTTGAGTAATCAGCCTTCTAGACGTCAACGAGATCAGGAGTTTTTAGGTATTTTTTTTACTGAAATATGCAGTCTGACTAACATATGCAAGTCGATTTTTCTAACATTCATATTTTTGTGTGAATATGTTTTGAAATTTAGAGGCTATATTAAACACTCTAAGAGCCAATGGGAATGTATTGTTGCCTGTGGATAGTGCTGGACGCGTACTGGAACTGCTTTTGATACTCGAACAGGTTAGTCTGCATAAAAAGGTTTTTGCTCATGTGCATTTTGAAGATTTTGATATCCATTTTACTTTTTTTTTTTAAATGTTGCAGTACTGGGAACAACATCATTTGACCTATCACATCTTCTTTCTCACATATGTGTCATCAAGCACAATTGATTATGTCAAGAGTTTCCTTGAATGGATGAGTGATTCGATAGCAAAGTCCTTTGAGCACACTCGTGATAATGCCTTCCTTCTAAAGTATTAGCTTTTTATTTGGTCTAATTCTCTACCAGCTTATATCGATATGAATTTGATCGGAGTTTATATATTTGTTTGCAGGCATGTTACTCTTTTGATCAACAAGAGTGAACTAGAAAATGCGCTAGAGGGCCCAAAGGTAACAAGTTTAATCCACTTTCGTTATTTAATTACATTTATCGCGATATTGAGTGCATTACTTTTTTAGATTGTTTTAGCTTCTATGGCCAGTTTAGAAGTGGGATTTTCACATGACATATTTGTAGAATGGACTGCTGATGTAAGAAATCTTGTTCTTTTTACCGAAAGGGGCCAGGTACGTTCTGCAATTTTTATCTTTTGTGTTTAAAGTCAAATACTTGGTTGGTTTTATCTTTCACAAGAAACATGATTTCATCACTTACAGTTGTATTTTTTAGTTTGGTTCGCGTGCAAGAATGCTTCAATCAGATCCACCTCCTAAAGCGGTAAAAGTAACCCTATCGAAAAGAGTGCCATTGGTTGGGGACGAGTTAGCTGCGTATGAAGAAGAGCAAGAAAAGATTAAAAAAGAGGAGGCTTTAAAAGCCACTCTTGTTAAAGAAGAGGAATTGAAAGCTGTGGTCGGTGCTGTTGTTTGGAAAACTGACCCAATGCTCATTGATGGCCATGCAAAAGTTGATGGTAATTTTATCTTTTTTTCTTTATTCTGCTGCTGATTTTGTGTTACCATTTCGAGGTCTTTGTTTGAAGATAATCGATGGATAAAGCGTTAAATATGAGATTATGAGCTAGGGCTAACTGCAAAAGTAAATTCATGAGAAGAGGTAACTGGTGCATACGCCCGTTCTCATCACGCCCGTTCTAAACAATTGTTGAAATATTAATCTAATTTCTTTTAATATAGTTTTAGATTTGGTGTTTTCTTTCCTTTCAACTTACCGCAAACGTGATCTGTTTTTTTATTTCATTTTATTTATTGGACGACAATTGTTTATTGCAGCTGGTGGGGTGCGCGGGGAAGCATATCGTGATGTATTAATAGATGGATTTGTTCCACCCTCGAGCGTTGCCCCAATGTTCCCATTTTATGATAACACCTCAGAATGGGATGATTTTGGTGAAGTAATTAATCCCGATGATTATGTAATCAAGGATGAAGATATGGACATGGGATCTATGCCTGTAAGTTCGATTTAATTTCATGTATGTAAAGTTACCTCTTTTATGTATATAATATAGAAGTGGTTTGTAATATACGTTTACTTTGATGAGATTAGGTGGGTGGAGATCTTGATGGAAAACTCGATGAAAACACCGCTAGTTTGATGCTTGATACAACCCCATCAAAAGTCGTATCTTCTGAACTTACTGTAAGTTCCTTCACATGAAGTTTACCAGCAAGAAATTATTTTGCAGGCAATGATAAATTGAGTTTTGCCATAAATTATTATTCAACTTACGTTTATTAATTATCTTATTATTATATAAGTATTTTATCTGCCTCAGGTCCAAGTCAAATGCTCATTGGTTTACATGGATTTTGAAGGACGGTCTGATGGTCGATCAATCAAATCAATTCTTTCTCATGTTGCCCCTTTGAAACTTGTATGAATTTTCTTCTTTTTTTTCTAGCAAGTTATTTTCTGCAATTATTGTTGAACTGTTAAGATATTAAAGTCTTCTTTATTAGGTGCTGGTGCATGGATCCGCAGAGGCCACTGAACATCTGAAGCAACATTGTCTGAAACATGTCTGTCCTCATGTATATGCTCCTCAAATTGAAGAAACAATTGATGTCACATCAGATTTGTGTGCATATAAGGTATATAAAAAGTTTAATAGGATGTTGTTTTGCACGATTTATCGTCAAATCCACATTTGATTGGTTTGTTGTTGTAGAAATAGGTGCAACTCTCTGAGAAACTGATGAGCAATGTTCTTTTTAAGAAGGTTAGGCTATTATTAGGATAATATAGTTTTAGTGATCATATCTGATAATAAAAATTATGCATTTTGACCCGTTTTCACTAAAGCTTGGAGATTATGAAATAGCATGGATTGATTCTGAGATAGAGAAAACAGAGAGTGGCACGTTGTCTTCACTCCCCCTTTCAACAACAGCTCCTCACAAATCGGTACTTGTTGGTGATCTAAAAATGGCAGACTTTAAGCAGTTTCTTTCCGGAAAGGGTATTCAGGTAATATCTTCTCTTTTTCTTGCAGTGAAATCAATTCCATCTCATAACATCTTTCCAAGTTACACCTTTCTGAGTACCGTTCATAATGGTGGTTCATGTTATGCATCGTATATCGAATAAACCATTTCAGGTAGAATTTTCGGGCGGAGCCTTACGATGTGGTGAGTACGTGACACTGAGGAAAGTCGGCGATGCTAGTTAGAAGGTGTGTATTAAGAATATTAATTAAAGTTGGTAAAATGAGTGGATCGGGTGGATTGAGTAACGGGTCAATACGGGTATCTTTAGGTACGCGTATGGGTTAAAATTAGTGATGTTGACTTGGAAGACTCTGTCCTAGTTTTTTTTCTTCTTATACCACGGCTGGTGTTTTTATGCATTAGTTATATATATATATATATATTATGAACCAATTCACTTTCTTAATTTTCATTTGTATGGTGTAGGGTGGTGCTGCTGCTATCCAACAAATAGTTATCGAAGGTCCGTTATCTGAGGAGTATTACAAGATTAGAGAATACCTGTATTCACAATTTTACTCGCTTTAAGTTAGAATTTAGGGTTTATGTTGTAACTGGCTTGTGGGGCCTTGTAACATTTTTCTGACACTGCAGACTGGATCTTGAAATTGAGTTTCTTTACGGCTTTGAGCCCTGTTTGGTAATTTACATTGGCCCGAACTTGAATTGTTCGCAGGTTCAATTAGAAATGACTGGACCTATTTTAAGCTAAACCCGAAACCTCTGAATTTCGTATCAAGTTCATGTCTTATGAAAGTTCACACGTCTACTTGCAAAGCAAATAGCAGAAATAAACGCTGCGAGCGTTTACTAGAGTTATGATTTACATGGGTTTTTTAAAATGGTTAAAAAAAAAAAACCCCGCTCACATAATCAACTCTGAGTGCATGTTCAAACTTAGAAGACATTTTCTTTTCTTTTGAGAATTATAGTGTGACAAAAGTACATACGGTATTATGGATGTAGTCTAATGCTGGAGGGAGGAGGGGGGGGGAGGGGGACACCGCGCCGCCTCCCCCTTTCCTGTGAATCTCCGGGGTGGCCATGGCAGGGCTGAGGAGACAAAGGACATTGTGAAAGCGACGTGTGGCCAATTACATTCCGGGATCCACTATACAATGAATCTCCATTAGCGGTCATCACAAAAGAGACCACTAGGACATCCTGATAGCGACGTCTAGCCAATGGCACACCGCGGATATACACCCTCTGCCACCACTAATGGTAAGTAGGGAGGGGACCAAATGGATATTCCGACAATGACACCTCGCCCAACCATATCTCACCATCCCTTCTATAAATACTACACTTCATCAAGGTGAAATCATTCTTTACTCTTTAGTCTCGCTCATCAATTACTCAATTAAGAACAATGCTTTCTCATGCCGGAGAATGAATATGAAAACCCCCAATCTTTCCTCGTAACAGTCTCATGGTGTTTAGTTTTGCAAATCGATCCATTGTGTCACTTTGGTGGACAAGGCAATGATAGATAGAGCATAGCCTCCTTGCAGAGGTGCCAAGGCTCTATCCTGGGCCCACCCGGGTTTTCGTCCCACCGTGTGTTACACCAGAGAGTTCTGCTCTTGTGGTGGCACAACGACTGTCAAGTGGTAGCCGGTGGTATGGTTTTCCGGGGAAACGCCCAAACCAAACTCTGAAGCCAGCGTGGGCCCGGTTAAGACAAGATAATTTGGTCGGAGTGAGGCAACGGGGCTCTCCAATTTGAAGTGTGTGATAACCTAATACAAGGAAGTAGCCGTTCCAAAAAAATATAAAACCGCAAAAAAAGTTACACTTCAAATACAAGGTTGAGCCGTAGCATGTGATTCCCCTACCTATTATTCTATTAATTTAATTTTCATATAAATAAATCAGCAAGTGGAACTAATAATGATAAATTGGATATTTCTTGGTTACCTCCTAATTAAAAAATAGAAGGATGCTATTGCTGACCTTTATCGTACACCGCCCTGCTGCAAGTTGTTCCATTGATCCTTTTAACTACCCATCTTTCATTTCATTGATCCTTCCAAGTCTCCCTCCACCTTCAAGTCTTTGTATACTCTACCCACCACCCTTGACTACTCCTTCCCGGTCAACTGATCAACCCAGTGACAACACCGCCCCTCACACCCTCGTGACTGTCATCGTCCTCCTCGTCACAAGGTCAGATCCACTCTCTCTCTATATCTCTCTCTCTGTATATATATCTATATGTATCTCTGTTATGCCGTGGATTTTATTTATTTTTTTCTGACTAATTGGGTTTCTAAGATATCTGAATTGTGTTCACTTCGATTAATTTTAGTTATTTTGTGATGTGTACCTAACATCCCACTACCCCATGTTTTCCTCCATTTCTTTTGTTTATGTTTTGAGTGCTAGAATAAAGGGAGTGGTGTACCCATGTCCATGTTCACGTATTGCATTTCCCTTTCATTTCTGCCATTATTTTCTTAGTGACTTTTGTGTAAGCCTATAAAAAGGCATGTGTGTTTATTGCAAGGGGTATGAATGAATGAAATGAAAATGAGAGTTATCTCAAGTCTCTTCCAAAAGTCTCATAATTCTATCTAGCCTCTTACTAATTTCTTTGGAGATTGACCCGCTCAACGGGTTGTTTATCACAGATCCAGTTGGGTCATATCATTTTGATGATTTCCCCCCTTTGCCGGTGTGAATATGTGATCACGGTATATTATGGTATATTAACCAATAATTGCAGAAAATAACTTGCTGACCAGAAAATCGAATCATGCGTTCACTATGTTCGGTTTTTCTTTTAACGTTAAATCATTTCACAATAAGTTTACCTTGCCGGTGTGATCCATGTACTATGGTGTATGAGAAAAAATGTTTTATAAATAATTCTTTAATGTATAAAATAATACAACCCACATTAATCTTCATTTAAATTGGATTCATATTACTCTACAGATTCTAAATACATCAATGGCATGTTCATCATCTTCTTCTCACTCTGCACCCGCCTCTTCTTCTCGTTCGTGCAAATATGATGTATTTCTTAGTTTTAGAGGAGAAGATACCCGCAAGACATTTGTTGATCATCTATATTCTGCTCTTACACAACACCTTATCCATGTTTACAAGGACGATGAAACACTTCCACGAGGTGAATCCATCAATCAATCCCTCTTCGAGGCTATCGAAGAATCACGAATTGCTGTCATAGTATTCTCCAGAAACTATGCGGATTCTTCATGGTGTTTAGAAGAACTTGCACATATTATAAAATGTAAGGATGAGAGAGAGCTAATTGTTATACCAATATTTTATGATGTGGAACCTACAGATGTGAGAAATCAGAAAAGGAAATTTGGAGAAGCGTTTTCCAAACAAGAGACGAAGAATGTCACCAAAGCTGAAATATGGAGAAAAGCACTTGTTGATGTGAGTAGCATCGCTGGATGGGAGCTCAAGAACATTGCCAACGGGTAAACTTTTTTTATCTGAATTATTTGCGTACCGTTAATTAATGTGTTTTACAATTAATTACATTTGATATTAGAAGTTTTCAGTTATATTTGATAGTCATGTGTAAATAACCCAAGCTAGATCTTTGTTTAAAATCAAAAGTGTGGCGGACCCAAGAATATTTTGTATGGGGGCGGAATTTTTAGGGTTAGTTATCTATCGCGGAATATTAAAAAAATTGTTCCTGTTTGGATCGGGTCAGGTAAAACTTGTTGCGTCGGCTAAAACTAATATTTAATTCAATAATCTAATAATAATTAATTTAGTAATAAGTTCTAGAAATAGCTCCATGATATTGACATTCCTTAAAGTAAACGTTAACAAACAAGTTTCAATAATCTAATATTAATCTAGCAAGAAGTTTCAACTAACATTCACAAAATAAACATTAACACACTTACCCTAATAAATAATTACCCCATAATCTAGACTCTTATATCATTATTTGGGATTACTATTCTTAAAAATAGTAACCCCATAACCTTTATTCTTATATATTATTTTGATTACTATTCTTAATCTTATAGCCGTAATTACTATTCTTAAAAATAGTAACCCCATAACCTTTATTCTTATATATTATTTTGATTATTATTCTTAATCTTATAGTAGTAAGAAACAAATTAATAATTACAAAAAATTGTATTGGAATCTTAATCTTATTGCCGTAAGAACCTAATATGCAGACATCTGTAGTAGAAGATGTGGAATAAATTTCTCAAGTCTGCAAGAAGAAAACTGTTTATTTTTTTAACATCTGCAGGCGGTTGTGGGATGGAGGAGAGGGTGGAGGCGGCAATTGTGGGGTGGAGGAGATGGGTGAGAGTTGGCATTGTTCGTGGAGGTGAGAGGTGGAGGTTGCGTCTATGGGGTGGAGGAGGCGGCTATGGGTAGAAGAGAGAGGTGGAGGCGGCGGCTGTTGGTGGAGGTGAGAGGTGGACTCGGATGTTGGAGGAGGAGAGGGGTGAGAGGCGATTTGTGAGAGGGGAATGATAACTAGGGTTTGGAAGTGGTATGAAATAGGAAGTCCACATCTGCTAGAATAAGAGGACACACAAATGTTTTTAAATGAAATGTCTTCTAAAAAACAAATACTCAGTGAAACAAAAGGTTGGTCTGTACGACGCAGACAAAAATAACCAGAAAAATCTTTTCAATAAAAATAAACAAGCCCTCAATCTATATATAGAAGTTCGCAATTAAAAATGTATATAGACTTATAAGTTGGTCAGACTAAGTTAAAACTATATACTATAATGCACACTTCATCCAAGTATAAAATAATAAACATTAATACTGGATGTTTGTGAACTTTTCTTTGATTTTGGTGTCATCTTCTTCTCTATCGTTAACCACCATCTCCCGCCACAGCTCCGCCACCGTCCACCAGAAAGTTCAATTGTTAACTTTTCACATTTCTTTTGGTTTCAAAAGTTCAAGGGGTGTGATTATAAAAGTTTATGAGGATCAGGATTTTAACACCTATATTACACTAAAAAAATTCAGGGGGAGCGACCGCCCCCTTAGCAGAACTGTAGGTCCGACCCTGGAAGTGATCCTTTACATTGAATCCTCGATAATGGGCGTGTTAGTCAAATCATATAATACTATAAATATGTTATTTTGTCACATTATCCAACTGGCCCCTCAACTTTAATAATGGCATATTTAGCCTCTTAACTAAAAGAATTTTAGCCCCTCAGCTTTAATAATAAACAACGTTAGCCCTTAAACTTTAATAATGACATGTTTAGCCTCTCAATTTTAATAGTGAACAACTTTAGCCCCTAAACCTTAATAATGACATGTTTAGCCCCTTAAATAAAACATCAAAGAACTTTAATACTCGCAATTTGCTTATTTTTATCTACGTTTGAACCCGCCACGGAGCGCGGGTGCCAGGTGGTAACCCACTAATTTTCATTTTAAAAAAAACAATTTCTACTTTATATTATATTTTGTGCATGAAAATACAAATTCATTTTTATATTCATTAGCTTGTAAAGCTGTTGGAGTTAAGAGTGGAGGTGAAGAGCTCGATCCTTTGTAAAACCTATTTTTTTACACCCCTTAATTAAAATGTTTAAAAAGATTGCTGTAAAAAAATAAAAAAACAAATCGAAATGGTGTTTTTCGGTCCCTTACAAGGTGATAACATAAACATGGCATCACTTTTTTACATAAATGAAAAAAAAATTAGTTTTTTTTTTGTCTTGGAAAAGTTATTTTTTTAGCATTTTTGGTAAAAAAAAAATTTGAAAAAAATCTTTGGTAAGAACGAGTTCTCTCTAAGTTCTCACAGCTTGTATAAGAGCATTCACATCCAAGGAATCAAATTATGTGTGTGTTGTTTTTAAAATATAAAGAGTGTAAAAAGTGGTTGTGAGTGGAGGAGAGCGAAAATGTTACGGTTCATCTGTATATTTTGGGGGGACACTGTTCACCCCCTATAATTTTTTAATATATTTTTCAAGTGGTTGTGAGTGGAGGAGAGAGAAAAGGTAATGATAAATGTATAAAAAAATATTATTTAATTGAAAATGAGAGAGAAAATGTAGTGTTTTTTAGTGTAATTTAGGGTGAAAATATAATGGATTGGATGTGAATGCTCTAAGTTTTCATTTTACCTTAACCTTATAAATTTTGAAATGTTTTTGACCAAGTTTTTACGGTTTTTTCATTCGCTCTCATTGTTCTCGCAATATTTATCGTTCTCATTTAAACCCTTCTCTCTCTATATATATTTATGTATATATATGTATAAGCTAGGCTAAGGCTATCCTACTTGCATAGTATATGTAGCGTATGTTTGGCATTGAGCTTTTAGGAGCTTCTGGCTTTAAGCTTTTAAGGGGGTGTTTGGTGTTGCGTTTTCAAAAAAGATTATGGGTTTTCAAAATAGATTTTGCGTTTTCAAAACTGCGTTTTGAAAAAGCATGTAGGCACATGCTTCTCCAAAACTGCGTTTTGGAGGCAAATAATCACTTTTTCATCCAAACACTTTTTTAGATTATTCATGTTTTACAAACGCAATAATCAAATAATCACTTCAAAACGTAATCCCAAACACCCTCTAAGTAAAAGCTCATACTCAATAAAAAACCTTGTTTGGTTGAAGGAGCTTGAAGCTTTTAAGTTAGGAGCTTGAAGCTTTTGGTTGAATACTCCTACTAGTAGTGTTTAGAAGGAGCTACAAGCTTTTAGGGAAAAAATGATTATTTTAACCTCTAAAGATAATGAATTTTTTAATGCACAAACTTTTTAAATTTTTAGTTATGTCCATTTTGGTCATTTTATATATTTTATTAAAAGCTCCGGCTACTCTCCCAAACACCAAATATATCTAAAAAGCTACAGCTATCAGCCACTAGCTAACAGCTTCCAGCCACCAGCCACTTTTGCCAAACATACCCGTAGACTGAAAAGGTTATCCATTTAGATGGATTGACTAGGTGACTTCACCGTATTAGTGCATCCATAAGTTATTTATTTATTTATGTACATTAATTTTACCAGCCATCAGCTACTTTTGCCAAACATACCCGTAGACTGGAAAGGTTATCCATTTAGATGGATTGATTAGGTGACTTCACCGTATTAGTGCATCCATAAGTTATTTATTTATTTATGTACATTAATTTTAAATTCGTGATTATCTTTATTCAGTTAAATATCTCAAATTTACAACTCAATTCTCTTTAGTTTGTGGATATAATAAATTATCCATATATATCGAATATGCAGGCATGAATCACAATTCATCAAAAAAGTTGTCGATACAATTTTGGATAGGCTCTTCGCGTTAAATTCATGTGTAGATGAATGTCTTGTTGGAATGAGGACTCGCTTCCAAGATTTGAAATCATTATTAGACATTGGATCAGGTGGTGTGCGTATGGTTGGGATATGGGGTGTTGGGGGCGGTGGTAAGACTACTCTTGCTACTTCCGTTTATATGAAAATGTCTCAACATTTTCAAGGTCACTGTATTTTGGAGAATGTTAGAGAGGATACAAGCAAGCTTGGCTTAAAGAAGCTACAAGAGAATATTTTATCATCTCTTTTCAAGAAAGAAGTGAACGTATATAGTGTTATCGAAGGAAAACACAAGATGAAAAGTATGTTATGTCATAGAAAAGTGTTGGTAGTTCTTGATGATGTCGATGAACTTGGCCAACTAGAGGCGTTAGCTGGAAAACATGATTGGTTTGGTAGTGGGAGCAGAATAATAATCACAACTAGATATGAACATTTGCTAAGAACCCATAGGGTAGACCACGTCTATCCTATCGCATTATTATCGAATGATGATGCTACTCAACTCTTTAAAAGGCATGCATATAACGAAAAAGAACCTATAGAAGATTATGATAAATTTTCTCTACGTGCAATATCTTATGCTTCTGGGCACCCCTTGTCACTTAAAGTTTTAGGTTCTTTTCTGTATGACAAAAATAAGAACGAGTGGATTAGTGCCTTGAAAAAGCTAAAAGACATCCCAAATCCAGATGTCATGAACATAATCAAAACTAGTTATGATGGACTTGAATCTTACGAGAAAGAGTTATTCTTAGATATTGCATGTTTCTTTAGACGGTGGAACGTGGATAAGGTAGTTCAGATACTTGAAGCTTCTGGTTTTCACGCTAAGATTGGGATGAAGGTGTTAATACAAAAAGCTCTTATAACAATTGTGGATGACATCATTGATATGCATGATGTACTTGAAGAAATGGGACACTACATTGTCAGAGGGGAACATCCGAACAATCCTGAAAAACATAGTAGACTCTGGATAACTAAAGAAATTAAAGAATTGTGTTTTAAGGATGAAAGAATGGTAAAGATTAACCTTTTATAAAACATACATTATGTTATATGTTTACTAAATGATTCTCAATCCACGCATTGTTTCCTGCTTCATTTTAGGAATATGACAAGACTGAAGCCATAATCTATGAATATGGTGGTGAACATGATGATACGTCATGCTTATGTAAGATTGTGTCAAAGATGAAGAAACTAAGGTTGCTTAGTGTCATGAACACTGATGATAACGAGAATGTGGAAGGGGCTAATTTTCTTTCAAATGAATTGAAATATATTAACTGGTCCAATTATCCTGTCAGTCCATTTCCACACAATTTTCAACCAATGAAGCTTGCTGTTCTAAAATTGTCTCGAAGCAAGCAAAAAGAACTTTGGAAGGGTTATAAGGTAATTCGTTATAGTCTTTTGCTTAAAGTATTTTTAGCTTTTTTTTAACAATGGAAAACTTTATATATAATCATATACAACATTTTGAAATTTTTTAGTTTGCTATAAATAAATAGTTTAGTTATAAATGAAAAGTAGAAACTACCAAAGATATATAAACATTTCTTTTTTAAAAACTAACCTATGGTGCCTTGATACATATTTTGACCAAAGATCAAATACAAATAAGCTTATTGTACAAAACGTACGAATAGAGTGAAAAAGTAAAAAAAAAAAAACACTGTGACATTTTCGTGATTATTTATTCGTAGAGTAGGTATTTTATCCGCAGATTAATTATCTTAATAAACTAGTAGAGTAATTATGATACACATGTAGAGTAATTTTGAATTTTATATTGTTTGATATCCCTGTAGAGTAATTTTGAATTTTATGTTGTTTGATAAACTTGTAGAGTAAATGTGTTTGTTATTTTTATATTATTTTTTTTGATGAACTCGTAGGGTAATTATGATGCACTTGTAGAGTAATAATAATGAAAAGAGTAATTATGATACAATTGAATAGGTAATTTTGGAATTATATGTTGTTTGATGAACTTTGTAGAGTAATTGTATATGTTATGTTATTTTGATAAACTAGTAGAGTAATTATGATGCATTTGTAGAGTAATTTTGAATAACTAGTAATGTATTAATAATAAACTGGTAGAGTAATATGATGCACTTGTAATTGTATGTTGTTTGATGAACCACTTGTAATTGTATGTTGTTTGATGAAATTGTTTATGTTATGTTATTTTGATCAATTACTAGAGTAATTATGATACACTTGTAGAGTAATTTTGAATTTTATGTTATTTGATACACTTTTAGAGTAATTTTGATAATTACGGAACTGTCACCACATTTTTTTTTACCTTTCCACTCCTTTGGTACTTTTTGTACCATAAGCTTATTTGTATAGGATCTTTACTCAACATATTTTAATCCACTAGTTTCCTTTTTCACTAATATGAAAAAATTAGAAAATTACAATAAATACTGGTACCATTTTATAATATTAGGATAGCTCATGAAACTCTATATTTTATAAAATTAGAAAATTACAATAAATTAGGGTTGTTCATGAGCCGAGCCGAGCTAGGTCAAGCTCGGGCTCGGCTCGATTATAAACCGAGTTGGCATGGTTCGGCTCGGATTTGAAACCAAGCTGAAAATCTATGTTCGGGCTCATTTTGGGTTTAAACCGAGCTGGTTCGGCTCAGCTTGGTTTGGCTGGATTTTAAAAATAAAAATTAATAGATAGCTCTCAAAATTAAGTATTCTAAAATATTATTCAATACTTCAAAAGAACATATTCAAAATAAGTTCAACCTAATACATTATAAGCCAAAATCAGGTTTAACAACGCAAAATAAGTTTTATATTTCAAGTAAATACAATATTTGTTCATTAGCACGACAATCAACCTTTAAATATATCATAGACATTAAACTACAAGGCTAAATACATGTAAATAATAATCACTTTTTTGTAATATATTATATAGTATATAAAAATAAAATATATTATAAGTAAAGCCGAGGAAACCGAGCCAATTTGGCTCGTCACGAGCTGAGCCGAGCTAGGCTCACTTTCTAACCGAGCCGAGCCGGCTCAGCTCACTTTCAAACCGAGCCATATCGAGCGAGCTTTTTCCGAGATAAATCCGAGTGAGCTTCGAGCGAGCTACGAGCCACGAGCTTTTTGGACAACCCTACAATAAATACAGGTGAAGTCAATAAAATAAATACTGGTACCATTTTAGATTTTACTCAAGTTTTTTCTATACAAACCCCATTTATTTTTAACTTGTATAGGTAATTGCATTGCATTAGACCAAACTGCATAACTCTTAGCCACTTTCATTTTAAAAGAAACAAGGTAAGATTACTAGATTTTAATAGATGCAAGTATAATGGATCACTTGCATCCAACTTATTGACAAGAATCTCAACAGGAGGATTACTATTACCACCAGTCTCAACAATATCATCTACCATGTTTGTCTACACGCCAAATAATACACAAGAATTAACAATCAATAGTATCACTATAATCAACGGAACTAAAAACACACCACAAATGGCGAAGCCAAGTCAGATTGTCCGATCAGTGGTTCATCACTCAAAAGTGCCACCACAATAGCTTCTTCAACTTCTAAGAAGCCCACGTGTCAGAGCATTCACATCCATTCCACCATATTTTTACCCTAAATTACATTAAAAAACATTATATTTTCTCTCTCTTTTTCAATTAAATATAATTTTTTATACCTTTATCATTACCTTTTCTCTCTCCCCCACTCACAACCGCTTTCAAAATATATTAAAAAATTATCTGGGGGTGAACAGTATCCCCTCAAATATACAGATAAACAGTAACATTTTCTCTCCCCTCTACTCACAACCACTTTTTATACTCTTTATATTATAAAAACTCCACTCATAACATTTTGTGGAATGAATGTGAATGCTCTCACAAGCCCAACCAGTACCTTGCTACAAGCTATCCTATCTGCTACATCCCAAGTGTCCACAAGCCCATCCGGGTGCAAGTCCATCATCCAATTCAGCTCAACATATAACAAATAAAATAATTAGAAATATATTAAGTATAAACTTGATAAAACATAGGTATAAAATTGTATTTATATGTACATTTTTCACAAAACCCATTAAGTATAAATTGGTTTTTTATTATTAAAAAATAAAATAAAGAAACCGAAGCCACTCTCATTGTTGTTTAACTTCTGAATTTTCTTGATATCAAAACTAATAATGCAAAACTCAAGTCAGGAACTAAAATCAAACAATACAACTATTCGCAACTTAGCTACAATTTATTTGAATTCCTACCGGAAGATATAACTTATTTGTTAGATCATATCAATTCTCATAAACCCGTATATATTAACTTGTCTGTTTGTAGCATCTACCACAGTTAGAAGTGCTTGAACTTGTTTACCTGCTGGAGCTAATTTGCACACCAGATTTTGATGGACTCCCATGTCTTAAAAGGTTGATTCTCGATTATTGTTCTGCGTTGGAAGAGATTCACCCATCATTTAGAAATCATACAAGTCTTGAATACTTAGAGGTATCATGCTGTTACAAACTTAAAAGGCTTCCAACAATTAGTCAGATGAAAAACATAAAGGTTCTACGAATAACGTCTTGTGATCTAAAAGATGGAGATATACCATATGGTATTGGTGAATTATCCAACTTACAAGAGTTAAATCTATGTTTTAACAATTTTTCACGACTGGATTTCAACTTCTCGCAACTTACACGTCTCAAAAGTCTCGACGTGTCATTTTGTGACAATCTTCTTGAATTGCCCGAGCTCCCATCAAGTTTAGCTATTTTTAGAGCATATCCATGCAGGTCACTTACACTTGTCAAAGATTTTAGCACAAAATGTAAACACTTATGTCAATTCTCACTTGAAGTTGAAGTTGGGTGGAGTGGCAGATTACTACAATCCATGCTTAAGGTATCTATCGTTTTGAAAATCAAATTAGTTCTATGTATATCGATCATGTTAATGGTAATTAGAATATAATTAATTTGTGTTAATGAATTAGGGAACAAGTATTGAAAATGGTTGTATGTATCTCCAATTTGGTGACCTTAAGATTCCAAAGGGGTTTACACCTCTTTTGCGTAGAGGACGTAGTTGTAGATTGGAACTTCCAGAGAATTGGTGTAATGACTTCACTGGTTTCTTAATATGCATTGTTACTTCATATGCCTTCAACATGGTTAGGTGTGATATAAGTATGAAGCAGGAAAGTGGTATGGATTTCGAAGATGATGGGGTTTGGGAGGAGAGTGATGGTGGTCGTCATACATTGGTGTGGTATGTTTCGTTTGGTTCATTAAGACACACTACTTGGTGGTTTCAAACACACAACGCGGTTTCTCTTAAAATTGAAAGCCATTTGCGTATACCAAGTCCAGGTCGCTACGAATATGGTTTTGGAGTTAGACTCATTGAGAAGAAAAGTAGAAGTGATCAAACAGAAGCATCAACAGATTCTTCTTCTCATTATACCCCTAAGATCAAAATTCAACATGACTCAACATCTGAACTAAAGGTATCCTTATATCCATATTATCGTCAGCGGTAAGGAAGTGGAACTCTGTTGCGCAAGTCTGGGGATCAAACCTCGGTAACACATGATTTACACCAGACATGTGATTTATCTCCATCATATTGGCGTACACGTGATTTACCGGTCGGTGGGGAACGCCTAGTTGTGGCGTACACAATTTTTTTTCTAACATCTTCAAGCTGAGAAGACAAACGATCAAGCTGGGGGTAAATTTAGGATGTACAGATGATCGGGTGATGCTTTTGTTGATTTGCTTTTAGTTTGGATTCAGTTAATTAATTGATTGTTTTTTCTTTTTAATTGCAAATTTTATTATTTTACTACTTGTAGGTAGGGGTGCAAACGAGCCGAGCCGAGCCTGAGCTCGACCAGGCTCGAGCTCGTTTAACATATGAAAGCTCGAGCTCGAGGTCGGATCGATAATAAAGCTCGAGCTTGGCTCGAAGGTAATTTTTCAAGCTCGAGCTCGACTCGTTCGGTATTTATTAATTAATTTATATTAATTATAATTATTATTATACATATAATTAAGTTATTTTTTACGTTTGTATAAATGGTAATTATTATTATATAAATATATGTTTAATATATTAATAAAAAAATATATAAACAGAAAGCTCGTTTAGGCTCGCGAGCCGGCTCGAGCTCGATAAGCGAAGCTCGGGCTCGTTTACTAAACGAGCTTGTTTTTTAGGCTCGGGCTCGAGCTCGTTTAAGCTCGGCTCGTTCGAGCTTTTTTTCGTGCCGAGCTCGAGTAGCTCGGCTCGTTTGCACCCCTACTTGTAGGCAGTGTTGGATCCAAAAAAAAAATTTCATGGGAAGCGGAATTTTTTTTCATTAGGGACGGAAAAGGGTTTGTTGTTTAGTGTAAGGATCAAATAAAAATAAAGTTATCATACGAAACGTACGTATTGGGGGAAAAGCAAAAAAGTGGCGGTGTCATTTTGGTAATTATCAGCAACTTCAAAATTACCCTAGTAGAGTAATTTTGAGCTTCTGTAGGGTAATTTTGAGCATCTGTAGAGTAATTTTGAGAAATGTAGGGTAATTATCAAATTACTCTAGTAGAGTAATTTTGACTTCTGTAGGGTAATTTTGGAAAATGTCTTGTAGAGTAATTTTGAGCATCTGTAGGGTAATTTCGAGCATCTGTAGAGTAATTTTGGGAAATGTAGGGTAATTATCAAATTACTCTAGTAGAGTAATTTTGACTTCTGTAGGGTAATTTTGGAAAATGTTTTGTAGAGTAATTTTGTTAGGGTAATTATCAAATTACTCTAGTAGAGTAATTTTGACTTCTGTAGGGTAATTTTCGAAAATGTCTTGTAGAGTAATTTTGAGCATCTGTAGGGTAATTTCGAGCATCTGTAGAGTAATTTTGGGAAATGTAGGGTAATTATCAAATTACTCTAGTAGAGTAATTTTGACTTCTGTAGGGTAATTTTGGAAAATGTCTTGTAGAGTAATTTTGTTAGCATTTAGTTATGGGGTTTAGCTTTATGGTTTAGTTTTTAGCTTTTAGTTTGTGTTGGGGGGGGGGGGGGGGTGGTTTAGGTTTTTTTAGGTTTTTGGGGGTGTGTGTGTGGGGGGGGGGGGGGGGTGGTTTAGGTTTTTTTAGGTTTTTGGGGGTGGGGGGGGGTTTAGGTTTTTTTTTTGGGGGGGGGGGGGGGGGGGGGTTAGGTTTTTTTTTAGGTTTTTGGGGGGTTGGGGGGGTGGTTTAGGTTTTTGGGTGTGGGGGGGGGGGGGGGTTAGTGTAATTTTGATAATTACCCTACAATTTTGATAATTACCCTACACGACCAAAATTACTCTACATAAACATTTCCAAAATTACCCTACAGAAGCTCAAAATTACTCTACTGATAATTACCTACAAATTTGATAATTACCCTACACGACCAAAATTACTCTACATGAACATTTCCAAAATTACCCTACAGAAGTTCAAAATTACTCTACTAGAGTAATTTTGAAGTTGCTGATAATTACCAAAATGCCACCGCCACTTTTTTTGACTTTCTTTCACTTCGTACGTTTCGTACGTTATTTTTATTTTTACGTGAATTTTTTTTCATTAGGGACGGAAAAGGGTTTGTTGTTTATGCTAAATACTAAAAAACTTCGGTCCAATTCGAGTTAGGTCGAATCGGGTCGGTTCACGTAACAAAAGGATAAAACTACATTAAATTTCAAAAATATTATAAAAATACGTCAATCTTCATTGGAATAGAAATACAAGATCTATATAGTCACATTCTTCTTAAAAGCCATTACATCCGATGACAAATGTAGAAATTTTATTCGAAGATTTTTTACAATTGCTAGTATTTGTCAGTTACTATTTTTACGAGCAATCTCATCTTTTCATAATTTAAATTCTTAATCAGTGTTTTTCTGAATATCTAGTAAAATAGAAAACACAAAATATTAAATACGATTAGTAAAGCTGGTAATGTCACTCTATTTTTTTGTTAGTAGTTATGATGTACATGACATAACAAATTAGGAATGGAACTTTAATTAAATAAGCATATATAACAACAAATGGTCTCTAAGCCGATTACCAATTTCCAAAACAAAAAAAAAAAAGTAATGAAAAGAGGTCAAATTTTAAACGAACGCACGTGATGTACTATTAAACTTAGGGGCCGGTTGGCAACTTCTGAATGGTTAAGTGCTGAAGTAGTAAGAGGTCTAAACCATTAAGTGCTGAACGAGTAAGAAATTCTGAACCACTAAGAGTTAATATAAAGCTTAACCGTTCAGAGGCAAATGTCTAACCAATTTAGATTAAAGCTTTTAACAATTCAGACTCAATATAATAGTTAACCATTTAGAGGCAAATGTCTGAACCATTCAGACATTTTGCTCATGAAACAAACAGTCTAAACCAATAAGTGCTGAACCAGTAAGAGTTTTGAATCATTGCTGCAAGTCTGCAACCTTGAATGACACTACTAGAGAATAAGGTATTTGCTACCACATTTTCGGTCGCAAAACAGTAGCAATTGCTCTTTTGCCACCGTTTTGCCACCAAAAACTCGGTGGCAAAAGCACACGTAGCAAATGCTCTATTGCCACCTATTTGCTACCGTTTTATTTTTTGCTACCAATTTTGCTACCATTGATTTGCCACCGTTTTGCTACCGCTTTTTGTCACCGTTTTGCTACCACATTTTGTTTTGTCACCGTTTTGCTACCGCTATTTTGCCACATTTTTGCTACCGCTTTATCACATTTTACCACCGTTTTGCTACCATTTATGGTATTTCATTTGCATTCGGCTATTCCATTTCATAAAAACATAACAATTATAACTTGTTGCCATTCCATTAAAATGTAAAAATTTATACAATGGTCCTCATAATAAACATCCAAATCAAATCATCATATAACTCAAATTAAATTATCCAAATCCAAACTAAAAGTGTGTGTTTGTATAAGGGTGGGATTTCTTTCAAGAATAGACTGTTCTTTAAACCTGAGCTTGCAAGATAACTCTCAAATACCACAAAAAAATCCATGATGATCACAATATACAAAACGTGCTGGTTTGGAGGTTGTGCCGACCTTCTAGCGGCATTTAGCGACGCTATTCAAGATGGCGTCGATGTTCTTTCTATATCTCTTGGTCAACTTCCGCCCCAACAAATTTACTTTGAAGACCAAATCTCTATTGGGTTTTTCCTTAACGAGCTCCTTGAAGACTGCCTAGGTAATTCTAAACCACTCACAGTTGACAAGACAATATGAAAACGGATGTCCAAACGTAACACAGTCTTTTTTCCATAAGTGCCTACATAAAAATAGGGATTAAAAATACTTTTTTACTAAGCTGACAAGACATGTATACATAGTCTACGTCTCGAATGAAAACATACCTGAAATCCCTTGATGGTGCGGTAATATGGATCAAGTAACAAGCTTGCAAGAGTAACTAGCTGACCCAAATCTGCCACGAAATTATAAACAGAAGTGAAAAAATGCCCTTGAAATTACCTACACACATTTTTCATTAGGGCTGTAATTGAGCCGAGTCGAGCCAGGTTGAGCTCGAGCTCAAACTTAAACGGGCCAGCTCGGCTTGGCTTGTTTATTTTATTGAGCTGAAAAGTCGAGCTCGGCTCGTAAATGTTCTTGACAACCGAGCTTTTTTCGAGCCGAGCTTTTTCCAAGCGAGTTACGAGCTTTTTGAACACCCCTATTTTTCATATAGTTATACAAAAACAAGTTGGTGGTAAATTACCTTTACTTTGAGCATTTTTGAGATGTAAAGTAATAATATAATTATATAAGAAATAAATGCTAAAAAATAAGAAAAAATAAGAAAGCTTACGGATTTCTTGTTTTTTCCTTTGGGCCCCGTCACAGGTGCTCTTCTAGCAGATGAAGGAGTTGGTAAAGGTACATGTTGTGGTGGCCGATTGAGAATGTCCTGGCGGGTTCATCTTCTGCTTCTTACGGTTTCCTGAGAGGCTGAGACAGATGGGCTCGGTAATGGGTCATGTACTGCTTGACCAGGGTTGACCATCCCGGGTTGAAGCCCACTGGACTGCCTCCACTCCTTGTTATTTTCATGACACAACACTCACAAAAATCAGAAAAAAAACTCGGTAATCATAAATATGACAAACCGTGTTAATGTGTTATCACCAATACTTGATTTACCTTATTCTCCGGATAATGTCATCTGAATTTACTTTAAGCAAAAGTTCTCTATGTTCTTCATTTGACAATCTCAATTCTTTCCTGAGCTCAGTTATTAAACCTTCCTTTTCCTAAAAAAATATGTTTTAATGCTAATCTAACAAAAGCCTGATTAAAAACAACAAAAAATTCATGCATATATAATGAATTAATGACAAAGCATACCCAAGTGATTGCATCTGCTTGGGCTTTGAAGGCTCGTAAAACTGAACTGTATGCTTCTTGCTCAAGGTGGTGAATTTGGGCTTCCATATCGGTATCCCCGTACATCCTAGGATATTGTGCGGAACCCATAACTGCAGATTTTCCATTACCTGCCACGTGTCCACCTCTTGGAATTCTGTTTTGATGGGACGGGGGGAGATCATCATCGGTTCCTGCAATGAACTCATAATTACTTAATTAGCATCGACGCACATACACACATACATACATTCATAACTAACATATCGTATACCAAACAAACAATCTAAAAGACCATAAGCTCCATACTGTAAGAGTTGAGGATTCAAGATTATAGTAAGACAATTAGAGGCCAACAAAAAAATCCACATATAAAAGGAGTGTATAAGTCAAAGTCATACTACATATTTCTAAGTCAGATATGTAACGAAGAATCCAAAATTTTAAAAGAAAGCTAACTCATAGTCAAAGGTCCATTTATAGCCGCCATTTAAACGCACCAAATCACTAACAACCACCCAATCTTGAATTGATTCTCAGCATTCCAATACACTCTAGTCTAAACATACACCCATGACCAAGACCAAGAAAAAGAAAGTACCTTCTTCAAAATACGGAATACCAACATATGCATATCTCACTCTCTGTAACATTAATACACACACACGCACCATTAAAGTAAATAAGTTAGCATAAACAGCATAACCATATCATCAAATATGTTAAGTAAATAAGTTAGCATAAACAACATCTTAAGTTCCTAACCCCAATTGCATGCAGTATCACTAAACAGAACCCTAAAATGAACAAATAAAAACACATCAATTATTAAACAAAGTTGGGAACAGTTACCAGGGCAATGATTGGCTTCAATTGCCATAACTTCAACAGTAGTTTGCGAATTAGTGGACAACGAAACCAGAGATAAGGAGTGCCATTGGCCGATTTCGAATCAACCAAGTGTCGAAACCGGGGAATTTGTGGTGAAAAAGTCTGGCGGATATGCGAGAGCAGAAAAGTGGGCCTTTGTTCCAACGAGGGGATAAACCAACGGTGTGATCTGCGTGAAGATGAGTTAGGAAATAGACCTGACTGCCTTCACTCCACCGGTCCACTGATATCATTCCTCTCTCCATTAGTTGTACTCCGCAGCATTAGGATTTCAAATTGGGGATTTCCTATAATTGAATGAGAACGTATAAAATGTTATGAAAAAAGGTCCACTACTAACCTTAGAATGCTTAGCCATTTCTGTTTTCATTTCATTTATGCTTGCACACAACAACTATATCAACCTTCAGAGTCTAGGTTTGCCTTAATTTCACAACTAATTAACCAAGAAGTCATATAAACCGCCACTAATCACACTAAAAACGCATATAAACAACAATCAGCAACCTAATGCAACAGTAGACACATTCAACATATAAATACACTCTCACAAAACTATAGAACCTTCAGAGTCTAAAATTCACACTAATTAACCACAAAGTGTATGAATTCGCACCAGTTACACTAAACGAAAGCATATTAACAACAATTAACAATGTAATGTAACAATGTACAACAAAATTTTCAGAAAATCTAAATCCGTAACCTAATATACAAGCTAGAAGATGGATAAGAATAAGGACGAACCGATTAAAATCCGCCAGCCTTTGATGTTCGAGCACAACGTACCGAGTGAATAGAGTGCAGAATCGATTGAAATCAGATCTCAGAATGATGATTCCGATTGATCTCCAGAATGAATGATTTCGATTGAATCTGATAGATGTATTATAGTGTATGTGATGATCTCAAAATCGATGTTGAGTGATTCCAATTGCACGAACGGTGTTCGATTGAATCGATGTTGAAGGATTCCAATTGCACGATCTCATAGAATCCTATTGAATTGATGTTGAATGATCTCACCACAACAGAATCGATGTTGAAACCCTAGGGTATTTAAGCACGAGGCGTTGGGCGGTGGAGCGTAAATCAAAGAATCGATTGATGAAACCTATGGAAATGTTGTCTAATTAAATCTCAAAAAAAAAAAAAAAATTCATTTGCCACTAATTTGTTACCAAACCATGAGAAAGTACGCTTGTTAGATGAAAAAGGCAGCTAAATTTGATACCGTCTTTTCCTGTAGCAAAATTTGGTGGCTATTGCTTATTAATTTATTATTGTAGTAGTGTGATCGGAAAACTTCCGATTAACACAATTATCATTTTTTTTTCTTTTAGTTCTGATAATCATTTCTTCAACTATTCGCTATTTTAAGGGGTGCGATGCCAAAATTTCATGGGGGACGTTCAAGATTTTCAAGTACATTTAACACTAAAAACCAAAATTTTAAGTGGGCGGCTGCCCCCTTGGAGAGGCAGTCGGTCCTCCCCTGCTTGTGGGACTTGAATCGAGGACCTTCCCGACTTAGATACTCCTAGAAGTTTTGCTTCTCCCATTAAGCCACCAACCCCAATAGTAAGTAGTTCTATACCCGTCCGATGGACGGGTATATGTTATAATACCATAAGCATTGGTTTAACATCATAGTCTTGTTCCCAAAAACAATGGTTGTTTCAGTACATTTAAATAATGGCATGTATATCATTAGTAAAGAAAAGTGGAGCTCCCCTTAACCATGTCAAGACTAACCAACGTTCAAACCGATTGGCAAGGGTTCCATCACTTTTCCATGCCATTTACTAAACCAAACATATAAAAATAACAATAATAAAAGTAAATAAATAAACTCACGTGGCTCCAAGTTGTTTACCAATACTTGTTATAATATGCCTACAAAAGCTACCTGTAATTATCTTTTTTTAGTTAATAGAAGGTGGGAGGCTATAAACATCAAAAATACACTAGTGGTGAATTTCAATCATTTCACCCGTTTCCTTTGAACTTACCTTTTTTACTTGACCCAGTACCGATAAACCACAACTCAAAGCAAGCCATTTTAGATAGATATTTCCAACTCTAGAATATTATAAAGGTAAGGGAGAGACTTAGTGTTCTAAGGGACCCAAGTTCGATTCCTGCCATCCTCATTATATTATACGGGGGAGACTAGACAAACAGATGATGATCGTTAGTTCGATCCTTGAACTGAGCGGGTTTTACCTCACCGCACTGTCGTGCCTTCGGGCGAGTGTTCACGGGCTTCAGCCCTAGGTGAGGGTTTTCCCCGATTCGGAGGCGAGTGTATCCCGATGTGAATTTCGCCAGAAACCCATTTGGATGATTCATTGGCCGTTAAACAAAAATTCCAATTGGTCTTCCTAAAAAGGACTATTTTGTTTATGCCTTTTTTTGCTTGTCTTTATGATAGAATGATAGATTGCATTGCATTGCCATAAGCCATAGGATCACAAAACCACAATTAGTAATCAATACTCGTCAGTTTTAAGCAAAATCATAGGGTTAACAAAAGCAAGCTTCATTGAAAGAAACTGAAAATTTGGTTATTAATCCACAATTAGCAAGGTATATTTTCTATGATATTTGAACCACGTACTACAAGATTCAGGGTAACAACTTAGACTATCCCCATTAGTGACCTTTGTGTAGTTGGGTTGCCACTTGTTAAAATATTATTGGTTGTACTAAAGTTAAAAAAAAAAGAAAAAAAGAAAATGAAACCAACGACCAGGTTGTTGGAGCAACCTAGGTCATGACCCAAAACCGTATCCACTTGTCCAAACATGATTGGTGCACCTTTTTTTATTAACTACTAATTCCCCCATCAATTTAATTACTTAAATAACTTTTTATATTTAATTTTATAAGAAAAACTAAATACACAGTATTTCTTAAAATAATTTTGTGAACATCCCTATATAAATTTTATTAAAAACATATTTTGTTAGAAAAACACATTTTTAATATAAAATAAATATTTATTTATAAAAGTTGGTTTAGGTTGGGTTGTTAATGGGTATGAAAGGTTGGGTTGGGTTGTGTAAATGGAAAAAAAGAAAAATTAGTTTTTTTTATTAAAGATTGGGTTGAGTTGGGTTATGAATGTGGATGGTCTTAGAGTTTCATTTAAAATGCTTGATATTTTTTATTAGCCTTGTATAAGCCTATTTCTACCCCCATAAGAGCGTATTTCAAAGCCTTACATGACTGTATAACAAACCCTATTACTTCAAAATTATTCCAGCCCCATACGGGTATAATTCTCAACCCTGTGCGATTGTTTTTCGCACCATTTGTAGCTGTGTTTCTTAGCTTAATGTGCCTGTATAACAGCCCTGAACGGCCTAAAATACAAACTTTTATTCCAGCAAATTGAAGATAATAAATGTTACTATAAATCTATGCATTCACATTTTAATAGATAAAAAATTATATATACTATTAAGCAAAAGACACTTGAAGAGTGATTTACTGCTTTGATGCATCAGACTTCATAGTACAAAGTAAAATGTTTCAAGAACATCATCATAATCATCATGTACAACATAACAAATAAAATGTTATGGAGCAGAGTACGACACAACAAATTAAAATCTTTCAAGAACATCGTAATCATCCTTCAATAACCACAATACAGATAAATGTAGCATCATGTATGCTTCATAAACTAAGGGTTTTGTACTTTCCTCAATTCTTTATTGCTTCTCTATGATGTTCTTTTCCTTCTGTTGGGTTGGTTGACTTTCTATAAAGTGAATGTTTGTTAATATACTTTTAAACCAAATGTGTAGTTTAGTACCTTTAAATCATTATTCCAACCCACTGACGCGATAAAAAATTGTTAATATAATTGCTTGTTTTATTATAAAAAAATTGATTCTATTTAATTAGTCATATTTCAAATGATTTGACCTGTGACATAGTCACATGGTGTTAGAAATGTACCTTAATTCTGATAATCAATTCATACATGCAGCAACGACAGCATGCGAATTGTAATCGCTAAGAAGACTAGAGAAAGTCCATCCTTGTTTCCCTTCCTTGTAAATGTCAGATAAAAAGTATATTTTTCTATCACCAACATGTAAAACGGGTAAATAAAAAAACTAAAAAAGAAAATGGGCAAATGTGTAAAAGGACATAAAATATTTCAGGTCAATCCAACCCAGCCCATTTCATCTCAATTAACTTATTGAAAGAGACACAATTTTCCCCATTAGCGTTAGAGCCACTATCAAGTCCAATTATTAAATCAATTTCCGCCTAACAAAATAACTATTAATTGTTAATGGGATACTACAATATATGTATGAGGAACACTTTTTTTGCAATTTTGTATGCTTTCATCTTTCTCCAACACCAATTAAAAAACAAAACAAAAACAAACCACTTAATAAAACATACCACATCTTTAATTAAACTATATATATTATGTTGCATGCATGTGTAACAACAAAAGATATTATAATCAAATGGTCAATATACCCTGAGACTTCAATTCAAATTGAACATGTGACTGCTGTGAAACTAAGACTATTGTGAGAATAAGACTTCAATCGCGGGCGTAGGAATGTCGCTTGAAACTGTGAACTTATATCTCTGAAAGCAAAAACCTGCAAAAACGAATTTATATTTCAGCAGGATTTTTGAACTCCAAAATACACATTAAGCCTTATGTATATAGGCAAAAGATCAAATACAAATAATCTTAACATACTAAACATACAAATTCAAGGAAAACTCAAAAAGACGAGGTGACATTTTTGTAATTACCACCAACTATCAAAGTTACTATACAAATATGAACTCAACCAAAAATACCTAAAAAACACAATTTTTTTTTAATATTTTTTATAAAAAAATCGCCACATTTTGTTAGCAAAAAAAAAAAAAATTGCTGCTACTAAAAGTAGCGATTTTTTTAATAAAAAATGTTTAAAAAAATAAAATAATTTGTGTGTTTTTTTTAGGTTTTTTAGGTTTTTTGGGAGTTTAGTTTTTAGCTTGGGTGGGGGGTGTGGGGGGGGGGGGGGGGTTAGGGGTTTTTTAGGTTTTTAGGTATATTTGTAGAGTAACTTTGATAGTTATTGATAATTATAAAAATGCCACCTTGTCTTTTTGAGTTTTCCTTCAATTTGTATGTTTAGTATGTTAAGATTATTTGTACAAGAACTTTCCCCTATGTATATATGTGACCTTGTATGATTCTTACCAAGCCAAATAGAAGCTGTCAGTTGGGTGTTATCTATCATGGAACCCCGGCCTTCCTCATTATAAAATTCACAGGGGCTATCATCATAGGCTAGTTGAACTATTTTGGATCACCGTTAAGTTAACTTGATTTAGGTTCATTAGTTCTTCAAATTCATCAACCTCTTTAACTAAAACCAGAAGTTTGACCAATACCAAATGTAGTGAACCAAACAAATAGAAGTACTGAACAGGATGATTAGCATTGCAATAACATTCTAAAGTAGTGAACCAAACAAATAGAAGTACTGAACCGGATGATTAGCATTGCAATAACATTCTAAATAAAATTATGATAAAAAATGAAAATCAAGGAAACAAATTTCACTACGTTAGAAGATTTACAATTATTGTGCATCAATATTTAGAGATAAACAAAGGAAACCAAAAAGAAATAGTAGGTTATTCTTACCTGGTAGTTGTATCGATCCACATAAAACGAAGGAGACAAAATCAAACTATGACAAAGACCTACAACTAAAACAAAACAAAACAAAACATAACAATATCATAAGAAGATCGTAGAAGTTATAAATTATCAAAGTCCGCACCTGGTTCTGAACGGACTACACATATCTTGCACAACTGCTCATAATCCAAGATGTATAACTGCTGGTAGAGGACGTGGGGAGACATTGACTGGAATGAGAAAACCGTCTGAAAACCTCCGCTTCTAGAAGGATCTTGTGAATTAGAAAGGTCAGGATTTAATCTCATCTTAATCTAATGGTTGAGAATGTATATTATTCCCTTTGATTTGAAGGGAACATAAGAATATATAATTAATTTATTGATTAATTAATATAACAAGAATAAAAAAGGAGAAATAAGTAAGTTTGTTTTCTATATATTTTATTTCTTATATATATGGATATATGGATCCACAAATTTGTATTTGGTTAGGTTTGAAATAAACAAGTATTAGGTTAGAACCTCGTGTATTATACGGGTTGAATAAATGTAATTTTATATATTAAATAATAGAAGTTGTATCTTTATGAAACTCGTATATTGTACGGGTTAAATAAATGTAATTTTATATATCAAATAATAGAAAAATATATCATTAAAAACTATGTGTATTACACAGATTAAATAAATGTAATTTTGTATATTAAATACTAAAAACGTCGTATCTTTAAAAAACCCATTATAGTCGGGTTGAAAATCTACCAAATAATAAAAAAATTATATCTTTAAAAAACCCTTGTATTACACGTGTTGAATAAATCTAATTTTACATAGCAAATGATAAAAATTATATCTTTAAAAACTTTGCGTATTACACGGGTTATATAAATGTAACTTTGAATAGTAAATAATAAAAAAATATTTTTAAAAACCCAGTGTTTTACACGAGTTGAATAAATATAATTTTGTATACCAAATAACAAAAAAATTTATATTTTTAATAAATTAGGATAACATGTAATATTAATTTATTATTTATATATTTAATATAAGATAAGTAGGAAAGAGAGGTATTTGTTTTAAAAATATATTAAATTAACAATTTAGATTTGAGGATAATATTTTATTAAAATATGATAAGATTTAATATTAATTTATTATTTATTTATTTAATTAATATAAGATAAGTATAGATTTGGGGATATATTCAATGAGTGATATGTGTCCAAAAGTTGGTTTCTTTTATTATAGTAGACTAGCGGTAAGACCCGTGTGCAAACACGGGTCGTTTCTTAGAAAATCATGCATAGCCCATATTGACAGAGAATAAAAAAATAATTAGTGCAGACTTATAAAATTGATATACACTAATGGTCAATAGGTTTATTCAACAGCAATTCCATTATGTTAATAGCAAACTACTGTTGTCTATTAACTGTTAAAAACATCTGTTGCTTTCCAACAGACTTTCCTAAAAAATGTTATCCATTATCTCCAACAGAGCTTGCCAGATGGATAGATATTAAACAGATATGCATGTTAGTCAACCTATGTTAAAAAGGTCAGTCAACAGAAATTACAAAGGTTAGTAAACAGATGTTAAGAGAATAATGTTATTAACAAAGAATTTAGTACTCTCATTAAAAATGAGAGCTGCAAACACGAGTCGTTTCTTAGACAAACATGCATAACACATATTAATAGAACATATAGATACGTGCATAGATATTGTACCAAAACGTGTTATCTATTATAGCTAAAAGACAACTATAAACATAGAATATCGGTTAATATATCAATTACATACAATTTAACTGTTTACCCAAAAAGACAATATAAACTGTTTATAGACATACGTACTTCATAGAATTTGAATACAACTTAAAGATCAACAAACATTAACTACAAAAACACAATCACCTGCCTCAACAACTTTCAGCAAAACTAAATCAAGTAATGCAGCGGAATTAAAATGAAAATAAACTTTGCACAAAATCAAACAGGGTAAATGCTTTCAACACACATTTTAAAATAGAACTGAATGATTGAATTTATTTCAATTTTTAAGTGTTTCTTCAATAATCTGTTTAACCCCTACTTTCACAACGTAATCCTCTGCTTCTTTATCTGCTGCAGTTATTTTATCCATCTCGTTTTGATTCCTTCTTTGGTAAAGGATGGCAGCAGGTGGAGCAGTGGATCTCCTGAATTGTTTCTTTTGTGGCTCAGCTAAAACCATCGCTTCAGGATAATTAGGATTTTGTGGAATATTAGGATTTTTCTTCCTTAGTTCTTCCAGGCCTTTTGTAAGATGCAAACACTTTATCCTCTTTCCATCTTGACACTTGATTCTTTGACCCAAAAGCAGCTGTAATCAGCTCTTCTTTCATCCTCTGAAGCTGCAGAGTCCTTTCTGGTACATTTTTCTTAAACTTTGCCCAGATAGGAGGAGTCTGCTTCACCTTGTTTTTGATCATATCTTGAATTCTGGCTGCTTCACTTTCAAGCTCACTAATGGTCCATTCTTCGTACATGTACCTTTCTCCTTTATACGTTTTGTAAGCGATGATGTTATCAAGATAATCTTTTCTCAAAGTTTCATCTGCTCTTTCCGATAGTTGCTGACAAAGTTTTTTTTGCAAACTACTCCAGTGTTCTGACTTGAGTTAGCAGGTATTGATAGTATCTTTGTTTTTCCTTATCAGATTTACCATGTGAATTCCTTTTAGAGATATCCTCTGCTTGTTGAGCTTTTAACCTCATATATTCTTCAATGTTGTTTGGCCTAGGATATCCTTCAAGAGATGGCAAACTCCTTTTAGCAGGGTCATCTTCAGTGTAGAAGGATTTAATCTCCTCTCTAACTGCAATAAGCTCTAAAGGGTACTGAGCATTTGCAGGAGTGATGGCAGTGTTTGGATTTTCAACTTGAGCTGAAGAAAGAGGAACATGATTTTGAATAGGTACAACTGGCAGTAATTGTGTGGATGTTTGTGGTGGTGAAGTGTCATCATCTAGGACAACATTGGTTACCCTTCTCCTTTTGGGTTCAGGAGAGGTTGGTGGTGTTTTGATGGATTGAGTGGTAGTGATTTGAGTGGAAGGTTGCTGACTAACAGTTGTTGGAACAACTGGTGTTTCAACCACTGTTGTCATTACAACAGATGATGTGTCATCTGAAGTCTTCTGCTTTTTAGCAGGAGATGATGGTGGTGATGAAGTTGTTTTTGGTGGTAAGGTTATTTTTGGTGGTGATGATGTTTTTGGTGAGGCAGTGATTGAACTGGGAGCAGTAGTTATGGTGTGTGTTGAAATGGTGGCAGTTGTTTGGGTAACAACTATTGAAACCACTGAAGTACTAACAGTTGTTGATACAACAGGAGTTTTAACATCTGTTGGTTTGGGAGATTGATGTCTAGTGGGCTGCTTTCTTTTGACCTTAGGATTTTTTTCATCCTTTGGTTCTGAAATACTCTGCTCATTCATTTCCATAAAAACTCTCTTCTCCTGTTCAAACCTAGCTTTGTCCTTTGCCTCCATATTCCTTTTTACCCTTGCTTTTGCATCAGCAATGGTATTTGTGGTTACATAAATCTTTTTGGAACCATCTGGCAAAGGGATGTCTGCAAGCATACTTGAATTGCCTGGTGCAATGTACAATCCATCTTCATATCCCTTCTTTGTCAACTGCTTCATTTTCTCCCCCTTTTTGGCATCAGCTGGTGGTGGGTTATCCACAAAGATGATAGAGGGAGGAGTAGTGCCAGTGGTGTTTAGTAAATGAGCCTTGATTGCCTTGATATCTGCCTGGGTGTCTTTAAACCTTGCTTCCATGAGATTTCTGACCTTTTGAACTTATATCTCATGTTGCCAACCAGCTAATTCTCTTTGGTGGTGTAGCAGAGGTTGAAACAAACTCCATAACTCATTTGGAGTGGGAGCAGATGAAGGAGCAGCTGCTGAAGTTGGTGCAGCAGTGGGTGGTACCTTTTGTGCTTTCAACAACTGTTGCAGCATGTCTTTGATTTCTGCAACAGATGTATCAAGCTTGTCAACTCTATTCATCAATTCTTGGTACATTAAACCATCACCCAACTTAATAGGATCATCTGATTTCCCACTAACAGTGGTTGTATCAGTGGTTGCCTTAGGAAAATTTTCCCAAAAGGTATCCAATGATGCCCCTTGTTCTCGGTACTGAGGACTTCTTTCCTCAGCAATTGATAACCTTTTAAATGTACCAGTGGTTGGAACAAACACACCAGTGGTTATCAGAGTTGCTGCAGAGGAAATTGCCTTCAAGGAAGCCTGATTATGAAACAACTGGCTAGGTGTAGATAAGTGGATCCAACACCTGTAGTTGCTGCTTCGCTTGAACTACTGACAGGAAGTTCTTGTACATCCTGCAGTGTAACCTCCTTTGTTGTTGGTGGTGGGTTAGCAATGATAGGGAGTTCAGACTCAGTCATTTGTGGTGGCATGCACTCAGTGATAGGTGGTTAAGAGGAACTGATTTCTGTCTGAGCTATATCAACTGCATCCAACAAAAGTTTTGTTTGTGCAGCAATTTGAGAGGTGAGTATGAGTGTGGAAAGAGAATTTGCCCCGGGAAGTGGGCTGTGAATGATAGTATCAAGTGATTCTAGAGCATCATAATTTGGTGTCCTGGTTCTTACAACCTGTTCTTTTTTAGAAGAAGCAGGAGGAGTTTGAGGCTCGGGTTGAGATCTTTCTACCATCTGCTGTGAGGAAGTAGCAGCAGTGGTTTCTGGTGACTTTTGTGTTGTCACTGGCAGTTGCTCTAGGATCTCATCTTCCAGAGTTGCCTTTGTTTTAGGTTTGGGGGGCTTTTGTATTTTCTTTTGTCTTGGTCTTTTGGTGAATTTAGGTGTGGGTTTCACAGCAGTTGTTTTTCTGTTGTGATCACCTTGAGCAGTGGGCTCAGCAGCAGGTGCCTGAGGAGCAGTGGTAGCTGCTAAAGTCTGCTCAGGAGCCTCTGCTTGTGTTTTGGACACTTTTGATAGCCTTGTAAATGTTACAGGTGTAAGGCTATTTATTTTGAAAAGGTTTACCCTGCATGAGTACATGAGCATCATCCTTTCCAAATTTCTTTTGAAAATAAAAGCTTAGGAACCTTGGAAATAGTAAAAATGATTTGCTAGTAACATTTTTGACCAAGTCATCAAAGATCTCCTGGGAATAGTTAAAGTTTTCCCCATGCAAGATAGCATAACCCAGGTATTGGATCTTTAATGGAATTTCATTGAAAGCAGTGGTCTTATTAGAAACACACATTAAGAGGGTATGAAACAAAAACCTTGTGGCAGGGGGAAAACTGCCTTTTTGCAAAGTGTCTTTTTTCATTTCCTCTGCATACCCTCTTTCTAAAAAATCTGTTTGATACTCTACTTTAGGGAAAGAAGTTTTACCTAGAAGATCATTGAGTTCAAACACTTCAGAGATTGTTTGTGGTGTGATTTTAACTTTAACACCCTTTATCGAGGAATTGATGGCTATGGGTGTTTCATCTTGAGATTCAAGTTTTGCATTTTTCCAAAATTCCCTCTGGGTTGCCAAGTAAATCGGAGCATCAGAAGTCAACAAAGTTTTGTACTTTGAAGACGAAAGAGCATCTATGACGGAATTGAAGGTTTCAGTGTTACTTGGTTTTGTCAACAGACCCAAGTAGTTATGGGGAGCTTTGTATGGAATTTCTATGGCCTTTTGAGTGGATTTCCTAGATGATGAAGACGGTGATTTTGCCATTTGAGGAAGAAGAACGATGAGGAATTTTGAGAGAAATGGAGGATAACTGCTTTGAGAAAGGAATTTTGAATTCGATTCGATAGTAAAAAACCTGTTTGGGGGTTTTGATCAGGGTTTTATAGGGGAAAAGTGAATGTTGATGTGGCAGCGGTTACAAAAGATCTGACCGCTATGTACTGTCCACAAGCCAACCCCTGATGAGTAATGGAAGACAGTTGTTTTATGAAGCCAGTGATGAAATAATATCAGTGGTTGTAATGGTTACAATGAAAATAGTGGGAGACTTTAAGCCATCAGTGGATAGCCTATCAGTCCTGATGGTGCAATGTTGAGATTATTAAAATAAACTATTACAATGGATTTTTGATTTCTTGAAAACATTTTGATGCCTATAATTCATGAAAAATTTTTATTTTAACTATTTTTAAGATGCATGTTGAGATTATTAAAATAAAGTATTACATAGAAAATAGAAATTTAATGAAATATTTATAATGATTACACGCTAGAGTTAACACTTGTTAGGATTTCGTAGGTAAAATTGTAACGATTAGGTAAAATTGTAATTTCATTGTAATTCAATTTTTTAACTATCAGTGGATAGCATACATTGATTGAAACACAAATGTTTGGTCACTCAGTGGTCAACATGAAAAATGAAGAAACAAAGGTTGTCTTTCAACAGTGGATAACATTTAACAATCAGATGTTTGAACCAAAACAGTGGTTGTAACTATTATGAGGATGTTTGAAGTTAAACAGATATTTGACCTTAAAAATCTGTTTAGACGTAAACAGATGTTTGCGCTTAAACAAATAACCCTTTGAGAGGAAGCAAGTGTCCGTCTATTCATTTGAGAGGACTCATTGCATTACATCTCTATTGAAAAAAAAATCCATAAATTTAGGGAAAATGGATTTAAAAGATGATAACCCAACAGTGCAGGATCTCATTCTACAGCTCCAATCAATTCAGAGGTATTCTCAAATAATAGTTCCTAGATGTTTGACGAACGACAAAGACAGACAAATGTACACAGTGCTGCTTCTTTGAACATTTGTCGGTCTTCAAACATCTGCGAATCTACGAAGCATTATCTCATTGGAATGTAACAATTAGGTAAAATTGTAATTTCATTTTAATTCTAGTTTTCATTTGATAATTTAATTCTATAATTAATTAACCACATCAACAATAAAAATGTGAGCAGTGGATGTTTTTTAGGAAAACCAATGATTGTCAATATCAGTGGATGTCAACAATAAAAATGTGAGCCGTGAATATTTTTTAACTATCAGTGGATAGCTAACAGTGATTGAAACACAGATGTTTGGTCAATCAGTGGTCAACATGAAGAATGAAGAAACAGAGGTTGAACATCAAACCAATCCTTGACAATATTAAACCTCTGTTAACTTACCAAACAGATGTTCAGGCACAATTCAACATCAACATAATCTAAATCTTACTCAAACACTAAATAATAGGTAAAAATAAAACACAACTTAGATTCATAAAATTAAATTTATTCATTTATTCATGACCTTAAAACTAAAAGTCCAATAATTACATCACATACTGAACAATATTAAAGTTCAAATCTAAGAATAACAGTAAGAATTAAGAAAGTTTAGTTTCAACTCCATCGATTGCTGAACCTCTCGATGTATGTCCTTCAGCATCGCCATGAACTGCACGTCTCTATCACCGCACTCTATATTACTGACAACACAAATAAGAAACAAACCTAAAATGCAAACGTCTCTTCTCAACTGTTGTAGCACATCTGAGTTTCCACAATATTGGACGAATCTATACTTTCTATAAAAGGAGAAAATCTTCCTGACGCAAGAAAACCTAACTTTCGATTTAACAAAAATACATATCGTTCGTTGAAGCTGCAACTTTTCACGATAGAAGATACATATCGTCCGTTCAAGCTGCAACTCTCACATCAAAGAAGGTAGCACATGCAACTTCTCATGATATTGCAACAATGATACTGCAGCATCGATATTGAAACGTTGATATGGGATGCGAATTTTCATTGAAACGACGATGTTGGAACAATGATACTGGAACGACAACATGTAAACATAAACAACAAACATTCGAACAAAGAAGTGTAATCGGAGATTAGCGGCTGAATCACGAGAAAGATGCATTTGAGAGAGAGAGATACGCTCATATATATGAGCGAGCGAGATTTGAATGTGACACCAGATAATAATATCTTATTTATAGGATTAGAATATATGGTTTGAATTTTGAATTTCAAAATTACTGATATTATCAGTAATTACTGATCTGATTTGAAAGCAATTGTCATGATGTTTATTGGGAACTGAAAGGTAAGTAGTATATATCCTTATTTCCAGCTTTATTAAACTAAAAAAATATTAGAAATGAAATGCAAAGTAGGAAACAAAAGAGAGAGAACGTCAATTTTAAATTACCATTTTGCATATTTTGAATTTCAAAATTACTGATATTATCAGTAATTACTGATCTGATTTGAAAGCAATTGTCATGATGACTTTTCTAATTTTTATTTTAACTTTAGTTAAGAGATAATAACCGTCAGTTTGAAATTCACATTTTGCATATTTTAAATGTCCAAAGCTCAAGAAATTGACATTAATTACTGATTTGATTTGCAACAAATAGTCATCAAGAAATTTTTTAATTTTGTAATTTAACTTTAAATTTTATCATGAAAACAATGTTGGGGGAACTCTTATCTTATTGGAATGTAACGATTAGGTAAAATGGTAATTTCATTGTAATTCTAGTTTTTATTTGATAATTTCAATCTATCACTAATTAACACCATCAGTAATAAAAATGTGAGCAGTGGCTGTTTTTTAGGAAAATCGCTGATGGTCAATATCAATGGATGTCAACAATAAAAAAGTGAGCAGTGGCTATTTTTTCCTATCAGTGGATACCCATCAGTTTTTTAAACACTGATGTTTGGTCAGTCAGTGGTCAACACGAAGATTGAAGAAACAGAGGTTGTATTTCAGCAGTGGATAACTTTTAACAATCAAATGTTTCAACCAACACAGTGGTTGTAACAGGATTTTAAACAGAAGTTGGGCCTTAAACAGATGTTTCGCCTTACATATCAGTTGTCTGGACTTAAACAGAAGTTTGACCTTAAACACATGTTTGCCCATAAACAGAAGTTTGACCATAAACAGATGTTTGGCCTTAAACAAATGTTCGACCTTAAACAAATGTTTGCCCATAAACATCTGTTTGCAAAAAAAGACCAATTTCAAGAATACTATACCCAAACAATCAAAATGAGGAGCTTAATAAACACAAAGACTGTTATAGCAAATAACCTCTACTGATAAAACAACCTTTGCTGCTGAATATGAATACAAAAGCATCATAAAGCTATCATATGCTGATCATTCCACAGTATAAATTGCTAACATCTTCTGTGACTTAACAGTGATACAGTTCAACAGAGGATTTCAAATATCTGTTTACACACGCCTCATGATGAACATCTGCTGATAAACACCAAGACGGTTCAAGCAAAGGTCTGCCAAAGAGAACCCCTGCTATGGACTAACAGATGATGCAGTTCAACACAAAATGTTTAACAGCAGTGCTTTAACAGACCACGATCAACAGATGATAATATAATAACAATAATATTCAAACTGTAGCAATTACATTTTCATAAATCTAACAACCATCATCGAAGCTGTAACAAAATCTAAACACCGATACACTAAACACTGTTACATAAGAAAAACTGATACGTAAATACAGATGTTGAATCTGCTGTAGATACTGAACCACTGCTGTTACTGAGCAGTGGTTTTCCTTTGGTTGATCAGGCCTTAGGTACATAAGTGCCTGTCTTTAACAGCTTTGTCTTCAACAGTGTACGTCTATTCAATTGAGAGAAATCATTACATTACATCCCTGTTGAAAAACAGAATCAATATATTTAAGGAAAATGGGATTGAAAGATGATAACCCAACAGTGGAGGATCTCATTCGACAGCTTCGATAAAGCTGATGGTATTCTCAAACAATGCTTCCTAGATTTTTGAAGACCGACAAAGCCCAACAAATGTCTACAGTGATACTTCTTTAGACATTTGTCAGTCTTAAAAAATTTAGTAAACATTATTTGAGAATACCGTTGAATTTATCGGAGATGTAGAATGAGATCCTCAACTGTTGGGTTATCATCTTTCAACCCCACTTTTCGTAAATATATCAATTCTGCTTTTCAGACCTCCCAAAGCCACCTATCTGTGACAACTGTGCTCTGTAATGATAGTATAATGTAAAACAATGTTGGTTATCAATAAAACAATGTGCTTTGGTGTTATTATATGTGTTATTGTGTTTGGTGATTTTACAATTTACTTCGATTCCGATTTCAAGCTTTAAATCGCTTTCTGGAAGGTTATACGCAATCAGTTTAATGCGACATACACTCCGGAACTGTGATATAAGCCAAACATACCCTAACTATCCTTTACATAACTTAGAAATAAGTTTCGAAGGATTCGGTATGGCAAAAACATGTTTATTTGAACTAAAGAACTATTTACGACAAAACTGCGAAACGAACGTTGGCGCCCGCCCGGATAATATTTAAATCCCAAAAATATTTTGTTATGATTAAAATTTTATTTTTAATCAGGTTCGTGTTGAAAAATAAATTAAAACACTTAAAAACGTTATTTTTCAAGTTTAAACGCGTACCGCGTGTTTCTGCGCAACACAGTGCTTCTACTGCAAAACACAGACAACGCAGCCTGTCTCGGCAACTGAAATTTATTTCAGTAATATTTTGGCGAGTTTATTTTTATAGAATAATAAAAATAATTTAGAACGCCATAAACCGAGATTTAAACGCTAGATAAAATACCCGGTACCCAGTTAAACACCTACTTTTATCTAATTTACCAAACAATTTACACTTCACCCCCCCCTACTCAACTTATGGTCACAATAATGTGGCCCCCCACCAAATATATTTACTAGATCTTAGGTGATTCACTTTGATATTCTTGGATTCTTTTTGATATTATGTAATCTTCCATGGATCCTCATATCTTTATATATCCTACTAAATCTTCCAAGATCATCAAACTTCACATTTCACACTCCACCTTCTCCTCTCTCTCATCCCCATAACTGTACCCACCTCCACCATCACCATTTTCACTTCTTCAACTTTGTTCTTCAAGAATCAACCCGTTTCCAAGATAGTTTCAAGTTGTTGTGAAGAATCAAAGGTGTTTCCAAGGTGTATTCAAGTGATTTCAAGCTTCCTATCATCAAAATCTCATCCCACAACCTACTTGAATCTTGAAGGTATAACATTTATGTTTAAATCATACTTTTGATTCTTGGTTGTTCTTGATAATTTGAAGTTTCTCTTGAATCTTGGAATTTTCAGTAAACTTGAAATCTAAAATGAAATGGGTCTTGTTACAAATGAAAATGGTGGTGTATATATATATATATATATATATATATATATATATATATATATATATGTATATAACCGTACATATATATGTGTGTATATGAATTTTTGAGTTTGAGTTTGGTTCTTGATAAATACTTGTTTATGTTGTTGCTTGATCTTGAATAATAGTTAAAATGCAAGCGATTGATGAGCAATGTATGATATGTTAAATGCTTAAATACATCAGCAAATAAACCTGAATATATCATATATTTGATGCATTTAGATTAACATAAAATGATGATGTTATGATAGTATGCTTTAGGCACTTGTACATGTGAATATATGTTGGTTTAAAGCTCAAGAAGTGATAAAAAGTGATTGTATGACAAAAATATTTTCGAACAGGTTATAAACACTAAAAATATTATTATTTGGTACATTATAATGGAATGAAACTTTGACATAGGTTTGATAGCTTTGCATGTTGTACATATAGCTTAAAAAGTGGTAAATTATGTGAAATTTGCATGATTTATGTGCTTTGTTTAAGACCTGCTCTATCATGAGTATAACCATTATTTTATTCAGTAAATAACATGGGTTGTGTTAAAATTTCAAGTCATTTCGATTTGGGATGGCTCGGGTAACGTTTGATGCAAAACTATGCGGTAAAACGGTTAAAAATCGCCTTTTCGGAGGATTTTTGTTAAACTGTTTTAGATCAGTAACCAAACTGATATTTTTGACATAAAAACAAGTATTTTAACTTATATTAAGTTTACTTGGTGTTTGGTTGGTCATACGTGACTCCCGACGCCCAGAAATGTTACCGAAACGCTAAAATAAGTGTTTTTCAACATACACTAGAATGGGTTGTTCATGGGTTATTTTATGTGTTACAATGTGCTATGTGTTTTACAATATGTGTATGATCATGTGTTAGTGTTGACAAAATTATGTGTATTACGCTTGAGTACATATATACAAATACACCAAGATAATAAAAAATAATAACTTTTCGAGAAATCTCAAAGTTATGTGAAAATTCTAAGTATCGGAGAAACTTCGGTATTTTTGTGGGTTTTTTATAAAATCATTCTTATTTAATTTAGGACGCATAAACAATTTGAGGGATTGTGTTAACTTATAAAAACGCACCCAAAGGTGAGTACATAGATCCCCTCTTTTTACTGTTTTTGATTGTTTTGCGGTGATTCATATGTATCAAAACGATTTCGATATTCTAACGATGGTTTCAAAAACGATTAAGATGGTTTATACAAAACTAATAACGATTTCGATAATGTGAACGAACTTGTTGGCGGTAGTTACATAACGAATGACATTCATTAGCATTGATCAAGCCGACCAGTATTAGGTTATGGTACCATAGGATCTGACAAATCCCGTTATCAGACCGCACCCATGGTTATGTGTGGGTGAGGCAGGTAACGACTGAATCTGATGATTGTTAACTTACCCTTTGGTGGTTTGTTAATACGAGTTGAACGATGAACGAGTCACAAAGGTTTGAATGTTATTAGCGAGACGACCAAAAGTAGTTTTCACAATTAAAACAAGAACGATGTTGAACGATTATGAACGATTTAAACAAGTGAACGATGATCTATAATGAGAACGAGTTAAACGATGTCACACAACGATGTTTACGAAACTATATAAACCATACGAGTTTTACTACGAGAACGATTTACGACTTGGTTTACGAAAACAAATGTTTTGGAGTAAGATTCATGGCATCGAGGTTTATAAATTATAACCAAATCTGTTTTGACTTGGTTATTCATTTTACAATACAAACATTTTACAAAACAAGGTTTCAAATATCAATTAACAAAGTTGTACGAGATATTTCAACGAGCCATGAATCTGACACTCACACAAAAACTATGTGCTCGCCAGCATTTCTTTGCTGACTTTGTTTTTACATATGTTTCAGGTGATGTTGCTTAATGTTGATTGCGAATAGGATGCATGCTCACTTAGGACTGGACGAGGCCTTAGTGATTTAATAACGATGATAGACTATGTTTGACTTGCTTGTTTAACTTTAAGACAATGTTAATGAATAAATAAAACAAGACTCTTTTGTATCCATGGTTTCGAAACAATAATTCTGTTACAACACTCCCCGACATTTCCGCCACGGTTTGTTTTTTTACGTGGTAGGGGTGTGACAGAAGAAGTTGGTATCAGAGCCAATGGTTATAGGGAATTAGGTTATTAGTAATATTTTGACCTAGACTATAACTTTCTAGGACCACAACGCAAGTTGATTTGCGTTTAGATTTTTAAAACAAAATCCGAATCTGCTTCGAAAATTAATCATCCGTTTTTGGATGATTGATTACTAGGTTTTGAACCCTCTGTTGTAAGGTTTTAAACCCTTCTAGTTTGACTCATTTTTTGGCTTAGTGCCTTATGAGTTTTCAAAATCTCGTCAAAGTTTGGGTCTAAATAATGTGAACACATGCAAACTGGAATAGTGAATGCCTGTACCCTGAGTTTTCTGTCTAAGGCTAGAGTATTCGTACAAATCCACATAATCGGACCAGTCACTCTTACCTGGGAACTCTTGGGGTGAGTGTTCACTTATAGGCGAGCATGTCTTCGTGATACATTACTTTGATTCATTACTTTGATTAGTCACTGCGTGTCGTTTGTTTGTTCGAGGTAATGAACAAATGATCGCCTTCCTTATGTTTCGTCGATATTTTCAATACCTCTTTTGTTTTTCCTAATTATCGACCTCACTCGTTTCTCATATTTCCTTGTTAGAAAATGCCTCCTCGACGTGATGCACAATCTTTTACTGCTAAAGAAGTCGCAGCCCTTGTCTCTCAGCAAATGGCTGTTGTGCTTGTAGGCGTTGTGACCCAAATCCACGAGCTATACAACAACAATAACAATAACAATGCGCAATGTAATTTCAAGAGTTTCAACTCTGCTAAGCCGCTAAAGTTTTCTGGGTCACAAGGAGCAACTGCACTCCTCCAATGGTTCGAAAGTATCGAGAGCACATTCAGACATGTGCAATGTCCGAATGGGCGTAAGGTTGAATTTGCATCAAGTGTGTTTGAGAAGCGTGCTCTTACAGGGTGGAACGGAGTGATGCGCGATAGGGGTGCCGAAGTGGCATTGGCACAAACATGGGAAGAGCTTCGAGCTCTCATGATGAGAGAGTTTTGTCCCCATCACGAAATTCGAGCTTTAGAATGAGAGTTTGACGATCTGAAACAAGATGGGGGAAAACACCGTGCGTATACGAATCGATTTGAGGAACTCAGTCTTTTGTGTCCTACTGTGTTACCCCACTGGAGAAATCGATAGAGAGGTATATCGATGGTTTACCCGATTCCATTCAGGATATTGTGACTGGAATTAACCCTACTACTGTTCGCCAAGCGATCGAGTTATCTGCTACCCTGACTGAGTCGCAAGTCAGGAAGGGTAAACTTACCTGCAAGGGTGATAAGAAAAAGTCGACCGAATATGTCAAGGAAAAGGGTAAGGGTAAGAAAGGTGAGTCGTCGAAGAAGTCGAGAAAGCGAAAGGGTGCTCAGAACTTTGCAGTTACTGCTCAGAACCCTCAGAACCTACCAGCTCAACATCCTGCGAAGAAAGCGTATGCTGGTATCGCACCTCATTGTGCTCGCTGCAACGGTCATCATGTTGTACAACAAGCTTGTAGGCAATGCACAACGTGTGGTAAGCTTGGGCATCTGGCCAACGTCTGTCGTTTGGTTCAGAATCAGATTGTTCAGAATCAAGCCCCAGTTTAGGGAAATGTTGCTAGATTTCCACCGGGTTCATGTTTCAATTGTGGAGAGTTTGGTCACTTCCGCAACAACTGTCCGAGGCTAGTGAATGCAAACGCGAATGCTAATGCTAATGCGAATCCGAACATGAATGTCAACGCAAATGTGAATCCCGCTCGTGGGCGAGCATACAATCTGAATGCTAACAAAGCGAGGCCTGACAACGAGGTGGTTAATGGTACGTTTCTTGTTAACAATCGACCTGCATCTATTCTTTTTGATTCTGGTGCCGATAGAAGTTTTGTTTCGTTATCTTTTGAACATTTGCTTTCGATACCTAGAACTAAGCTGAGGAAACCCTTATCTGTCGAAGTTGCTACTGGTAAACCTCTTGTTCTCGATTCTGTTATTCGTGATTGTCAGTTAAACCTTGATAACCATATTTTTCCCATCGACCTCACACCAATGCAACTTGGGAGTTTCGATATTATCATGGGGATGGATTGGTTAACCAAACATCATGATGAGGTGGTTTGTTTCGATAAGATTGTTCGTATTCCTCTTATGTCTGGCGATGTTCTGGAAGTTCATGGCGAGAAGCCATCTGATGGTTTGAAGCTTATGTCGTGTACAAAGGCCCTAAGCTATTTGCGAAAAGGATATGTTGCTTTCCTGGCACATGTCACCGAGGAGAAAGGCAAGAGCAAGAGTATTCAGGATATTCCGATTTTTCGGGATTATCCAGAGGTGTTTCCCGATGAACTGCCTGGTTTGCCTCCAGTTTGTCAAGTCGAGTTTCACATTGACCTTGTACCCAATGCCAACCCGATTGTGAAAGCACCTTATCGTCTTGCACCGTCGGAGATGCAAGAGTTATCAAAACAGCTGCAAGAGTTGTCTGATAAAGGATTCATCCGTCCGAGCTTTTCGCCTTGGGGAGCTCCTGTCCTCTTTGTGAAAAAGAAAGATGGATCTTTTCGAATGTGTATCGATTATCGTGAGCTTAATAAGCTTACCATCAAGAATCGATATCCCCTACCTAGAATTGATGATCTCTTCGACCAGCTGCAAGGTGCTTCATGCTTTTCCAAGATCGATCTGCGATCTGGGTATCATCAACTTCATGTACTCGAAGAGGATATTCCCAAAACTGCATTCCGTACGAGATATGGGCACTACGAGTTCACTGTCATGCCTTTTGGTTTGACAAATGCCCCAGCTATCTTCATGGACTTAATGAATAGGGTTTGTAACCTTATTTAGATAAGTTCATCATTGTGTTCATCGACGATATTCTCATCTATTCAAAGTCTCGAGCCGATCACGAACAACACCTTCGTTTGACATTGGAACTCCTAAAGAAGGAACAACTTTTTGCTAAATTCTCTAAGTGTGAATTTTGGCTTAGAGAAGTTCATTTTTTGGGTCATATGGTCAACGAGCAGGGTATTCATGTAGACCCATCCAAGATAACAGCTATTAAGGATTGGAATACACCGACAACACCTACAGAGATTCGATCATTTCTTGGTCTTGCTGGTTATTATCGTCGATTCATTTCTAATTTCTCAAAGATCGCGGTTCCACTCACTGCTTTGACTCAGAAAAAATTAAGCCTTTTGAGTGGGGACCTAAGCAAGAAGAAGCGTTCCAGACGCTGAAACAGAAGCTCTGTGATGCTCATGTTTTATCTCTACCTGAGGGAAACGATGATTTTGTTGTCTATTGTGACGCGTCGAATCTAGGACTTGGTTGCGTTCTTATGCAACGAGGTAAAGTCATAGCTTATGCATCTAGACAGCTGAAAATTCACGAGAAGAACTATACGACTCATGATCTTGAATTAGGAGCTGTGGTTTTCACACTCAAAATCTGGAGACACTACCTCTATGGAACGAAGTGTGTGGTTTTCACAGCCACAAAGTCTCCAGCATATTCTCAATCAGAAGGAACTGAACATGAGGCAACGGCGTTGGGTTGAACTCTTAAACGATTATTATTGCGAGATCCGCTACCATCCTGGTAAGGCGAATGTCGTAGCTGATGCGCTTAGTCGAAAGGAACGAGTCAAGCTTCATTTAGTTCAAACTCTATCTGATATTCAATCTCGTGTTCTTCAAACTCAACGATCTTGTGTGATCAAAGACTTATTGAAATATTAGCTACCGCTTCAACTTGAGCTTAAACTCGAAAGGAAAGACGATGGTTTACTCTATTTTGAGGATCGTTTATGGATTCCGAATCAGGACGATCTTCGCACCTTGGTAATGGACGAATCTCACAAGTCTCGCTATTCTATCCATCCTGGTGTCGATAAAATGTACAAGGATCTTCGTACTCAGTATTGGTGGCCTGGTATGAAGAAGGATGTTGCCTTGTATGTATCGAAATGCCTAACTTGTCTCAAAGTCAAGGCTGAACATCAACGACCTTCTGGTTTGCTTGTACAACCAAAGATACCGGTTTGGAAATGGGAAAACATTGCCATGGATCTCATTACTAAGTTACCGCGTACGTCTAAAGGTCACGATGCAATTTGGGTTGTTATCGATCGTTTAACGAAGTCAGCTCATTTTATTCCGATTCGCGAGGACCTATCTGCTGATAAGCTTGCCAAGATCTATGTTGATGAGATTGTATCACGACATGGTGTTCCTTAGGATATCATTTCCGATTGTGATGCTCGGTTTTCATCTCATTTTTGGAAGACCATTCAATCTGCTTTGGGAACCCAACTAAATCTAAGCACTGCTTATCATCCCCAAACAGATGGTCAATCTGAGAGGACGATTCAAACTTTGGAGGATATGCTTAGAGCATGCGTGATAGACTTTGGTGGTAATTGGGATTCTCATCTTCCACTGATCGAGTTCTCTTACAACAACAGTTATCATGCTAGTATTAATATGGCACCATTCGAAGCTCTCTATGGTCGAAAATGTCGTTCACCTGTCTGTTGGAATGAGATCGGTGAAGCTCAGCTTACTGGACCTGAGCTCATTCTGGAAACAACAGACAAAATCAAGAAAATCCGTGATAATCTTGTGACAGCTAGAAGCCGTCAAAAGAGTTATGCCGATATGCGACGCAAGCCCTTAGAATTTCAAATCGGAGACCGTGTCCTACTCAAGGTGTCACATTGGAAGGGGGTGGTGAGATTTGGGAAGAAAGGAAAACTTGCACCATGATATGTTGGACCATTTAAGATTGCTGAAAGAATTGGAAAGGTTGCCTATCGACTAGAGCTACCTCCAGAGCTTGGAAATATTCATCCGACTTTTCACGTGTCCAATTTGCGAAAGTGTTTAGCTGATGCTGATCTTCACATTCCTCTCGACGAGATTCAAATCGATGAAACAATGCACTTTGTCGAGAAGCCTGTGGAGATAGTGGACCGTACATACAAACAGTTGAAGAACAAACGGATTCGATTGGTCAAAGTTCGCTGGGAATCCAAACGTGGCCCTGAGTTTACTTGGGAACGTGAGGACCAGATGAAGATGAAATATCCGCATTTGTTTTCAAAAGTTTCCTCTAAATAAAATTTCGGGACGAAATTTCCTAAAGTAGGGGAGACTGTGACAACTGTGCTCTGTAATCATCGTATAATGTAAAACAATGTTGGTTATCAATAAAACAATCTGCTTTGGTGTTATTATATGTGTTATTGTGTTTGATGATTTTACAATTTGATTCGATTCCGATTTCAAGATTTAAATCGCTTTCTGGAAGGTTATACGCAAACCGGTCCATACACGCAATCAGTTTAACGTGACATACACTCCGGAACTGTGATGTAAGCCAAACATACCCTAACTATCCTTTACATAACTTAGAAATAAGTTTTGAAGGATTCGGTATGGCAAAAACATGTTTATTTGAACTAAAGAACTATTTACGACAAAACTGCGAAACGAACGTTGGCGCCCGCCCGCATAATATTTAAATCCCAAAAATATTCTGTTATGATTAAAATTTTATTTTTAATCAGGTTCGTGTTGAAAAATAAATTAAAACGCTTAAAAACGTTATTTTTCAAGTTTAAACGCGTACCGCGTGTTTCTGCGCAACACAGTGCTTCTACTGCAAAACACAGACAACGCAGCCTGTCTCGGCAACTGAAATTTATTTCAGTAATATTTTGGTGAGTTTATTTTTATAGAATAATAAAAATAATTTAGAACTCCATAAACCGGGATTTAAACGCTAGATAAAATACCCGGTACCCAGTTAAACACCTACTTTTATCTAATTTACCAATCAATTTACACTTCACCCCCCCTACTCAACTTACGGTCACAATAATGTGGCCCCCCACCAAATATATTTACTAGATCTTAGGTGATTCACTTTGATATTCTTGGATTCTTTTTGATATTATGTAATCTTCCATGGATCCTCATATCTTTATATATCCTACTAAATCTTCCAAGATCATCAAACTTCACATTTCACATTCCACCTTCTCCTCTCTCTCATCCCCATAACCGTACCCACCTCCACCATCACCATTTTCACTTCTTCAACTTTGTTCTTCAAGAATCAACCCCTTTCCAAGATAGTTTCAAGTTGTTGTGAAGAATCAAAGGTGTTTCCAAGGTGTATTCAAGTGATTTCAAGCTTCCTATCATCAAAATCTCATCCCACAACTTACTTGAATCTTGAAGGTATAACATTTATGTTTAAATCATACTTTTGATTCTTGGTTGTTCTTGATAATTTGAAGTTTCTCTTGAATCTTGGAATTTTCACTAAACTTGAAATCTAAAATGAAATGGGTCTTGTTACAAATGAAAATGGTGGTGTATATATATATGTATATAACCGTACATATATATGTGTGTATATGAGTTTTTGAGTTTGAGTTTGGTTCTTGATAAATACTTGTTTATGTTGTTGCTTGATCTTGAATAATAGTATGTAATTGATTGATCATGTGGTTGTAAGCATATTACATCATGAGTATGAAGTGTATATAATGTCATTGTGATAGCCTAATATGATGACATGATGAATTATATGAAATTGAAAAGGTGCGATTTTGGGTATATGCTTGTTATAAGTGGCTAAGAAAGAGCCATATGTGAGTTATGCAAATGATGTGATCGTTAATATGTACAATCATGTATGCTAACAAGAATGTGATTGTGATGACATGAAAAGCATAGGGATCATGTTGAGATGGACTCAAGCAAGGAAGGCAACGGGTCAAAAGGAGACAAGGAAGCGGATGCGAATACGGACGCATAAGGTAAGTGATTTCTGGAATCACTTCTTAGTTTGTTTAAGTAAGGTAGCATTTTAGTTAATTAAGCATGATGTTTGAAGTCAAATATGGATTTGGTTGTATGAAATCGATAATTTTCGCTAAGTAGATATAACGGGTCAAGATGAGGTCTTGTTGTTATAACGGAATAAAGTGTAAGAAATAGCTACGGTAGTATAACCGGGTAATGGGTAGAATTGCACATAAGTACGCTAATCGGGAAACGAAGACGTGGATAAATAGTCAAAAGACTCGGTTTTGAGTTATGACTAAAGGGAACAATTTCGTGTAAGGAAATTGTGCTAATAAAGTTCAATTACGTAAAATTGATTGAAACGAATAAGTTTAACGTATACCGGGAATCGGGTTCATAAACCCCATGTATGGCACTCCGGATAATGTAAAAGTTTTATAGTTATAACGTTCATGTGAGTTTTGGGCATAAACATAGGAGTTGTTTATTAAAAACATGAACGGGTCGAATAATTCGTAATTGAATATTTAGCCGAAAGCTTATAGGTTAAGAAATTTCCTTAATCCGGATGTTATATTTTGAGTCCTTATGATAGAGGACCAATTTACGACCATGTGGGAAGAAACGGGAGGTTAAACGGACAAGAAATGAGAAAGTTATGACCAAAATTGTAAAAATTCGTTAAGCTGAAAGTTGCAGGTCTGAACCAGGCGCAAGGTTGCGCCCCCCTGGCACAAGGTTGCGCCCCTGACTGATGTCTTCTATATTGCGTCAGAACTGGCACAAGGTTGCGCCAGATGGGTTTCTTCTTGCACCAATCGCTGGTTCTTTCATATTCTTCGCATTCTTCAACTCCAAACTTGTGTGAAGGCTATCTAACTACGTTATATGCATTGTATAACTATATGTAAGTATGTAAGCATGTACGTATAGACGTGTTTATGTTTGCTTGTATGTTTCCGGGTGTATGTAAATAGATGTATGAGTATACATATATAAAAGTATGTACGTATGTATTAGATGTTATTGAATGTACACAAAGGAATAAAGTATGTATGTATGTACGTAAGTATGTATGCATGTATGTATGTAGGTATGTATATATGTTCATGTGTATGTAGGTAGATATGTATGAACTTATGCACGTATGCAGAAATGTATGTATGTATATATATATGTTTGTATGTATGTAAGTAGGTATGTATGAATGTACGCGGGTATGTATGTACGTAAGTAGGTATGTAAGTATGCATGTATGTATGTATGTACACAAGGTTTCAATAGGCTCGAATATTGAAATTATTATTAATGTACCTTGAGAATGAAGAGTAATGCAGGTACAATATTGTAGTCTCACCAGGGGTTTGATGCTCGGATGGAATGCTCAAATGTAAAAGGATAACGGAATGAAAAGTATACGAGGATGAATCTTTGTTTATATTTATAATGTGAGCTAATGTTATGAATGTATGTGGTGAGTGCAGGTTGTACGAGACATGAAGGATCATCGGGGAGTAGAGATTGAAGATCAAGTCACAAGTGAGATTGTACGGGAATGCTTGAGTATGTAATGTGCTAAATAAGTTATGCTTTTATTTCGTAAATGAGTTCGGTTGATGATTTTAATGTAAAAGAGTTATTTTAAAATGGACCTTCAAGTAAGGCAAGAAGTTTATAATGAAAGAAATTTTATGGCACGAATTTCCGCTGCGACGTTTCGTCAATTACGTATTAGGGTCTTACAAGTTGGTATCAGAGCCCTGGTTTGAGTGAATCAAGTACGAGAAGATAAACGCTTGAACTCAAACCTGTGTGCTCATGTGATAAGGAAACCGTACAATCTGAGACTCGATCAAGATCTAAGGGAGGAAGTAAAGGTAAGTATGTGCTTAAGTATGTATTTGAAGAAAACTAACAGTATGATATGTGTAAGGTAAGCATAATTGCTGGGAAAGGACGATCCGTGAATGCGGTCTAGGACCGGCATCACGGCATGTGATAAGACAAATTGACCCCAGGTACGTAAATTTAACATGGGGGCGCATGTAATAGTATAATCCAGCAAGTGAAAGAAAAAATTTTAAATGAAATATAATAATTGAATGGTAATGAAGTTTTGAAAATGTTACACGTGCCGAAACTTAATTCTTCGGACATAAGGTGGCGATTACACGAAGACGAAACTAGTATGTGGACTGTGTACTTGGCCAGTACACGAGAAACATATGACGTTCGTGAGACCGTGATAATTGTTACAGGTATGTCCGTTAGAATCAGGTAGTAGGTGGACATGAGGGTGAAGAGAAATGTAAGACTTTCAGGAATGAAAGCATGAATTATATGTTAGAATCCACGAGACGGATTCGAAGCATGAAAGGAATGAAAGCATGAATGATATGTTAGAATCCGCGAGACTGATTCGTAGCATGAAAAGAATGAAAGCATGAATGATATGTTAGAATCCGTGAGACGGATTCGAAACCAAGAAGGAATAAAAGTATGAATGATATGTTAGAAACCGCGCGACGGGTTCGAAACATAATGAATGATAAGAATGAAAAGATTCGAATGTGTAAGTAATTATAGACTAAGCAAGTAAATATTCTTTAAAAGGCAAATATTATCCAAGTTATGTCTTAAACTTATATATATGTGTGAATAAATGTATATATATATACAAATATGTTGTATGTAAGAATGGTTAAAGAGTAGAATGAGTCATGCGGGTCAAATGGTAATCGCCTTTTAAGCCCGATATATTTAATGTTTTGATTTGTTTAGTTTTATACTTATAGGTGAGCATAATGTTTGGCACGCAACCCTAAATTTTGGACGAAAGAAAGAAGTTTTGAACATATTAGGTGTCAGATGTTTTAGAAATCGACTCTTAGGAGTCATAATGAATGACAGGTTACGACTCGGATAATAATTTGAGTATGATTGAGAAGGATGATAAGGGTAGAACTCTTAATGTGATGAAGCTAATTGAATTGGTGAAAGAATGTGCATGAGTGGAAGCTCAATACATGGATGTATGAAATCTGGCCTGGTACGGTCAGTACCAATGAAGGGGCCGATCGATCTGGTATACGGATCACTGGTTTACGGAGTAAAATAGAGGTTAGTAAAATGTTTAACTCATGTCGGACATATATGATTTAGTAGATTGAAAACGGCATATGAAGTGAATGATAGGATAGGTATGGTATGTGATGCTTGACTGTTAACAGACAAAATAAGAAGAAAATTATGTCATTAAAAAAAAGATTAAATCTCAAAAGTTTTGAGTGAAAAATTCTAGGTATGTATTTAAACTCCTGTATGATGAATGTGCTTGACACGCTTACTTATGAAGATCAAGCAATGCATGAAATGAGAGTAATGGTAATGTAAAATGAATGAGATGATTTGAAGGTAACGTGAGGGTATGCCTGGTACAAGTAACTATAGAAAAGTAGAGTGATATTAACTTTGAAGTTAAGCATGTATATGTGACTATGAAATAGTAGTTTTGTTGTGATAACAAGACAAGAACTAAATGTTATATGATATATGTATAGAATGTAATTTTAAGAGATGAGATGAAGGTATTAGATCCGTTATAAACGAATCATATGAATGTAAGTATTATTACAAGTTTGAATAAATATAAATATTGACCTGTTACAAACGGGTCGAGGAAATGAGAATGTTATGTAAAAATAAAGTATGAAAAGTATGGACTTGTTAGAAAGAAGTCAATTATATGAATAGTTTATGAAACGCGAATGGATAGTTACTTAGTAATATGATGTACCTATCAAAGTTAAACATAGATGTGTAGGTATAGGTTACGAACTGAGATCGTATAGTCAACGAAGATAATATGAATGTTGAAAAAAACAAAAAGGAATGATATTAATAGGATGTTGGAATTGTTTCAAGTAAACAAAATGGTATATTGCACATGATGTACGAGTATTAGAATGATATATGAACCATTAGCTATGAAGTGCGTTAGAAGCTAGCACTATTAGTAAAAGCGACACTAATAAGAACTCCTGGACGGGTTCTTGAAAATAGAAGATTGTCACTGAGATGGGCTAGTGGTCGTGTTGATGAGGCAAGGGAAAAGGATAACTAATGTTTAATGGAAATAAGAAAGGTTTCGGGGACGAAACCTCATTTAAGGGGGGTAGACTTGTAACACCCCAAAACCCGAATGTTTATATTTGTCATATGTTCCTATAGGACATATCATGAAATAAATAACTATGCTATTTAACCTAGTTAAATGGGTAGTCAAAACTATTAAATGACGAAAGTTTGTGCCAATTATATTTAAATGGTGAACACGAGGGGCTAAATTGTAACATGGGAAAACTAATGTTTTATAAAACAAGAATTAAACACACAACACACACATCATGTGTGTGTGTGCGTGGAGTGTTCTGGAGAAGAACAAGGGGTTTAAACCCTAGTTCTTCAAGAAGCTTCAAATTGAAGGGTGAATCGAAGCTCAAATTCACAACCAAACATGAATTAATGATCACCTTAGCAAGGGGATCATAAGGTATATTTTAAAACTATGATTGGTGATCTTTTATGAAGCGGGTTATGTTTTAATCCGTGGATTTGTATGAAATTGAGCATGAGTATGTGTTAGAATCATCATTTAGAACATAGATTATGCATGGTTTGGGTTAATTTGATGTTTAGAGGTGAAACCCATTTGTTTTGGTAAGGATGATGACTTGAATGATCATCCATATTCAATTCTTATTGATTGTTGATGTATTATGATGGATATGATGAATTCTTGTGAGATGAATTGAAAGAAATGTGGTGTTAATATGTTGATGTTTATGTGTTAATGATACTTGTTGATTAGCAAGAAGATTTGATGAATTGTGTATGAATTAGGAAGATTAGGCATGGACTACTTGTACATTATGCTTAGATAGTAGTACGCACGCCAAGCGTTTGATGAAATGACTAAATGAAAATATTATGTGAAAATGTATGCAAGTAGTGGATGAATATGCATATAATGTGTAAATGATTAAATTGTTAGTAAAGTTACACAAGGAACATGTGTAAGATTGAATCCATGTGGAAGTTTTGTTGATTTCTCGTTTGGTTAGAGATGTGCACTAGTGTCTTGCATTGTTGACTTGCATTGTATGGTACACATTATGTGCTTAGTGGATAGTTTAGTTGGGATTATGAAATGAAATTGGTGTTGATATATAGCAAGTAAGGATGGTAGAGTCATGTTGATTATTTACTCTAAATGCGGTCGTCTATTATGGGATCATGAAAGCATTAGTATGTAATTGATTGATCATGTGGTTGTAAGCATATTACATCATGAGTATGAAGTGTATATAATGTCATTGTGATAGCCTAATATGATGACATGATGAATTATATGAAATTGAAAAGATGTGATTTTGGGTATATGCTTGTTATAAGTGGCTAAGAAAGAGCCATATGTGAGTTATGCAAATGATGTGATCGTTAATATGTACAATCATGTATGCTAACGAGAATGTGATTGTGATGACATGAAAGCATAGGTATCATGTTGAGATGGACTCAAGCAAGGAAGGCAACGGGTCAAAAGGAGACAAGGAAGCGGATGTGAATACGGACGCATAATGTAACGCCCGGCTAATTTGTACTTTCCAACAAGCCTTCTTCGTATTTCTAATTTTGGAAACCTTGTGTTCTTGTAATCGCTCTTTCTTTGTAACCGTTATAAAATCTGTGACTTGGATCATGAATAAAACTCGTATTTTGTTAATTATATGATATACATACTTTTTATATGCTCATACGTTCAATGTTGTGGAACAATTGGTGCTTATTCGAAATTCTTGGAAACTATGTGCTAAACTTGTAAATATGTGAATCTTATGCGTAAAACGTGTTTCGATCATAAACGATACTTGAATACGACCTTCACACGCTAAATTATACTTGGAATATGATCCTCATACTTTATTTGGCCTTAAACTATGCTTACATGGCAAAACTAGTCCTTAAAACACCCTAATTGCACAAAATAACAACTTCAGGGACTAAATTATAATTTTTTGAAAGTGGTAGCCTTGCGCACCGCAAGCATATAAGCCTTGAGGTGCGCAAGCATGTCTGCAGACATCAGCAGCTTTTAAACTTCGTGAATTTGCATGTAAATAACTCGTTTTTGACTTCTAAGACGGGATTTGAGCAGTAATTCAACTCTTCACCAACCTCAAACTCTTCCCCTATATATACACAACCTCTCTAAGCCATTTTACCCTTGCACAACTCTTTAATCCCTCCAAAATCACTCTCAAATCCTTCAAGAAGTTGAAATTCGGGCAGATTCACCCTTGCATGCAAAAGTGAGCATAACTTGCTCAAAACTCAACCAAATTACTTAATTCTTTTTCCTACTTGCTTGTATAATCATGGGGTTTGATTCCTTGACTTCTCCTGGGAGAAATCAGACCTGGAATTGACCCGAAAATGTCCATAAACTTTCTATTTTGCATGAAACTTTCTTAAACTCTTGTATACTTCAAACAAACTTGTGTTCTTATGCTTCTAGTCTGTTGTATGATTAGTAAAGCCAAACCAAGGATTGTTTTACACTTAATAAGAGTGTCTAAACACTCTAAACTTTCTGTTTTAATTGAGTTATTAACTCACAAGTGGTGCCAAGTCTTGAACTTGAAGATGGTGTGACTACTTGGTTAGCATAGGCTAACTTACATACAAGTCCACACATCACTTGATGTTTTGTTTAGTATAATTGTACCTTTAATTCTTAAACATACTTATGAGGTTCCTAAGTGGAAGGTTCAACCTCCCGCCTCTTACATAACCTATATATTAACATAACAAACGAGGTAACCAAGTGGAAGGTTTAATCTCCCGCCTCCTACGTAACTCATAAGACACCAAGAGGTAACCAAGTGGAAGGTTTAACCTCCCGCCTCCTACGTGACAAACTATATTATTATTATGTATATATTATAATTATGTATATATTATAAACCGAACCCTTGATAGTGATTATATAAATCTACTACCAAGTTAATAAGTTCTCACTATGGGTATAGTTCCTTGTCACGATTCTAATAGGTCTTGAACCTATGAAATCATATATAATCCTTAAAGGATTACCATAGTGTCAAGACAAGTGCTAATACCATAGTGAATATTTTCCAAATACATACTTGTTATTCTTTGAATCTAAGTCCGAATCTCGACTCTAAACATACTTGAACTTTAGCCCTTACACATTCAACCTTCTAAACTCATCAACTTCGTCACATTGGATAATCGGAAAGTATATGCAATATTGTGAGTATACTCGAACCCATTTTACTTTTAAACACTTTGGGTGCAACATGTATTCTATATTCAAACACGTGACACTTGAAACTCATTTGAAACATACTCTATCCATTTAAACATGAAACATGAAACTTGTGATACTTGAGACTATTTTGTGCTATGTGAACGTTTAATCCCTGTGAGTAGTTCCGCCCTAACAATTAGTAGTACTATGCATATGCTATAGGAGTAATGCACCGCCCCCATTTTGTGCTCGAGGGGTATTGTTAGGGTATCATTTTAACCTCCCGTGAAACTTTGGGGTAGGCACTCTCATGCATTCTTGGGCTATCACTTGGACTGTGTGAACTAGCATGGCTGAAACTATTTTATTATGTATCATGTTGGATATGAGTACTTTTATTCTATGTTATATTATGTATCAAACTTGTATACTCGCCAACTTTTTGTTGATTTTATTTTAATACATGTTGCAGGTTGATAGTCAAGATTATGAAGGAATCAAGTTAGGATGGACTAGATACACACCTTTAATCTATTTATCTTTTGATGTTATGTTGAAATTTGAACAATGTAGTTATTTCTATTTTAAATGTTGTATGACAATTTAGTACTTGCAATGAAATTTGAAGTTAATTAAATATTGTCACATAGTGTTATGAAGTCTCGAGCAATCTATACACACTTCGTCTCATCCCGATGTTTCCGCCATCGGTTGGGGTGTGACACATAAGGTAAGTGATTTCCGGAATCACTTCTTAGTTTGTTTAAGTAAGGTAGCATTTTAGTTAATTAAGCATGATGTTTGAAGTCAAATATGGATTTGGTTGTATGAAATCGATAATTTTCGCTAAGTAGATATAACGGGTCAAGATGAGGTCTTGTTGTTATAACGGAATAAAGTGTAAGAAATGGCTACGGTAGTATAACCGGGTAATGGGTAGAATTGCACATAAGTACGCTAATCGGGAAACGGAGACGTGGATAAATAGTCAAAAGACTCGGTTTTGAGTTATGACTAAAGGGAACAATTTCGTGTAAGGAAATTGTGCTAATAAAGTTCAATTACATAAAATTGATTGAAACGAATAAGTTTAATGTATACCGGGAATCGGGTTCATAAACCCCATGTACGGCACTCCGGATAATGTAAATTTTTTATAGTTATAACGTTCATGTGAGTTTTGGGCATAAACATAGGAGTTGTTTATTAAAAACATGAACGGGTCGAATAATTCATAATTGAATATTTAGCCGAAAGCTTATAGGTTAAGAAATTTCCTTAATCCGGATGTTAGATTTTGAGTCCTTATGATAGAGGACCAATTTATGGCCATGTGGGAAGAAACGGGAGGTTAAACGGACAAGAAATGAGAAAGTTATGACCAAAATTGTAAAAATTCGTTAAGCTGAAAGTTGCAGCTCTGAACCAGGTGCAAGGTTGCGCCCCCTGGCACAAGGTTGCGCCCCTGACTGATGTCTTCTGTATTGCGCCAGAACTGGCACAAGGTTGCGCCAGATGGGTTTCTTCTTGCGCCAATCGCTGGTTCTTTCATATTCTTCGCATTCTTCAACTCCAAACTTGTGTGAAGGCTATCTAACTACGTTATATGCATTGTATAACTATATGTAAGTATGTAAGCATGTACGTATAGACGTGTTTATGTTTGCATGTATGTTTTCGGGTGTATGTAAATAGATGTATGAGTATACATATATGAAAGTATGTACGTATGTATTAGATGTTATTGAATGTACACAAAGGAATAAAGTATGTATGTATGTACGTAAGTATGTATGCATGTATGTATGTAGGTATGTATATATGTTCATGTGTATGTAGGTAGATATGTATGAACTTATGCACGTATGCAGAAATGTATGTATGTATATATATATATGTTTGTATGTATGTAAGTAGGTATGTATGAATGTACGCGGGTATGTATGTACGTAAGTAGGTATGTAAGTATGCATGTATGTATGTATGTACGCAAGGTTTCAATAGGCTCGAATATTGAAATTATTATTAATGTACCTTGAGAATGAAGAGTAATGCAGGTACAATATTGTAGTCTCACCAGGGGTTGATGCTCGGATGGAATGCTCAAATGTAAAAGGATAACGGAATGAAAAGTATACGAGGATGAATCTTTGTTTATATTTATAATGTGAGCTAATGTTATGAATGTATGTGGTGAGTGCAGGTTGTACGAGACACGAAGGATCATCGGGGAGTAGAGATTGAAGATCAAGTCACAAGTGAGATTGTACGGGAATGCTTGAGTATGTAATGTGCTAAATAAGTTATGCTTTTATTTCGTAAATGAGTTCGGTTGATGATTTTAATGTAAAAGAGTTATTTTAAAATGGACCATCAAGTAAGGCAAGAAGTTTATAATGAAAGAAATTTTATGGTACGAATTTCCGCTGCGACGTTTCGTCAATTATGTATTAGGGTCTTCAATTTTGTGCCTCTACCGCAGCAGTTTATTCAAAGTGGTCAGAATCGGGTCAATTTGAGTTAGCAAAGGTTTAATAGTGCTCAACAGAATAGTTATGGAAGATCGAGTGGTCCAGCTGAAGGTTCGAATAATGAGATGATGGAACTGTTGAAACAGATAAAGCAAGGATTCTGCAATTATTCGAGCTATCAAGGAGATCAAGATAACTATGACAACAATGGGCAGACTCAAGAGAATGGGCAATCGGGTCAACATGAGTCAGACGATAACTCCATCAATGAAAAATTTGACACGATCATGGAGTTATTGAAGGATATTCAGAAAGGTAATGAGGTCAGAGATAGGGAGGTTAAGGCGTTGTCACTACAGGTTGGACAATTAGCTGAAGAAGTGGCTATCATCAGAGGAAATCAAGATAAGCTTCTTAGTGATTGTCAGAAAAATCCAGCTCACAATTCTTCTCACACGAGTGTCCACATAGATGAGGTAAGTACTCCTTCTTTTTCTGAAATTTCTATTGTTGAAACTCATTCACCCCAGGGTGTTGAGGGTGTGGCAGATGAGATAAATGGGTCTGAGTGTAAGAATGAACATGATCAGGAAATTAAAAGTTTTACAAAATCTATAAATGGTTCAAATGGCAAGTTTTCTTAAATTGGTAATTTTAAAGTAAAAGTTCCATTTCCAGAAGCTTTAGTCGCAAACGAAAATTTAAGTAAGCGAGCACCACCTATGGGTGAAAGGTGGGAAAGCTTTGAAAAAGTAAAAATAAATAAACCGTTTCTTAAACAAATTAAAGAGATCTCTGATCATGTTGAGTGTTTAGAAGAGTTAAGTAACCATAAACGACGTCACAAATTTCCTAAACAACTTAATCTAACTGCTAATGTGATTGTCGTTTTGATGGGTACCTCTCCCCCGAAAACTCAAGATCCAGGAACACCTGTTATTTCAATACAAATTGGTGATGTTAAATTAGACATGGCTTTGTTAGATCTTGGGTCTTGTGTGAGTATTTTACCGGGGAGTTTATATGATCAGTGTGATTTTGGGCCACTACAAAAAGTTAAAACCACAGTGGTGTTGGCTGATCAAACTCTAATAGGTCTTAGGGGGATTATAAAGAATGTGATTGTAAAAGTTGGTGAATTCTATTATCCCGTGGATTTCCTAGTGCTCGATTATGCTAAGAATACACAACCAACTGTTATTCTAGGCAGAACGTTCTTAGCCACAACAAAGGCTATTATCAATTGTGCTGAGGGAACGGTCAAAATGAGGTTTGGGGATACGAAAATGAGTTTAAAGTTGTTTTCTAGTTCACCTAATCACAAAACTGACAAATGTGGATCTCCTGAAAAGGAGAATCAAACAGAGAAGAAAGAATGTTTTATGACTGACAGGGTACTTGAGGATAAAACAAAGAAGAAGCCAAAGAAAAGGAAAAGAAAAAATGCTAAGGAAGTTCTTGAGTTCGATTGTTACAGAGAAGCCTGTGAATGGTATGATCAGGTAGGTATGGGAAGAAACTAATGGTGGGAATAGAACAAACGCAGGCGCTGAAGGAAGGAAGCATCCTACGAGACCACCATAACCGACAACCCGGGTATGGTCCGGCTGAAGACCTTAACAAATTTAGCGCTGACCGGGAGGCAACCCAGGTTTTGTTTTTATTTCATTTGTTTTTGTTTTTGTTTTTGTTTTTGTTTTTGTTTTTGTTTTTGTTTTTGTTTTTGTGTTCGAACCGGACAAGTGTGGGGAAGTCGGAGGAGGTTTGGTCGCTCGTCGAACCTGTTTTCACTTATTTCTCCTTGTTATTAACCGTTTAACCTGTTTTTGGGAGCTTGTGAGATTTGTTTTGCAGGTGTCGATCGCTTTTGTCCATACTCAATCTCCATTTGGACGAAAGTGATTCGAGTTATGTCAAGACAAGCGTCCCGTGTTGAAGCAGCCGCGAACGAAATGCTATACGGTTGCGGTGGAACGAGGCTCAAAGGATTCAACCGCGTCAAATCAGGGGAGTCTGTTCCATTTGTTGTTGTTGTATTTTTATTTTCAGTTTGTTTGGTCAGTAGTTTCTCGCTCCATTGAGTACAATGCAAAATTTAAGTGTGGGGAGGGGAAACTAGTGTTTAGTGTGTCTTAGTCGTGTCGTAAAAATTAAAAATTAAAAAAAATTGAAAAAATAGAAAATGTTTCGAGAAAATTTTTGAGATAATGAAACGGTCGGTCACGCGTCTTATTTAGGATATGTGGGTAGGCCCAGCCAGTTGAAAGGTTTCTTATGATTGATATAATATACCTTAAATTAAGAATCTTGTGGGTTCTCGCCTTAGAAGTTGTGATAAAACTGAAACTGTGGAAAGTATAAGAGGTACGTCATAAGTAGAAAGTTTATAAGTTTTTCGGATTAAATTGGCACACCTGTTTCTTTTTGTGAAAACAAATCCGGAACAGTGTGGCGCCCGAAAAAAAAAACATTCCATCAATCCATTTGAGCACATGTTGAAAAAAAAAAGAAAAAAAACGAAGCCTATGGTATTTCCGCGGGGATAGCGACTCATGTGGTACATACCCTCTAGGTGGAGTTATAAAAAAATATGTGAAGTTTATGGCATTAACCATGGGGATGGTGACTCGTGTGGGGATGTCCGCTAAACTGATCGTATACCAAAGCATGTAAAGCTCACAATATCATCCATTTATCCATCATAAATTTAATCGGAATAACATAAGAGCTTTTTATATAAGACGGTAGACATAATCTTTTAATCTCATAAGCTTGAAACGGGAATATGTGGAGTTGTAGTCTTTTGAGTGTGAGATCCATGGATAACTATAATTACTTGAACTTAAATGGATCGTGATTAAGGGCTTGGAAGCTGGCGGTTGGGTTTAAGTGAATCGTATACCTGCAATCCTGGTTAACGTGTGGTTTTACTTGTTAATAAAATAACCGAATATATTGACTGCCAATGTTTCTCATTGTGATTCCATTGCAGAGAATTTTTTCGGGACGAAAAAAGATAAGTGTGGGGATGTGATGTCGGGTCAAAATAAGTCATATTTTATATTAGTTTGTGTCGGTTTTTAGCGTGTTGAGTATATTAATTATTAAGTATTATATATTTATAGTGTATGGGTGTTTTGTGTGTAACAGGGGCTCTAAAGATGTTTAATGAAGGAAAACAAATTGAAAACAGGTTTGAAGGGTTAATACAAGACATGAAAAGAAAAAAATCCATCAAACTTAGACACATAATTTTGATGACATCTCTTGGATGATAATGGGCAGCAATTTTAGAGGATCATTATTTATTTCCACAAAGTCCCATATTAAAAAAAAAAAAGAGTGAACGTATGTTAGTGAAAAAAAAACAGAGAAAGTCATTATGGATGGAATTAGTTGAGAAAAGTGGCAGTGAACGAGAACCGTAAACTACGGGTATAAACCAGCCAGGGGCCCAACATTTTGAAGCTATACACACTCACGTGGACTAGAGGGAGTGGGCCGAGATCTTGGACTTGTGGGGTGGACATTATATTTTCTTATCACATATTGGGCTGGTTGGACTTCTTTATCATCATCATCATCATAAAATACATCAGACAACATAATTTTTTTTTTGGGGGGGAAGGGGGGGGGGGGGGGGGAATCATCATCGGCAGCTGTAACATATATCAAGGGACCAATTTTAATATTTTTATCATCTTTCAAATCTCATTCATGTTGGATCAACTCGGGATGACAACCGATGTTGTGAAGACGATCATGAGCGGCTAGGCTCTCTCGTGGCTTCCTCCAGGTTCAATTAGGTTTTTTTCTTTATTCAGTTTAAACTCAGGTTTGGATGTATTTTTGACTTTGACAACGTTGTATGAATACATTGATGTGTTGGTTTATTTGAACTATTTGCATGTGTTTTGAGTTCTTGCTTTACAACTTGTTCGGTTGATGACAAAACCTAGTAACTTGTTGGGTGACATAGAGTAGGTTGACTCACACTAGTAAATAGGGTTAATCGAATTATAAAAGATCTGATGACAAAGACCTATTTTTGATTACCATATTAAATTAACCAACTTTCCAACATCATGTCTATGTGATGGCCAATTAACTGAGTAGACTGAGTTTTGTGAAACCTAGAACCTGAAGTTTGGAGGAAGTTACGTTTTATAAATCTGATATCTTTTCTCGTAGTTAGTTTTTTTAGTTTCTTTCAAATTAATCAAAACCCCCAAATCTAGATTAGTAGTAGTTAATTAATTAATTTAGCTAAACACTAACCACATATTCCCCGTGGATACGATACCCTACTTACGCTATCTACGTAGTTTAATTAGGTTTTTGATTGACTTTGACGATAGTCGTCATGCTACTAATGACTAACGTTTTGGCCAATAGTAACGAGGGTCAAGTAATGTATAAAATCTCTCATATCGGCAGTTATTGCAGAATACAAAAATTTAATTACTGTAAGTATAACTGATAAATATATAGGATTTTGGAAACCATTTTTAAATATAATTGTATCACAAAAAGGTGATAAAAAGATAATGACTAGGCCTGTAAACGAACCGAACGTTCAGCGAACAGTTCGTGAACCGTTTGGCGGGAAGTTCGTTTATGTTCGTTCGATTAGCTTAACGAACGAACACGAACAAAAAATTTCGTTCGGTTAGCTTAGCGAACGAACACGAACATATGTCTCGTTCGTTCGACTGCGTTCGTGAACATTCGGTAACATGTTCGGTTACAGTCGTCCGTGTTCGTTTGATTATATTAAAAAATAATAAAGAACTAGGATATAACCCACCGCGCGTTGCGGCGCGGTTATCATAGTTGGATGACAAGATTTGCATACCAATTTGGTTGATCCATAGGATGTGGCAGCCATCATACGTTTGCCTAGGTAGCAGCCATTATACCTTTCCCTGGTCTAATAAAAGGGTTGTTATACCTATTTCCCTAAGTAGTTTATGGTAAATTGGGATTTCTAAAGATCTACCAAAATGGTGGTTGGTGATCAGCTAGATAAATAGTTGCTTACTGTTTATTATGCTTTTATCATTGCTTTATAGGTGCTTTCCATGAACAAAAAGCCTTAGGCGTATATATTGTAACACCTGTGCCTCCACGGCCATCAAACAAATACCAAACCAATGAAATATTATATTTCATACTTGGGATTTGTAAAAATATGTGTATCATTTGCACATATCAATTCTTGTTCGATTTCAAGCTCTAAATCGCTTTCTGGAAGGTTATACGCGCACTGATGCGTAAATATAACCAGTTTAATCCAACGAACACTCTGGAATAGTGAAATAGGCTTAACATAACTTAAATAACCTTTACATAACTTAGTTATAAGTTTTGGAAGGTTTGGTGTGGTGAAATCAAGTTAAATCGCTTACAGGGACTAAAGTTGACAAACTGCGAAAGTATGCCAATTTGAACTGTAACTGACATTCCGGAACATGACCATAAGTTAAACACACCATAAATATCCTTTACATAGTTTAGAAATAGGCTTTGATGGGTTCGGTGTGCTAAAATAAACTTTTGGGTCATTCAGGGACTAAAACTGTCAAAAAGTGCACAAGTTTGCATTTTCGCGCATAACTTACGTTCTGAATACATCCGGACATTCAAAAATTTATGTAAGCACTAAAATATTTTATTTTAGTGTTCGCCATAAGAAAAATCCATTCGTCGCGTCTTTTGGTTCGTTTTTCGCGCTTATGCGCATTCCGTCGTAATTAAGCGAACATCGCGTTCGTACGGCCAAACGAACCGACATCCGAGATATTTTTGAACACATTTTAAGTTCCCTATACTTTAACTTCATTTTAGAGCTTTGAAATGGGGTTAACGGGCCTTAAACGTGTCGAAAATGGGCTGAATACACAACAGGGACCAAAAGTGTAATTCTGCCAAACTTAGGCCTAGCGGTGCGCTACACTTTAAGCGTAGCGGTGCGCTAGGGGTCTGCAGAACAAGATCAGACTAACGACTCAGCAGATTCCAGCTGTTTGATCCATACCCACACATTTCCCACTTGCCTAATCTGTTGATAAACATCATTTTTAGCCACCATGAGTTTCCGACAAGTGTACGGCTTGGATTAAGGCACGTTATTCAACAAACGATCTTAACGGTTACCCGAATACTATAAATACCCCACCCCCCATGCTTCAAAATTACAAGAATTCTGATTTGAGAACCTCTAAGTTGAAACCATTGTTTCATACCTGAGATTCTTGAATCGGGATTAGCATTCGGGGACCCTTCGTAAGTATTCTTTCGTTCTTTTCCTTATTTTATTGCTTTTCGAGTCAGAAAGTCAAACTTTGTTTGACTTTCAGCGTTGACCAGTAATGGTCAATGCGAAGTTCGTTTGAACTTCGCAACGTGAGTGTAATCACGTTGGTTATAGTCCCTTGGGACTATGCCTACTGATTACCACGTTGTCTAGGGTCGTAGGGTAAGCGATCTAATAAATCGCTTATACCTCGAACCCGACCCAGTTTGGTCGATCATTAGGATCCGACCAAATACATTAGGTGACCATAGTGTAGGGAATAACCTTCCGAGGTTATACCCTATGGTCACATCGTTTGAGTAGTTGTATGATAGGTAGTTTATATGCCTTAGGTAAATTACCAGAATACCCTTTTCATTTATAATTGGTAATTAAGCATATGTAACCTAAAATTTTGTCACATAACTGATTATGTAACATGTTTAGGCATATAACACTTGTCATAGGACTAGTTAGACGGTCCGAACGCGTTTCACGCGCACGACGCGTTAAAGTAGCATAAGCTACCTTAATGGGTCGCGATGGGTCGAAAGCATTTAGGTTTGGTTTCATTGTAGTATGTAGGCCTTGTTAAACCATATCATATGAGTTCCAACACTCATTTGGTTTACCAAGCCTCATCCTATCCGATCTCCCGATTTAGGTTCGGTTTATTTATATAGTTATCAGAATTGCCGATTGATTCCGTGCTCCCTCTAGCTTTGCTTGGTTGTTGTTCAAGACCTCTAAGCAATCTCAGGCGAGTACATTATTCCCCTATTTTACTGCTTTCAATTGTTTTGGGGTGACTCATATGTGCTAAATGTGTTCGATGTTATAACGATGGTTTCAAAAACAATTAAAACGATTTATACAAAACTAATAACGATTTCAATAAAGTGAACAAACTTGTTGGTTGTAGTTACATAACAAATGACATTCATTAGCAATGATCAAGCCGACCAGTATTAGGTTATGGTACCATAGGATCTGACAAATCCCGTTAGTTACTACACCCGTAGTTATGTGTGGGTGTTGTGGATAGCGACTGAATCTGAAATTGTTAATTTACTCTTTGGTAAGGGTTTATTAATGCGAGATGTTAATCTATCCTTTGGTAAGGGTTTATTAATGCGAGATGTTAATCTATCCTTTGGTAAGGGTTTATTAATGCGAATTATTAATCTATCCTTTGGTAAGGGTTTATTAATGCGAGTCAAGAAGGTTTGAATGTTATTAGCGAGACGACCATTTAAGTAGTTTCACGACCTAAAACGAATTAAACGATTGGGTAAACGATTGGCTTCAAAGCGATATACGATATTATTTTGGTTATACATATTACATGATTTACATTTGGGCATGAACATTACTTTGGTGGTTTGGTTTGGATTAAGTGATTAAGTAACGAAGCGTGTGTAATATGATACAAGCATGGTGGATACGCCGCTGGTACTTCCTATATATAAGTGTTTGTATGGTATTACATATTGTAGCGTTATTTGAATCATTTCAGTTTGAGATATAGAACATTTTATACAAGTAACATACTTTTCACAAGACATTTATTTACAAACAACTTATCTTTTATAAACTCATTTTACATGGTTATTCATTTAATCATGCATTATTCTCTTATTATACATATCACCTGAACTTATTATTTTTCAAATGATTTACAAAGACAAAGCAAATTACAAGGTTCATGACTAAACATTTTCTTAAACAGAAGTCATGAATCTTATTTTCACAAAACCTATGTACTCGCCAGCATTTCTTTGCTGACCTCGTTTTCACATATGTTTCAGGTATTGTTGAATGATATCGATTGATAAGATGCATGCTCACATAGGACTGGACAAGGCCTTAGTGACTCAAAAACAATGATAGACTATGTTTAATTTGTGTATTTAGATTTCCAGACGATGTAATTATTCGATGTTTCATAAAACGAAACACTATTTGGTATCCATGGTTATGAAACATTAATTCTGTTACAACACTCCCCGATGTTTCCGCCGCGATTTGTTGTTTTACGCGGTCGGGGTGTGACAGAAAAGATGGTATCAGAGCCAATGGTTATAGGGAATTAGGTTATTAGTAATGCTTTGACCTAGTCTATAACCTTCTTAGGACACTAACGCGAGATTACTTGCGTTTAGTCATAAAACAATACTGTCTCCTATCCTTAGGTGACAACCACAACAAGAACATAAATTTCAAAACCGCTTTGAAAACTAATCATCTGTTCTAGGATGATTGATTACTAGGTTTTGAACCTCTTTGAGTTTTCAAAAACTTCGTCAAGGTTTTGGGTTTTAAATAATGTGAACACGTGCAAACTGGAAGGGTGAATGCCTGTATTCTGGGTTTTCTGTCTAGGCAAGCACTTCGTATACGTCTCATCAGACGCGAGACCAGTTGTGCTTACCTGGGAATTCTTGGGATGAGTGTTCACTTATAGGCGAGCATGTCTTCGCGATACATTATTTTTGACCCATTTACTTTGATCAGTCACCGTCTCATTTGTTTGCCTTAGGTAACAAACAAATGATCGCAATCTTCATGCGTTATCATTCTGTTTTGATTGTCCAATAATCTTTCACCTGTTTCTCCCTATGCCTTTCTTTTTCTTCAAGAATGTCTCTTCATCACGATGATGCCCAGATATCTGAGCAAGCAGCCAAAATTCGCTCAGCGAATAGGCGAAGTAGTCCTGAAGACTGTTGAATTAGCTACTGCCATGTATCATCTCCAGGATGAAGCCACTCAAGAGTCACCAAGACAGGCAGGACCTAGTCAGGCGACAACACCATCAGCCAATAAACCAATCGAGGAATCAAAGACCATGGATGAACGATCCCCTAAGAAGTCAAAGAAGCGAAAGGCTTCTCAGAACTTCGCCATGGTCGCTCACAATGGTAAAGCAGTCCCCAACCAACCAGCTCAACCCCCTGCTAGGTGTGTATGGCTTTTCCTATGATACCTACATCAAGGAACTATGTACCTTACAAACTACTCTTGTGATTTCTCTCTTTCAAATGATTGCTCATGATTCCCTCAAAAAAATTTTAAGTACTCATTTCACTCTAAGAAACAAAGTACAGAAAATTAAGTGACATTATGAGTAATCGTGCTTTTCGCACATCTGTGCCTTTAAATCCTTGGTTAGATAACTAAGGGTATTTTCAAATCTCATACCCATTACGTTTTGATTTTTCAACATACACGGTACCAGTATTTCAAAACAATCTTCATGATCTCAAAACATTTCATATAGTTTGAAAACAATTTTTCTAGATGCATTGTCTATGTTATTTCAAAAAAAAAAAACATTGGCCATGTTATCAAAACCAACCTTTCTAATTTCAAAATATTTCATATAGTCTGAAGACAATATTAACACAATACATTTTCTAATCAAGTGCATGATTTCGAAAAGCATCATTCATGTCTTTCAAAAACCTTATACATAATTTCAAAATTCATCTCGGATGATTTTAAAACATTTTTGTAAATATATCTACCTAATACACCTACTTAATGATTTCAAAAAGTATTATATATAAGGTTTCAAAAACGTTAAACACATTTTTCTTAAAAGAACCCCATGCATAGTTTTCAAAAATATTTTCCTCATACATTGACTTAACCTTCAAAATTCTGCTTCATATGTCGCCTTGACATATCAAGCATCTCAACTTCATAAGCATTTTACATCATGTTTTGACCTAAGCACATCCAGTGCAAGGTTTCAAAACATCTTCAACTTCTAAAATTCATATGGGATCTTTTTATCTTTACAATTAGATCCTTGTGGATGATTATCATTCAAATCAGAGTCCTTAATTGGATTCCTTATATACCTAAATTCGAACATTTCGGGTTCTAGTAATCGAAATCGAATTTTCTTTTTGAATCTTTCTATCTTTATAGTTAGATTCTTGATAATGTTTAAAGTACCAAATGAAATCCACGAGATGGATTCCTATTGTACTTTAAATGCATGTGCTCTGTCAACAAAACAAATTAACAAATAAACAATCTTTGTGGTTATGTGACTATGTGTTTATTCATCTTATGTTTTCTTTTATGCATTTTTGTGTTTTTAATACTCTGGATATTCGTTATCCAAATCCTCGCAGAATCTTTCATATCTTCATATGAGGGATTCGTAGCAGGATATTCAAAAGGTACTACCTTCAATCCTTAATGGGCTTCTATGTAATAGTTAAGACCCTTGGGTTATATAGTACCATTCCATGTTTCATAAGAGACCCTCTTAGTGGTCTAGTCAAAAAGATTGATTCACAATTTGGTTAAAAGACGACATCTGGTGATGTAGTTGGACAGACTCCTTGATAGTCTACTTAGATCATTTATTGATTTAGTCAAAAGGACTCTATGGCGGTCTAGTCACACTCATCACAGGATTGTTCATTTGGTTTTCCCCCTACACATTATAAAATAGACTGTGTGAACTGTGCAAGGAATTGTCTGATTATGGACGCGTACATAATTATGAAATTTAGTGCACAGAAACCTAGTAAGGTTTATTATGTGTAAGAACCGATAGTGACAACAATAACAAAATGAGAACGATGTAATGGAGGCATGGTGGACGCACCAATGACGCTTTTATATACTTGTATATAAGTGTCCCTCTTACATTGCAAACATAATGTTATTAAGGTTACTAGAAGTTCAAGAACCCTAACCAATGTTGTTCGATCTTTTCAACTTCATATTTCCAAGCTCTCACAAGTTTCCTCTAAATAAATTTCGGGACAAAATTTCCTAAAGTAGGGGAGACTGTAACACCTGTGCCACCACGGCCATCAAACAAATACCAAACCAATGAAATATTATATTTCATACTTGGGATTTGTAAAAATATGTGTATCATTTGCACATATCAATTCTTGTTCGATTTCAAGCTCTAAATCGCTTTCTGGAAGGTTATACGCGCACTGATGCGTAAATATAACCAGTTTAATCCAACGAACACTCCGGAATAGTGAAATAGGCTTAACATACCTTAAATAACCTTTACATAACTTAGTTATAAGTTTTGGAAGGTTTGGTGTGGTGAAATCAAGTTAAATCGCTTACAGGGACTAAAGTTGACAAACTGCGAAAGTATGCCAATTTGAACTGTAACTGACATTCCGGAACATGACCATAAGTTAAACACACCATAAATATCCTTTACATAGTTTAGAAATAGGCTTTGATGGGTTCAGTGTGCTAAAATAAACTTTTGGGTCATTCAGGGACTAAAAGTGTCAAAAAGTGCACAAGTTTGCATTTTCGCGCATAACTTACGTTCTGAATACATCCGGACATCCAAAAATTTATGTAAGCACTAAAATATTTTATTTTAGTGTTCGCCATAAGAAAAATCCATTCGTCGCGTCTTTTGGTTCGTTTTTCGCGCTTATGCGCATTCCGTCGTAATTAAGCGAACATCGCGTTCGTACGGCCAAACAAACCGACATCCGAGATATTTTTGAACACATTTTAAGTTCCCTATACTTTAACTTCATTTTAGAGCTTTGAAATGGGGTTAACGGGCCTTAAACGTGTCGAAAATGGGCTGAATACACAACAGGGACCAAAAGTGTAATTCTGCCAAACTTAGGCCTAGCGGTGCGCTACACTTTAAGCGTAGCGGTGCGCTAGGGGTCTGCAGAACAAGATCAGACTAACGACTCAGGAGATTCCAGCTGTTTGATCCATACCCACACATTTCCCACTTGCCTAATCTGTTGATAAACATCATTTTTAGCCACCATGAGTTTCCGACAAGTGTACGGCTTGGATTAAGGCACGTTATTCAACAAACGATCTTAACGGTTACCCGAATACTATAAATACCCCACCCCCATGCTTCAAAATTACAAGAATTCTGATTTGAGAACCTCTAAGTTGAAACCATTGTTTCATACCTGAGATTCTTGAATCGGGATTAGCATTCGGGGACCCTTCGTAAGTATTCTTTCGTTCTTTTCCTTATTTTATTGCTTTTCGAGTCAGAAAGTCAAACTTTGTTTGACTTTCAGCGTTGACCAGTAATGGTCAATGCGAAGTTCGTTTGAACTTCGCAACGTGAGTGTAATCACGTTGGTTATAGTCCCTTGGGACTATGCCTACTGATTACCACGTTGTCTAGGGTCGTAGGGTAAGCGATCTAATAAATCGCTTATACCTCGAACCCGACCCAGTTTGGTCGATCATTAGGATCTGACCAAATACATTAGGTGACCATAGTGTAGGGAATAACCTTCCGAGGTTATACCCTATGGTCACATCGTTTGAGTAGTTGTATGATAGGTAGTTTATATGCCTTAGGTAAATTACCAGAATACCCTTTTCATTTATAATTGGTAATTAAGCATATGTAACCTAAAATTTTGTCACATAACTGATTATGTAACATGTTTAGGCATATAACACTTGTCATAGGACTAGTTAGACGGTCCGAACGCGTTTCACGCGCACGACGCGTTAAAGTAGCATAAGCTACCTTAATGGGTCGCGATGGGTCGAAAGCATTTAGGTTTGGTTTCATTGTAGTATGTAGGCCTTGTTAAACCATATCATATGAGTTCCAACACTCATTTGGTTTACCAAGCCTCATCCTATCCGATCTCCCGATTTAGGTTCGGTTTATTTATATAGTTATCAGAATTGCCGATTGATTCCGTGCTCCCTCTAGCTTTGCTTGGTTGTTGTTCAAGACCTCTAAGCAATCTCAGGCGAGTACATTATTCCCCTATTTTACTGCTTTCAATTGTTTTGGGGTGACTCATATGTGCTAAATGTTTTCGATGTTATAACGATGGTTTCAAAAACAATTAAAACGATTTATACAAAACTAATAACGATTTCAATAAAGTGAACAAACTTGTTGGTTGTAGTTACATAACAAATGACATTCATTAGCAATGATCAAGCCGACCAGTATTAGGTTATGGTACCATAGGATCTGACAAATCCCGTTAGTTACTACACCCGTAGTTATGTGTGGGTGTTGTGGATAGCGACTGAATCTGAAATTGTTAATTTACTCTTTGGTAAGGGTTTATTAATGCGAGATGTTAATCTATCCTTTGGTAAGGGTTTATTAATGCGAGATGTTAATCTATCCTTTGGTAAGGGTTTATTAATGCGAATTATTAATCTATCCTTTGGTAAGGGTTTATTAATGCGAGTCAAGAAGGTTTGAATGTTATTAGCGAGACGACCATTTAAGTAGTTTCACGACCTAAAACGAATTAAACGATTGGGTAAACGATTGGCTTCAAAGCGATATACGATATTATTTTGGTTATACATATTACATGATTTACATTTGGGCATGAACATTACTTTGGTGGTTTGGTTTGGATTAAGTGATTAAGTAACGAAGCGTGTGTAATATGATACAAGCATGGTGGATACGCCGCTGGTACTTCCTATATATAAGTGTTTGTATGGTATTACATATTGTAGCGTTATTTGAATCATTTCAGTTTGAGATATAGAACATTTTATACAAGTAACATACTTTTCACAAGACATTTATTTACAAACAACTTATCTTTTATAAACTCATTTTACATGGTTATTCATTTAATCATGCATTATTCTCTTATTATACATATCACCTGAACTTATTATTTTTCAAATGATTTACAAAGACAAAGCAAATTACAAGGTTCATGACTAAACATTTTCTTAAACAGAAGTCATGAATCTTATTTTCACAAAACCTATGTACTCGCCAGCATTTCTTTGCTGACCTCGTTTTCACATATGTTTCAGGTATTGTTGAATGATATCGATTGATAAGATGCATGCTCACATAGGACTGGACAAGGCCTTAGTGACTCAAAAACAATGATAGACTATGTTTAATTTGTGTATTTAGATTTCCAGACGATGTAATTATTCGATGTTTCATAAAAAGAAACACTATTTGGTATCCATGGTTATGAAACATTAATTCTGTTACAACACTCCCCGATGTTTCCGCCGCGATTTGTTGTTTTACGCGGTCGGGGTGTGACATATATACCAAAAAAGTTACATTTATCACAACATTTGCTTGTTTGAACATCTTTCATCACCTCTGCGTGTAAAGAGCAGTGTAGTCCTAGTGGGAGATCACCAACCGTGCAAGTAGAAGGCATACCTTCAATCTCCTTCTTAAAAGCATACCTGTTATAACAAAATTATAAAAAACATAATTAGTTTATACACATAAAGATTACAAAAAATGTGGAAAAGTGTAGCATGGGATGTAAAAACGAACAATAACTTTTTTTTGGATGCTAACCGAGTACCGTTACTGTAGCGAATTGAACTGAAGCCGTCCGATTTCCTGCTCCGTTGTGCGGGGAAATCCCGTTACTGTAGTGAATCGAACTGATGCTGTCGGAATTCCCGCCGCGTAGCGGTGACGAAAGCCCTCTATTAACACAATGGCATATTTGGAAATGAAACTGCGTAATGCATATGAACCATCTGGTGTAGCCATATACAGAGATTATGGAATGCCAGTTGGAGGTTTCGCTTTCTTGATATGCATATGCATATGCACATACGACATACATATCAGTACCCCAAGTCATCAAAGTGTCAACATATCAGTACCTACTTTTGTATACCCAACCTATATCTGTATCCAAGTATTCCTACAATGATAGAATTATAGGATTACTCGTCCCCAATCTTAGATTAATAGGCACCCCTGCCCACTCAACATATGTTTCTTTATGGATTAACACCTACAATATTAACAACCACAGTGTTCATGACTAACTAAGTAACCCAACAACATGAGAAGAAGGAATCCATGGTCATTACTACTTCCCCATTTCCCAAGTTTTCGTTAACACAAATCGAAAAGCCCATGCCGCATACAAAAGTGACATAATAATATAACCAACATACCACATTCATCAATGAAATAGGAAGAAGCCTCAATCGCTGCTCCTAGTACAAGAAATCCGGCAAACGAAGATCAACAGACCAACAGCCTCACCTGCATGCAGTAAATAAATGTAGTAATTCAACAAATTATATCTAAACAAAGTAAGATTAGCATATAGTATAATCTCTTTATTGCGAGGAAGAAAAAGCTAAACATTCTCTTTCATTCTTCTGAGCAAAAAGGGTGCAATATAGCATGCAATTTTGCTACCACCTACAATTAATTGAATATCAAATTCGTAAATTTGTATGAGGAAAAAGGGTGAGAGATTGATCTAACCTGTACATACTCATCTGGACCCGTCAGTGGCCACTTTATCACCATCATTACAAACAGTAAGAAAACAACTTTTTACACAAATCAACCCTAAATCAAATCAACAACAAATAAAGAACTATAAGAAACCAAAATCATGAAATCAACAACTCAACAAAAATACCTAAGAAAACCCTAAAACTAAACAAATTTGAAACTTACCAGTCGGAATTACGATGTATAACAACCTGAATTGCACAATTGACGGGCAGCAACCAGCAAAGAAACACAAAACGTACACAGAATCAAGTGATGATGGTTGTTCCAAGGCTTGTGTCACACCCCGATATTTCCACATATTACCGGTGGGCCCGGTGGGGGAGTATCGTGACGTAGTTGATATCGTTATAGTCAAACAACACAATATATAAATGCACAGCGGAAGCAAAAGATAGATTCATTTCAACCAAATAAAATTGTAATCACAAAATAGTTGAAAATAATCCACAGGTGGATCAAATAAAAAGAAACTTTGTTCAACAGACTGAAATGCATCCAAGCTTGCGAGACTCTTATTGATGCTAAGGAGAAAGCCAACCTATTTTGAGTAGTACCTGCACTTAATCTTTTTGGGAAAATACGTCAGTTTACACTGGTAAATACAATCAACTGACTCATTTTGAAAAGGTTTAGAAAGTTGATTTAAATGCACGAGGCACAAACATTTTATAACTTGGAATAATTATTTGAATATAATACTTGTAAACGAATTACATGTTTCTTATGCGTTCAGTAGCCCGGTTCGTGCCGAGTTAAAGATCAATAGACACACCACATTATTTGTTTAGGCACTGGCGGGTGTACGCCTACACCCCGTGCTTAGGTCGTGGCCATTTCGTAAAATGATGCAAAGGATATTCGGGACATGGTCATTAACCCCCCAAAGGCGTTTAAGCAAACAAAACATATTTTTAAACAGGTCATCTCGATAATACTTAACCACCAATCGATTAAGATCGAATTCCCGACCAAGCGGTATTTTAGATACCGTACCCCAAGCTCGTATAAGGGAAAATAAGTTAAAAGTATTTACCTTTGCAAGTAATAATCACAACAAGCAAGTGCACGTAGCTTTTACCGGGTCTCCTATTCTGGAACGAAGGTTTATAATAACCTATTAGAATCCTAACGGGTCTTTAATTAAGCCTAAACTTAGACCGGTTAGTTTTAAAAGAAAGATACGGTTCTAACGCATGATTAAGCGAAGACCGGAATAGAATGTGATTTAGACCTGACAAGTTTGAAGACTTGTATAATATGGGTAAACTAAACACCTTCTGGATTTTGAGATAAAAATGATAAGGTTCGACACGTTTCGGCTAATTTATGCAAACTAGTTACATAAACCGAACCGAACGCGAATAACGCATAACGGGTAACCGTAAGAGTCACGAACAAGTTTGCTAAGTTAATATGCTTTAAATATGTTGTGATATCAGTAGGATACCTTCCATTATGCCCAAAACGAGTTTAATCTCAATTTAAGCCCCATAGGGGTATTTTGGTCATTTAAAAGATTATAAAAGAGATTAATTATAATTTTGAGATTCGGGTCTGAATAAATCAGTAAAATAACTTTATTTAATAGGTTATATCAGTTGGTGATAAGTCTTATATGACAAAATGGTTTTAACCCTATACTATGTGTTTAATACGCGTAAAAAGCCGTTTTAAGCGATTTCCGGGTTTAACAGGAAATCTGTGTTTTCTGATCAGGTTATAAAGTTCAAAATACTTCATTTATCATATAAAATCAGTGGCCAAAGATTTAGTATCAATTGGCTATGTAAAACTCATTTTATAAGCAAAAGGGTATAATCGGTAATAACCGAATCAAGGCAATAACCTTATGTTATGATCAGTTTAAAAATAATTAAAAATCTTCAAAAATCCCAAAATATTATATTACATCAGTGGGTAAAAGGTTAGGTGTCAAAAATTGGGTTTAGATAGGCTTTATGCTAATTACGCCGTTTAATTAATAAAAAGATTTCTAATTACGCTATTGAGCATAACTCCTAATCTAGACCTCCAACTGATGTGAAATTTTAGGGACATGTTTATAAATCAGTAACAAAGATTATTGTCCTCTCACATTTCCAAAAATCTCATTTTAAGGTCAAATGGGCATTATGGTCAACATTAAGCAATTAACGGAAACGTGTAAACGAGTCGGACAATCAATGAACCAATCACAGAGGGTTATACTATCATGTAACCCGGTCCTAATGAAGCTATAGGGCATTTCTAATTCCATCTAAATCGGGTCAGAACTAAAGTCAAAACAAAAGTCAAAGTTTTGGGACTTTCGGTTCCGAACCGAGCCAAAAACAGAAAATTGTCGGATCACACAAGCTTAGACCAGTTCTTATACTAATTACCAAGTTATAAGAGTGATAAAATAGGTTACACGTCTTCTACATTGCTAATTAGGTGTTAATTCGAAAATTAAGTTTCTGTTGACTTTTTCGGATTAAGTTTGACCCGACATTTGACCTAGTTAGAGCGAGGATCAAAGGGTGCCCTTTTAAGGGTTTAATGCCCACATAATTACCAACTTATAACTACTTTTACTTTGACTAATCGCTGGACCATTAGCGATTAATCGTTAAGTCAAACCTTAATTACGACGGTTTGACTTTTAAGCTATAAACTAAGTAAAACACGATTAAGGAAGGTTAAGGAAGCTTACCAAAGTCCTAATTGTGACTAGAGATGCTTAGGGACAGCTCTTGTGCTCCAGGAAGTTCCACAAATGAAGTTGTGAATGAATGATCAAAGTTGCAACATTGTGCTCCTTTATATAGTGGGTTTAATCCCACTAGATCATGCCAAAGAAGTCTATACATGTTCCCTGATGTTAAACATGTGTCCCTAGTGCCTAAAAACAATTTTGTGCAGCCCATGGTATTGCATACAAATGATATAAGTCGGTTACAAGGCTGAACAGACACCTGCCAGCGTTTTCTGCATCTGGGCGTGCCAGGCGGCCCGCATAAGGCTATGCCTGGGTTACGCGGCCCCCGTGAGGCTCGGGCTCAGGTAAACAAGTTTCAATTAATTGCAGTTTTAGCCCCCGGTCCTCCTAAAAGTTGTTTTGACTACTTGTTTTGCACTTTGAGCCCTCTAAATTGATTTCCAAGGGTTTCAAGACTTATACCAACTTTGTTAAGTCCTTGGTTAACTTTTGATTACTCGAAAAGTCATAAATTTCATCGTTGACGCTTTTAACCCCTCGTATACGAATTCTATCATAACTTTCTCATACGATAACCAAACTTGGTGAAATTTTTATCATGCATTCTAGTGAGCATAATTAATCGTTACAAAGCTTTGGGTTTGCCAAAAGGTCACTCAGACGTATACTTTAAACATGTTGACACATTTAACCCCTGTAGTTTGTAATCTCTCACTTTCTTTCACCATTAGCTTCGTATGATCCATGATTCATTCGTTTAAGGGTATAATCATCATGTAGGGTTATTGTAAAGTACATTTATCCATTGTTGACATTTTGAACCCTTATATTCATATACTTTTCTTGTTTGTCAACTTTAGTCCCTCTAGAGTATTCTTTCACGCGTTCAAAGCTAATGACACGTGTCAATACATTATTGGACATGAATTTTCGAGGTGTTACATCCTCAACCCCTTAAAAGAAATCTCGACCTCGAGATTTGCTGAAACAAATGAGGGTACTTTTCTTTCATTGTGGACTCTACCTCCCACGTGTACTCGGGACCTCTACGGGCATCCCACTTTACTTTCACGATCGGTACATGCTTTCTTCGAAGCTTCTTAACCCATCGATCCTCAATCGACAAAGGTTTTTCAACAAACTTTAAGCTCTCGTCAATGTGCACATCTGTATGTGGTATGACTAGTGAGTCATCAGCTAGACATTTCTTAAGATTGTAGATGTGGAATACGTTATGAATACCACTGAGCTCTTCAGGTAAGTTTAACTTATAAGCAACTGATCCGACACATTCGATGATCTTGAATGGTCCTATGTATCTCGGGCTTAACTTGCCTTTCTTACCAAATCGCATTACCCCTTTCCAGGGTGATACTTTAAGTAGAACTTTATCACCAACCTCAAACTTTAGAGGTTTACGCCTTAAGTCCGCGTAGCTTTTCTGCCTATCCCTGGCAGCTTTGAGACGATCTCGTATTTGCACAATCTTATCTGTCGTCTCCAGGACTATTTCAGGTCTTGTCAGTTGGACATCTCTAACTTCCGCCCAACAAACGGGCGTTCTGCACTTTCTACCATACAAGGCCTCGAAAGGCGCAGCCTTAATGCTGGTATGATAGCTATTGTTATACGAGAACTCGATTAATGGCAGGTGGTTATCCCAACTACCACCTAAGTCAATCACACATGCACGAAGCATGTCTTTCAATGTTTGGATTGTACGCTCACTCTGCCCATCTGTCTGAGGATGGTAAGCCATACTGAAATTTAAGCGCGTGCCCAAAGATTGTTGGAAACTTTTCCAAAAATGTGATGTGTATCTAGTGTCTCTGTCAGAGATAATAGACACTGGTATGCCATGTAGCGATACAATCTTATCTACGTATAATTGGGCCAACATGTCGGAGCTATAAGTTTCCTTAATGGGTAGGAAATGTGCTGACTTAGTCAGTCTATCTACTATCACCCATCTAGTATCATTTCCTTTCTTTGTCTTTGGTAACTTGGTGATGAAATCCATTGTCACCATCTCCCACTTCCAAGTGGGAAGTTCAGGCTGTTGTAGCAAAACTGACGGCTTTTAATGTTCAGCTTTAACTTGTGCGCACGTCAAACATTTGGCCACATAAGTGGCTACAGATTTCTTCAAACCTATCCACCAATAGTTTGCCTTTAGATCCTGGTACATCTTATCAGCTCCAGGATGAACGGAATATTTAGAACTATGGGCTTCCTGGAGAATAACATCCTGAAGTCCTCCATAAACTGGAACCCATATTTGTCCATTCAACCTCAGAATTCCGTCCTTGCCATAGGATAACTGTTTTTCAGTTACTCCTAGCTTTTCATCAGGATAGTTAGCTTCCTGTCACACCCCAAATTCCACGTGTCACCGGTGGGCCCGGTGGGGAGTATCGTGACGTAGTTGATGTCATCATAGTCAAACAACACAATATATATAAATGCACAGCGGAAGCAAAAGATAAATATATTACAATCCGTATGTAAAGTAATATCAAATACTACAACGGAAAGTAATGGATCCACAGGCGGATCTTTAAAACATAAACTTTATTCAACAGACTTTAGACGCCTAGAACTTGCAAGATTCCTTATTAACGTCCTGAGCAGCTTCCAGCCTATTACGTACTTGTACCTGTCACTTAGACTTTTGAAAATACGTCAGTTTTCACTGGTAAATACACTCAACTGACTCATTTGAAAAGTGTTTAAGAAAATTGATTTAGATGCACCAGGCACAAAATATTTTTGACACTTTGATTAAAATGCACAAGGCAAGATTAATCTTTTATACTTGGGATAAACTATATCTCATGTTATCAGTTTTACATAACTTGCTCTACATACGGGGCCCGGACCTATGCCGGTACATGATTAACCGACACACCACTATTCCCCTATTGGGAATTCCATATTGGTAAAATTGGTTTATTAATAAGCATATTCCCTTATTGGGAACCCCTTATTGGGTACAGCTTATTTTTAAACATATGGCATCTGTCAGGTGTATGCCTACACCCCGTGCTTAAGTCGTGGCCATTGCAATTAATGAGTCAAGGATATCCAGGACACGGTCGCATTAATCCCCAATGTTTCAGTCAAGCAATACGAATTAAAACAGGTTATTTGGATTTTTCCGACTCATTGGTCTTTATATCCCATACCTGACCATGCGGTATTTATATTACCGTATCCCAAGCCCGTAATAGGGAAAATAAGTTAAGAGTATTTACCTGAGCTAGCTCCTGTCTTAAATAGCAGGAATTATAATAACTCAGCCGTATTCACTTAAGTAAGCTTAGGTACCATTTACCGGAAGGCTCTAGTCTGGAATGATGACATAAATAATCATTTAGAATGCTAACGGGTCTTTAATTAAGCCAAAGCTTAGACCGGTTAGTCTCAAGGAAATATACGGTTCGAACGCACGATTAAGCGAAGACCGGATAGAATGTGAATTTGACCCGACAAGTTTGGAGACTTGTATAATATGGGTTTATTAAACACATTCTGGATTTTGAGACAAAAATGATAATGTTTGACCCGTTTCGGTCAATTTATGCAAACTAGTTACATAAACTGAACCGAACGCGAAAAGGGCGTTACGGGCGACCTAAAGAGTCATATGCAAGTTTCCTGAGTTGGTATGCTTTAAATATGTTAAAATATCAGCAAAGTACATTCTATTATGCCCGGAACGGATTTAAACTCAACTCATGCCTCATAGGGGCAATTTGGTCATTTAAGAGGTTACAAAAGAGTTTATTGGTAAATCTGAGTTATGGGTCTGATTTATACAGAAAACAAACTTGACTTATTGTTTTATAACAGTAGGGTATGACCCATATGTCAAATACATCATTTAAGACCAAGCTATGCGCCGTAGGGGCCTTTTGGTAATTTTACAAGGGCCATAAATGCCAAAATTTGAAATCTGAGTTTATAAACTTATTTTTACTGTTAATATATAAAAATATGCTTAACACATCAGTGAATACAAATCATGTATGTTTAATAATGATATAGTGCGCATTATACGCTAAAAATGCCGAAATAGGCGACTTAGAGCCGTTTCCGGGTTTGTAAAGGAAATCTGAAATTTTTAAAGTTCCAGAAGGCTCAAAATACTTCATTTAATAAATAAAATCAGTAGGAAGTGGTTTGGGGTCAATCGGCTTTGTAAAACTCGTTTTATGGCCGAAAGGGCAAATTCGGTATTTACCGAACTTGGCTTAAAGACCCATGTTATGCTTGTCCAAAAATTTAATAAAAATCTTTAAAAATCTCAAAATATTATATAACATCAGTGTATGAAAAGTTTGATACCTAAAAGTGGATTAAAATAGGTTATGCGCTAAATGCGCTATTTACTTAACATAAAGCTTGTTATTTACGATATTGAGCATAACCGTTAATCTAGACCTCAAACTGATCTAAAATTTTCGGTGCAAGTTTATAAATTAGTAATAAAGATTTCTACTCTTTCACTTTTCCAAAAATCATGTTTTATATCAAAAAGGGCAAAATAGTCATATTTATGCATAAACCGATAACTTGCATATGGACCGGGTAACCATGGAATCAAGATGTGAAATTCCAGAGGGTTGTTTATACATGAGACTAGGTCCAAAATATGCTCTAATGCAGATCTTAACATGCATGTACGGATCAGAACTGAAAGTCAACGAAAAAGTCAAATATTGTGACTTTCGGTTCCGATTTGGGTCTAAACAGAAAATTGTCGAGTTGATCATGAAGAAACACATTTTTACACTTATTATAAAGTTACTTTGATGATCAAACAGGTTGCATGTAGCCTATATTACTAATCAAGCTTAATTTTGAAATTTACAATTCTGTTGACTTTTTAAATAAAGCTTTGACTCGACAATTTGCATATTTAGAGTATGAATCTGAAAATACCCTTTTAGGGGTTTGTTACACACCTAAATACCATCATATTGGTACTTTCAATTCGAGATATGACTGAGCATATTTCGTTTTATAGCAAAGTCAAACTCTATTTACGACGGATTGACTTTTAACGATTAAACTAAGCTAGAATGAAATAAAGAAGGTTATGAACACTCACTGTCACACCCTCAAAATCCACACGCGGAGTATTACCGCGAGGCGTGTGACGACCAGGATCTTAGCCACTAATTATTTTGAACGGATTAGTTATTGTTATGAACATTAGCATAATTAGTGACCTAATTTAAATTTTTCAAAACATAGTTTAAGTTCACAGCGGAAGGGAAAAGAATACATATCATAATTTAAACCCGCAAGTTGTTCATACGAAACTTACGAACCACGCACTCCATCCGATTGCAACGTCCGTCCAGAGCTGTATCGAGCAACCTGCAAAGCATGCAGTAGAGTGTCAACATAACGTTGGCGAGTTCACGTGTTTGTAGTTTTCCAGTTTTTAATTCCAAAAACTTGTTTTAACCAGTTAATTTATCCGTTTATACATGCGATGGGGAGCTACCCCATAAGTAAGCGACTAAACTGTTTTTACAATACCGAATACTATTCATCCGTACGTTTCCGTAGAGTGCCCCGTTTGTCAATGTTCTATCATCATTGACGGTTGCCAGAGTACATTAGTTCACGACCGATCCCATACCTTGGCACGGTGTGAGGTTGGTGAGACCTAAATAGCGCTATCAACTAATAACCCGTTCGCCTGACCCCGGCGACTAATCGGTATTAAGAAGTGAGGACTTGAGTGATAGAGTTTTGTTTAGTGTTGCTTGTTGCATCCAGTATAAACAGTAATTAACTAAAAGTTCCCAGTAACAAGGGAAGTAAGTAAGTTTGTTCCCAGTAACAAGGGAAGAAAAGTAAGTTTGTATCCCTCATAAGGGGATAGCGTTGTTACCCGTATCCCACCCAAGGAGATAGAAATACCGTATCCCGCACAAGGAGATAGTAAGCAATCCCAAACCAGGAAAAGTGTTTTGTTCCGTTTCCCAATCCACCGGGAACGCATGCTTTAAGTAAAAAGTAGTGAACTCACCTTTGCTTTGCTCGGTAATTAATTTACTCGTGTTACGTTGGTCAACCATACCCTATTATGGTTATTAAATATTTATTAGGTTCGTATGCAAGTAATGTCACGTATAACTACACGTATCTAACACATAGCACGTAAGTCATACTAGCATATACGTTATTGGGCCTATCCTAGCATGCAAACAATTAAACAGTAACAGTTAAACATTAATAGTAACACGTAGTTCAAAACATCAGTTTGTGCTGCCCAATAACTAAGCAGAGTAGTCCAGTCGAAACCGGGTGGTCTCGAATCGAGAACAAGAGGTCTCGAGTCGCAACCATGAAGTTCCGAGTCGCAACCAGACGGTCTCGAGTTGGCATGTTTTGGTTGCGAGTCGCAACCGGGCGGTCTCGAGTTATCATGTTTTGGTTGCGAGTCGCAACCGGGGGTTTCGGCTTGTCATGTTTTGGTCTCGAGTCGCAACCTTACGGTCCCGACTCGCAACCACCACCGAAGCTTCTAGACCCCTTATCCAATTCGGTACTATCAACCAAATTTCATTAACATGTACTATCCAATCAGATTTTATTAACATGTTCCCCATTTCCTACGCTTACCACCTCAGATCAAATGCATACATTTCAAATATTTTGGCACCATTCAACAGTTCATCATCTATTAACACTATGCAAGATCATACACAAACATGTCTATATCAAAATCTTATTATCATATTTTCGTCACAGTTGCCATTAACATTTAACCAACAATCATCTAATCAAGAATTTCCATCACAACCCACATCAAAGCCCCAACATATAAATAACAAACCATCAAATCAATTTTTATATTCACTGCTTACATACACAGTCCCCAAATTAATCCATCAACAATTTTAATAAACATGTTTGTAAGTCTAGACCAACAACAATCGATAGATACAAGAGATGTAACCAACATATACCACTCTTCATCATACAAGCAGTTTGTTCTTTAAGAAAACTTGCCACTATAACCGTTATTTTGGCCATGTGTTATATAGATTAAAAAGAAACAGAGAACACAGCAACACTTATTGGTGTACTCACAATTAATTCAAGCAACATCTCATTCAACAGTTTGTGTCTAACAAATGACATCACATATACAAGATCGGGAATACAGGAACGCGAACCATAGTCAAACACTAACCGACTGGTTAAGATGATGCCTTCGATTCTTCTGCTGACGTCACCCTGCTGGAACTCGAGCCGCAGCCACCGCCCTAATCATCACAGCAGAGCCACATCACCATTGTCGCCGCCGTCACGGCGGCACTGTTGTCACCACTGCCGGAGCTGTAACTCCACCTCTCTCTTCTGATTCTCTGAAGTCGTCGAGGAGATTGGGGGGGGGGGGGGGGGTGTGTCGAAGGTGATGACCAGAGTACAAGGGGTTTAGGTGTGTGTGTGTGGATCTAACTGCAGAGGAGGAGTTTGAAGTGGGGTTAGGGTTTTGTGTTGTGCAATCGGACAGAATGATGGTGAGGAGAAAATAGGTAGTGTGGGTGTGTGATCGGAAGAGGAGCAGGAGCTCGCCGGAATATCTATCTCCGGTGACCGGAGATCTAGAGAGGGAGACAGAAGTGGTTGTTGTGTGCGGCTGCCCCATTTCTTTAGGGTTTATGTTTTTAGAAAGAAAATGAGGGGTAAAGGAGATTAACATGTTATATAGGCTAGGGTTTTAGGATATTTAGATGAGTTGGGTTGGGCTCGACCCAAGTAGACTAATCCGCAAAAATACCGTTTGGGTCTGTAAAATATCGGGTGTCTTGCTTGACTGACTGGCCCGCTTATCTTAACACTTAAAATTATAACGGTAAATAAATTAATAACTAAATAAATGAATATCTCTTCGCTCGTTATTGTTATTTAACAACAACCAAAAATAATAATGATAATACTAATAATAGTGAATATGAGCATTAATAGAATGCTCGTCTCTCAACGATCAAGATCAAGGGTTCGGGTTGTCACATTCTCCCCATGTTACAGGAATTTCGTCCTCGAAATTATAGCAAAAGTCATACTATTCGCTCTATATGTATATATAGACTCCATTACCACACGCAAATTACAAGCAGTTTCACGAAAGTCTACTAAGCGAACATGGAAGTCACATAGCACATAAGATCACATATCAATCAAAATCACGTAACGTAAAATTCACAGAGTTTGTACGTGTTTCACTTAGTATAGAATTTCACAAAATTAATTATAGCATCCAAGAAACGTTCAGGAAAACCCGAAGTGTCACATTATCCCCAAGTTCAAGAAATTTCGTCCCGAAATTTAGAGTGCAGTCACTGACAGGCTAGTGTGTTTAAACGTTTTCGTGAGGTGACTCATCATCCCCCTGTTGGTTTGAATTTTCTTTCAAAATCCATTTGTAGCCTCAGTGCTGGAAGTATCGTTTGTAAACAGCTGGGGATACATGCGCATCATCTGGTCTTCCCGTTCCCAGGTAAGTTCTGGGCCACGGCGCGAGTTCCAACGAACTCGGTCTGTTGGTCACACTACGCTCGAGGGTTTTGATTTCTTTATCCTTGATCTCAACCGGTTCCTCAATGAAGCATAGTTTGTTGCTGATCACGGGTTCCTAAAAAGGAACAACGAATGTTTCATCTAACAAACACTTCTTTAGATTAGGCACGTGAAAGACGTTGTGTACCGCATTTAGCTCTGCAGGCAGGTTTAGTCCGTATGCTACCTTACTGATCATTTTGGTAACTTCGAACGGTCCAACGCATCGCGGATTAAGCTTGCCCTGTTGGCCAAAACGTACCACACCCATCCAGGGTGAAACCTTAAGTAGAACCCAATCTCCGACTAAGAATTCTAGAGATTTCCTATGCTTATCCGCGTAGCCTTTCTGATGGGCTAGAACTACCGCCATACATTGTCAGTTCTGGGCAATCCTACCCGTTGTGTCAACTGCAAGTTCTGGGCCGGTAATTTGGCTTCCGCCCAACATAGAGGTGACCGGCATTTGCATTCATGCAATGCCTCAAATGGTGCTGCCTAATGCTAGTATGGTAGCAGTGGTTGGAAGAGAATCCTACAAGAGGGAAGTGTCACTCGTATCCAAGGTCGATAACACATGTTCTTGGCATGCCTTTGGGTGTTTGGATGGTGCGTTTGGGCCTGACCATCAGTTTACGGGCGATAAGCGGTGCTCATGCCTAACTGTGAGTTAAAGGATTTGCGCATAGCCTGCCACAACTCGGAAGTAAAACGTGGTTCTTGATCAAAGATAATAGAGGTTGGCACCTCGTGCCTAGCGACTGCTTCTTACAAGTAGACAGCTTGCAAGTTTCGAAAACTTGTCATTTTCCTTGTTCGCAAGGAAGTGCGCAAACTTGGCTAAACAATTTATGATCCCCCAAATGGGCCATGAGGTCGCGATGCATCTTGTCAGAGTCGGGATGTATCATGCAGACTTGTGTGCTTCGCCCATCACAAGTTCTCGGAGGTTCCCGTAAGATGGGACCTAGATACGTTCCATAGAGTAGTGAGCGCAGTTGCCTTTGAGTTCAAGCGGCTTTTCCATGCCCCGCATGGACTCAGCCAAAGAATTTTTTTTTTCCGCTTTCGGAGTTTCTACTAGAGCGTTTCAGGTTTGATCAGGAGGTTCGAAGGAATGGTAAACTGTAACACACTTACACGCTTAGGTTTAGTCTCTTGTTAACCCAGTCCGGATGATGCCTGATCGCGCACTCACGATCGTTTAGGAGTTCGACCCCGTCGGTGCTGTCGCGTGTTCAAAGACTGTGCTGGAGACCCTCGCGATCGGTAATCGTGCAGTTGGTACCGTACGGGTAATATCTCCACATTTTGAGCGCAAGGACTATGGATTCCAATCCTGAACCATGCATAGAGTAGCCCCCTTTCGGGTACCTTGAGTTGTCGAGAGGCGCAAGCGATCGAGAAAAGCGGTCCTTGCAACGTCAAAAATTGCGCGTTGAAACTTAGCGCAAAGCGGTTTGTGTCGTAGGGGTTCTATGGTTAAGCGTAAGAGTCGTTCGAATCCCTACTAGTTCTCGGGGTAGGTTCAAGTGTCGTCAAAGGAAACAGGTGTTGGAACTTGACAGGGTGGGATAAATTCGAGTGTCGTAACTAGGTGTTGACCATATCGAGTTCGAAGAACAATGCTTGCGATACACGTTACCTCCGGGGTATCCTTGGCTCGTTGCTCCATCGAGTAACGTTCGTAGAGAGTAACTCGTCCAAACAGAGAATGGCGCGGAATATAGTAGAATAGGAATCAATGGAATTCGCGAAGCATAATACAAGTAGCGAAAATATGCAAGAAGGGTAGTCGCAATCGATGCGTTCAACGTGAGGCAAAACATAAAGGCTTTGGGATCGGCAATAAGGATTTACCTGATGTCGATGAGGTAGCTGGTCGTACACAAGTCGTGGGCGGTTTAAAATAAAGAACGTCTCTTGTCGATACGGGATGTTATGTCGATGGGGTTAGCACAAAATGAAGTAGCTAGAGAGAGACGGTCGTCGTGCGGGTCCATAGGTTTCAGGGTCTACGGAGACGTCAGGCAGGATGTGATTCCTCAGGGTGGTAGAAATTCAAGTTCGAGTGGGTTGTTCTAAGTCGTGCGAATGAGTTTGAAGTAGCGCTTACGTCGTCGGGGGGGGGGGGGTGGCTTCGATGTGAAACTGCGGAAACAGGCTTTCGAAAAAGCACGATTGAGGTATACGTTGCAAATTTTCAGGGTTTATGAAGTTTGTCGACTAAAAGTTGATCTTGCTGAATTCATTAATCATGAAAGAAATCTGTTCAGGGTTCCCATATGAAGAAACATGGATGTCGTGATAAAGAAACGATAGAAGCGGGGATACCATCTTGAGCAATAAACATGGATTCGTATGAAAGCTAGTGAAAGGATTTACGGAATCAGAAAAGTCGTCAAAGAATAACGGTTCCTGCAAATGAAGGATAAGGTAAGCATCTAGGTCACCGTACTCGTCGGTGGGTTGACTGGCTCGTGTCTTCGTCTTGCTACGCTTTCAAACACACCGGTTTGTAAGAAATATATCACTTTGCTGGGTTTTGGGGCGTGCTAAGGTAAAAGGTTCAACTTGAGTAAGGATTAACCATGTAATGAGGAATTAGGGGAAATAACTTTGTGGTCGATGGAAGGGTGATTCGATTGCTGGCACTACAATGAGAAGCATACTCCGCGTATGCTTTTTGTGTTCAAGATGTGCAAACAGGAACCCGATAAGTGTAGACTTACTAGGATGCTTCAAGAATCCAGGTGATCAGTCGGGTGAGGGAACAAGTCTCACCACTAAAGTCGGGAAAGGAAATACGTAGGTAAAAAGGATGCGAATGGCATCGTCATTCCTTCTAACATCCCATGATATAGGGGTGGCTCCCCTTCGTCGATTCGTTCTCGTAACTTCTCTATGTGCTTCGAACAGGCCTTTCCTGGGCAGGTCTATCGAGTGGACGTCCCTCGCGTCGATTTGCAGTCCAGGGATGATATCAGGAAATACGTGGACGAGGGCTTGGAATAACTGGTTCCTTGCCCTTAGTGTATCGTGGTTTCGAACCAGGTTTAGGAGGACTCGCTCCTGTTTAGCACGTAGCACGCTAGCCTAGCCTTCGTATGACCCACTGTGTTAAATACTAATTATACGCATACATACTAACACATATATGTTAATTATACACTTACACACATGCGTGTTTACACACATAAGTTATGCACAAGTAAATGTCGTTAGTCTACCATTACCAGGTGAGCATCTGAGGTTGACGAACCTTGCAATCCGGAGTGTGATGTCGTTGTGGTTTTCGTTAAGGAACGGTTATAGTCTGGTTTTCATATAAAAATATTTTACATCTCAAAAAAAAATATTTTATATCTCAAACCTAGTTCACTATAACCAATGGCTCTGATACCAATCTGTCACACCCTCAAAATCCACACGCGGAGTATTACCGCGAGGCGTGTGACGACCAGGATCTTAGCCACTAATTATTTTGAACGGATTAGTTATTGTTATGAACATTAGCATAATTAGTGACCTAATTTAAATTTTTCAAAACATAGTTTAAGTTCACAGCGGAAGGGAAAAGAATACATATCATAATTTAAACCCGCAAGTTGTTCATACGAAACTTACGAACCACGCACTCCATCCGATTGCAACGTCCGTCCAGAGCTGTATCGAGCAACCTGCAAAGCATGCAGTAGAGTGTCAACATAACGTTGGCGAGTTCACGTGTTTGTAGTTTTCCAGTTTTTAATTCCAAAAACTTGTTTTAACCAGTTAATTTATCCGTTTATACATGCGATGGGGAGCTACCCCATAAGTAAGCGACTAAACTGTTTTTACAATACCGAATACTATTCATCCGTACGTTTCCGTAGAGTGCCCCGTTTGTCAATGTTCTATCATCATTGACGGTTGCCAGAGTACATTAGTTCACGACCGATCCCATACCTTGGCACGGTGTGAGGTTGGTGAGACCTAAATAGCGCTATCAACTAATAACCCGTTCGCCTGACCCCGGCGACTAATCGGTATTAAGAAGTGAGGACTTGAGTGATAGAGTTTTGTTTAGTGTTGCTTGTTGCATCCAGTATAAACAGTAATTAACTAAAAGTTCCCAGTAACAAGGGAAGTAAGTAAGTTTGTTCCCAGTAACAAGGGAAGAAAAGTAAGTTTGTATCCCTCATAAGGGGATAGCGTTGTTACCCGTATCCCACCCAAGGAGATAGAAATACCGTATCCCGCACAAGGAGATAGTAAGCAATCCCAAACCAGGAAAAGTGTTTTGTTCCGTTTCCCAATCCACCGGGAACGCATGCTTTAAGTAAAAAGTAGTGAACTCACCTTTGCTTTGCTCGGTAATTAATTTACTCGTGTTACGTTGGTCAACCATACCCTATTATGGTTATTAAATATTTATTAGGTTCGTATGCAAGTAATGTCACGTATAACTACACGTATCTAACACATAGCACGTAAGTCATACTAGCATATACGTTATTGGGCCTATCCTAGCATGCAAACAATTAAACAGTAACAGTTAAACATTAATAGTAACACGTAGTTCAAAACATCAGTTTGTGCTGCCCAATAACTAAGCAGAGTAGTCCAGTCGAAACCGGGTGGTCTCGAATCGAGAACAAGAGGTCTCGAGTCGCAACCATGAAGTTCCGAGTCGCAACCAGACGGTCTCGAGTTGGCATGTTTTGGTTGCGAGTCGCAACCGGGCGGTCTCGAGTTATCATGTTTTGGTTGCGAGTCGCAACCGGGGGTTTCGGCTTGTCATGTTTTGGTCTCGAGTCGCAACCTTACGGTCCCGACTCGCAACCACCACCGAAGCTTCTAGACCCCTTATCCAATTCGGTACTATCAACCAAATTTCATTAACATGTACTATCCAATCAGATTTTATTAACATGTTCCCCATTTCCTACGCTTACCACCTCAGATCAAATGCATACATTTCAAATATTTTGGCACCATTCAACAGTTCATCATCTATTAACACTATGCAAGATCATACACAAACATGTCTATATCAAAATCTTATTATCATATTTTCGTCACAGTTGCCATTAACATTTAACCAACAATCATCTAATCAAGAATTTCCATCACAACCCACATCAAAGCCCCAACATATAAATAACAAACCATCAAATCAATTTTTATATTCACTGCTTACATACACAGTCCCCAAATTAATCCATCAACAATTTTAATAAACATGTTTGTAAGTCTAGACCAACAACAATCGATAGATACAAGAGATGTAACCAACATATACCACTCTTCATCATACAAGCAGTTTGTTCTTTAAGAAAACTTGCCACTATAACCGTTATTTTGGCCATGTGTTATATAGATTAAAAAGAAACAGAGAACACAGCAACACTTATTGGTGTACTCACAATTAATTCAAGCAACATCTCATTCAACAGTTTGTGTCTAACAAATGACATCACATATACAAGATCGGGAATACAGGAACGCGAACCATAGTCAAACACTAACCGACTGGTTAAGATGATGCCTTCGATTCTTCTGCTGACGTCACCCTGCTGGAACTCGAGCCGCAGCCACCGCCCTAATCATCACAGCAGAGCCACATCACCATTGTCGCCGCCGTCACGGCGGCACTGTTGTCACCACTGCCGGAGCTGTAACTCCACCTCTCTCTTCTGATTCTCTGAAGTCGTCGAGGAGATTGGGGGGGGGGGTGTGTCGAAGGTGATGACCAGAGTACAAGGGGTTTAGGTGTGTGTGTGTGGATCTAACTGCAGAGGAGGAGTTTGAAGTGGGGTTAGGGTTTTGTGTTGTGCAATCGGACAGAATGATGGTGAGGAGAAAATAGGTAGTGTGGGTGTGTGATCGGAAGAGGAGCAGGAGCTCGCCGGAATATCTATCTCCGGTGACCGGAGATCTAGAGAGGGAGACAGAAGTGGTTGTTGTGTGCGGCTGCCCCATTTCTTTAGGGTTTATGTTTTTAGAAAGAAAATGAGGGGTAAAGGAGATTAACATGTTATATAGGCTAGGGTTTTAGGATATTTAGATGAGTTGGGTTGGGCTCGACCCAAGTAGACTAATCCGCAAAAATACCGTTTGGGTCTGTAAAATATCGGGTGTCTTGCTTGACTGACTGGCCCGCTTATCTTAACACTTAAAATTATAACGGTAAATAAATTAATAACTAAATAAATGAATATCTCTTCGCTCGTTATTGTTATTTAACAACAACCAAAAATAATAATGATAATACTAATAATAGTGAATATGAGCATTAATAGAATGCTCGTCTCTCAACGATCAAGATCAAGGGTTCGGGTTGTCACATTCTCCCCATGTTACAGGAATTTCGTCCTCGAAATTATAGCAAAAGTCATACTATTCGCTCTATATGTATATATAGACTCCATTACCACACGCAAATTACAAGCAGTTTCACGAAAGTCTACTAAGCGAACATGGAAGTCACATAGCACATAAGATCACATATCAATCAAAATCACGTAACGTAAAATTCACAGAGTTTGTACGTGTTTCACTTAGTATAGAATTTCACAAAATTAATTATAGCATCCAAGAAACGTTCAGGAAAACCCGAAGTGTCACACTCACAATGATCCTAATAAAGCTTAGAGATCAGTAGGAAGTGGCCTTGATGCTCAGAAAACTCCAGAGAAGGTCTTATGAAATTTTGCAAGTTCAAGTGTTCTTGGTTTACTACCTCAAGACCCTTTTTATGCACTTAAATCTTGATTCTTGGGTGTTTCAGAGGTTTTGGATTGTTAAGAACTGAACAAAGATGATCTAGGATGCATGAAATGTGATTGGAGGGCCTATTGAGTCGAATATAGCTGGCATAAGTCGGTTTAAGGGCTGTAACAGGCAGCTGTAGGTAAAATCGCCCAGTTACAGTGCTAGCGCACCGCTACGCTTTTGATGTAGCGCACCGCTACGGTGCTAGCGCACCGCTACGATTTTGATGTAGCGCACCGCTACGGTGCTAGCGCACCGCTACGATTATGTAGCGCCCCGCTAGCCTTGTCAGGTGTCAAAATTTTGTTTCTTTGTTTTGTATTTCAGTCCTTGGTCCTTCGGAACGTGGTTTTGACTATTATTCTTGTACGTTAGACCCTAAAACTGAATTTTAAGAGCCTTGGGACATTTACCAACATGGTAAAGTCCTCGGTTAACTTTGCGCTTACCCGAAAAGTTCTCGAAACTCAACGTTGACGCATTTAACCCTTCGTGTACGGTTTTGATCACAACTTTCTCATACGTTCACGAAACTTCATGAAATTTTTACCACATATTCTAGTGAGTATATTTTATCATTACAAAGCTTCGGGTTTGCCAAAGGGTCACTCAGAGGTATACTTTCAACATGTTGACACATTTAGCCCCTGTAGTTTGTAATTCCTCACTTTCTTTCATTTTTCGCTTCGTATGATCCATGATCGATCCGTTTAAGGTTATAAACACTATGTAGGGTTATTGTAGGGCTTATTTATCCATTTTTGACACTTTGGATCCTTACGATCACATAGTTTCACTGTATGTCAACTTTAGTCCCTCTAAAGTATGTTTTCTCATACTCTAAGTCCATGACACGTGTCAATACATTATTGGACGTAAATTTTCGAGGTGTTACATCCTCACCCCCTTAAAAGAAATCTCGACCTCGAGATTTGCTTTAAAGTAAAGGGAGCACTTTCTGTCCTATATTGAACTTAACCTTCCTCAGTACATTTGGGCCTTTATGGCACTCCAACTGACCTCTATAACAGGCCATGTATCTTTTTGGAGTTTCTTAACCTGTCGATCCTAAATCGGTACGGTTTGTTCAACATATTATAAATTCGCATATCAGTATGTGATAATGCTTCTCAGCTTATTGGTGAATCATATCCCCAATTCATTAGTATACAATGTAGTGTATGCTCTGCCAAGCTCCTTAAATAGGTTTTAGCTTATAAGCTATTCGAATCTGATATATTCGATCTCCTCGAATGATTTTATATATTCAGAGTTTAACTAGCCTGAATATTGACAAATTGGCACACCTTTCCAGGGTGATATCTTTGTTGAACCTTATTCCTTAACAAGAACTTTGAAGGTTTGTTACTCTCATTAATTCTTGATTTTTCTGCCAAACATTGGCAACTGATAGTTGATTATGAATTTGTATGATCTTATTTGTTGTTTCCAAGGCAACTCTAAGATCTTGGTAATTGGGCTTTCAAATCTTTTGTCAACAATAAGTGTTTAATATATCATCTATACAAGGTCTTCAAAGGAGCAGCCTTTATGCTTATATACTCGTTATCATAGAGAAGCTTAATTTAAGGTAAGATGGTTATTCCAACCACTGCTTAAAGCTAATCTTATGGAATAGCTAATCCTTACAGTTAGTCGAACAAATCGACGATCCTGGGCAGTTGATAACGATTCTTAATTGTTGCCTAATCAGGGTTGCGGCACACAGTGCACAAGCAGACTGATCCGTCTTTCTTAATTAACTATACCGAATTCTCAGAATATTGAGTTAGGCTATGCGAACCCTTTATTTAAAACTTACCTAATCAGGGTTTCAATTCTTCCTACGATGGCACTAGCCGTCTTGGAGATTCCACAATTTTTACAACCCTTAATGGGATATAAATCTTAACTCTACCTGCCTCTCAAGGGTATACAGGGTAATCTTAGGAGAAGATAATTATGATACACAGAGATGTCAGAGGTGTCTGTATTTTCAGGCTTGGGTTTGTCCATCGATGTCGGTGCCAGATAAATGACACATTCTCTTTACAATTGTAAGGATGTCCTAAGTAGAGATACTTATAAGGACATTTTTATATTGGATACCTTCCTTGAATACTACTAGTCGACTTTAGTACAATATGATCATCGGGATATCTCAGGGGTTCCATGCATTAAACCTCCATACTGATCAGGCATGGAAGCAATCTATGGGACATACTAAGATATGCCAATCCCCATATGGCACTTTTATCAAACATAGTTTAGCATTCGCAGGCGATAGAAAAACAGCGAGAAGGAAAGAGAAGAAGAAAGAATTTAATAATATGATAAAATAAGATAATATATATTGTCGTACTCTTCCTGGGGAAGAGTACTCCAGATTTGTATGAAAGAAATATTTCCGAGGATGGGAGAGAAGGTCAAAAATGGATTTCCATTGGTAAATTATACCTTATGCTTAATGTCTGGAGTTGTTATGAATGCAATCAAAAGTTTGCTAAGCTTAGGGTTTACTAAAGGTTTATTATCCCTTGCTTTAACGTAAAATACCTAGCAGACACTATCAATGTTAAAGGTAAGGTCGTACCTGACGCTATTATGGATATGTACGGTCTCTGTTATTCAATCGATAGCTCAGGCGTTTCCTTGTTTATCCTTCCCAGATTTAGCTGCTCTTTCCTTGGCAGCCTCGGGGCAATTAGTACGGATGTGGCCCTTTTCGCCACAGCTGAAACAGATTGCGTTCTTTATGTCCCTACATTCGTGGGACTGGTGGCCAGTTCTTTTGCAGATGCCACATTGCTTTATCTTTTGGTTTGATCGACACTGTCCCCAGTGTCTCCTTTTGCAGGTTTTGCACGTAGGCTTTTTGTTGGAATCCTGTTGGTTATTGTTGAACTCGGATTTGTTCTTCTTAGGGTTCTGGGAGTCATCCTCCTCCCTTTTTCGCTTCCCATCTTCAGAAACCTTGGCAGCCTTATTTCTAACCACATCGAGTGTGAGAGACAGCGACAGATCTGCCGCTGACCTGAATGTAGTAGGTCTCGATGCTTTCACACTTGCCTTTATTTCTGGGGCTAGACCCTCAATAAAGCGAGCTATTCGCTTTGATTCCGGTGTGATCAAATAAGGAACCAATCGAGACTTGGTATTGAAACTTGTAAGGTATGCTTGGCAATCTAAATTCTCCATGGCTAATGACAAAAATTCAGTCTCGATCTTCTCAACTTCATGTTGAGGACAGTAGTTTTCTCTGATAAGATCAGCGAACTGATCCCAGGTCATGTGGTACAAAGGGATCTTCCCGGTGGCTTGAATCAACGATCTCCACCAGGCTAAGGCCTCACCTTTAAATGATTGCGATACAAACTTGACCACATCCCTCTCAGCGCAACCGCTGATATCCACAACTGTATCCATTTCTTCCAACCACGTCATACAATCTACAGCTCCTTCTTCCCCAGTGAAATCCCGGGGTTTACATGAAACGAAATATTTGTAGGAGCAACCCTTATCACGGGGTTCTTGATTCAGTATGATCTGTTGAGACGGATCACTGTGATGATTAGAAGAGTGACGATCGTCACCATCTTTCTTGGGTTCAACCTTCTTGGGAGGTGGCTTTGAATATGGTATGGATAGGGTCCTACTCCGAGTCCCACTATACTCTTCATATTGCCGCTCTAAGGCCTTTGTAACTGCGTCTTCTACTAACGCTTTTAGTTCAGCACCCGTTAAACTAATTCGGGCGTTATCCTTATCCTCCACTGGATGGCTATTAATCTCGTCAGAGTTATCCATCTTAATTGAACTGTTACAGAAAACATGGTCAATAGTTTAATTGGGAGTTTGTTATGGAATTGTCTTTTATGGCAATTCATTAACCATGGTAACGGAGACCATATTTGGTTAATTTATTAATCACATTTATTTAGGATTTATATTATAGATTATTCTAATTATAAAAACTATAACAGTTTTACCAACGGCACGTAAGGCATAGTCACAAGGACATTTATAAACCATAAGCTATGATTTCAGAGAATCAAAGCATTGAGGTTTGAATCAAAGTTCATTGTCTATTTCGGTCAGGGAGTCATTGCTACCCCTGTCTTTTGGCTCATGTAGGAATGAGCAAGGCCCGTAGGCACTGTATTACCGATGCATGGTTAAAATATGATCATCTTAATTGATGATTTAAACTCATGATGCAGACATCATTAATTTGGGTTAGGAATCTTTTGAAGAATCCTTATACAAGAATGACATGTGTGATTTTAATGAATCACGTTTGCCAGGAGTGTTAACATATTTTCAGATGTTAACAGGGATATGAATCTTTTAAACAGGTCTTACCATCTTGGCCAGGTCTTTATAATGACACTAAGGCTAGGTTTCACTCTCAAGATTTCTCATTCATATGTATAACGGCCGGGAACGAAAGATATTTATTTTATTCAGGATTTCTATCATAAATCCAAATTTACCCGTTACTAGTAGCACAAATGGCCTAGTCGCGTAGACAAGTTTAGTTTATAAGCCACGATTTTGGAGAATCGAGGCATTAAGGTTTGAATCAAAACTCATTACTTTTTCTTGACAGGGAGTTGTAGGCTACCACTGTCTCTAGTCTCAGAGGACATTAACTATAGCCCGTAGGCACTTCCCTTCTAAGGGATGTTTATAATATGATCATCTTATAGGATGATACAAGCCATGATTTCAGAGAATCGGGGCATTAAAGTTTGAATTAAAGCTTATCACCTTTGAACAGGGAGTCGTAGACCACAACTGTTGTTGTCATAATTGATGATACAATATGGCCCGTAGGCAAATCAATTTGCATTACTAAACGATGCTTCAAGAAAATAGTAATCATCGCACTGATGATAGTAGTCATGATAGTATTGATCATATTGACTATGAGGCTTGGGCATAGCCCACCACCTTAGACAGGGAACCTTAATGGTTACGACTGTCGTTGTCGTATTGACGGTATAGTAAAGTATAGCCCGTAGGCACTCCATCCCTAAGGATGTTAATAGTATGATCATCATATTGATGATATTAATCATGATCGCACTGATCATAAGGGTTTATGAGGCTTGAGTATAGCTCACCATCTTTGACAGGGAATCATAAAAGATCACAACTATCTTTGTCACGAATGGACAGTATGATAGGGCCCGTAGGCAAAACATCACTAGGATGTTATATGATATTAGTCATGATCGCATTGATCATATAGACTATTAGGCTTGAGCATAGCTCACCACCTTAGACAAGGAATCATAAAGATTACAATGTCGATGTCTCAAATGGACAATATATTACAGCCCGTAGGCAAAACATCACTTAAAGGATGGTTATTTTAGTTAAGGGAAAATTAGGTTAACCTCTGTGGCCTGTGTGACTTTAACGGTTCACAGTTTGCAAAAATATTAATATACCTACAGATCTTAATAGGGATTGGAATCTCTTGGATAGGTTTTACCGTCTTGGCCATGTCTGCAGATGACATTTATTCTAGGTTTTACCATCTTGGCCATGTCTGCATTGACATTTAGGCTAGGTTTTACCATCTTGGCCATGTCAGCACTGACATTTAGGCTAGGTTTTACCTTTAGGATTCTTTTTAATAATTAACGCAGAACAAATTCTAAATTGAAATGTTAAATTACGGATCTGAACCTAAATTGAGGAACTGCCATCTTGGCCGGGTCTTAATAATGACACGAGGCTAGGTCTTGTCCTTTTTAGATTTTGCCATTTTATAATAATGGTAGATCTTATAAAAGAAAAGGAATGTTATTTTCCATTTATTTAATATTTCTTGTTTAGAATGAAAGTTTGAACTTATTCATTCCACTTATATAAAAATAAGAGTATAAAGTTGCCCTAAGCGGGACTTGAAACGAATAAAGTTGTCCTCGTAGGGACTAAAAATAAATATGTCCTTAGAAGGACTATTAAGGAATCGATCTTCAGTAAAGGAGTTTCTTCTTCATTCTATTCCCGAATGCTTTTCTCCTTGGTTGCACGTTTCATCCTGGTCGCGGTACGAAGCTCAGCATTTCAAGGCTCCAGACGTGGAGAATTTCTATTACAGCTTCTTCGCTTGGCGACGTATAATATAAAATTTGCAAGCACGGATTTCCAGATTAGGATTTAGAGTATTCCTATGTTAAGTCTAGACTCAGAAGTTCAAGGAATGTGCTATTGTGTCATTGAGATTAAACACAAAAGGCTAGTGTTTAATTCACTCAATGTTGGCTCTGATACCAACCTGTCACACCCCAAATTCCACGTGTCACCGGTGGGCCCGGTGGGGAGTATCGTGACGTAGTTGATGTCATCATAGTCAAACAACACAATATATATAAATGCACAGCGGAAGCAAAAGATAAATATATTACAATCCGTATGTAAAGTAATATCAAATACTACAACGGAAAGTAATGGATCCACAGGCGGATCTTTAAAACATAAACTTTATTCAACAGACTTTAGACGCCTAGAACTTGCAAGATTCCTTATTAACGTCCTGAGCAGCTTCCAGCCTATTACGTACTTGTACCTGTCACTTAGACTTTTGAAAATACGTCAGTTTTCACTGGTAAATACACTCAACTGACTCATTTGAAAAGTGTTTAAGAAAATTGATTTAGATGCACCAGGCACAAAATATTTTTGACACTTTGATTAAAATGCACAAGGCAAGATTAATCTTTTATACTTGGGATAAACTATATCTCATGTTATCAGTTTTACATAACTTGCTCTACATACGGGGCCCGGACCTATGCCGGTACATGATTAACCGACACACCACTATTCCCCTATTGGGAATTCCATATTGGTAAAATTGGTTTATTAATAAGCATATTCCCTTATTGGGAACCCCTTATTGGGTACAGCTTATTTTTAAACATATGGCATCTGTCAGGTGTATGCCTACACCCCGTGCTTAAGTCGTGGCCATTGCAATTAATGAGTCAAGGATATCCAGGACACGGTCGCATTAATCCCCAATGTTTCAGTCAAGCAATACGAATTAAAACAGGTTATTTGGATTTTTCCGACTCATTGGTCTTTATATCCCATACCTGACCATGCGGTATTTATATTACCGTATCCCAAGCCCGTAATAGGGAAAATAAGTTAAGAGTATTTACCTGAGCTAGCTCCTGTCTTAAATAGCAGGAATTATAATAACTCAGCCGTATTCACTTAAGTAAGCTTAGGTACCATTTACCGGAAGGCTCTAGTCTGGAATGATGACATAAATAATCATTTAGAATGCTAACGGGTCTTTAATTAAGCCAAAGCTTAGACCGGTTAGTCTCAAGGAAATATACGGTTCGAACGCACGATTAAGCGAAGACCGGATAGAATGTGAATTTGACCCGACAAGTTTGGAGACTTGTATAATATGGGTTTATTAAACACATTCTGGATTTTGAGACAAAAATGATAATGTTTGACCCGTTTCGGTCAATTTATGCAAACTAGTTACATAAACTGAACCGAACGCGAAAAGGGCGTTACGGGCGACCTAAAGAGTCATATGCAAGTTTCCTGAGTTGGTATGCTTTAAATATGTTAAAATATCAGCAAAGTACATTCTATTATGCCCGGAACGGATTTAAACTCAACTCATGCCTCATAGGGGCAATTTGGTCATTTAAGAGGTTACAAAAGAGTTTATTGGTAAATCTGAGTTATGGGTCTGATTTATACAGAAAACAAACTTGACTTATTGTTTTATAACAGTAGGGTATGACCCATATGTCAAATACATCATTTAAGACCAAGCTATGCGCCGTAGGGGCCTTTTGGTAATTTTACAAGGGCCATAAATGCCAAAATTTGAAATCTGAGTTTATAAACTTATTTTTACTGTTAATATATAAAAATATGCTTAACACATCAGTGAATACAAATCATGTATGTTTAATAATGATATAGTGCGCATTATACGCTAAAAATGCCGAAATAGGCGACTTAGAGCCGTTTCCGGGTTTGTAAAGGAAATCTGAAATTTTTAAAGTTCCAGAAGGCTCAAAATACTTCATTTAATAAATAAAATCAGTAGGAAGTGGTTTGGGGTCAATCGGCTTTGTAAAACTCGTTTTATGGCCGAAAGGGCAAATTCGGTATTTACCGAACTTGGCTTAAAGACCCATGTTATGCTTGTCCAAAAATTTAATAAAAATCTTTAAAAATCTCAAAATATTATATAACATCAGTGTATGAAAAGTTTGATACCTAAAAGTGGATTAAAATAGGTTATGCGCTAAATGCGCTATTTACTTAACATAAAGCTTGTTATTTACGATATTGAGCATAACCGTTAATCTAGACCTCAAACTGATCTAAAATTTTCGGTGCAAGTTTATAAATTAGTAATAAAGATTTCTACTCTTTCACTTTTCCAAAAATCATGTTTTATATCAAAAAGGGCAAAATAGTCATATTTATGCATAAACCGATAACTTGCATATGGACCGGGTAACCATGGAATCAAGATGTGAAATTCCAGAGGGTTGTTTATACATGAGACTAGGTCCAAAATATGCTCTAATGCAGATCTTAACATGCATGTACGGATCAGAACTGAAAGTCAACGAAAAAGTCAAATATTGTGACTTTCGGTTCCGATTTGGGTCTAAACAGAAAATTGTCGAGTTGATCATGAAGAAACACATTTTTACACTTATTATAAAGTTACTTTGATGATCAAACAGGTTGCATGTAGCCTATATTACTAATCAAGCTTAATTTTGAAATTTACAATTCTGTTGACTTTTTAAATAAAGCTTTGACTCGACAATTTGCATATTTAGAGTGTGAATCTGAAAATACCCTTTTAGGGGTTTGTTACACACCTAAATACCATCATATTGGTACTTTCAATTCGAGATATGACTGAGCATATTTCGTTTTATAGCAAAGTCAAACTCTATTTACGACGGATTGACTTTTAACGATTAAACTAAGCTAGAATGAAATAAAGAAGGTTATGAACACTCACAATGATCCTAATAAAGCTTAGAGATCAGTAGGAAGTGGCCTTGATGCTCAGAAAACTCCAGAGAAGGTCTTATGAAATTTTGCAAGTTCAAGTGTTCTTGGTTTACTACCTCAAGACCCTTTTTATGCACTTAAATCTTGATTCTTGGGTGTTTCAGAGGTTTTGGATTGTTAAGAACTGAACAAAGATGATCTAGGATGCATGAAATGTGATTGGAGGGCCTATTGAGTCGAATATAGCTGGCATAAGTCGGTTTAAGGGCTGTAACAGGCAGCTGTAGGTAAAATCGCCCAGTTACAGTGCTAGCGCACCGCTACGCTTTTGATGTAGCGCACCGCTACGGTGCTAGCGCACCGCTACGATTTTGATGTAGCGCACCGCTACGGTGCTAGCGCACCGCTACGATTATGTAGCGCCCCGCTAGCCTTGTCAGGTGTCAAAATTTTGTTTCTTTGTTTTGTATTTCAGTCCTTGGTCCTTCGGAACGTGGTTTTGACTATTATTCTTGTACGTTAGACCCTAAAACTGACTTTTAAGAGCCTTGGGACATTTACCAACATGGTAAAGTCCTCGGTTAACTTTGCGCTTACCCGAAAAGTTCTCGAAACTCAACGTTGACGCATTTAACCCTTCGTGTACGGTTTTGATCACAACTTTCTCATACGTTCACGAAACTTCATGAAATTTTTACCACATATTCTAGTGAGTATATTTTATCATTACAAAGCTTCGGGTTTGCCAAAGGGTCACTCAGAGGTATACTTTCAACATGTTGACACATTTAGCCCCTGTAGTTTGTAATTCCTCACTTTCTTTCATTTTTCGCTTCGTATGATCCATGATCGATCCGTTTAAGGTTATAAACACTATGTAGGGTTATTGTAGGGCTTATTTATCCATTGTTGACACTTTGGATCCTTACGATCACATAGTTTCAATGTATGTCAACTTTAGTCCCTCTAAAGTATGTTTTCTCATACTCTAAGTCCATGACACGTGTCAATACATTATTGGACGTAAATTTTCGAGGTGTTACATCCTCACCCCCTTAAAAGAAATCTCGACCTCGAGATTTGCTTTAAAGTAAAGGGAGCACTTTCTGTCCTATATTGAACTTAACCTTCCTCAGTACATTTGGGCCTTTATGGCACTCCAACTGACCTCTATAACAGGCCATGTATCTTTTTGGAGTTTCTTAACCTGTCGATCCTAAATCGGTACGGTTTGTTCAACATATTATAAATTCGCATATCAGTATGTGATAATGCTTCTCAGCTTATTGGTGAATCATATCCCCAATTCATTAGTATACAATGTAGTGTATGCTCTGCCAAGCTCCTTAAATAGGTTTTAGCTTATAAGCTATTCGAATCTGATATATTCGATCTCCTCGAATGATTTTATATATTCAGAGTTTAACTAGCCTGAATATTGACAAATTGGCACACCTTTCCAGGGTGATATCTTTGTTGAACCTTATTCCTTAACAAGAACTTTGAAGGTTTGTTACTCTCATTAATTCTTGATTTTTCTGCCAAACATTGGCAACTGATAGTTGATTATGAATTTGTATGATCTTATTTGTTGTTTCCAAGGCAACTCTAAGATCTTGGTAATTGGGCTTTCAAATCTTTTGTCAACAATAAGTGTTTAATATATCATCTATACAAGGTCTTCAAAGGAGCAGCCTTTATGCTTATATACTCGTTATCATAGAGAAGCTTAATTTAAGGTAAGATGGTTATTCCAACCACTGCTTAAAGCTAATCTTATGGAATAGCTAATCCTTACAGTTAGTCGAACAAATCGACGATCCTGGGCAGTTGATAACGATTCTTAATTGTTGCCTAATCAGGGTTGCGGCACACAGTGCACAAGCAGACTGATCCGTCTTTCTTAATTAACTATACCGAATTCTCAGAATATTGAGTTAGGCTATGCGAACCCTTTATTTAAAACTTACCTAATCAGGGTTTCAATTCTTCCTACGATGGCACTAGCCGTCTTGGAGATTCCACAATTTTTACAACCCTTAATGGGATATAAATCTTAACTCTACCTGCCTCTCAAGGGTATACAGGGTAATCTTAGGAGAAGATAATTATGATACACAGAGATGTCAGAGGTGTCTGTATTTTCAGGCTTGGGTTTGTCCATCGATGTCGGTGCCAGATAAATGACACATTCTCTTTACAATTGTAAGGATGTCCTAAGTAGAGATACTTATAAGGACATTTTTATATTGGATACCTTCCTTGAATACTACTAGTCGACTTTAGTACAATATGATCATCGGGATATCTCAGGGGTTCCATGCATTAAACCTCCATACTGATCAGGCATGGAAGCAATCTATGGGACATACTAAGATATGCCAATCCCCATATGGCACTTTTATCAAACATAGTTTAGCATTCGCAGGCGATAGAAAAACAGCGAGAAGGAAAGAGAAGAAGAAAGAATTTAATAATATGATAAAATAAGATAATATATATTGTCGTACTCTTCCTGGGGAAGAGTACTCCAGATTTGTATGAAAGAAATATTTCCGAGGATGGGAGAGAAGGTCAAAAATGGATTTCCATTGGTAAATTATACCTTATGCTTAATGTCTGGAGTTGTTATGAATGCAATCAAAAGTTTGCTAAGCTTAGGGTTTACTAAAGGTTTATTATCCCTTGCTTTAACGTAAAATACCTAGCAGACACTATCAATGTTAAAGGTAAGGTCGTACCTGACGCTATTATGGATATGTACGGTCTCTGTTATTCAATCGATAGCTCAGGCGTTTCCTTGTTTATCCTTCCCAGATTTAGCTGCTCTTTCCTTGGCAGCCTCGGGGCAATTAGTACGGATGTGGCCCTTTTCGCCACAGCTGAAACAGATTGCGTTCTTTATGTCCCTACATTCGTGGGACTGGTGGCCAGTTCTTTTGCAGATGCCACATTGCTTTATCTTTTGGTTTGATCGACACTGTCCCCAGTGTCTCCTTTTGCAGGTTTTGCACGTAGGCTTTTTGTTGGAATCCTGTTGGTTATTGTTGAACTCGGATTTGTTCTTCTTAGGGTTCTGGGAGTCATCCTCCTCCCTTTTTCGCTTCCCATCTTCAGAAACCTTGGCAGCCTTATTTCTAACCACATCGAGTGTGAGAGACAGCGACAGATCTGCCGCTGACCTGAATGTAGTAGGTCTCGATGCTTTCACACTTGCCTTTATTTCTGGGGCTAGACCCTCAATAAAGCGAGCTATTCGCTTTGATTCCGGTGTGATCAAATAAGGAACCAATCGAGACTTGGTATTGAAACTTGTAAGGTATGCTTGGCAATCTAAATTCTCCATGGCTAATGACAAAAATTCAGTCTCGATCTTCTCAACTTCATGTTGAGGACAGTAGTTTTCTCTGATAAGATCAGCGAACTGATCCCAGGTCATGTGGTACAAAGGGATCTTCCCGGTGGCTTGAATCAACGATCTCCACCAGGCTAAGGCCTCACCTTTAAATGATTGCGATACAAACTTGACCACATCCCTCTCAGCGCAACCGCTGATATCCACAACTGTATCCATTTCTTCCAACCACGTCATACAATCTACAGCTCCTTCTTCCCCAGTGAAATCCCGGGGTTTACATGAAACGAAATATTTGTAGGAGCAACCCTTATCACGGGGTTCTTGATTCAGTATGATCTGTTGAGACGGATCACTGTGATGATTAGAAGAGTGACGATCGTCACCATCTTTCTTGGGTTCAACCTTCTTGGGAGGTGGCTTTGAATATGGTATGGATAGGGTCCTACTCCGAGTCCCACTATACTCTTCATATTGCCGCTCTAAGGCCTTTGTAACTGCGTCTTCTACTAACGCTTTTAGTTCAGCACCCGTTAAACTAATTCGGGCGTTATCCTTATCCTCCACTGGATGGCTATTAATCTCGTCAGAGTTATCCATCTTAATTGAACTGTTACAGAAAACATGGTCAATAGTTTAATTGGGAGTTTGTTATGGAATTGTCTTTTATGGCAATTCATTAACCATGGTAACGGAGACCATATTTGGTTAATTTATTAATCACATTTATTTAGGATTTATATTATAGATTATTCTAATTATAAAAACTATAACAGTTTTACCAACGGCACGTAAGGCATAGTCACAAGGACATTTATAAACCATAAGCTATGATTTCAGAGAATCAAAGCATTGAGGTTTGAATCAAAGTTCATTGTCTATTTCGGTCAGGGAGTCATTGCTACCCCTGTCTTTTGGCTCATGTAGGAATGAGCAAGGCCCGTAGGCACTGTATTACCGATGCATGGTTAAAATATGATCATCTTAATTGATGATTTAAACTCATGATGCAGACATCATTAATTTGGGTTAGGAATCTTTTGAAGAATCCTTATACAAGAATGACATGTGTGATTTTAATGAATCACGTTTGCCAGGAGTGTTAACATATTTTCAGATGTTAACAGGGATATGAATCTTTTAAACAGGTCTTACCATCTTGGCCAGGTCTTTATAATGACACTAAGGCTAGGTTTCACTCTCAAGATTTCTCATTCATATGTATAACGGCCGGGAACGAAAGATATTTATTTTATTCAGGATTTCTATCATAAATCCAAATTTACCCGTTACTAGTAGCAAAAATGGCCTAGTCGCGTAGACAAGTTTAGTTTATAAGCCACGATTTTGGAGAATCGAGGCATTAAGGTTTGAATCAAAACTCATTACTTTTTCTTGACAGGGAGTTGTAGGCTACCACTGTCTCTAGTCTCAGAGGACATTAACTATAGCCCGTAGGCACTTCCCTTCTAAGGGATGTTTATAATATGATCATCTTATAGGATGATACAAGCCATGATTTCAGAGAATCGGGGCATTAAAGTTTGAATTAAAGCTTATCACCTTTGAACAGGGAGTCGTAGACCACAACTGTTGTTGTCATAATTGATGATACAATATGGCCCGTAGGCAAATCAATTTGCATTACTAAACGATGCTTCAAGAAAATAGTAATCATCGCACTGATGATAGTAGTCATGATAGTATTGATCATATTGACTATGAGGCTTGGGCATAGCCCACCACCTTAGACAGGGAACCTTAATGGTTACGACTGTCGTTGTCGTATTGACGGTATAGTAAAGTATAGCCCGTAGGCACTCCATCCCTAAGGATGTTAATAGTATGATCATCATATTGATGATATTAATCATGATCGCACTGATCATAAGGGTTTATGAGGCTTGAGTATAGCTCACCATCTTTGACAGGGAATCATAAAAGATCACAACTATCTTTGTCACGAATGGACAGTATGATAGGGCCCGTAGGCAAAACATCACTAGGATGTTATATGATATTAGTCATGATCGCATTGATCATATAGACTATTAGGCTTGAGCATAGCTCACCACCTTAGACAAGGAATCATAAAGATTACAATGTCGATGTCTCAAATGGACAATATATTACAGCCCGTAGGCAAAACATCACTTAAAGGATGGTTATTTTAGTTAAGGGAAAATTAGGTTAACCTCTGTGGCCTGTGTGACTTTAACGGTTCACAGTTTGCAAAAATATTAATATACCTACAGATCTTAATAGGGATTGGAATCTCTTGGATAGGTTTTACCGTCTTGGCCATGTCTGCAGATGACATTTATTCTAGGTTTTACCATCTTGGCCATGTCTGCATTGACATTTAGGCTAGGTTTTACCATCTTGGCCATGTCAGCACTGACATTTAGGCTAGGTTTTACCTTTAGGATTCTTTTTAATAATTAACGCAGAACAAATTCTAAATTGAAATGTTAAATTACGGATCTGAACCTAAATTGAGGAACTGCCATCTTGGCCGGGTCTTAATAATGACACGAGGCTAGGTCTTGTCCTTTTTAGATTTTGCCATTTTATAATAATGGTAGATCTTATAAAAGAAAAGGAATGTTATTTTCCATTTATTTAATATTTCTTGTTTAGAATGAAAGTTTGAACTTATTCATTCCACTTATATAAAAATAAGAGTATAAAGTTGCCCTAAGCGGGACTTGAAACGAATAAAGTTGTCCTCGTAGGGACTAAAAATAAATATGTCCTTAGAAGGACTATTAAGGAATCGATCTTCAGTAAAGGAGTTTCTTCTTCATTCTATTCCCGAATGCTTTTCTCCTTGGTTGCACGTTTCATCCTGGTCGCGGTACGAAGCTCAGCATTTCAAGGCTCCAGACGTGGAGAATTTCTATTACAGCTTCTTCGCTTGGCGACGTATAATATAAAATTTGCAAGCACGGATTTCCAGATTAGGATTTAGAGTATTCCTATGTTAAGTCTAGACTCAGAAGTTCAAGGAATGTGCTATTGTGTCATTGAGATTAAACACAAAAGGCTAGTGTTTAATTCACTCAATGTTGGCTCTGATACCAACCTGTCACACCCCAAATTCCACGTGTCACCGGTGGGCCCGGTGGGGAGTATCGTGACGTAGTTGATGTCATCATAGTCAAACAACACAATATATATAAATGCACAGCGGAAGCAAAAGATAAATATATTACAATCCGTATGTAAAGTAATATCAAATACTACAACGGAAAGTAATGGATCCACAGGCGGATCTTTAAAACATAAACTTTATTCAACAGACTTTAGACGCCTAGAACTTGCAAGATTCCTTATTAACGTCCTGAGCAGCTTCCAGCCTATTACGTACTTGTACCTGTCACTTAGACTTTTGAAAATACGTCAGTTTTCACTGGTAAATACACTCAACTGACTCATTTGAAAAGTGTTTAAGAAAATTGATTTAGATGCACCAGGCACAAAATATTTTTGACACTTTGATTAAAATGCACAAGGCAAGATTAATCTTTTATACTTGGGATAAACTATATCTCATGTTATCAGTTTTACATAACTTGCTCTACATACGGGGCCCGGACCTATGCCGGTACATGATTAACCGACACACCACTATTCCCCTATTGGGAATTCCATATTGGTAAAATTGGTTTATTAATAAGCATATTCCCTTATTGGGAACCCCTTATTGGGTACAGCTTATTTTTAAACATATGGCATCTGTCAGGTGTATGCCTACACCCCGTGCTTAAGTCGTGGCCATTGCAATTAATGAGTCAAGGATATCCAGGACACGGTCGCATTAATCCCCAATGTTTCAGTCAAGCAATACGAATTAAAACAGGTTATTTGGATTTTTCCGACTCATTGGTCTTTATATCCCATACCTGACCATGCGGTATTTATATTACCGTATCCCAAGCCCGTAATAGGGAAAATAAGTTAAGAGTATTTACCTGAGCTAGCTCCTGTCTTAAATAGCAGGAATTATAATAACTCAGCCGTATTCACTTAAGTAAGCTTAGGTACCATTTACCGGAAGGCTCTAGTCTGGAATGATGACATAAATAATCATTTAGAATGCTAACGGGTCTTTAATTAAGCCAAAGCTTAGACCGGTTAGTCTCAAGGAAATATACGGTTCGAACGCACGATTAAGCGAAGACCGGATAGAATGTGAATTTGACCCGACAAGTTTGGAGACTTGTATAATATGGGTTTATTAAACACATTCTGGATTTTGAGACAAAAATGATAATGTTTGACCCGTTTCGGTCAATTTATGCAAACTAGTTACATAAACTGAACCGAACGCGAAAAGGGCGTTACGGGCGACCTAAAGAGTCATATGCAAGTTTCCTGAGTTGGTATGCTTTAAATATGTTAAAATATCAGCAAAGTACATTCTATTATGCCCGGAACGGATTTAAACTCAACTCATGCCTCATAGGGGCAATTTGGTCATTTAAGAGGTTACAAAAGAGTTTATTGGTAAATCTGAGTTATGGGTCTGATTTATACAGAAAACAAACTTGACTTATTGTTTTATAACAGTAGGGTATGACCCATATGTCAAATACATCATTTAAGACCAAGCTATGCGCCGTAGGGGCCTTTTGGTAATTTTACAAGGGCCATAAATGCCAAAATTTGAAATCTGAGTTTATAAACTTATTTTTACTGTTAATATATAAAAATATGCTTAACACATCAGTGAATACAAATCATGTATGTTTAATAATGATATAGTGCGCATTATACGCTAAAAATGCCGAAATAGGCGACTTAGAGCCGTTTCCGGGTTTGTAAAGGAAATCTGAAATTTTTAAAGTTCCAGAAGGCTCAAAATACTTCATTTAATAAATAAAATCAGTAGGAAGTGGTTTGGGGTCAATCGGCTTTGTAAAACTCGTTTTATGGCCGAAAGGGCAAATTCGGTATTTACCGAACTTGGCTTAAAGACCCATGTTATGCTTGTCCAAAAATTTAATAAAAATCTTTAAAAATATCAAAATATTATATAACATCAGTGTATGAAAAGTTTGATACCTAAAAGTGGATTAAAATAGGTTATGCGCTAAATGCGCTATTTACTTAACATAAAGCTTGTTATTTACGATATTGAGCATAACCGTTAATCTAGACCTCAAACTGATCTAAAATTTTCGGTGCAAGTTTATAAATTAGTAATAAAGATTTCTACTCTTTCACTTTTCCAAAAATCATGTTTTATATCAAAAAGGGCAAAATAGTCATATTTATGCATAAACCGATAACTTGCATATGGACCGGGTAACCATGGAATCAAGATGTGAAATTCCAGAGGGTTGTTTATACATGAGACTAGGTCCAAAATATGCTCTAATGCAGATCTTAACATGCATGTACGGATCAGAACTGAAAGTCAACGAAAAAGTCAAATATTGTGACTTTCGGTTCCGATTTGGGTCTAAACAGAAAATTGTCGAGTTGATCATGAAGAAACACATTTTTACACTTATTATAAAGTTACTTTGATGATCAAACAGGTTGCATGTAGCCTATATTACTAATCAAGCTTAATTTTGAAATTTACAATTCTGTTGACTTTTTAAATAAAGCTTTGACTCGACAATTTGCATATTTAGAGTGTGAATCTGAAAATACCCTTTTAGGGGTTTGTTACACACCTAAATACCATCATATTGGTACTTTCAATTCGAGATATGACTGAGCATATTTCGTTTTATAGCAAAGTCAAACTCTATTTACGACGGATTGACTTTTAACGATTAAACTAAGCTAGAATGAAATAAAGAAGGTTATGAACACTCACAATGATCCTAATAAAGCTTAGAGATCAGTAGGAAGTGGCCTTGATGCTCAGAAAACTCCAGAGAAGGTCTTATGAAATTTTGCAAGTTCAAGTGTTCTTGGTTTACTACCTCAAGACCCTTTTTATGCACTTAAATCTTGATTCTTGGGTGTTTCAGAGGTTTTGGATTGTTAAGAACTGAACAAAGATGATCTAGGATGCATGAAATGTGATTGGAGGGCCTATTGAGTCGAATATAGCTGGCATAAGTCGGTTTAAGGGCTGTAACAGGCAGCTGTAGGTAAAATCGCCCAGTTACAGTGCTAGCGCACCGCTACGCTTTTGATGTAGCGCACCGCTACGGTGCTAGCGCACCGCTACGATTTTGATGTAGCGCACCGCTACGGTGCTAGCGCACCGCTACGATTATGTAGCGCCCCGCTAGCCTTGTCAGGTGTCAAAATTTTGTTTCTTTGTTTTGTATTTCAGTCCTTGGTCCTTCGGAACGTGGTTTTGACTATTATTCTTGTACGTTAGACCCTAAAACTGACTTTTAAGAGCCTTGGGACATTTACCAACATGGTAAAGTCCTCGGTTAACTTTGCGCTTACCCGAAAAGTTCTCGAAACTCAACGTTGACGCATTTAACCCTTCGTGTACGGTTTTGATCACAACTTTCTCATACGTTCACGAAACTTCATGAAATTTTTACCACATATTCTAGTGAGTATATTTTATCATTACAAAGCTTCGGGTTTGCCAAAGGGTCACTCAGAGGTATACTTTCAACATGTTGACACATTTAGCCCCTGTAGTTTGTAATTCCTCACTTTCTTTCATTTTTCGCTTCGTATGATCCATGATCGATCCGTTTAAGGTTATAAACACTATGTAGGGTTATTGTAGGGCTTATTTATCCATTGTTGACACTTTGGATCCTTACGATCACATAGTTTCACTGTATGTCAACTTTAGTCCCTCTAAAGTATGTTTTCTCATACTCTAAGTCCATGACACGTGTCAATACATTATTGGACGTAAATTTTCGAGGTGTTACATCTCCAGCACAACTTCCTTCTGCGCAGCTAACAACCTTTCATTCAAACTATTCTTTATCTCAATGCTCTTGGCATTGATTCTTATAGGCTTCACTCTTTCTTTCCGACTTAAGGCATCGGCGACTACATTCGCCTTGCCAGGATGGTATCTTATCTCACAATCATAATCGTTCAAAGTTTCCGTCCAACGTCATTGCCTCATGTTCAAATCCTTTTGGTTAAACAGGTGCTGGAGGCTCTTATGATCAGAATAGATCACACACTTGATACCATACAAATAGTGCCTCCAGAGCTTCAGTGCAAATACAACGGCACCCAACTCCAAGTCATGGGTGGTGTAATTCTTTTCGTGCACTTTTAACTGACGTGAAGCATAGGCAATAACTTTTCCTTTCTGCATAAGCACACATCCCATCCCGGTGTGTGATGCATCACAATATACCACAAACTCTTCTATTCCATCAGGAAATGTCAACACAGGTGCATTGCTTAGCTTCTGCTTAAGGATATCAAAGGATTTTTGTTGCTTCGGTCCCCAGTCGAACTTAATATTCTTCCTAGTCAAAGAAGTTAGGGGTGCAGCAATCCTTGAAAAATTTTCAATGAAACGCCTGTAATATCCTGCCAATCCCAAGAAACTGCGAATCTCTGTGGGCGTCTTCGGCTCTTGCCAATTCATGACAGCTTCAACCTTAGCGGGATCTACCTGGATTCCGTGTTCACTAACCACATGTCCAAGAAATTGGACTTCACGAAGCCAAAATTCACACTTAGAGAATTTGGCGTAGAGCTTTTCTTGATGAAGCAGTTTCAGAATGCAATGGAGGTGCTTCTCATGGTCAGCTTGATTCTTCGAGTAAATAAGGATATCATTGATGAAGACGATGACAAATTTATCCATGTAGGGCTTGCAGGCGCGGTTCATGAGATCCATGAATGCGGCTGGTGCATTCGTGAGTCCAAAAGGCATCACTAAGAACTCGTAATGACCATAACGAGTCTTAAATGCAGTCTTATGTACATCTTCATCCTTGACCTTTAGTTGATGATATCCTGACCTTAAGTCGATCTTGGAAAAGTAACTCGCTCCTTGAAGCTGATCGAACAAGTCGTCGATCCTGGGTAATAGATATCGATTCTTGACAGTAACTTTGTTAAGTTCTCGATAATCGATGCACAGACGCATCGACCCATCCCTTTTCTTCACAAATAGGATTGGTGCTCCCCAAGGAGATGAGCTACGTCTAATAAATCCTTTGCTTAACAAATCATCCAGTTGAGTTCTCAACTCTTTCATCTCCGTTGGTGCCAATCTGTATGGCGCTCTTGCAACAGGTGCTGCTCCAGGAATGATGTCAATCCTGAACTCCACTTGCCTATCTGGGGGTAAACCAGGTAGTTCTTCAGGGAATACCTCTGGATATTCAGAGATAATAGGTATGTCTTCGATCATAGGCTTTGGTTCATCAATGGTTACTTGCGCCATGTAAATAACACAACCCATCGTCAAACACCTTGATGCCTTGAGCATGGACGCTTGCTCAGGCATTCCGTACTTAGTATCTCCTTGAATTGTCAGAGGCTCTGATGTGTGCAAAATGCAACATATAAATTACATCAATTGTGGCATAAAACTAACCCTTTTTTAGTACTAATGTTGGAAAAAGTGTGCTTTTGTCTTCCTTTTGTATTTTCAGGATTAAATGAGCTCAAATTAACAAAAGAAGCAAAAAGACATCAAAATCTAACATAAATACAAGAAAAGGAACAAGACGTGACATGCCCGACCCCACGACAGCATCTTCCCAAGCAAAACAAGAAGACAGAAGACTGAACACGCCCCGTGCTCAGCCAGCACGGGGGCGTGCCCAAGTGTCAGCAGAAAAGACAAAGTGGTAGAAGCCTCTATTGCCTACCACGGGGCCGTGCTCAGTGGACACGGGGCCGTGGTCAACTATAAGATTCGCACAATCCAGGCAAATCTTCATAGTACAAAGATTCTTCTGCACACGGGGGCGTGGTCAACTAATAAGACAAGCTGCATTAAATGAAGAAAGAGAAGGATGTGGACACGGGGCCGTGCCCACTGGACACGGGGCCGTGCCCGAGCTTCTGTTCAGCCTATAAATAGGAGTGCTTGGCTCAAGCTCAAACCATCCCGAGGGTAACGTCACCTCCAAAAGAGGGGCCTACCATAATTTGCATTAATAACTTAATTAATTATCTTTCAATAATCCGACCCTTTAGGATTGTATCCTTGCTGACTCAAACTGCTGGGTTGAGGGTAACGTCACCTTCAAAAGGGCGGCCTACTACAATAACTAAGATAATCTCTTAAATAAGTGCAAAAGTGTGGAAATAATCAAAGGTTACACTATACACGAGTCGGAACCAAGTGATTCATCTTGTCTATCTGTTTTTTTTTTCTTTTTATTTTCAGCATTTTAGTTAGTTTTTATTTTCTTAGTTTAAAACCTTTTTTCTAAACCTTTTGATTTGATTAGACGTTGAGGATAAACCGGTACTAAAAGCTCTTGTGTCCTTAGACGACCTCGGTATCTTACCAACACTATACTACGCTCACGATGGGTGCACTTGCCCATATGTGTGTTTGGTGTTAGTAAATATCGTATTTTATAAATTTAAAACTTGGCTAAAAAGTGTTAAAAAGGGCTTAAAATATACACCTAATATATATAACACCTAATGCGCATCAAGTTTTTGGCGCCGCTGCCGGGGACAGAAGGATTTTAAGAAAGTTGGAATCAACGGCCTAATCGCTTTTTCTTATTTTTCAATTTTTTTAGGATTTTTCTTAGTTTTTCAGCTTCTGCAGAACTCAGCACGGGCTGTGCCAGGTCGGACACGGGCCGTGCTCAGCATTGTTACTGGCAGTTTTTATTTTCCGAGTTACAGAGAGCTGAACACGGGGCCGTGTCGGTGCAACACGGGGCCGTGCCCAACTCCCCAGTAACAGGGATCCGGAAAACAATCACTGTATTTCCGACCACGGGCCGTGTTCACTGGACACGGGGCCATGGTGAACCTTCTGACCAGCGTTCTTTTCTGTTTTTGTTGCAGGACTTGGAACCAAGGCGCCACATTTGAACTTCCTACGTAGTGCATGAACTCCAGTTCTAGTAGAGACATAAAAGAACCCCTAGAAGAACCCGAACGCTTTCTCAGAAAAAGACTTAAAGCTAAAAACCAAGAGAAAGTTTCGGGGGACCCACTTCCAATGGCGGATCAACGTACCCTCATGGATTACCTATGACCCACCGTAGGTAATCTAGGCGCCGCTATCAATGCACCGAATGTCGAAGCCAACAACTTCGAACTTCGGCCGCATTTGATACAAATGCTTCAAAACTCCGCAACCTTCCATGGGCTTGCGGACGAGGATCCCCATTTACATATTACTAATTTCTTAGAAATATGTGATACCTTTCGGATCAATGGAGCATCAAACGACGCCATTCGCCTTCGGATGTTTCCATTTTCACTAAAAGACCGAGCTAAGGCTTGGCTTAACACCCTCCCAGTTGGCTCAGTAAACACCTGGGATGAACTAGCCCAAAAGTTTCTGTATAAGTATTTCCTCCTGCTAAAACGGCTAAATTAATCACTGAAATTAATACATATTCACAAGAGGATAGGGAATCCTTATATGAAACTTGGGAAAGGTTCAAGGAGCTACTAAGAAAGTCTCCTCATCACGGTCTTGCGGTATGGCAACAAGTACCACTTTCTACAATGGGTTGTTGTCACACACAAGACAAACACTTGATTCTAGCTCCGGGGGACTTTTAGGTAATCGTCGCCCAAATGAAATATATAATCAAATTGAGGAAATTGCTCAAACCGATTTTCAATGGCACACTCCCCGAGGTAATAAATCTATTGCCCCGGGCGCCCATAAGGTTGATGAAAGCACCTCTTTACAAGCCCAAATCGAGGCCCTCTCTTCGAAAATCAAAAAGCTAGAAATGACAAAAACGGCCTCGGTTATGGCTTGTGAAGGATGTGGTGGGCCACATGAAAATTGGAGTTGTATGAAAGAAGTAGATGACCAAACAGAAACGGTAAACTACAATGATAATAGACCTAGGCCGTCGGGTCCACCAACGGGTACCTACAACCAAGGATGGCGTAACCACCCTAATCTTGGTTGGAGAGATCCCGACAATAGTAGTAACCAACAAAACCAACGAACTAACTTTCAACAACACAAAATTTTTCTCAACAACAAGGTGGAAGAGAAAGGCTTGAAGATATTGTATCTCGCCTCATCTCCGACACCGAAAAGAAAAACTCGGATCGATTTCAACAATTGGAATCGAATTTTAGAAATCAACAAGCTAGCATTCAAAACATGGAAAAACAATTAAATCAAATAGCTCAAAATTTCTCCGAGAGACCACAAGGCGCGTTACCTAGCAATACCGAAACCAACCCAAAAGCTCAAGTCCATCTCATCACATTGAGAAATCAAACCGTGGGTCCCGAGGAGGCTCCATTACCGCCAGATGAAGGAAGCCAGTCTAGCCAAACCACGACTCCACCCGCACCCCAATCCGAAAAGGCTTCTTTACCAAATCAAGAGCCCACCAAGACTCCTCCAATTCCATACCCCGGTAGGTTAAATCGTCAAAAGACCGATGAGCAATTCGCAAAGTTCGAAAATTTACTAAAACAATTGCATGTTAATATTCCTTTTATTGAGGTCCTAACCCAAATGCCTAAATATGCAAAATTCATGAGGGATTTCCTCACTCACAAAAGGAAAATTGAATCATTGCAATTAGATAACTTAGGCGAAGAATGCTCCGCTTTTAGTAATCAACAAACTCCCACAAAAGAAAATTGATCCCGGAAGCTTCACAATTCCTTGCTCGATCGGGGACTCCCCCGTTCGTAATGCATTAGCCGATCTTGGGGCTAGCATTAACCTCATGCCCACATCGATGTTCAAACGACTCGGCCTAGGAGCAACAAGCCCTACAAAGATGAGCATACAACTCGCCGACAGATCCGTCAAATTTCCACAAGGTGTCGCTGAGAATCTATTGGTCAAGGTTGACAACTTCGTTTTCCCAACCGAATTTGTCATCCTAGACATGGAAGAAGACACCGATGTCCCTCTCATCCTCGGGAGGCCATTTCTAGCCACTGCCCAAGCAGTGGTGGATATGAATGACGGAACGTTAACATTGAAGTTTGGGGATAAGGAAGTGAAATATGAATGTGGAAAGAGAGTAGAGGACGAAGACCTGGTCAACTACATGAAGGTCATAGACTCAAGTTTGGATGACGCTCTCCGACGGTGTAACATGGGAAGCGATACATCCCACTTGGGTAACATATGACCAGGCTTTGGGTCTAGCCAAGGACCCTTATAAACGTGGCGCACCACGGAGGCATTCCGCGGAACTATCATTAGTTTAGTTTAGATTAATTTTCATGTTTTCTAGTTAGTTTTAATTTTCAGGAATAAAACACACTTGAGATGACAAAGGATACAAGGGAAACTTGAACCAGCACCCCATGCAGGAAAACAGAGCCGTCCGATGATTTTCTTCGTTTACAGTAAGCTCGGCACGGGCCGTGTCCGCCCAACACGGCCCCGTGCTGCACAGTCTGCAGAAAAGACCCAGTTCAGGTAACTGGACACGGGCCGTGTTCACCCAACACGCCCCCGTGTCCAGGCTTCTGTTTCCCTTAATTTAATTTTGTTACTGGCACTTGAACACGGGGCCGTGCCCGGACAACACGGGGCCGTGTTCAGCGCCCAGTAACACAAAATTTTTGCTTAAATCACACCTTTTACACATTCAATCAACCTAAAAACTTATTTTTGGGACACATTGAGGACAATGTGTAATCTAAGTGTGGGGGGGATGCTAAAACCTTGAATCTTGCAAGTCCTAAATACAAGCCTTACACAAAACTCTATTGGAACCGCTAATCACCCCAAATTTTTTCAAAAAAAAATTTCATTTTTTTTTACTTACTTGTCTAGGTTTAACTCGGGAATTTCAAGTTCTAAAAAAAGGTTATATTTTTACGAATTTACAACCGATAGCGTCGTGATAAAAAGAACCAACATAAGAAAATTATGAAAAGGCATGACAAGCTTAGTTAAAATTTAATTATATATACTTGATCACATAAAAATCCATTCCCACAAAAGTGAGTTTTGAGCCTTTATTGAGCATACAAATACATATCTTTAAACTAAATGCTCATTTTTCGTTTCTTGTATGAATAGCCGCTTGGTTCTTACGACTCTAGAACTTGCCATGACGATACATTCCCGGTCCTTACCAACTTAAACCTGAGTAAGTAAATGATGGAGGCATTAGGACTAACCCTTTTTATTTCTACACCATTATTTTTCTTTTTTTTTTACCACCTACCCAAAATCCCCCTAGATAGCCCCTTTGAGCCTAAACCTTTTCATTTCATAACCCAAACCAAACACCCTTTTACCCACCAAAACCTTTTTCATTTTTTAACCCTTTGTTTTAGTAACTAGCTCGGTTTTTCGTATGACTTTTCAAAATATATATATAGTTGATTATGAAGCAAAAGCAAAATAAACAAACAAGTTTATCAAAAATGACTTTGTTTGAAAAATAGCTTCATAAAAAAATAAAAGTTGAAAAATCGAAAGTCTTACGAAAACCGATACTTGTTACGCATTTTTGCCCTTTTTCTACTAACCACTAACCACTAACCCAACCACCTACCTTTAACCCAAGCCTAACCCTTCACCCAAAAAGTCCTCTTGATATTTACAAAGGTATATAAGTTAAAAAGGAGGAGGATTGATTGCTTGGCAAGCCTATGGTAGGAGTAAGTTCCATGCCGCTCTCGAGTGATCCACTAAAATACATTTTCGGCCGAGTGTTGAGTGATCCCCATGAGGTATGTGAACTTGTATATAAATAGAATTTTAAAGAGGCACGTTATGCCCTAATAAGTAATTTATCTTATGAAAAGTTTTAAATAAATCATGACGAATAGGATTGTAAATAAATAAAAATAAAACTAAATAAAGAATCTTGGAAATCCCGACACTCTATGACAAGCCCAAAAACCTTCTTCTCTACCCATTCCATTTGGGTGTGTAAAGCCACATTATAAAGAGTTTTGCTTGAGGACAAGCAAAGATTCAAGTGTGGGGGTATTTGATGTGTGCAAAATGCAACATATAAATTACATCAATTGTGGCATAAAACTAACCCTTTTTTAGTACTAATGTTGGAAAAAATGTGCTTTTGTCTTCCTGTTTTATTTTCAGAATTAAATGAGCTCAAATTAACAAAAGAAGCAAAAAGACATCAAAATCTAACATAAATACAAGAAAAGGAACAAGACGTGACATGCCCGACCCCACGACAGCATCTTCCCAAGCAAAACAAGAAGACAGAAGACTGAACACGCCCCGTGCTCAGGCAGCACGGGGGCGTGCCCAAGTGTCAGCAGAAAAGACAAAGTGGTAGAAGCTTCTATTGCCCACCACGGGAGCGTGCTCAGCGGACACGGGGCCGTGGTCAACTATAAGATTCGCACAATCCAGGCAAATCTTCATAGTACAAAGATTCTTCTGCACACGGGGTCGTGCTCAGCGGACATGGGGGCGTGGTCAACTAATAAGACAAGCTGCATTAAATGAAGAAAGAGAAGGATGTGGACACGGGGCCGTGCCCGAGCTTCTGTTCAGCCTACAAATAGGAGTGCTTGGCTCAAGCTCAAACCATCCCTTGGCACACCACCTCTCTCACACTTCACCCACCACCCACCACCACCATAACACCATCATCCACCACCATCATCCATTGTCCATCATAGAGTGTGTGAGTCGTCTCGGGATCCAAGATTGATCGTAAGAGTTCTTGACAATCAAGGACATGTTTGCCTAAGTCTCTTACATCACTTGGTGAAGACAAGTGTCTAGTGTAATACTTTTTATTTCTAATCTTTTTGCACTTTTTATTTGGTTTTGTATTAATGACTTTAATAACTAGTTTCTTATGTTGAAGGTGATTCTTCCTTATCGTTTGTCCGTGGTGTCTTGACATTATTTTACTGTCTATATAAAATAAAAGATTTTCACCATTCATATCTCCACGGTCTATATGGAGGTATGTTGGCTACCTGGTCGGGGGTTAAGGGAACGGTTTGGTAAGAGTCTTGCCATTGTTCAGCGTTTAGAGGTCCTGCAATGGACCTGGGTCAAATTTAGTAGGACATCCTTCAATACTTAACGGTATTGGATGGCGGGGGTCCAAACTCTTTGATCCCCTCATAAGTTAACTACTATTAATACTATAACCCGGCTATTTAGGAATGTATCCCTGCTGACTCAGACTACTTATTCGAGGGTAACGTCACCTCCAAAAGAGGGGCCTACCATAATTTGCATTAATAACTTAATTAATTATCTTTCAATAATCCGACCCTTTAGGATTGTATCCTTGCTGACTCAAACTACTGGGTTGAGGGTAACGTCACCTTCAAAAGGGCGGCCTACTACAGTAACTAAGATAATCTCTTAAATAAGTGCAAAAGTGCAGAAATAATCAAAGGTTACACTATACACGAGTCGGAACCAAGTGATTCATCTTGTCTATCTGTTTTTTTTCTTTTTATTTTCAGCATTTTAGTTAGTTTTTATTTTCTTAGTTTAAAACCATTTTTCTAAACTTTTTGATTTGATTAGACGTTGAGGATAAACCGGTACTAAAAGCTCTTATGTCCTTGGACGACCTCGGTATCTTACCAACACTATACTACGCTCACGATGGGTGCACTTGCCCATATGTGTGTTTAGTGTTAGTAAATATCGTGTTTTATAAATTTAAAACTTGGCTAAAAAGTGTTAAAAAAGGCTTAAAATATACACCTAATATATATAACACCTAACGCGCATCAGGCTCGCCATGAGGTGTTCTGATAACTAATTGCTTCTTAGCACAAATGATCTGGGCTTGGTTGCGAGACAGCCAATCCATGCCCACTACTATATCGAAACCGGCTAATTTCAAAGGAAGTAAGGATAACGGAAAAGAGTGGTTCCTAATGGATATAACACATCAATCTAACACGGTTGACGCGGTTTCTATGGTTCCATCGGCTAATTCAACCTCATATTTCACAATTAAGGTTTTAACAGGTAAATTCAGCAACTTACAAAACTTATTATCTACGAATGACTTATCAGCTCCTGAATCGAATAGCACTCTTGCATAAACATCATTTATGAGAAAGGTACCTGTTATCACGTTATCATCCTGCACTGCCTCCTTAGCATCCATTCTGAAGACCCTTGCATTGGTCTTTTTACCATCTTCTGGTTTCTTGGCATACTTTGGGCAGTTCGACTTGATGTGCCCTTTCTCATTGCAGCTATAGCATGTAGCGACCTTGATTTTCTTACAGTCTAAGGTCTTGTGCTCAGAAGACTTGCAGATTCCACATGTCCTTGGCTGTGATTGGGATTTCAACTCATATCTGCACTTCCCTAAGTGCTGTTTCTTACAGATCATACAATTGGGTTTATCACCCGATTGACGACCATCTTTCTTAGATCCAGAACCCTTCTTGTGGTCATTGTTTCCCCTATGTCTCTTATCCGATCGTCGTGAGCTATCATCCTCACGCTTCCTTTTCTCAGCATCAGTGTTTCTCAGCGATCTCTGCCTGACCGCGTCCAGAGTAAGAGATAATGCTATATCAGCTGCAGACCGAAAGGTAGCTGGTCTAGAGGCTTTCACACTGGCCTTAACTTCTGGGGCTAAACCCCCGATGAATCGAGCTATCCTCTTGGGTTCCGGTGTCACAAGATAAGGAACCAACCTTGACATGGTGTTGAAGCTTGTAAGGTAGGCTTGACAATCCAGGTTTTTCATAACCAGAGACAAGAAATCAGCTTCAATCTTCTCAACCTCATGCTAAGGGCAGTAGTTTTCCCTGATCAATGACACAAACTGTTCCCAAGTCATATTCTACAATGGGATTTTCCCTGTAGCTTGGATCAAAGACCTCCACCAAGCTAATGCCTCACCCTTGAATGACTGAGACACGAATTTCACCACATCCTTATTAGCGCAACCACTGATATCCACCATAGTGTCCATTTCATCCAACCATGTCATGCAGTCTATAGCTCCTTTTTCCCCAGTGAAATCCCTGGGTTTGCATGAAACAAAATACTTATAGGAGCAACCCTTATCACGGGGTTCCTGATTCGGTACGATCCTTTGAGATGGAACACTCCTTTGGTTTGATGAGTGATGTGAATTACTGTTGTGAGCAGTGTGAGTTTTAGAGGGTGGTTTAGAGTGTGGTACATATTGGGTCCTTTCATGGGTACCACTGGATTCATGGAACTGTCTCTCCAAAGCTCGAGTAATGGCATTGTGTTGGTGCACTTATGTCTGCACTTTGTCTGTATTCGATCACGATGTAAAACGATGTCTTATTAGTCTTGTAAGTTTGACCAAGTCAACCATCCTCCTGGTTTGACTTGGCCAAACAGTCAATTAAATGGTTGTAATATGTTTGGTTCGAAGGATGTGTCTCGAAGGATCACTTATATCCTTCGATGATGTTTAGCTCGACAGATGGCCCTTCGATAGATGGACCACGAAAGATCACATCTTTCGTGGTAAATGCCAATCCTTCGAGCTGTTTCTGGTCGAAAGATGATCTTTCGATCAGACAGCATGATCCTTCGACCGGACCTGCTGTGTTCGGGTATAAATACCCATGTGTTGTGTTCATTCGAGAGTTAGACAGAAAGGTTGGAAGAGTTAGACACTCAGACAGATTAGAAACACACACACACACACTTAGAGAGAGTTTGCAAAGCTGATTTGTAAACCTTGTGCTTGTAACCGGACCTTTCATACGTTTAATACAAGTGGTGTTAATCGTTGAATATTGCGTGTCGTGCTTTTACGTGTTCTATCTCGGTTTGCTATCTCGGTTGGATTCCGCACAACCGGGTTGGTTTGTATACAAGGATTAGGCGACTAGATCCTCCCCTAGCCGGACCTACAAGTGGTATCAGAGCCTTGGCTCTTCTCGTTGTTAAAACCGAGTGTTTTCGGGTGTTTTCCGGGTGTTTGAAGTTGATATTTTTCTGAAAATCTTGTTACTTTGCCTTGTGTTTGACTTAAAACCTTGTTATTCTTCATGTCTACATGTTAGTTGTTGGTTTTTGTTAAACATTTTAGCAAAATCTTGTGTTTGGAAGTTTATATTTTTCAGAAAATTTGTAAGTGTTCTTGTTATCTTCTTAGTGTTCTTCATAGTTTGACACATTTGATCTTAAAAATTTGAATTACCAAGTGTTTGTGTGTTGGAAGTTGTATCTTGATTAAAATATTGGACATTACCCGGTTGGTGAAACCTGCATGTTCAGAAGATATGGTCTGACCATACTTTCTGCCGAAAGTTTCTACCAACCCGTCAACTTTTTCATCAACTTGTCACCCATTGTCAACTGTGTCAGAGCAATTCGAAAGATATCCTTCGAACTCGAAAGATATCCTTCGAAATCGAAAGATCATCTTTCGATCAGTGGAGGTTCGATAGATCATCATCCTTCGAACCAAGGAATCATTTCGAAACATTCATCTTTCGGTCTACTGTTCATTTTCGAAAGACAAGGATCCTTCGACTGGGGAGTCTTTCGAAAACATTGTTCGAAACTCAACAAGTGATCTTTCGATCCCTGTTGATCTTTCGAACAGGCGTTGATCTTTCGATCCTTAGTCTGTTTGTGTTTAACAGTTTGTGTTGTTCAAGTCTTTCGAACAGGGATCCTTCGGCTGGTATTATTATTCTTGATCAAAAATGAATCCAAGGTGGAATACTCTTGTAAATACAGATATGTATTTTGGTGCTCCGTCATCTTCAGCATCAGTATCTTCTCAGGCTAATGCCATGTCTACCGGTCAATGGGCGTTTGTATCAAACCAAACTCCAAGTATTCAAAGCATTCTCTTAAGTGAGAGTGAAACGGGAAGTTTAAATCGGCCTCCCAAGTTGATGCATTTATATGAATATCCAGGATGGATTGACAGATTTCATACATACGTTCTTGGTCAGAATACAGAGTTGTGGTTGCGGTTTATTACAGATTTTGATCAAACTATAGAGGTTGCTGCATCATCTGCTGCTACGTTTGCAGATCTTACAGAAGATCAGAAGAAGGTTTATGATTTGGAAAAGAAGGCATACGCCATTCTTACTCAGGCGTTAAGTAAAGACATTTATCATCAGTTTGTCAATTACAAGACAACGAAAAAGTTATGGGACGCATTGAAGACAAGGGGCGTAGGAAATGAAGCGACACGTCAATTAAGAAAAGAACTGCTAAAGAAAGAGTTTGATGGTTTTACTTGTATGGAAAATGAGTCTCTAGGAGACTTGACGAGTCGATTTAATCATCTGCTGACTGAATTGTCAAACTTTGAGGTTGTTACAACTGCAGCAGAGATTGTGAAAAAGTTTGCAGATGCGTTGCCACCTCAGTGGAATACATTCTTGGAAATCATGAAGTACAATGGTACTTTAGCTACAACGAGTTTCAATGACTTTGTTCAAATCCTGGAAAACAAGAATCAGGAAGAAACTCTGAAGGCTAAGAGAATTCCCGTGCCTCAAAATCCTGAAATGTATTTTGGAACTTCTAGCACTTCTACAAAACCGTCTTCACACGCTCCAATTCAAACAGCCTTTGTGACTAGCACAGACATGTATGGCAATACTATTCAAGTTCCGGTGCCTCCAAAGACAGACATGTATGGAAATCCGCTTGAACCAGTTCCTCAACAGCAAAGCCAACGACCTCTCAGGCCAACTGATATGTTTGGAAACCCATTACCTGTTCGATCTACCGAAACAACAGACATGTATGGGAATCCTCTTCCTCCTCAATCTACCGTACCAAGAGACATGTATGGGAATCCACTTCCTCCTCAACAGCAAGCATGTTATGGAAGTACATCATCTGCTAGTCAGCAATCTAATCCAAATACAGTACGGCTCGACACTTCAAGCTTCTCAAAAGTTAGTGTGGAAGTAGCTAAGGAGCACATGGAGCTGCTAAACACTTTGGTGAGCGCATACTGTGGTTTAGTAGAAGGTCAGATTGGCAACATTAATCTGACTCAAGAAGACTATCAGCAGATAGACAAGGAAGAGATGGAGATGATGGATATTAAGTGGGCCTTTGCCAGTGCTGTTAGGCGAGCAAAGGATTTTATGGAGAGAACGGGTCGAACCAGCTTGGAAAGCAAGAAAGACACCAAGTATGGGTTTGATAAGCAAGCTGTTAAATGCTTCAACTGTGGTGAGCGCGGCCATTTCAAGCGTGAATGTACAAGGCCATCTCAACATGGGAACCAGAATCCCTTCAGAGGTCAAGGCAACCAGCAGAACCAGAACAGGAACAATGTTCGCACATTGGTGCCTGTCAACAATCAGACTCAGGCAGGACCATCAAATGCCAATCAGGCACTAGTGGTTCAGGTAGACGAAGGTTGTGATTGGTCAATCCAGTTGGGAAACGATGCACCAGATGGAACCGCTTGTTTTGCTGAAGTGGTTAATGATCTTAAACACGCCAGTGGTGGAGAATCTTCCACCAATGGTGATGTATCTTCTGAGGATGAAGACTCTTCTGGTTACAGTGGAAGTTCAGATGAAGAGTCCTCGATTTCAGGCAATGCTCAGGGAGATGACACGTCAAGTGCGTCAATCGATGCAGATATTGATGAACTTTTAGAAGACACTGCAGCAGGAAATCACAGGAGATCTATTTTGGTGGATCAAGCTGCTTATTCTTCGTCTTCTCTCCATTCAGCCTTTATGGCTAATGTCGACAGTTCATCAAGTCAGGTATGTGTCGATGAACCTACTTCTGTTAGCTGTGATAATTGTGATAGTTTGAATGTTAAGTGTGCTGATTTAGAGACAAGCATGTCTGAGTTGCAAGGCAAACATGATGCTTTACAAGCTAGTTTGTTTGACTTGCAAGACAAACATGCTTCATTGAATGATAAGTGGTGCGAATTGCAAAGCGAACACGAGGCTTTGCAAGAAAAGTATGATGTGACATCCATCCACAACCTGAAGTTAACCGTGGATCTTTCGAAGTGCACTGAAGCCAACATGTTTTATGAAAACCATGAAAAGGATTTTAAATCAATGATTGAGAAATTAAAGAAAGATAAAACAGAGCTGACAAAGATGGTTTCCAGAAAACAAACTGACATTAATCTGTATATAACTCGCTTAGAGGTAATGCAAAAGGAAATGGCTTGTGTGAAAACTGAAAGTGAGGCGATCCAGCTTAAGCTAGACAGTTATTTGAGTTCTAGCTATGTGTTGGATCACATCATTGACGTTCAGAAAGAGAAACGGGATGTCACATGCATAGGATACAAGAAATGTCCACCACCTGTGAGACATAATTATGATGCCATGCCTGACGAGGAGGATAGAACTTTCTTTGAACCATCTGTTCCTCTAGATGTCAATGAATTTGCAGCAGGACTAGGATACAAGAATGAAGTATCATCCGATTCAGATGTGTCAGCAGATACATTTGTAACTGCTGAACAGAATCAGGATCCTCCAGTTATTGTTGAGGATGCTGATTCTTCTGATGATGAGTCTGATGATACTGATTCAGCAAAGTCTGATGCGGTGGTCAAGGAAGAGGACATACCTCTCGAGAATCATATTCTCTGTGATCCTCCTGTCAAACCCGCTAAGACTATTGCAGTCGAGTCCTCATCTGCAAAAGAGTCAGAGAGTGTGGATTTGCTGTACACTCTTGTTGGTGATGAGAAAATTTATTCTGACAAAGATTTTCCTATTAAGAACGTTAATCAATCATTAATCAGTAAAGTCTTTGAAAATTCAACAAGTAAGTTTTTGGGAAAGACAGGATCACGTGTTACAGTAACACGGTGCCCTCCTATCCCAAAGGCTGAAGTTAGAAAACAATTTGGGAACAAGAAATTACCAACAGGGAAAACCCAGCAAAATCATAACAAATCCAAAGGTAAGACACCGGCTCAAGATCAAAAGAAGCCGAATCAGAAGAAGAAGCAGAATGTGAACTTTGTGAAGTCGAAGGGAACGGACCAAATTACAAAGTTTGAAAATCAATCTAATTTAGATTTTGTCCAAAAAGCAACTGTGATGAAAAGGAATGAACCAAGTTGTTCAAAACCTAGTACCTCGGGATCACAAAGTACATCATCGACAAGACGACCACATGATACTTCGGGGTTTGTTGAACGAAGATCATGTTTTGAATGTGGAACAATCGGGCATATTGTTCGAAACTGCCCGTATCTTCATAAACAAAAAGGCATAGTTGATGATCCCCGAGACCGGACTGACCGCAAGCGATCTGTTTCTGTAAAACAAGATCCCCGACTTATAAAAGAAAGGGAAAAGAAACAGAAACGCCAACAGGTCAAGAAACTTGAAAAGGCGATTAAAACTGATGTGGTTCAAAAACAATCTGTTTCAGTTAAACCAGAAAATTCAAAGTTTTCAAAAACTTCAAACAATCAAACTGGTAAAACTCAACAGACATGGAAACCAAAATCGGTTAACGAATCGGGGGGATCATTACAATTTTCAAATCATCAAAGAATAGAAGTCATTGTTGTTGATGAAAATGGAAGACCCAAGACCACAATGGCTTGGGTCCCCATCTCCAACTAATCAATTTCTTTCATGTGCAGGGTGTTCCAGGAGGAACTATCAGTAGTCATTGGATTGTTGATAGTGGGGCATCCAGGCACATGACGGGCGACATGAAGCTTCTCTACGACGTCAAATCTATTAGAGGAGGTTATGTTGCTTTTGCTGGAGACAAGGGCGGATATATAACGGGTGAAGGAATGATTTCCAACGGGGTTGTTAGCTTTGATAAGATCAACTTCGTGCAACAACTTGATCACAATCTTCTTAGCGTTTCTCAAATTTGTGACAAGCAGTTCTCAGTACACTTTGATGCTAATGGATGTTATGTGCTGAAACCCGGCTTCAAAATTCCAAAAGAATGGATTCTCTTGTCTGCTCCAAGGATAAATGATTTGTACGTCCTTGATATGAGCCAAGCTATAACAACGTCTGCACAAGCAACTTGTTTCGTTTCCAAAGCCACAGAAAAAGACACGATCTCTTGGCACAGACGAATGGGTCACATTCACTTACGCAAAATGAATTATTTGGTGTCAAAAGAATTGGTGAATGGTGTTCCTCTTAAAAATTTCCATCTTCAAGACGTCCGTGTTTCGTGCCAAAAAGGAAAACAAACGAAGAAACGACATCCTACAAAGAAGATCAACACGGTGGCGGTTCCTCTTGAGCGCTTGCACATGGATTTGTTCGGTCCCGTCAAGCACAAAAGTATTAGGAATGATCAATATTGCCTCGTGATTACTGATGATTATTCAAGATTTTCTTGGGTGGCATTCATGGCACACAAGAGTGAAACCTTCGGTATTATCAAAAACTTGATCATTCAGATTGAGAATCTTTACAACTTGAAGGTTAGGCGGATACGCAGCGACAATGGTACTGAATTCAAAAATCAGGCCATGGCGGAGTTTTGCACTGCAAAAGGTATTCTTCACGAATCTAGTGCAGCTTACACTCCTCAACAGAATGGCGTCGCTGAACGTAAGAACCGCACATTGATCGAGACTGCTAGGACTATGTTGGTAGAGTCGCAGCTACCCATTCCATTCTGGACTGAAGCTGTGTCCTCTGCATGTTATACGTTGAACCGAGTCCTTACAGTCAAAAGGCACAACAAGACCTGCTTTGAGCTTATCAACAAACGGAAACCAGACTTGTCTTATCTTGAACCGTTTGGAGCTCCATGCACCATAATCGATCCTAATGGAAAGTTTGGGGCAAGAGCAATTGAGGGATACTTTCTTGGGTATTCCACCCCGAACTTAAGAGTCTGGAATCTTGAGACTAAAAGGGTCGAGGAATGGTCTGAAGTCAGAGTACAAAGGCACACTTTGCCAGTTAGAAATCCTGGTCAGCCTTGGATGTTTGAGTACGATGACTTTTTCAATTCGATCAATGTTGAAGCAGTTGAAGAAAGTGCTGCAGCAAGGATGTTTTTCGAGAGTGACAATGCAACAGATTCACCGGTGGTTCGTCCAATTCTTGTCAATCCAGAACCATCTTCGGTGAACAATAATGCTCTCGATAATGAGGATTTTCATGATGCAACCGAATTGAACGAATCTTCAGAGGATGATGAATTTCTCGATGCGGATCAAGAAGCTCCAACGACAGCAGTTCATGGTACTTCAGAGGGTACTCCTCCAGTGGACGTCCCTAGAACCGCTGAAACTTCTGCATCATCCTCTTCGCCAATTCCGGGCCTTGAATTGATTGTTGATCTCAATCTCAACAATCTGGGTACAAATATTTCAGTTCAAGATAATCCAGAAACAAGGATTCACAATACCCATCCTCAACAAAACATCATCGGAAATGTGCAGAGTGGCGTTCAAACTAGAAACATGTTGCGAAACAACAACAATGCAGGCTTGTATGCAACTATCCGAGAATCTGGTCAACAAAACGATTGGTCTTTCGCGTGTTATGTCTCACAGGAAGAACCAAGAACTTGGAAAGATGCTTTGAAAGATAGCTCATGGGTTGAAGCGATGCAGGAAGAACTGCAACAATTCCAGAAGCTTGGTGTCTGGAAGCTCGTAGAGAAACCTGCTGGCTACAAGAAGATTGGTACCCGTTGGGTGTTTAAGTGCAAAAAGGATGACCGTGGGATTGTTATCCGGAACAAAGCCAGGCTAGTCGTTCAAGGTTTTCGTCAGATAGAAGGGATCGACTACAACGAAGTGTATGCACCGGTTGCCCGTCTGGAAGCAATTCGGATTTTTCTGGCTTATGCCTCATTCAAAGGTTTCAAGATATACCAGATGGACGTGAAAAGTGCATTTTTACATGGTGTGGTAGAAGAAGAGGTGTACGTCGAACAGCCTCCAGGTTTTGAAGATCCTATCCATCCCGATCGGGTTTGGTTGCTCAACAAAGCTCTCTATGGTCTTCATCAAGCACCGCGAGCTTGGTACGCAACCTTATCTAATTATCTGCTGGAGAATGGATTTCGCAGAGGTCTTATCGATTGCACTCTTTTCATCAAAGAACAAGATGGAGATCTTCTACTGGTACAGGTATACGTTGATGATATTATTTTTGGTTCTACTAATGATGTCTTGTGTAGGAATTTCGAGCGCATAATGCAGGATAAATTCGAGATGAGTGCTATGGGGGAAATGACTTTCTTTTTGGGCCTACAAGTACAACAAACTGAGTCTGGAATATTCATCCATCAGACTAAATATGTTGGTGACATCTTGAGCCGGTTCCAGATGTCTGATGCAACGCCCATCGGTACCCCATTGCCACAAAATCACGGAATTAATCCAGACTTGAAGGGTGAAGCTGTTAGCCCATCGTATTACCGCGCAATGATCGGATCTCTTATGTACCTCACAGCATCAAGACCAGACATAATGTACCCAACGTGCCTGCTTGCCAGATATCAAGTGAACCCGAAGGCCTCACATCTTGCAGCTGTGAAAAGGATTTTTCGTTATTTGAAGGGTTGCCCTGACACCGGTCTGTGGTACCCTAGGGATAATAACTTCGACTTGATAGCTTTCAGTGATTCGGATTTTGGCGGATGTAAAATCGACGGCAAATCCACAACGGCTGGATGTCAGTTTTTGGGAAATCGCCTAGTCACATGGCAGTGCAAGAAGCAGACTTGTGTCGCTACATCAACATGCGAAGCTAAATACATTGCTGCCTCAAGTTGTTGCTCCCAAGTTCTGTGGATCCAACAACAAATGCGAGACTACGGTTTTGAATTCCTAACTACTCCTATTTACGTTGATAATTCTGCTGCATTACAGATCACTAGAAATCCTGTGCAGCATTCAAAGACTAAGCACATCGAAATTAAGTATCACTTCATACGTGATTGCTTTGAGAAAAGGCTAATCGATGTTGCTTATGTTCACACCGATGACCAACGTGCCGACCTTTTTACCAAAGCATTTGACAAATCAAGATTTGACTATTTATTATTGGTAAACGGCATTAAGGTCAAGCAAGAGTAATCCACATCGGAAAATCATTTTTGTAAATACCTTTGTGTTTTAAATTTGTCTTAGTTTATTGATTTTAGGGGGAGTAAATCCAAAATTTGAAAAATTCAAAAACATCGAAAAATTTCAAAAAAAAACACAAAAACAATAGAAAAACAAAAATGAGTTTCCTGGTGAGCAAAAGAGAAAATGATAGTACATCAGTGGTCTATCCAAACCTCTTTAAACCTTAAATGAAAAATCGATAAGCAGCTCTATATAAGATGTATCGGTAGGCTCACAATCATTTTAAAGTGTGCAGGGTGATATAAACTTAAATCGACTGAAGACTGGGTGGGAACCATTCATTGGCATATGGTCTTAGTACCGAAATTTCGTTTGAGAGATTGCCGAGGTTCTGAGATATTCGGTCTTTATGCTGCTTATCATCTGGGTATCATGGTTGTATCTTTTACCTAAAAATTACGGGGACGCAAGTCTAGATCTTCCATGATACTATACATACGTGTACATATTGCATACGACCTCAATAAGTGATAAACAATCACATGTCCAAACAAATAAGTGATAAAATATCACAAATTCTCTGCGGGAGTCAAGTTCGTCTCTTTGCTGTACGAAAGTACTGACCTGTTCACGGACTTGCTCCTGTGCCCTCATGCATCGAAAATCAAGTTCCTCATCAATAAGTGATTACATCACATAGGGCTTGTTTTCAAATCAAAATAAGTGAGAATCTCACATCATATACGGTCAAACAGATGATAATCGGTGTACTCACCGGTAAGATAAACCCTCGTGCATACCTTGATACGGGAATGTGTCGTGATGTGGATGAACACCGGTCGGTAAGTATAAATCATACCCTAACGTATCCCCTCGCCATGATTACATCTGATAAGTTGAGCTTATGTGGACAACAATACCGATAATTGTTATAGGATGCTTATCTTAATGTTAATTAATAGAACAACAAGAGCGTTTTGGCATGACCGTACACTGATATGATTCTTTTACCCTCGAAACTCACAAAAAGAATGTCTGTAAATATTTATTTAATGCTTTAAATTTCTGCATCTTTGTATATATTTATTTACTGCTTTCAGTCTTTACATTTCGAAATATTCAAAAATACCAAAAAGATTTTAGGTGTGTTTTGATATAAACTTTATAAAAGCCAAAAAGATTTTATTTTTATTTTATTTTCGATCGTACGATGCTGGATCTCGAGTCTTCGTTACCTGAAACCTGAACGAAAACCGAAAATGACTAAATCTTCATAAACGGTCGAAATTTGCAAGTTTTGAAAGTTCAAAATCAAAAATTGATAAATTTATTAAACTTTCAAACTGTCGGTCGGTGTTTAATTAAACAATGGTCACACGTGTGTCGGATGTTTATGTTTACTATATTCCAAGCAGGTGTTCTCATTACGCGTTTAGATTTCTTGCATGTGCAGATTCTAAAGGCTAGGAGAACATGTTCGATGCAAAGCTTCGGAATGAAGACGCGACGTGAAGGCGCTCAAAAGACAAAGATGATCGAGTTGCCGCTGACCATCATCAACACCACAAGGATCTCACTTCATAAAGATCAAGACATTCACGAGCATAACTCAAGGGGGAGCTTATGCCAAGGGGGAGTTTGTTGGTACACTTTCTTCTTTCAAGACGTGAAAACTTTGAAGATCCTCCGACATTGAAGACTTGAAGAGACATTAAAGACTTGAAGACACAAGGATCGATGGCGCTACAAGATCGAAGATCGAGACAAAGCAACAGCTGATTGTTGCCAGACAAAGCTACAGCCAAGGGGGAGTTTGTTGGTGCACTTATGTCTGCACTTTGTCTGTATTCGATCACGATGTAAAACGATGTCTTATTAGTCTTGTAAGTTTGACCAAGTCAACCATCCTCCTGGTTTGACTTGGCCAAACAGTCAATTAAATGGTTGTAATATGTTTGGTTCGAAGGATGTGTCTCGAAGGATCACTTATATCCTTCGATGATGTTTAGCTCGACAGATGGCCCTTCGATAGATGGACCACGAAAGATCACATCTTTCGTGGTAAATGCCAATCCTTCGAGCTGTTTCTGGTCGAAAGATGATCTTTCGATCAGACAGCATGATCCTTCGACCGGACCTGCTGTGTTCGGGTATAAATACCCATGTGTTGTGTTCATTCGAGAGTTAGACAGAAAGGTTGGAAGAGTTAGACACTCAGACAGATTAGAAACACACACACACACACTTAGAGAGAGTTTGCAAAGCTGATTTGTAAACCTTGTGCTTGTAACCGGACCTTTCATACGTTTAATACAAGTGGTGTTAATCGTTGAATATTGCGTGTCGTGTTTTTACGTGTTCTATCTCGGTTTGCTATCTCGGTTGGATTCCGCACAACCGGGTTGGTTTGTATACAAGGATTAGGCGACTAGATCCTCCCCTAGCCGGACCTACACATTGTCTATCATTGCCTGCAGTTCTGCACCCGCTACGTTAATTCGGGTATTATCATGATTCTCCCTTGGGTGACTGTTGATCTCATCCGAGTCAGCCATGTAGTTTGCACTGTTACATAATATATTGACAATAATTTATTTGGGAGTTTATTATGGAATTGTCTTTTATGGCAATTCATTAACCATGGTAAACATAGACTATATTTGGTTAATTTGTTAATCATATTTATTTAGGATTTTTATTATAATTTATCCTAATTATAAAACAATAACAGTATTATTAGTGGCACAAAAGGCCTAGTCTCAGGGACATTCTAAATCATAAGCCATGATTTCAGAGAATCAAGGCATTAAGGTTTGAACATAGTTCTTTACCTTTTTCTGACAAGGAGCGTAGACTACTACTGTCTTTTGTCTTATATGACAATGGGTATGGCCCGTAGGCACTACATTACCTATGGATGTTTAATATATGGTCATCTTAATTGATGATTTAAACTCATGATTTATAGATCATCAGGTTAGGATAGGAATCTTTTGAAGATTCCTATTATAAGAATGACGTGTGTGATTTTAACGAATCACGTCTGCCAGGAGTGTTAACATGTTTTTCAGATGTTAACAGGGATTTGAATCTTTTTAAACAGGTCTTACCATCTTGGCCAGGTCTTATAATGACATGCAGGCTAGGTTATACCTTTAAGATTCTTATTTAATATTTAAATAGGCAGATTAATTTTTTTTTTAAGAGGAACGATTTTTAATTTATTTATTTCATGTATAATACATTATGCATATAATGGTAAAATGAAAATTTTAAAACTTAACATTCCATTAAATATTAAAAAGAGTACACATTGCCCTAAACGGGACTTTTAACAGAAATAACTTGCCCACGTAGGGGCTAAACTAATAATACAAGTCCTGGCAGGGACTGATTACTAAGATAGGTGTCCACGCAGGGACTAAAAAGACAAGTCCACGCATGGACTAAGTACATAGATAAATGTCCACGCATGGACTTGTTTGAAATAAGGAAATACAACAATACATAAAGGGATTTAATGATCCCTCTTCTTCTTTCCTTTAAGTAAGCTTGCTAGGCCCTTGAGGAATCCCCGGTTGTTCCTACGTTCTTCTTAAAATTCTCGCTCCACCCTGTTTAGCCTGTGGAGGATTTCCTCCTGTTCTGGTGGGGAAAACCGTGGTGGCTGTGGCTGCTGCTGAATCGGAGGTCGAGCAGGTATTTGATACCCATGAGTTGGATATCCCACTCCCCAGGGGGCTTCATATGGTCCTTCAGGATGAAGGGCGTTATAGTTTGCCGCTACGAGATATGGGTCGGCTTCAGCATAGTTGTAGTGAGTGTGAGCTGGCTGCTCAAAAGGATTATACGCCGTTGAACCAGCGTATGTAGGAATCGGGTTATCAAATCCCGATGGTGGCGGCGGTGGTGCAACTGGTGCAGAATTCACCTCTGAAACTGGGTTTGAAGGCCCACCCATTTGTGGGTCTTCATGCAGTGGCGGATAGTGACTGCCACTTGAGTGATGGGGGGTGCTAAAGTGAAAACCCCCTTCTCGCGCGGATATTCGTGCACCTGTTCTTCTACGCCTTGGTGGTTCTGGAGGTGCTTGATGAACTGGCGGTGGTGGTGGCGGTGGCGTGACTGCCATGAAATGCGAATCCTCTGAGGGATCCTGCTGCTGCTGCTCATGAGTCGATGAATGGTGAGAGGGTGTAAAATACCACTCATACTGGTTGAACCTTGCTTGGTAACTGTCTGGACCACGGTAAGGTGATCCATGGAAAGATGATCCATCAGAGACTTCAATAGGGTGCGTGGGGGTTCCAGTCGGTGGTTCAACAGGGTCGGTGTCCTCATCTATATCCATGGCGTGATCGCCGGAAAAATGATCCTCTGGTCCCAACGGGTTAAAACCCACTGGTTCTTGAATATAGTTTGCCGGGTTAAACCGGCCCTGAAAGGCAGGAGTGGGGTTGCCAAATGAATGGTGCGAAAGGGATCGCTGCAATGGCAAGAAGGAGTGGCGTGAGTCATCGGGCTCATTCTCTGATTGCGGCCCAAAGGAGTGACGATAGGGAGGCGTTGAGTTAATCGAGGCGGATCGCCTAGCGGGCTCTGTATAGGTCCTCCAGTCTCCTTGAGGACCGGCACTCATAGTTGCAGAAGGAGTTCGCCGGTGTGAAGGCCCGGCCTCGTGATCATTGGGGGCGTGGATTGGCCCCTTGCCTCGTCCTCCTCTCCGGAATCTCAGTGGCATGTTTCCTGTCAAACAATTAATAGATACAACAAAGAAATATAAAGGACAAAGTTATAATTAAAACAATTTGGATTAGTCCTAAGTTCTTTGTCTAGACTCGAAGATTTATGAATGTGCAATTGTGTAACTGAGATTAAACACAAAAAAGGCTAGTGTTTAATTCACTCAGTGTTGGCTCTGATACCAACCTGTCACACCACGATATTTCCACGTATTACCGGTGGGCCCGGTGGGGGAGTATCGTGACGTAGTTGATATCGTTATAGTCAAACAACACAATATATAAATGCACAGCGGAAGCAAAAGATAGATTCATTTCAACCAAATAAAATTGTAATCACAAAATAGTTGAAAATAATCCACAGATGGATCAAATAAAAAGAAACTTTGTTCAACTGACTGAAATGCATCCAAGCTTGCGAGACTCTTATTGATGCTAAGGAGAAAGCCAGCCTATTTTGAGTAGTACCTGCACTTAATCTTTTTGGGAAAATACGTCAGTTTACACTGGTAAATACAATCAACTGACTCATTTTGAAAAGGTTTAGAAAGTTGATTTAAATGCACGAGGCACAAACATTTTATAACTTGGGATAATTATTTGAATATAATACTTGTAAACGAATTACATGTTTCTTATGCGTTCAGTAGCCCGGTTCGTGCCGGGTTAAAGATCAATAGACACACCACATTATTTGTTTAGGAACTGACGGGTGTACGCCTACACCCCGTGCTTAGGTCGTGGCCATTTCGTAAAATGATGCCAAGGATATCCGGGACATGGTCATTAACCCCCCAAAGGCATTTAAGCAAACAAAAAATATTTTTAAACGGGTCATCTTGATAATACTTAACCACCAATCGATTAAGGTCGAATGCCCGACCAAGCGGTATTTTAGATACCGTACCCCAAGCCCGTATAAGGGAAAATAAGTTAAAAGTATTTACCTTTGCAAGTAATAATCACAACAAGCAAGTGCACGTAGCTTTTACCGGGTCTCCTATTCTAGAACGAAGGTTTATAATAACCTATTAGAATCCTAACGGGTCTTTAATTAAGCCTAAACTTAGACCGGTTAGTTTTAAAAGGAAGATACGGTTCTAACGCATGATTAAGCGAAGACCGGAATAGAATGTGATTTAGACCCGACAAGTTTGAAGACTTGTATAATATGGGTAAACTAAACACCTTCTGGATTTTGAGATAAAAATGATAAGGTTCGACCCGTTTCGGCTAATTTATGCAAACTAGTTACATAAACCGAACCGAACGCGAATAACGCATAACGGGTAACTGTAAGAGTCACGAACAAGTTTCCTAAGTTAATATGCTTTAAATATGTTGTCATATCAGTAGGATACCTTCCATTATGCCCAAAACGAGTTTAATCTCAATTTAAGCCCCGTAGGGGTATTTTGGTCATTTAAAAGATTATAAAAGAGATTAATTATAATTCTGAGATTCGGGTCTGAATAAATCAGTAAAACAACTTAATTTAATAGGTTATATCAGTTGGTGATAAGTCTTATATGACAAAATGGTTTTAACCCTATACTATGTGTTTAATACGCGTAAAAAGCCGTTTTAAGCGATGTCCGGGTTTAACAGGAAATCTGAGTTTTCTGATCAGGTTATAAAGTTCAAAATACTTCATTTATCATATAAAATCAGTGGCCAAAGATTTGGTATCAATTGGCTATGTAAAACTCATTTTATAAGCATAAGGGTATAATCGGTAATAACCGAATCAAGGCAATAACCTTATGTTATGATTAGTTTAAAAATAATTAAAAATCTTCAAAAATCTTCAAAAATCCCAAAATATTATATTACATCAGTGGGTAAAAGGTTTGGTGTCAAAAGTTGGGTTTAGATAGGCTTTATGCTAATTACACCGTTTAATTAATAAAAAGCTTTCTAATTACGCTATTGAGCATAACTCCTAATCTAGACCTCCAACTGATGTGAAATTTTAGGGACATGTTTATAAATCAGTAAAAAAGATTATTGTCCTCTCACATTTCCAAAAATCTCGTTTTAAGGTCAAATGGGCATTATGGTCAACATTAAGTAATTAACGGAAACGTGTAAACGTGTAAGAGGATTATACTATCATGTAACCCGGTCCTAATGAAACTATAGGCCATTTCTAATTCCATCTAAATCGGGTCAGAACTAAAGTCAAAACAAAAGTCAAAGTTTTGCGACTTTCGGTTCCGAACCGAGCCAAAACAGAAAATTATCGGATCAAACAAGCTTAGACCAGTTCTTATACTAATTACCAAGTTATATGAGTGATAAAATAGGTTACACGTCTTCTACATTGCTAATTAGGTGTTAATTCGAAAATTAAGTTTCTGTTGACTTTTTCGGATTAAGTTTGACCCGACATTTGACCTAGTTAGAGCGGGAATCAGAGGGTGCCCTTTTTAAGGGTTTAATGCCCACATAATTACCAACTTATAACTACCTTTACTTTGACTAATCGCTGGACCATTAGCGATTAATCGTTAAGTCAAACCTTAATTATGACGGTTTGACTTTTAAGCTATAAACTAAGTAAACACGATTAAGGAAGGTTAAGGAAGCTTACCAAAGTCCTAATTGTGACTAGAGATGCTTAGGGACAGCTCTTGTGCTCCAGGAAGTTCCACAAATGAAGTTGTGAATGAATGATCAAAGTTGCAACATTGTGCTCCTTTATATAGTGGGTTTAATCCCACTAGATCATGCCAAAGAAGTCTATACATGTTCCCTGATGTTAACATGTGTCCCTAGTGCCTAAAAACAATTTTGTGCAGCCCATGGTATTGCATACAAGTGATATAAGTCGGTTACAAGGCTGAACAGACACCTGTCAGCGTTTTCTGCATCTGGGCATGCCAGGCGGCCTGCGTAAGGCTATGTCTGGGCTTACGCGGCCCGCGTGAGGCTCGGGCTCAGGTAAACAAGTTTCAATTAATTGCAGTTTTGCCCCCGGTCCTCCTAAAAGTTGTTTTGACTACTTGTTTTGCACTTTGAGCCCTCTAAATTGATTTCCAAGGGTTTCAAGACTTATACCAACTTTGTTAAGTCCTTGGTTAACTTTTGATTACTCGAAAAGTCATAAATTTCATCGTTGACGCTTTTAACCCCTCGTATATGAATTATATCATAACTTTCTCATACGATAACGAAACTTGGTGAAATTTTTATCATGCATTCTAGTGATCATAATTAATCGTTACAAAGCTTCAGGTTTGCCAAAAGGTTACTCAGAGGTATACTTTAAACATGTTGACATATTTAACCCCTGTAGTTTGTAATCTCTCACTTTCTTTCACCATTAGCTTCGTATGATCCATGATTCATTCGTTTAAGGGTATAATCATCATGTAGGGTTATTGTAAAGTACATTTATCCATTGTTGGCATTTTGAACCCTTATATTCACATACTTTTCTTGTTTGTCAACTTTAGTCCCTCTAGAGTATTCTTTCACGCGTTCAAAGCTTATGACACGTGTCAATACATTATTGGACATGAATTTTCGAGGTGTTACAGCTTGATTGGGTCTTCTAACGGTGAGTTAGGGCATAAATCGGAAAGCGATGCTAACGAAGCCGGCGACATGGGACTGCGAGTAAATATCGACGGTATCATTTGGCAGCCGCATTTGCCAATCTCCGGAAAGTAGTGGCTGAAATACCCAATTTTAGGTTACATCTGGTAGTTTTGAGAGTTTTGGAAGGATTCTGAATGTAATTTAGGTGTGATTGTGAAGGAGGTGTGATTGTGAAGCACGTCGATGACTTTGAAGATGGGATGCATTGTATGGTGGGGAGTGGTCGAGTGGACACATATCGTTTTTTTTTTTTTTTTTTTTTGAAAAACCCGCCAAGCCTATGGTACCACCTACCTAAGCACAAAGTTGTTGCTAATTTATAGGTTTTAATAAACCTTTTATCTAAACTTATTGAAAACTTGAAACCCTATTTTTTCTAAGTTAGCTAAAATTTGGACATGCTAAGATATTTTTGGGGATAATTATGTCTAAGTTAGTTAAAGTTGATTCATCGTTTGGTGGTGTATTAGACTTCTTTTGTTTTGATTTATCATTTGATGGTTATATTTAACTACTTATATCCAATGTTTAAGGATAACGATATTTTTATTTTTTATTTTAAAGTTAAATGTTCGTTTGCGTTCTTTTTTATTTGCTTGCGTTCCTTTGTATTCGCTTGCGTTCGTTTATGTTCGAGACCAGTGTTCACGAACTGTTCGTGAACAACTGAATTTACTTAACGAACAAACATGAACATAAACTTATGTTCCGTATACGTTCGTGAACAGTTCACAAACATGTTAAAAGAGAATGGACTTACTTTGTAACTTTAGGGTTCAACTAGAAAGCCTCCTAGTATAATCTTGGTTATAACTCCTGAGCTATTTAATAAAATATATAATGCACTCGTATTAAGTGTAGTAACCCAATTCAACTTTATCCAATACGTCACGAGACAGAACCCCAACGAACTTAGTCAGGCAAAGCCTTGACATGCGTTACGGGGCCGTAGATCAATCGGACAGGGTATCAATGATCAGGGGTTAAAACACTTAAACGAGGCAGTGCTTTATTATTATTATTATTATTATTATTATTATTATTATTATTATTATTATTATTATTATTATTATTATTATGGGTATAATACAAAAGAAAATTTGAATATATTTAGAAAGAGGGGGAAAGTGGCGAGGAGAATCAGAGAAAGACATGAAAGGAATGTAAAATTTTAACTTCCATTTCTTCTACTATTTATAGTTAGATGTAGATCTTGAAAGCCATAGATTCCTTTTTGCCTAAAAATAAGACACATACCCTTTTACATTAATTCTTATGTTCACCTACTACCCTCATTAGTTGCATGCACATGCACATGCACATGCACGTAAGTTATTCTTATGCATTAATTTTCTTTTCAACTATGCACACACACGTATACATGTAATATTAAATGTAGATTTTGATTTTTAATTTACACGTAAATAACAAATTTCAAATTGTAGAGTTTTGATTTTAAATATTATTTTATTATTATATATATTATAATTAATTAAGCTGCTTCACTTATTTGGCCCTTATAACTTCTAAAATATGACGTTTTATAAACAATGAATATGTTATCAGAACGAGAATATTTGTCTCTACATTTGGACCAAGTTTCATTAAAAACGAAGTACGTTCAAATATAATGTATTTTTATAATTTAATTATTAAACGGTTCCTAGGTCCGTTTAGGTACTTTAAATTTCTAACAGTCAACTTACCCGTAGTCTACTCGTTTAATAATATAAGTTTTATATACTTTATTTTAATATAATAGAAATGCCACACATATACAAGTCAATTAATTAGTATACATTCCAACCAAATATATATATAAAATAGTTTTTAAACTATATGGGTTGAATAATTATATTAAAAATAAAACTAGTTACTAGTGGTTAATTAATTTAAACAAACTTATAATTCTTATATGATAAAAACGGAAAGGTTACACCAAGTTAAAAGAGGAATCACTTGAAAGTGAATTTGGAAGTGCAATTACTTTTAGATCCAAATGTATCTCATTGTATTACAGTTTTGGTCCGTTCTTGGCATTATACAGAGCAACATATATTTCGTATAGGGTCGTCAAGCTTACTTTGGGACATATGTTTATTCATGACATTAAAAAAAACTCTCGGAATTAATCTAAGTGTTGCATTTGGCAGTGATGAAACTACCCACATTTTATTCTAATTGATGCAGTTTTGTAATACCCTTATCCGGTTGGGTGGTCCTTTTATATCAAGGTAAGTCCTCATTTGTTATGTTGATTTACATGGCTTGCAGCATGTAGATACATTTAATTAACTTGAACTAATCATTTACTTTCGTTATGATTGTAAGCTTGGACAATACCATATATACTACCTTTTGTATACTGTAATGAACTTGCTAAACTACAGGCACATATCTTAAACTATAACATTTTCAAGAATTTTGATTTTATTGCTTTACAATTTAGAATTCTTACAAGTTACTAAACTGATGTTTGTCAAATGTCAGGGTCTAATACCCCTGTTTTCAATCAAGGATCTCAGTTAGGTGCTCCAATTCAGATTTTTTTTGTAGACATTAGTGCAGAGCCTGTTGCTTCAACATCTTTAGGACAAGTATATAAAGGTTAGATAATTTGTGGTTGTGAAATGAAGTTGTTATTTATTTTGTTGGTTGGAATTGAGAAGTTTTATAACTTTTGCATGCATCTTATTAATGTTAATTTAATAGGCTTTCATGGTTACTTAAAGTGTGCAGCTCATTTGCATACAAGTGTCTTTCTCAGTCAAATAGGTGAACGAGGAGTAAATGGTTATGTAATGAAATGGAACGGAACGGAACGGATGGGTATTGCCAAAATCAAATGTACTAGCGTGGAGAGCTATTGCTGGGAGACTTCCCCCGAGGGTGGAACCGAGCAAAAGAGGTATACAGGTTGGGAACACATTTTGTCCGTCCTGCGGATACATTTCAGAGACAGTGGATCATATTCTGATATGGTGTCTTTCAGCCAGAACTGTGTGGTGGTTAGTGGGTGTGTGGCCGAAAGTCCGTAATCTACATAATTGTTCTACGGTTAAAGAGGTACTAGACAAAGTAGATGACACTAAATGGCTGACGAGGAATACGATAGCGGCGCGCAACATCTTCATGGTAGCTATGGACCAACATAAATGAGAGTTTTCGAGGGAGTCTACAAAACACACAGCAGGATTTCAGAAGAGATAAACCAACAGACTTTTCTTTGGATGAGATACAAAGCAAGAATTAGAAACATTAGTTATGACTTATGAGGAGTGGTATACTCAAGGAGTGAGTATGGTAGATGGTTAGTGGTATCTGTTGTATCATTAATATCCGTATAGCTCCTGGCTAATAGGTGTATATGTCTGTATCTTTGTTGCTATTGAATAAAATTTGACTCCCTTTTCTGATTAAAAAAATATTTGATCCTTATAAGGTTAAAACTGACACAATTGTCTACAGTTGGGCACCTCTGGCTCTACAAGTTGATATACAATGGGCTTTCGGGGGTATGATCTTTTCTCTTGTCTACTACACTGTTGGTTTCTCTGGTAATCAGTGGCGGATCTTGCCCGTTGAACGTGCCAGGGCCGAAAGACACGTGCACTAAAAAAAGCCCGGGCAAGCCTGGGCCAAACATAGTATATATAAAAATTTTCGATCGAAATGCGGAAAATTAGCACTACGGCCGAAAAACTTGCCCGGGCCGTGGCCTTGCCATGGCTCTTCTAAGAACCGCCCCTGCTGGTAATTTAGTTAATTACCAAAACCCTTTGTTTTCTTGAAATCAATCTCATAAAGCATGTATTTTTTTCTTGCTGTTTTTTACCCTAAAGTTTACATTTTCATTTAAAATCTTACCTAAATTGACATAGGTTCTTCAATATTTAGCTTTAAATGAAATGAGTTATTAAAGATCTAGTCCTTTTTAAACAAATAATGTTTTTGTTTATAATACAAAGAATAGAATACTTATGTCATTATACCGTTAAAGTGTCCGTCCACCGGACGGGTATAGAACTAGTTGTTTAAAGTTGGTGGACACGAGGCTCGTATACTTGTGTTTATAAACAATAAGGAGTTGCTAGAATTGGTGAATGACCAACAGGGGCGAAGTATAGTAACTTTTCACTCAGTAGTGTTATATATGTGGTTTTCGTATAGAAATTTTTAGGTATATACGTTTTCGACCCCCGGTTCAATAGAAATTTTTGGGTATATACGTTTTCGACCCCTTTTTGCCACTGATGACCAAGCTTTGTAAACTAATATTGAGAATACAAAACGAAATTTAACCTGAAATAGTATATCTTTATAACTATATGGTGTTCGTGGGTTAAGGGGATTTTTTCTTCGGCTAGGGCCTCGGTCTTGGTTAATGGGGCTCCGACCTTCGAATTTGAGTGCCAAAAAGGTATGCGTCAAGGGGATCCAATCTCCCATTTTCTATTCGTTGTCGTGATGGAAGCCTTCTCGTGTTTGGTCAATAAAGCTAGGAGTGTGGGTATTTTTAAAGGTGTTAATCTTCCTAATAATGGGCCTCCATTGTCGCACATGTTATTTGCCGACGATGCTCTCATTTTAGGCGAATGGTCCAGTGTTAATATCCGGAATATGGTTAGAATTATGAGTTGCTTTTACGTTTGCTCGGGTCTTCATATTAACTTTGGAAAATCGAATCTATTCAGTATGGGAATGAACTTCAGGGAAGTTGAGGAGATGGCGGTGTTAGTGGGGTGCAAGACGGGCGTTTTCCCGTTTAAGTATCTGGGTTTAACTGTGGGGGCTAATATGAATCAGATCAATAATTGGAGAGCGGTTTATGATATTTTTAAGAGGCGGTTATCGCTTTGGAAGGCGTCTTTATTATCGATTGGAGGTAGAGTCACCTTGATTCGGTCCGTTCTAGAGAGTCTTCCTACATATTTCTTTTCCCTCTATAGAGCTCCTGTTAAAGTTGTGGAAGATTTGGAACGGCCAATTAGAAAATTCATGTGGAGATGTTCCAGTGAAGAGAATAAGGTGCACTGGGTAGCTTGGGACAGAGTTGCCTTCCCGAAGAATATGGGTGGGTTGAGTTTGCAAAAGCTTAGAGATGTGAATACGACGCTTCTATCGAAGTGGGGTTGGAGATACAAAACAGATAAGGATAGTTTATGGGTTAAGTAGTTGATGCTCTTCATTCTGGAGGTTCTGAGTGGGAGTTTGTCCCGGCTAAAAAATCTTTCGGGGGTATTTGGTGTAAAATTGTTGGCGTTTTAAATAAGTCGGTGGTGGGCGAGTCCGCGTTCCGCGATTTCTGCAAAGGGGTTATTGGTAGAGGCAACAATATTTTTATTCTGGCTTGATCCTTGGCTCTTCGATGTCCCTCTTAAGTTCAGGTTTCCCAATCTTTTTCGGCTGGAAATGGTGAAAAATTGTAGCGTCCGGGATCGGCTTGAAGGTTAGGGGTTGTGGCTTTGGAGACACGATACTACTTCTGACGCTGGACGATCTGAATGGCATTCCCTATCTCTCGCCCTCGGTTCGGTGGTCCTCTCGAATTGTCCGGATAAATGGAAATGGGTTGGAAATGGGGCTTTGGAGTTTAGCGTTGCAGCGGTCAAAAGGCTTATTGTTTCGAAAGAAGACTTCAGTAACCGGTACGTGTTGGAATGGTGTAAATGGGTTCCGATCAAATGCAATATCTTCATGTGGCAGGCCGAGATGAACAGGATCCTGACAGCCGAGGCTTTGGATCAGAGGGGTGTGTCGGTTACGGAATCTCTTGCGCTCACTGCGGATCCGGTTCTGACTCGGTTGATCACCTCTTCACCGCATGCCCGCTGGCTTTGGGAATATGGGAGAAAATTTCATTTTGATGTCGGGTTCAAAATTTTTATGTGTTCTCGTTCAGGGACCGGTTGGAGCTCCACAATACTGGCTACAGAAGACCGAAGGAAAAAATGGCGTTGCAGGGAATTGTGTATGCTGCCTGTTGGCTGCTTTGGAGGGCGAGAAACAATCTGCATTTCAACGGGAAGAGAAGCTGTGTCGATAGCATCTTTAGCGAAGTTAGATCGGTTAGTTTTCTTTGGTTTAAACATAGATGCAACAAAGGGTCGTTAGAGTGGTCGGATTGGTGTAAATTTGTATTTATGTAGTTTGTTGTTTTGGTTGTTGTCCGTCCCGGTTTTCGGGTTCGATTTCTGTTAATGAAATTAGCATTTAAAAAAAAATACATTCAAGTTGTGTTTAATTGCAGTGAATAAGACTAAAAAAGTGAAGTAACTTTCAGGGGCGGTCCTGAGAATTCGTTTACCCTGTTCGAGCTCCAAAAAACGTGCCTTTATGCCTTAACGAAATTAGGTATTGGGCTCAATAAAGGTCTAAAACTAATGCCAATGGACTAGTAACTAATCTAAAGCATAATAGTTTTGTAAATGGGTCTATGCTGGTGTTTGTATTGGGTATACCTATTAAATTTTTTTTTACGTATACATATCTGTTTTTGGTTAAGTTAGCGCGAATAAATGTAAGTGTGGCTCTTGTGTGAGTGTAATTGCCCGGTCTCGCGCTATGTTCGCGGAGGACCTTGGAGGCATAACTCGAGAGCTCGTAAGTTACTGGAGTGTTTTCGTGCTAATCAGAAGTTTAACATGCATTTGTAACGAAAGTAGTATAGAAAACATGTCGTATGCTTTCATTGACTTGGAAACAGGCGCTTAGGCCAAATGAGTATGCTAATGATAGTGTGATTTCTATGACATGAGAGTATAGGAATCATGTGGAGACGGACTCAAACACGAAAGGCTAACGGGTCAAGAAGAGGCGTGGGAACGGGTGTGAACACGGGTGCATGAGGTAAGTGATTCCGTAATCACTTCTTAGTTGTTTATGTAAATTTATATGTATTTTAACTAAATGTGTTAATTGAGGTCAAATAGGAATGAGTTAAATGAAATCGATGAAGTATTAAACGGATCTTAGCTTCGATCCGAGTAAGGTATATGCGTTAGATTTGAAGTTAAGTGGTAGGATGGGTTAATTATGCAATGAAGTCCTTGGTTGTAAAGGATGGATCAATGTTGACAAAAACGCCCTTGATGGGTATATCGGGCGAACGACCTTAAAATGCCTATGGGAAATAAACTAATCGATTAGAATAATGTTTTGGTCATGTGTGAAAGCGAAGAGTATGGTTTTGTATGTCATAGACCATTAATGCGCAAATACCCATAACGGGTCAAATAATTAGAATATAATAATAAGCCGAATGCATGCAAGTTAAGATTTTTCCTTAGTCCGGATGTGGGATTTTAAGTTCATATGATAGAATGTGAATTTACAAGCATGTAGGAAGAAACGGGAGGTTAAACGGGTAAACGGTTCAAAAGTTACGCGCGTTTTAGTGCGAACGAACAACGAAACGGAGCTGCAGAGAAATGCATGCAGGGCTAGGCGTCGACGACGCCACCTCCCAGCGTCGCCGACGCCGCTTGGAAATCCTGTTTTCCTGTCGACGCCACAATCCCCTAGTTGACGCGGTGCCGACGCCATAAACCGGAAAAATGTTATTTTTGGTCATTTTTAACCCCGACGGGCCCCCGGGCCGTCGCCGACTTCCTCCCCATGTCCAAATACATGAAATTTGCTATTTAAGCTGTTTTATGCACCGTAGGCTTTGGTTTGTTATCCGTGGACTACGACGGACTTTCTAAACGCGATTTTGATCGATCATTAGATGCTTATGAGCTATAAACCAAAGTCTAAGCCCCATGTAAATAACGTATGAGTGTGTAAGAAGTATTCAAGATCTAGTACGCATGTAGATGTATATGTATGCACGAATAAAGATATGTATGTATGTATAAGGACGTGTATGAGTGTATGCATGTATGTAAGTTGTAGGAAAGGTATGTTGGTACGTAGTTGTGTACGGATGTATATTTAAGGGTACGTACGAGTGAATACATGAATGCAATGAGGTAGAGTAGGCATGGACGTATGTGGATGTGTATGAAGGTATGTATAGAGATATGTACGAGCTTATGCATGTATATAAAGATGTAGGAATAGTATGTACGTATGTAGTTGTGTATGTATGTACGTATGAAGGTATGTATGAGCTTATGCAAATATGTAAAGTTGTAGGAAAGGCATGCACGTATGTAGATGTGTATGTGTGTATGTATGTATGTATGTATGTAAATACGTATGTATGTATGGAATAGACACGTTGAGTGTTAATGTTACAAATGGTATACCTCGAGAATGAAAAGCAATGCAGGTACATTATTGAAGCCTCACCAGGAAATGGATATGCAAAGGAAATGCTTAAAGCTTAAAAGATGACGAAGTGTAAAGTGTATGCGAATGAACTTTGTTTCTTAAATGTGTACTAATGTTATGAATGTATGTGGTGAATGCAGGTTGTACGGATGATGAGCGATTATCACAAGGATCAGGGATCGAAGACCGAGTCACTAAAGAGATTGTACGGGGACGTTGAATGTAAAACGTAGTAAACGTAAGCTATGTTTAATTAGTAAGTAAGAGGAAGACGGATTTATGAATAAGAATTATGTTAAAGTTAAATTTTAAATGAGTTAAGGTATTTATAATGAAAGAAATTTTATGGTTCGTGTTTTTCCGCTGCGACTTTTGTCATGTACGATTTAGGGTGTAACAAGTTGGTATCAGAGCCCTGGTTTGAGAGAATCAAGTGTAAGAATGTAAGTGCTTGAACTCAAACCTGTGTGCTCTTGTGATAAGAAACCCGTACAATCCAAGACTCGGTCAAGATCCAAAGGTAAAAGAGAATGTAAGTATGTACTTATGTATACGTATAAAGAAACTGATGGTTTGTATATGCAAGGTAAGTATAAGCGTTTGAAGAGGGAAGATCCGCGAGTGCGGTCAAGTACCGAAACCAAGGCATGAAATAAGATAAAGTTGAACCCAGGTGCGTAAATTTAATATGTCGGTATATGAAATGGTAAAATGCATTAAGGGAAGAAAAATGCTAAATGAAGGACCATGATGGTATAGTAAACATGTTTTGAAAAATGATACACGTGCCGAAACCAAATTCTTCGGATGTAAGGTGACAATTACACGAAGACACGAAACTAGTATGTGGATTGTGTACCTGGCCAGTACACGTGAAGCATATGACGTTCGTGGGACCGTGATAATTGATACAGGTATGTCCGTTAGAATTAAGTAGTAGGTGGACGTGAGGGTGAAGAGAAATGTAAGACTCTCGAGAATGAGAGTATGATATGCTATACTAGAATCCGCGAGACGGATTCGAAGTATGATATGCTATGCTAGAATCCGCGAGACGGATTCGAAATATGATATGCTATACTAGAATCCGCGAGACGGATTCGAAGTATGATATGCTATGCTAGAATCCGCGAGACGGATTCGAAATATGATATGCTATATTAGAATCCGCGAGACGGATTCGAAGTATGATATGCTATGCTAGAATCCGCGAGACGGATTCGGAATATGATATGCTATACTAGAATCCGCGAGACGGATTCGAAGTATGATACGCTATGCTAGAATCCGCGAGACGGATTCGAAACATGATATGCTATACTAGAATCCGCGAGACGGATTCGAAGTATGATATGCTATGCTAGAATCCGCGAGACGGATTCGAAATATGATATGCTATACTAGAATCCGCGAGACGGATTCGAAGTATGATATGCTATGCTAGAATCCGCGAGACGGATTCGAAATATGATATGCTATACTAGAATCCGCGAGACGGATTCGAAGTATGATATGCTATGCTAGAACCTGCGAGACGGATTCGAAACATGAAAGAAGTTAAAGTATGAATGCAATGCTTGAATCCGCTAGACGGATTCAAGGGATGAAAAGCGTATATGCAATGTTTGAATCCGCAAGACGGATTCAAGGAATGAAAGATATGAATGATGCAAATTCCCTGCGGATTTGGTTATGATAAGCGAAAGTTGTAATAAGCTATGCACGTCGACCGGTTCAAGTTGAACAAGTCGAGTGAGGATAAGGTACCATCCGTTTAGAACGAGTGGTCGCGAATGCAATAACGAATGTATGAAGTTCAATCCGTTATATGGATAGAACGGAAGATTTATGTTGAAAGTAATTAACCCGATGTTACCGGGTCGTAAGTGGTATGCTTAAATCTCATTATGAGAGTATATGCTATTACCCAATTAAGTGGGTAATAGAATGCGTGAAAGAAATGAAAGTATATAAACGGATCATATGAAGGTAAGCATTATTATAAGTTTGAATAAGTGTGTATATAGACCTGTTATTAACGGGTCAAAGGAAATGAGAATGTTTTGTGAGAGTATGCCATGGAAAGTATAGACTTGTTAAGAAGAGGAAGCCAAGTGATTGAATAATTATGAAATGAGATAGTATGATTACTTATGATTATGATGTGACTATGAAGTCAAACATAGATGTGTGTGTGTAATATAAATGAGATAGGTTTCGGGGACGAAACCTTAATTAAGGGGGGTAGACTTGTAACACCCCAAAAACCCGAATGTTTATATTCGTTAAAATATTATGATAAGGTACATCTAGAAATAGATAACTAGGCTATTTAACCTACTTAATTGTATGGTTAAAATGATTAAAAGGTAGAATATAGTAGAATGTTTAGCAAAGCAAACAAGGGAACAAACTTGAGGGACCAAAGATGAATAAGGGGGAAAGTTATGTTTTAATTAACAAAACACACACACAAACACACATAGTGTGTTCGTGAAAAGAGCAGGAAGCTCCCATGGAGCCAAGAACCCTAATTTCATCAATTCCCTCAAATTGGAAGGCTAAACGAAGCTCAAATTCATAACCGAACATAGATTAATGATCACCTTCTCGAGGGGATCGTAAGGTATGTCTTAGATTCTAGATTGGTGATGGTGCACGAAATGGGTTTTGTTGTAAATCACGAATTTGTATGAAATTGAGCATGAGAATGTGTTAGATTCATCATTTGGAACATGGATTATGCATGAATTAGGTTAATTTGATGTTTAAGGGTGAAACCCATTTGTTATGGTGAAGAAGATGACATGGGTAAATCATCTATGTTTAAGTTCTTGCTTAATATTGATGTATTTTGAGTTGTATGATGTATTCTTGTTAGAAGAATTGAAAGAAATGTGATACTAGTATGTTTGATGTTATGCATGTATGAATCATGTTGATTAGGAGGAAGAAATTGATGAATTGTGTATGAGATTAGAATGATATGCATGAACTAGTTGTACACTATGCTTACAAGGTAGTACATATATCAAAAGTATGATGAATTATGAAGAACTTTAGATTAGATCACTTGTAAGTGATTAACAAGTAGTTATGAAGTGGGTTTTAGATGATGTAATGTAATTTGATGATTCACTTATGTTAATAATGTTGGAATCATACATGTGTGTGAATGTTTAAAGAAATGGGATAAGAAATGATGAATTGTTGTAGATGAAGTGAATGAAATGTGATGATAACATGTTTGATGTTTAATTTAAATACCCCATGTTGGATTGTAGAAGCATTTGATGAACTATGTATGAATTTAGGAGATTTCGTATGATTAAGTTGTACGTTATGCTTAAAAGGTAGTACGTACATCAAGTGAATGATAAAATGTATATGATGTCGTCCGTATAGTCGATTATGATGTTACGGGAATATGTTGATAAGTCGATAAATATGTATGGTTAATAGTTGACTTTTGAAAGTCAACTAAGTATAAGCAACATGAGTTGACTCGTTGTCGTAAATATAGGTTAATGAGAAGTCATATGGTACATGTAATGTCAATCCGTGTTAAATGTAATGACATGATGAGTTACATGAGTTAAACGTATGCGAACATGATTATATGAGTTATGTTTGTTAGAAATTATTGATGAAAGTTAAGTGTGAAATATGGGATTGATACGATTGTTATCATGTACAAATGAGTATGCTAATGATAGCGTGATTTCTATGACATGAGAGTATAGGAATCATGTGGAGACGGACTCAAACACGAAAGGCTAACGGGTCAAGAAGAGGCGTGGGAACGGGTGTGAACACGGGTGCATGAGGTAAGTGATTCCGTAATCACTTCTTAGTTGTTTATGTAAATTTATATGTATTTTAACTAAATGTGTTAATTGAGGTCAAATAGGAATGAGTTAAATGAAATCGATGAAGTATTAAACGGATCTTAGCTTCGATCCGAGTAAGGTATATGCGTTAGATTTGAAGTTAAGTGGTAGGATGGGTTAGTTATGCAATGAAGTCCTTGGTTGTAAAGGATGGATCAATGTTGACAAAAACGCCCTTGATGGGTATATCGGGCGAACGACCTTAAAATGCCTATGGGAAATAAACTAATCGATTAGAATAATGTTTTGGTCATGTGTGAAAGCGAAGAGTATGGTTTTGTATGTCATAGACCATTAATGCGCAAATACCCATAACGGGTCAAATAATTAGAATATAATAATAAGCCGAATGCATGAAAGTTAAGATTTTTCCTTAGTCCGGATGTGGGATTTTAAGTTCATATGATAGAATGTGAATTTACAAGCATGTAGGAAGAAACGGGAGGTTAAACGGGTAAACGGTTCAAAAGTTACGCGCGTTTTAGTGCGAACGAACAACGAAACGGAGCTGCAGAGAAATGCATGCAGGGCTAGGCGTCGACGACGCCACCTCCCAGCGTCGCCGACGCCGCTTGGAAATCCTGTTTTCCTGTCGACGCCACATTCCCCTGGTTGACGCGGTGCCGACGCCATAAACCGGAAAAATGTTATTTTTGGTCATTTTTAACCCCGACGGGCCCCCGGGCCGTCGCCGACTTCCTCCCCACGTCCAAATACATGAAATTTGCTATTTAAGCTGTTTTATGCACCGTAGGCTTCGGTTTGTTATCCGTGGACTACGACGGACTTTCTAAACGCGATTTTGATCAATCATTAGATGCTTATGAGCTATAAACCAAAGTCTAAGCCCCATGTAAATAACGTATGAGTGTGTAAGAAGTATTCAAGATCTAGTACGCATGTAGATGTGTATGTATGCACGAATAAAGATATGTATGTATGTATAAGGACGTGTATGAGTGTATGCATGTATGTAAGTTGTAGGAAAGGTATGTTGGTACGTAGTTGTGTACGGATGTATATTTAAGGGTACGTACGAGTGAATACATGAATGCAATGAGGTAGAGTAGGCATGTACGTATGTGGATGTGTATGAAGGTATGTATAGAGATATGTACGAGCTTATGCATGTATATAAAGATGTAGGAATAGTATGTACGTATGTAGTTGTGTATGTATGTACGTATGAAGGTATGTATGAGCTTATGCAAATATGTAAAGTTGTAGGAAAGGCATGCACGTATGTAGATGTGTATGTGTGTATGTATGTATGTAAATACGTATGTATGTATGGAATAGACACGTTGAGTGTGTTACTAATGGTATACCTCGAGAATGAAAAGCAATGCAGGTACATTATTGAAGCCTCACCAGGAAATGGATATGCAAAGGAAATGCTTAAAGCTTAAAAGATGACGAAGTGTAAAGTGTATGCGAATGAACTTTGTTTCTTAAATGTGTACTAATGTTATGAATGTATGTGGTGAATGCAGGTTGTACGGATGATGAGCGATTATCACAAGGATCAGGGATCGAAGACCGAGTCACTAAAGAGATTGTACGGGGACGTTGAATGTAAAACGTAGTAAACGTAAGCTATGTTTAATTAGTAAGTAAGAGGAAGACGGATTTATGAATAAGAATTATGTTAAAGTTAAATTTTAAATGAGTTAAGGTATTTATAATGAAAGAAATTTTATGGTTCGTGTTTTTCCGCTGCGACTTTTGTCATGTACGATTTAGGGTGTAACATTAGCATGCAAAACAGAACACCGTTACTCGTTAAGAGGGGAATATGGGGGTTTCCCTCTTAACCGGGCTCCGGCGTGAGAATATGCGACTGCTTTGGGGAGATAATTAAGTATTAAGTGTCAGAGTAGAGGGAATGGAATGTTTAACCTGTGAAGTGAGGTCTCTATTTATAGCCGGAGAGGTGTAAGAGGATATGGGCTGATGGGCCTTGGGCCTGAAGACGACAACATGGAGGATATGCTCCTTGTCTCACTGGTGTCGACCGTTAGTGGCTTCTAGGAGCTTTCTGGAGCTGGCGCAATGTGATTGGAGCCACGTGTCACTGTTGTTGGTCTGTACGCCCTTCTGCCATCAGCAAGTAAGTGGAGATCATGGGGCAGTTGTCTCTGCCTTATGATTGGTGCCATGTAGGCGTCCTTAAGTACTTTTTGTCTCCTGCATGTCAGATGATCGTGGAGCATGATTGAGCAGAGCCAGACGGACATTGATTGGCTCTTTTCTCCTGCCACTTGTACCTTGTGTACTATTTGGATAGGCCTTGCGCCGTAGTCACGCATGATTCTTGCTGAGCACATTACTACTCCGCGCGGGGTAGGGGCTTCCAAATGTTCTTTCAGGATGCTAAGTGTTAGAAAAGGAGTCTGCACTTGCTCAGACCTCGCGCCGGATCATTACATGTGTTTGTAGCCCGCGCGAGGTTGGCAATAAGAAATATGTTGAATAAGGAGTATGGTCCTGCGCGCGTCCTGACTGGAGGGTTGCGCGGCGTTTTTGGGACCATACCCCTTCAATGAGTGTTTGAGTTTGTTTATGGATTGGCATATTGTTGAATCATAGGAGATTCTGGATAATGTTACTTGATATTATTGCTGGACAGAAGCTATAGAGTGATAAATTTGCATTTGTGCTGTGATCTAGTATTATTATTTAAGTATTGGAAGGCTTAAGCATCTTCTTTTATATTTCATATGCTAAAAGATGTTATTATATGTGATTAAGAGACTATTAAATTTTGCTTGCATATACCTGGCACACTGAAGGCGCATAGGTCTTGTGCGGAGCCTAGTTGCAAGGTGCTAAAATAGCGAGGGTTCTTTTAAGCGAGGCGCATCGTATAAAATAGTGGGGTTTTAGACATGTTTTAGGCTTGTTTGCAGCTAGTTTAGGCTGTTTTAGGTTAATTCCAGGCATGTTTAGGGGTTTTAGACATGTTCCAACATGGACGAACTTTGGCCGGAATTTAGCTAGAAACTGTGCATGTATGCCTGAACTGCACGCTTTCCCTGTGCTTCTGCGCCTAGTGCAGTTTTGACAGTATAGGTTATAAATGTTATATTGCTATTCTTGCTTATCAAGGTAATGTTAACTTGTTCAACAATGTTTTTGTGTATCTAAGTGCCACTCTGCCAGTATTCCGTGCTACGTACTATCTGTCACATGTCACTTGACATAAGTTTATATGCAGGAGGAAGTATGTATTCTAATACACATGGTCTTAGTGTTTTTTTCATTAGAAATTGCTAACCTTTTATGAAAGCTCGAAACTTTTTATCCAATTACATACATGGTTCATTCTTCACCGATGAAATTGTGGGGTTCCACATCTGTGTGGCTACTTTTTCTTATACTAATCCTCAAGGCTAAACTTAGAAAGTTAGAATTAGTGCTTGTTGTACTGCCTATGGATTCAAGTTGTAACATACTCCTCGTGAGTTCTTTTTGGCACTTTATATACTATTACTATCAGATTAATCATCGCAACATGTTTGGCACACGTGACAAGCAAAAAATTTACCCCGCCAGAGTACATAATTACACATTTACACCTTAATATCTTTTTGACTTGTTTCTTGTTTCAGAGTAATCCCCTTAGGCACACTTTTCGTTAAAGATCAATAGACACACCACATTATTTGTTTAGGAACTGACGGGTGTACGCCTACACCCCGTGCTTAGGTCGTGGCCATTTCGTAAAATGATGCCAAGGATATCCGGGACATGGTCATTAACCCCCCAAAGGCATTTAAGCAAACAAAAAATATTTTTAAACGGGTCATCTTGATAATACTTAACCACCAATCGATTAAGGTCGAATGCCCGACCAAGCGGTATTTTAGATACCGTACCCCAAGCCCGTATAAGGGAAAATAAGTTAAAAGTATTTACCTTTGCAAGTAATAATCACAACAAGCAAGTGCACGTAGCTTTTACCGGGTCTCCTATTCTAGAACGAAGGTTTATAATAACCTATTAGAATCCTAACGGGTCTTTAATTAAGCCTAAACTTAGACCGGTTAGTTTTAAAAGGAAGATACGGTTCTAACGCATGATTAAGCGAAGACCGGAATAGAATGTGATTTAGACCCGACAAGTTTGAAGACTTGTATAATATGGGTAAACTAAACACCTTCTGGATTTTGAGATAAAAATGATAAGGTTCGACCCGTTTCGGCTAATTTATGCAAACTAGTTACATAAACCGAACCGAACGCGAATAACGCATAACGGGTAACTGTAAGAGTCACGAACAAGTTTCCTAAGTTAATATGCTTTAAATATGTTGTCATATCAGTAGGATACCTTCCATTATGCCCAAAACGAGTTTAATCTCAATTTAAGCCCCGTAGGGGTATTTTGGTCATTTAAAAGATTATAAAAGAGATTAATTATAATTCTGAGATTCGGGTCTGAATAAATCAGTAAAACAACTTAATTTAATAGGTTATATCAGTTGGTGATAAGTCTTATATGACAAAATGGTTTTAACCCTATACTATGTGTTTAATACGCGTAAAAAGCCGTTTTAAGCGATGTCCGGGTTTAACAGGAAATCTGAGTTTTCTGATCAGGTTATAAAGTTCAAAATACTTCATTTATCATATAAAATCAGTGGCCAAAGATTTGGTATCAATTGGCTATGTAAAACTCATTTTATAAGCATAAGGGTATAATCGGTAATAACCGAATCAAGGCAATAACCTTATGTTATGATTAGTTTAAAAATAATTAAAAATCTTCAAAAATCTTCAAAAATCCCAAAATATTATATTACATCAGTGGGTAAAAGGTTTGGTGTCAAAAATTGGGTTTAGATAGGCTTTATGCTAATTACACCGTTTAATTAATAAAAAGCTTTCTAATTACGCTATTGAGCATAACTCCTAATCTAGACCTCCAACTGATGTGAAATTTTAGGGACATGTTTATAAATCAGTAACAAAGATTATTGTCCTCTCACATTTCCAAAAATCTCGTTTTAAGGTCAAATGGGCATTATGGTCAACATTAAGTAATTAACGGAAACGTGTAAACGTGTAAGAGGATTATACTATCATGTAACCCGGTCCTAATGAAACTATAGGCCATTTCTAATTCCATCTAAATCGGGTCAGAACTAAAGTCAAAACAAAAGTCAAAGTTTTGCGACTTTCGGTTCCGAACCGAGCCAAAACAGAAAATTATCGGATCAAACAAGCTTAGACCAGTTCTTATACTAATTACCAAGTTATATGAGTGATAAAATAGGTTACACGTCTTCTACATTGCTAATTAGGTGTTAATTCGAAAATTAAGTTTCTGTTGACTTTTTCGGATTAAGTTTGACCCGACATTTGACCTAGTTAGAGCGGGAATCAGAGGGTGCCCTTTTTAAGGGTTTAATGCCCACATAATTACCAACTTATAACTACCTTTACTTTGACTAATCGCTGGACCATTAGCGATTAATCGTTAAGTCAAACCTTAATTATGACGGTTTGACTTTTAAGCTATAAACTAAGTAAACACGATTAAGGAAGGTTAAGGAAGCTTACCAAAGTCCTAATTGTGACTAGAGATGCTTAGGGACAGCTCTTGTGCTCCAGGAAGTTCCACAAATGAAGTTGTGAATGAATGATCAAAGTTGCAACATTGTGCTCCTTTATATAGTGGGTTTAATCCCACTAGATCATGCCAAAGAAGTCTATACATGTTCCCTGATGTTAACATGTGTCCCTAGTGCCTAAAAACAATTTTGTGCAGCCCATGGTATTGCATACAAGTGATATAAGTCGGTTACAAGGCTGAACAGACACCTGTCAGCGTTTTCTGCATCTGGGCATGCCAGGCGGCCTGCGTAAGGCTATGTCTGGGCTTACGCGGCCCGCGTGAGGCTCGGGCTCAGGTAAACAAGTTTCAATTAATTGCAGTTTTGCCCCCGGTCCTCCTAAAAGTTGTTTTGACTACTTGTTTTGCACTTTGAGCCCTCTAAATTGATTTCCAAGGGTTTCAAGACTTATACCAACTTTGTTAAGTCCTTGGTTAACTTTTGATTACTCGAAAAGTCATAAATTTCATCGTTGACGCTTTTAACCCCTCGTATATGAATTATATCATAACTTTCTCATACGATAACGAAACTTGGTGAAATTTTTATCATGCATTCTAGTGAGCATAATTAATCGTTACAAAGCTTCAGGTTTGCCAAAAGGTTACTCAGAGGTATACTTTAAACATGTTGACACATTTAACCCCTGTAGTTTGTAATCTCTCACTTTCTTTCACCATTAGCTTCGTATGATCCATGATTCATTCGTTTAAGGGTATAATCATCATGTAGGGTTATTGTAAAGTACATTTATCCATTGTTGGCATTTTGAACCCTTATATTCACATACTTTTCTTGTTTGTCAACTTTAGTCCCTCTAGAGTATTCTTTCACGCGTTCAAAGCTTATGACACGTGTCAATACATTATTGGACATGAATTTTCGAGGTGTTACAGCTTGATTGGGTCTTCTAACGGTGAGTTAGGGCATAAATCGGAAAGCGATGCTAACGAAGCCGGCGACATGGGACTGCGAGTAAATATCGACGGTATCATTTGGCAGCCGCATTTGCCAATCTCCGGAAAGTAGTGGCTGAAATACCCAATTTTAGGTTACATCTGGTAGTTTTGAGAGTTTTGGAAGGATTCTGAATGTAATTTAGGTGTGATTGTGAAGGAGGTGTGATTGTGAAGCACGTCGATGACTTTGAAGATGGGATGCATTGTATGGTGGGGAGTGGTCGAGTGGACACATATCGTTTTTTTTTTTTTTTTTTTGAAAAACCCGCCAAGCCTATGGTACCACCTACCTAAGCACAAAGTTGTTGCTAATTTATAGGTTTTAATAAACCTTTTATCTAAACTTATTGAAAACTTGAAACCCTATTTTTTCTAAGTTAGCTAAAATTTGGACATGCTAAGATATTTTTGGGGATAATTATGTCTAAGTTAGTTAAAGTTGATTCATCGTTTGGTGGTGTATTAGACTTCTTTTGTTTTGATTTATCATTTGATGGTTATATTTAACTACTTATATCCAATGTTTAAGGATAACGATATTTTTATTTTTTATTTTAAAGTTAAATGTTCGTTTGCGTTCTTTTTTATTTGCTTGCGTTCCTTTGTATTCGCTTGCGTTCGTTTATGTTCGAGACCAGTGTTCACGAACTGTTCGTGAACAACTGAATTTACTTAACGAACAAACATGAACATAAACTTATGTTCCGTATACGTTCGTGAACAGTTCACAAACATGTTAAAAGAGAATGGACTTACTTTGTAACTTTAGGGTTCAACTAGAAAGCCTCCTAGTATAATCTTGGTTATAACTCCTGAGCTATTTAATAAAATATATAATGCACTCGTATTAAGTGTAGTAACCCAATTCAACTTTATCCAATACGTCACGAGACAGAACCCCAACGAACTTAGTCAGGCAAAGCCTTGACATGCGTTACGGGGCCGTAGATCAATCGGACAGGGTATCAATGATCAGGGGTTAAAACACTTAAACGAGGCAGTGCTTTATTATTATTATTATTATTATTATTATTATTATTATTATTATTATTATTATTATTATTATTATTATGGGTATAATACAAAAGAAAATTTGAATATATTTAGAAAGAGGGGGAAAGTGGCGAGGAGAATCAGAGAAAGACATGAAAGGAATGTAAAATTTTAACTTCCATTTCTTCTACTATTTATAGTTAGATGTAGATCTTGAAAGCCATAGATTCCTTTTTGCCTAAAAATAAGACACATACCCTTTTACATTAATTCTTATGTTCACCTACTACCCTCATTAGTTGCATGCACATGCACATGCACATGCACGTAAGTTATTCTTATGCATTAATTTTCTTTTCAACTATGCACACACACGTATACATGTAATATTAAATGTAGATTTTGATTTTTAATTTACACGTAAATAACAAATTTCAAATTGTAGAGTTTTGATTTTAAATATTATTTTATTATTATATATATTATAATTAATTAAGCTGCTTCACTTATTTGGCCCTTATAACTTCTAAAATATGACGTTTTATAAACAATGAATATGTTATCAGAACGAGAATATTTGTCTCTACATTTGGACCAAGTTTCATTAAAAACGAAGTACGTTCAAATATAATGTATTTTTATAATTTAATTATTAAACGGTTCCTAGGTCCGTTTAGGTACTTTAAATTTCTAACAGTCAACTTACCCGTAGTCTACTCGTTTAATAATATAAGTTTTATATACTTTATTTTAATATAATAGAAATGCCACACATATACAAGTCAATTAATTAGTATACATTCCAACCAAATATATATATAAAATAGTTTTTAAACTATATGGGTTGAATAATTATATTAAAAATAAAACTAGTTACTAGTGGTTAATTAATTTAAACAAACTTATAATTCTTATATGATAAAAACGGAAAGGTTACACCAAGTTAAAAGAGGAATCACTTGAAAGTGAATTTGGAAGTGCAATTACTTTTAGATCCAAATGTATCTCATTGTATTACAGTTTTGGTCCGTTCTTGGCATTATACAGAGCAACATATATTTCGTATAGGGTCGTCAAGCTTACTTTGGGACATATGTTTATTCATGACATTAAAAAAAACTCTCGGAATTAATCTAAGTGTTGCATTTGGCAGTGATGAAACTACCCACATTTTATTCTAATTGATGCAGTTTTGTAATACCCTTATCCGGTTGGGTGGTCCTTTTATATCAAGGTAAGTCCTCATTTGTTATGTTGATTTACATGGCTTGCAGCATGTAGATACATTTAATTAACTTGAACTAATCATTTACTTTCGTTATGATTGTAAGCTTGGACAATACCATATATACTACCTTTTGTATACTGTAATGAACTTGCTAAACTACAGGCACATATCTTAAACTATAACATTTTCAAGAATTTTGATTTTATTGCTTTACAATTTAGAATTCTTACAAGTTACTAAACTGATGTTTGTCAAATGTCAGGGTCTAATACCCCTGTTTTCAATCAAGGATCTCAGTTAGGTGCTCCAATTCAGATTTTTTTTGTAGACATTAGTGCAGAGCCTGTTGCTTCAACATCTTTAGGACAAGTATATAAAGGTTAGATAATTTGTGGTTGTGAAATGAAGTTGTTATTTATTTTGTTGGTTGGAATTGAGAAGTTTTATAACTTTTGCATGCATCTTATTAATGTTAATTTAATAGGCTTTCATGGTTACTTAAAGTGTGCAGCTCATTTGCATACAAGTGTCTTTCTCAGTCAAATAGGTGAACGAGGAGTAAATGGTTATGTAATGAAATGGAACGGAACGGAACGGATGGGTATTGCCAAAATCAAATGTACTAGCGTGGAGAGCTATTGCTGGGAGACTTCCCCCGAGGGTGGAACCGAGCAAAAGAGGTATACAGGTTGGGAACACATTTTGTCCGTCCTGCGGATACATTTCAGAGACAGTGGATCATATTCTGATATGGTGTCTTTCAGCCAGAACTGTGTGGTGGTTAGTGGGTGTGTGGCCGAAAGTCCGTAATCTACATAATTGTTCTACGGTTAAAGAGGTACTAGACAAAGTAGATGACACTAAATGGCTGACGAGGAATACGATAGCGGCGCGCAACATCTTCATGGTAGCTATGGACCAACATAAATGAGAGTTTTCGAGGGAGTCTACAAAACACACAGCAGGATTTCAGAAGAGATAAACCAACAGACTTTTCTTTGGATGAGATACAAAGCAAGAATTAGAAACATTAGTTATGACTTATGAGGAGTGGTATACTCAAGGAGTGAGTATGGTAGATGGTTAGTGGTATCTGTTGTATCATTAATATCCGTATAGCTCCTGGCTAATAGGTGTATATGTCTGTATCTTTGTTGCTATTGAATAAAATTTGACTCCCTTTTCTGATTAAAAAAATATTTGATCCTTATAAGGTTAAAACTGACACAATTGTCTACAGTTGGGCACCTCTGGCTCTACAAGTTGATATACAATGGGCTTTCGGGGGTATGATCTCTTCTCTTGTCTACTACACTGTTGGTTTCTATGGTAATTTAGTTAATTACCAAAACCCTTTGTTTTCTTAAAATCAATCTTATAAAGCATGTATTTTTTTCTTGCTGTTTTTTACCCTAAAGTTTACATTTTCATTTAAAATCTTACATAAATTGACATAGGTTCTTCAATATTTAGCTTTAAATGAATTGAGTTATTAAAGATCTTGTCTTTTTTAAACAAATAATGTTTTGTTTATAATACAGAGAATAGAATACTTATGTCATTATACCGTTAAAGTGCCCGTCCACCAGACGGGTATAGAACTAGTTGTTTAAAGTTGGTGGACATGAGGCTCGTATACTTGTGTTTATAAACAATAAGGAGTTGCTAGAATTGGTGAATGACCAACGGGGGCGAAGTATAAAAGGGGCGGGGAGGGGCGCCTGACCCCCCGAACTTTTCGCTCAGTAGTGTTATATATATGTGGTTTTCGTATAGAAATTTTTGGGTATATACGTTTTCGACCCCTTTTGCCACTGATGACCAAGCCTTGTAAACTGATATTTAGAATACAAAACAAAATTTAACGTGAAACAGTTTATCTTTATAACTATATACATTCAAGTTGTGTTTAATTGCAGTGAATAAAACTAAAAAAGTGAAGTAACTTTAATACTACCTTGATCATATAAAAAAAAAACCAAGAGCAAAAATGTCACGTTTTACCTTGGGTCTTCAAGAACGCACCCCTCGTGACTTGTCGTATACACCCTCAAAAACCATATTATAACACCTTTTGACTCAAGTCACAGCCTCTCACTTTCCTTCCATCACAAACCACTAATAGACATCCACGTACACCACCCATTGGACACCAATCAACCCGTGACCTAACAAACATCCGTCTCTGTCCCTTGATCATAAACGACAGATATCACAAGGCAAAAAAAGAGTAAATTACAAGTTTTGTCCTTTATCTTTACATCAAATTTCAGGCGCTGCCCTTTAGCCAAAAAGTTGACAGGCGGTGTCCTTTATGTTTCCAAATCTTGCAAGTTTTGTCCTTTAGACCAAACCAGGTTAGAATTATCAGTTAAAATGCCTTTTCAGGGACTATTGTGTCAACTAACTTTTGTTTAGGGACTATTATGCAAGTATATAAAAATATTTAAAATAAAAAATATATATAAAAATAAAACAAATTCTGCATTCTCTCTCTAAATTCCCTCTCTCTCTTCTCTCACCTGCCGCCACCTCCCACCACCCACCACCGCAGCAACCCCACCATAACCACCATTACCATCTGCCTCCCCTACACCGGTTTTCACCACCACCCTCTACCCCATCAGGCATCATCTCCAAATCAACTCCAAAAAACCTAAAAATCCCCATACCCCCCCCCCCCCCCCCCACCCCCAAAAGCACAAACACACCTTCGGTCTTTTCCGGTACCTGCATTTCCTTTTCCGGCGCCCTAAAACTACGATTCATCTCCACAATCATCAATATCCAAAACTCCGCAACCACAGATGGTTGTGTTGACAGTGGCAGTGGTAGGTGGGGTGGGGGCTGGTGGCGCCAGTGGTGGTGGTGGATTCAGTCCTTCTCAAACCTCCATCATCATCGTTCTCAAACACCTCCACCATCACCGTCGAATTTGTCGTACTGTCGAAGATGGTCATGGCCGGATATGGTGACTGTGATAGTGGCGGAGATGGTTGTAGCCGGAGACGATGTCTGCAACAATGCTATGTATAAATAACATATACATATACGCATATTATATATATAGATCTCAGTAGCAGTAGGTTTGAAGTGAGATAGAGAAAGAGAAGTGAGGTATCTTCACTGCTAGCACCAACAGGAACACAAATTCTGTTTCTAACTGCAATCTTGTAGCTCAAAAATTGTTTATTTTGGTGGGGAAATGAGATTGAGGGGTTGTAAATGGGTTGGGGTGAGGTGGAGAAGGTGTACAGGGGTAGTGGCAATTGAGATGAAAGTTTTAGTGAAGCCATTTTTGGGATTGAATATGTTGGATTTGAATTTGTATTTTTATGAAATTGATAGGTTGTTCTTCATTTTTCTGAGTTGGGGAACTTTAATCACACCCATTGGCTTGTGTCAGTTTGCAGAGATATTTGAGAGAGAGCATGTGATATAGAGGAGAGAGAACGTGTGAGATAGAGAGAGAGAGAGGGGCAGACTCTTTTTTAATTTTTTTTTTTGAACGGCGATTGACTCCAACAGACGAGAGGATCACACCCACATTGCATGGGTCCCTAGTCCCCCTCGGGCGAGGCATCCGAGGTTGACCATAGGCGCTCCACGAGAAAATTTCCCCCCGGCAACCACTTGACTGCAGTTGCGGCCTCCGCACTCAAGAGCCGGAGTAACCGCTGGGTAATAGAAAACTCGTGTGCGGCTCAAGACTCGAACCCGGGCTATTACGCGCTCAAGGCTCTTATCCATCATTGCCATGACCCCTCGACAAGGATGGGGTCATTTTCCCCCAAATGCAGCGGGTGGGGATCGAACCTGGGTCTCCAAGGAAAACCCAAACTCTTTCCACCACTCCGCCTATAAAGAAGGGAATTAAATGATTTAAGAGAGAATGACCATTTTACCCTCATGTGCCTTGCACATGGGGTATTTTAACTAATAATTCTAACCTGGTTTGGTCTAAAGGACAAAACTTGCAAGATTTGGAAACATAAAAGACACCGCCTGTCAACTTTTGAAGGACCGGTTTTGACTCCGAAACGATTGCGAAATGAACGTGAAACGTGCGGAATCCGTACACGAACGCGACCTAAACACACATGACGTAATATTAACGTGATTCTATTAGAAATCTGAAATCGTACAATCACTTGAATCACTTAGAGACTTTCTCTCTCTAGTTTCTCTCTCTAGAACTAGAGCTCTTCAAATCTCTAAAATGGCAAAAGTCTCAAATAAGAACCCTAATGGTTCTATTTATAGGCCAAGGCTTATAAGGAGAGTTCCCCTTATTTACACAAACGCCACCTTGCCTTTTACTAAAATATAACACTATAAGCACTAAACTTAAACTATTTCTGCTACGATCTTGAGATGACGGAGGCGATAGACATACTGCACTAACAGACTCCCCCTTGGATATTGCCGCAGTCAATCTCAAACATTCAGACTCGTAGCTTCTAGTCTTTCTCTCTTTCTCTAGCTCGAACAGAATCCCCGTGGATCTGTCTTCAGCTTCAGCTCCCCCTTTAGGTAGACTCTTCAGGCTCCCCCTTTCGTCAAGCTTCCGTGCTTTGGGATCGACACCTTGCTTTCCGTATACAAGCTCCCCCTTGCTTTGAGCTCGTCTTCAGACTCCCCCTTAGATTCAGCTTCCGGGATCGTAGTCTGGAATCTCATCTGCAATCACTCAAACATTTATAAGTAACAACATTTTAGACTATCCAGGAATTGTAACCTAGCAATTCCAATCAACTTCTCTAATTCACTCCCCGTATCAACAAACTTCATAGATTTAGCAATATTAATGTTAGACCCTAATTCGTATTTGACAAAAAGTCGCAGCGGAAATACTAACCATAAAATTTCTTTCATTATAAATACCTCAACTTGTTTAAATTTTAACTTTAACATAATTCTTATTCATAAATCCGACATCCTCTTATTTACTAAATAAAACATAGCTTACGTTTACTACATTTTACATTCAACGTCCCCGTACAATCTCTCTAGTGACTCGATCTTCGATCCCTAATCCTTGTGATAATCGCTCATTATCCGTACAACCTGCATTCACCACATACATTCATAATATTAGCACACATTAAAGAAACAAAGTTCATACGCGTACACTTGGTCATCTTTTAAGCTTTAAGCATTTCATCTGCATATCCATTTCCTGGTGAGGCTTCAATAATGTACCTGCATTACTTTTCATTCTCAAGGTACACCATTAATAGTGTTAACCTTCATCGTCTCTAAATCATGCTTACATACGTACTCACATACATATCTACATACGTACATATCTTCCCTACAACCTTACATACGTGCATACACCCTTACATGCCTTTATACATACATACATACATACCCATCTATATACATACAAACCTTTCCTACATCATTACATACATGCATACAATCATACATATCTTTTCACATCCATACATACACATCTACATACATACAAACCTTTCCTACGTCATTGCATACATACATACCCTCGTACATAAATACCTACTCGCATACATCCGTCCCTCCATACATCCATACACACATAAATACGTATACATACTTACGTACCTTTATACTTAATTCGTTACATTTATGCTTGCGTACACGCTCATCGTACCTCATAAACATTCTAAAATGAGCTTAGAATACAATTCGGGACTCCTTGTAGGTTACAAGACTGATTACGGATGAATTCTGCGCATTCCGTTGAACTGGCAGCTGACGCACGACCATGCGTCATAACCGCACGACCGTGCGGCCCATAGGACGTAGGGGACACTGGTCTTGCACGAGCCAGAACACTTGCTTACTCGGAAACGCACGACCGTGCACCCGGGTCGCACGACCGTGCGACACCATCCGTCGGGCCAACTCGCGTAGACAGTAGCTTAAGGCGTCGGGCAAAAATGAAAAATGCAAAGGGCGTCGGCGACGGCCATAGGGGCGTCGGCGACGGCCCCTAGAATCGCCATTTTTGCTGCAGATCCGCTTTGTCGTCCGAAAACGCTAAAACTTGCATAACTTTCAAACCGTTTACCCGTTTAACCTCCCGTTTCTTCCTACACGCTTGTAAATTCATATTCTACCATATGAACCTAAAATCCCACATACGGATTAAGGAAGTTCTTAACTTACATGCATTCGGCTTATTGTCATTCTCTAATTATTTGACCCATTCGTGCATTTATCAACATAATCTGTTTAATTGACCTCAAAACTCATATGAACTTAATAATTTCATTGACGCCTATCATAAAAGATTAAATTCTCGGATGCCTTGCATCCTCTTAACCCATTTCGCTCAAAAGCTTATTTTTGACCCGTTATGGGTATTTGCGCATTAAGTGGCATATGACATACAAAACCATACTCTTCGCTTTCCCATATGACCAAAACATTACACTAATCGAATAACTCGTTTCTAAACTACTTTTAAGATCATTTACCCCAAAATACCCATCATGGGCATTTTGGTCATCTTTAATTCCATCTTTTACGACGAAAGACTTTAACACATATACAATCTCAAACATCATGCTTAATTAATTACAACACTTTATTACTTACTTTAACTAAGAAGTGATTACGGAAATCACTTACCTTATGCGTCCATGCTCGTATCCGATTTCTCGCCTTTTCTTGACCCGTTAGCCTTTCATGCTTGAGTCCGTCTTGACATGATTCCTATACCCTCTTATGATCAAGATCACGATCTTATTAGCATATGCATTCGTACATGATAACAATCGTATCAATCACACATTTCACACTTAACTTCCAATAATCATTTCTAACAACATAACTCATATAATCATGTCCGCATACGTTTAACTCATGTAACTCATCATGTCATTACATTTAACACGGATTGTTATTACATGCACCATACGACTTCTCATCAACCAACATTTACGACAACGAGTCAACTCATGTTTCTTATACTTAGTTGACTTTCAAAAGTCAACTATTAACCATACATAACTATCGACTCATCAACATATTCCCGTAACATCATAATCGACTATACGGACGACACTATATACATTTTATCATTCACTTGATGTACGTACTACCTTTTAAGCATAACGTACAACTTATTCATACACAATCTTCTAAATTCATACATAGTTCATCAAATGCTTCTACAATCCAACATGGGGTATTTAAATTAAACATCAAACATGTTATCATCACATTTTATTCACTTCATCTAACAACAATTCATCATTTCTTATCCCATATCTTTAAACATTCACACACATGTATGATTCCAAACCTTATTAACATAAGTGAATCATCAATTTACATTACATCATCTAAAACCCACTTCATAACTACTTGTTAATCACTTACAAGTGATCAAATCTTAAGTTCTTCATAATTCATCCTACTTTTGATATATGTACTACCTTGTAAGCATAGTGTACAACTAGTTCATGCATATCATTCTAATCTCATACACAATTCATCAATTTCTTCCTTCTAGTCAACACAAATCATACATGCATAACCATTAAACCTATAATCATCACCTTTCTTCCAATCCTTCTAACAAGAATCCATCATATATAACATAATACATCAATTTTTGAACAAGAATTAGACCTAGATGATATATCCATGCTTTCATCTTCACCCCAACAATTGGGTTTCACCTTTAAACATCAAATTAAGCTAAATCATGCATAATTCATGTTCTATATGGTGATTCTAACACCTATACATGAACAATTTCATACCAATTCACGGATTAAGACATAACCCACTTCATACAACTTCATCAATCTAAATTTTGAGACATACCTCATGATCCCCTTGAGTAGGTGATCACTAATTCATGTTCCTTAATAGATTTGAGCCTTGATTCAACCTTCAATTTGGAGCTTTTTGAAGAACTAGGGTTTGGATCCCTTGGAGCCCTTCCTGGTCGTTCCAGAACACACGAAAATGTGTGTGTTTGTGTGTATTATTTTGTTTTATAAATACAACTTTCATTTACCCCATTTTAGTCCCTCAAGTTTGCCACTAAATAATATTGGCAAACTCTTGTCTATTAATACTTCTAACCTCACACTTAACTAGGTTAAATAGCCTAGTTATTTATTTCTTGATGTACCATGTCATAACATTTTAACGAATATAAATCTTCGGGTTTTGGGGTGTTACAAGTCTACCCCCCTTAAAAGAGGTTTCGTCCCCGAAACCTTGCTCATATCTACGGGACCATAATCCTTTACTTACCGGTTACTACCATCCTTTCTAAATAACATGCTTCTAAAATATATATATATCTTTAGACCTCAACTTCTTGCCTCATGATAGTTTCTTAGTGATGATCATCACTACATGTTTATTCATTCATTCCATAATCACGTCCACATGCTTAACTCCATAGTTAACATCTTTCTACATTACTATTCCTCTCATTTCGCGCATTTACTTAATTTACGTAGGTATACGTATCATGCACATTCATCATACAAGAGTTTAACTAATACTCGTATATCTTACTCAAAACATTAAAATTTCACTTCTTAATGACATAGTTTTCATTCCTATGTCAACTATTAGAACCAAGCTTTCCACATTACGCCATGCCCATTCCAACATTTTTGGTTTCATCCGCTTATATACTTTCATTTCTTTCACGCATTCGATTATCCACTTAATTGGGTAATAGCATATACTCTCATAATGAGATTCAAGCATACCACTTACGACCCGGTAACATTGGGTTAATTGCTTTCAACATAAATCTTCCGTCCTATCCGTATAACGGATTGAACTTCATACATTCGTTATTGCATTCACGACCACTCGTTCTAAACGGATGGTACCTTATCCTCACTCGACTTGTTCAACTTGAACCGGTCGACGTGCATAGCTTGTTACAGCTTTCGCTTATCATAACCAATTCCACAAGGAATTTGCATCATTCATATCTTTCATTCCTTGAATCCGTCTCGCGGATTCAAACATTGCATATACGCTTTTCATCCCTTGAATCCGTCTCACGGATTCAAGCATTGCATTCATACTTTAACTTCTTTCATGTTTCGATTCCGTCTCGCGGATTCTAGCATAGCATTTCATGTTTCGAATCCGTCTCGCGGATTCTAGCATAGCATTTCATGTTTCGGATCCGTCTCACGGATTCTAGCATAGCATATCATGTTTCGAATCCGTCTCGCGGATTCTAGCATAGCATATCATGTTTCGAATCCGTCTCGCGGATTCTAGCATAGCATTTCATGTTTCGAATCCGTCTCGCAGATTCTAGCATAGCATATCATGTTTCGAATCCGTCTCGCGGATTCTAGCATAGCATATCATGTTTCGAATCCGTCTCGCAGATTCAAGCATAGCATTTCATGTTTCGAATCCGTCTCGCAGATTCTAGCATAGCATATCATGTTTCGAATCCGTCTTGCGGATTCTAGCATAGCATATCATTTTCGAATTCGTCTCGCGGATTCTAACATAGCATATCATACTCTCATTCTTGAGAGTCTTACATTTCTTTTCACCCTCACGTCCACCTACTACCTAATTCTAACGGACATACCTGTATCAATTATCACGGTCCCACGAACGTCATATGCTTCACGTGTACTGGCCAGGTACACAATCCACATACTAGTTTCGTGTCTTCGTGTAATTGTCACCTTATGTCCGAAGAATTTGGTTTCGGCACGTGTATCATTTTTCAAAACATGTTTACTATACCATCATGGTCCTTCATTTATCATTTTTCTTCCCTTAATGCATTTTACCATTTCATATACCGACATATTAAATTTACGTACCTGGGTTCAACTTTATCTTATTTCATGCCTTGGTGTCGGTACTTGACCGCACTCGCGGATCATCCTCTTCGAACGCTTATACTTACCTTGCATATACAAAACCGTCAGTTTCTTTATGCGTATACATAAGTACATACTTACATTCTCTTTTACCTTTGGATCTTGACCGAGTCTTGGATTGTACGGGTTTCTTATCACAAGAGCACACAGGTTTGAGTTCAAGCACTTACCTTCTTACACTTGATTCTCTCAAACCAGGGCTCTGATACCAACTTGTTAGACCCTAATTCGTATTTGACAAAAAGTCGCAGCGGAAATACTAACCATAAAATTTCTTTCATTATAAATACCTCAACTTGTTTAAATTTTAACTTTAACATAATTCTTATTCATAAATCCGACATCCTCTTATTTACTAAATAAAACATAGCTTACGTTTACTACATTTTACATTCAACGTCCCCGTACAATCTCTCTAGTGACTCGATCTTCGATCCCTAATCCTTGTGATAATCGCTCATTATCCGTACAACCTGCATTCACCACATACATTCATAATATTAGCACACATTAAAGAAACAAAGTTCATACGCGTACACTTGGTCATCTTTTAAGCTTTAAGCATTTCATCTGCATATCCATTTCCTGGTGAGGCTTCAATAATGTACCTGCATTACTTTTCATTCTCAAGGTACACCATTAATAGTGTTAACCTTCATCGTCTCTAAATCATGCTTACATACGTACTCACATACATATCTACATACGTACATATCTTCCCTACAACCTTACATACGTGCATACACCCTTACATGCCTTTATACATACATACATACATACATACCCATCTATATACATACAAACCTTTATCTATATACATACAAACCTTTCCTACATCATTACATACATGCATACAATCATACATATCTTTTCACATCCATACATACACATCTACATACATACAAACCTTTCCTACGTCATTGCATACATACATACCCTCGTACATAAATACCTACTCGCATACATCCATCCCTCCATACATCCATACACACATAAATACGTATACATACTTACGTACCTTTATACTTAATTCGTTACATTTATGCTTGCGTACACGCTCATCGTACCTCATAAACATTCTAAAATGAGCTTAGAATACAATTCGGGACTCCTTGTAGGTTACAAGACTGATTACGGATGAATTCTGCGCATTCCGTTGAACTGGCAGCTGACGCACGACCATGCGTCATAACCGCACGACCGTGCGGCCCATAGGACGTAGGGGACACTGGTCTTGCACGAGCCAGAACACTTGCTTACTCGGAAACGCACGACCGTGCACCCGGGTCGCACGACCGTGCGACACCATCCGTCGGGCCAACTCGCGTAGACAGTAGCTTAAGGCGTCGGGCAAAAATGAAAAATGCAAAGGGCGTCGGCGACGGCCATAGGGGCGTCGGCGACGGCCCCTAGAATCGCCATTTTTGCTGCAGATCCGCTTTGTCGTCCGAAAACGCTAAAACTTGCATAACTTTCAAACCGTTTACCCGTTTAACCTCCCGTTTCTTCCTACACGCTTGTAAATTCATATTCTACCATATGAACCTAAAATCCCACATACGGATTAAGGAAGTTCTTAACTTACATGCATTCGGCTTATTGTCATTCTCTAATTATTTGACCCATTCGTGCATTTATCAACATAATCTGTTTAATTGACCTCAAAACTCATATGAACTTAATAATTTCATTGACGCCTATCATAAAAGATTAAATTCTCGGATGCCTTGCATCCTCTTAACCCATTTCGCTCAAAAGCTTATTTTTGACCCGTTATGGGTATTTGCGCATTAAGTGGCATATGACATACAAAACCATACTCTTCGCTTTCCCATATGACCAAAACATTACACTAATCGAATAACTCGTTTCTAAACTACTTTTAAGATCATTTACCCCAAAATACCCATCATGGGCATTTTGGTCATCTTTAATTCCATCTTTTACGACGAAAGACTTTAACACATATACAATCTCAAACATCATGCTTAATTAATTACAACACTTTATTACTTACTTTAACTAAGAAGTGATTACGGAAATCACTTACCTTATGCGTCCATGCTCGTATCCGATTTCTCGCCTTTTCTTGACCCGTTAGCCTTTCATGCTTGAGTCCGTCTTGACATGATTCCTATACCCTCTTATGATCAAGATCACGATCTTATTAGCATATGCATTCGTACATGATAACAATCGTATCAATCACACATTTCACACTTAACTTCCAATAATCATTTCTAACAACATAACTCATATAATCATGTCCGCATACGTTTAACTCATGTAACTCATCATGTCATTACATTTAACACGGATTGTTATTACATGCACCATACGACTTCTCATCAACCAACATTTACGACAACGAGTCAACTCATGTTTCTTATACTTAGTTGACTTTCAAAAGTCAACTATTAACCATACATAACTATCGACTCATCAACATATTCCCGTAACATCATAATCGACTATACGGACGACACTATATACATTTTATCATTCACTTGATGTACGTACTACCTTTTAAGCATAACGTACAACTTATTCATACACAATCTTCTAAATTCATACATAGTTCATCAAATGCTTCTACAATCCAACATGGGGTATTTAAATTAAACATCAAACATGTTATCATCACATTTTATTCACTTCATCTAACAACAATTCATCATTTCTTATCCCATATCTTTAAACATTCACACACATGTATGATTCCAAACCTTATTAACATAAGTGAATCATCAATTTACATTACATCATCTAAAACCCACTTCATAACTACTTGTTAATCACTTACAAGTGATCAAATCTTAAGTTCTTCATAATTCATCCTACTTTTGATATATGTACTACCTTGTAAGCATAGTGTACAACTAGTTCATGCATATCATTCTAATCTCATACACAATTCATCAATTTCTTCCTTCTAGTCAACACAAATCATACATGCATAACCATTAAACCTATAATCATCACCTTTCTTCCAATCCTTCTAACAAGAATCCATCATATATAACATAATACATCAATTTTTGAACAAGAATTAGACCTAGATGATATATCCATGCTTTCATCTTCACCCCAACAATTGGGTTTCACCTTTAAACATCAAATTAAGCTAAATCATGCATAATTCATGTTCTATATGGTGATTCTAACACCTATACATGAACAATTTCATACCAATTCACGGATTAAGACATAACCCACTTCATACAACTTCATCAATCTAAATTTTGAGACATACCTCATGATCCCCTTGAGTAGGTGATCACTAATTCATGTTCCTTAATAGATTTGAGCCTTGATTCAACCTTCAATTTGGAGCTTTTTGAAGAACTAGGGTTTGGATCCCTTGGAGCCCTTCCTGGTCGTTCCAGAACACACGAAAATGTGTGTGTTTGTGTGTATTATTTTGTTTTATAAATACAACTTTCATTTACCCCATTTTAGTCCCTCAAGTTTGCCACTAAATAATATTGGCAAACTCTTGTCTATTAATACTTCTAACCTCACACTTAACTAGGTTAAATAGCCTAGTTATTTATTTCTTGATGTACCATGTCATAACATTTTAACGAATATAAATCTTCGGGTTTTGGGGTGTTACAAGTCTACCCCCCTTAAAAGAGGTTTCGTCCCCGAAACCTTGCTCATATCTACGGGACCATAATCCTTTACTTACCGGTTACTACCATCCTTTCTAAATAACATGCTTCTAAAATATATATATATCTTTAGACCTCAACTTCTTGCCTCATGATAGTTTCTTAGTGATGATCATCACTACATGTTTATTCATTCATTCCATAATCACGTCCACATGCTTAACTCCATAGTTAACATCTTTCTACATTACTATTCCTCTCATTTCGCGCATTTACTTAATTTACGTAGGTATACGTATCATGCACATTCATCATACAAGAGTTTAACTAATACTCGTATATCTTACTCAAAACATTAAAATTTCACTTCTTAATGACATAGTTTTCATTCCTATGTCAACTATTAGAACCAAGCTTTCCACATTACGCCATGCCCATTCCAACATTTTTGGTTTCATCCGCTTATATACTTTCATTTCTTTCACGCATTCGATTATCCACTTAATTGGGTAATAGCATATACTCTCATAATGAGATTCAAGCATACCACTTACGACCCGGTAACATTGGGTTAATTGCTTTCAACATAAATCTTCCGTCCTATCCGTATAACGGATTGAACTTCATACATTCGTTATTGCATTCACGACCACTCGTTCTAAACGGATGGTACCTTATCCTCACTCGACTTGTTCAACTTGAACCGGTCGACGTGCATAGCTTGTTACAGCTTTCGCTTATCATAACCAATTCCACAAGGAATTTGCATCATTCATATCTTTCATTCCTTGAATCCGTCTCGCGGATTCAAACATTGCATATACGCTTTTCATCCCTTGAATCCGTCTCACGGATTCAAGCATTGCATTCATACTTTAACTTCTTTCATGTTTCGATTCCGTCTCGCGGATTCTAGCATAGCATTTCATGTTTCGAATCCGTCTCGCGGATTCTAGCATAGCATTTCATGTTTCGGATCCGTCTCACGGATTCTAGCATAGCATATCATGTTTCGAATCCGTCTCGCGGATTCTAGCATAGCATATCATGTTTCGAATCCGTCTCGCGGATTCTAGCATAGCATTTCATGTTTCGAATCCGTCTCGCAGATTCTAGCATAGCATATCATGTTTCGAATCCGTCTCGCGGATTCTAGCATAGCATATCATGTTTCGAATCCGTCTCGCAGATTCAAGCATAGCATTTCATGTTTCGAATCCGTCTCGCAGATTCTAGCATAGCATATCATGTTTCGAATCCGTCTTGCGGATTCTAGCATAGCATATCATTTTCGAATTCGTCTCGCGGATTCTAACATAGCATATCATACTCTCATTCTTGAGAGTCTTACATTTCTTTTCACCCTCACGTCCACCTACTACCTAATTCTAACGGACATACCTGTATCAATTATCACGGTCCCACGAACGTCATATGCTTCACGTGTACTGGCCAGGTACACAATCCACATACTAGTTTCGTGTCTTCGTGTAATTGTCACCTTATGTCCGAAGAATTTGGTTTCGGCACGTGTATCATTTTTCAAAACATGTTTACTATACCATCATGGTCCTTCATTTATCATTTTTCTTCCCTTAATGCATTTTACCATTTCATATACCGACATATTAAATTTACGTACCTGGGTTCAACTTTATCTTATTTCATGCCTTGGTGTCGGTACTTGACCGCACTCGCGGATCATCCTCTTCGAACGCTTATACTTACCTTGCATATACAAAACCGTCAGTTTCTTTATGCGTATACATAAGTACATACTTACATTCTCTTTTACCTTTGGATCTTGACCGAGTCTTGGATTGTACGGGTTTCTTATCACAAGAGCACACAGGTTTGAGTTCAAGCACTTACCTTCTTACACTTGATTCTCTCAAACCAGGGCTCTGATACCAACTTGTTAGACCCTAATTCGTATTTGACAAAAAGTCGCAGCGGAAATACTAACCATAAAATTTCTTTCATTATAAATACCTCAACTTGTTTAAATTTTAACTTTAACATAATTCTTATTCATAAATCCGACATCCTCTTATTTACTAAATAAAACATAGCTTACGTTTACTACATTTTACATTCAACGTCCCCGTACAATCTCTCTAGTGACTCGATCTTCGATCCCTAATCCTTGTGATAATCGCTCATTATCCGTACAACCTGCATTCACCACATACATTCATAATATTAGCACACATTAAAGAAACAAAGTTCATACGCGTACACTTGGTCATCTTTTAAGCTTTAAGCATTTCATCTGCATATCCATTTCCTGGTGAGGCTTCAATAATGTACCTGCATTACTTTTCATTCTCAAGGTACACCATTAATAGTGTTAACCTTCATCGTCTCTAAATCATGCTTACATACGTACTCACATACATATCTACATACGTACATATCTTCCCTACAACCTTACATACGTGCATACACCCTTACATGCCTTTATACATACATACATACATACCCATCTATATACATACAAACCTTTATCTATATACATACAAACCTTTCCTACATCATTACATACATGCATACAATCATACATATCTTTTCACATCCATACATACACATCTACATACATACAAACCTTTCCTACGTCATTGCATACATACATACCCTCGTACATAAATACCTACTCGCATACATCCGTCCCTCCATACATCCATACACACATAAATACGTATACATACTTACGTACCTTTATACTTAATTCGTTACATTTATGCTTGCGTACACGCTCATCGTACCTCATAAACATTCTAAAATGAGCTTAGAATACAATTCGGGACTCCTTGTAGGTTACAAGACTGATTACGGATGAATTCTGCGCATTCCGTTGAACTGGCAGCTGACGCACGACCATGCGTCATAACCGCACGACCGTGCGGCCCATAGGACGTAGGGGACACTGGTCTTGCACGAGCCAGAACACTTGCTTACTCGGAAACGCACGACCGTGCACCCGGGTCGCACGACCGTGCGACACCATCCGTCGGGCCAACTCGCGTAGACAGTAGCTTAAGGCGTCGGGCAAAAATGAAAAATGCAAAGGGCGTCGGCGACGGCCATAGGGGCGTCGGCGACGGCCCCTAGAATCGCCATTTTTGCTGCAGATCCGCTTTGTCGTCCGAAAACGCTAAAACTTGCATAACTTTCAAACCGTTTACCCGTTTAACCTCCCGTTTCTTCCTACACGCTTGTAAATTCATATTCTACCATATGAACCTAAAATCCCACATACGGATTAAGGAAGTTCTTAACTTACATGCATTCGGCTTATTGTCATTCTCTAATTATTTGACCCATTCGTGCATTTATCAACATAATCTGTTTAATTGACCTCAAAACTCATATGAACTTAATAATTTCATTGACGCCTATCATAAAAGATTAAATTCTCGGATGCCTTGCATCCTCTTAACCCATTTCGCTCAAAAGCTTATTTTTGACCCGTTATGGGTATTTGCGCATTAAGTGGCATATGACATACAAAACCATACTCTTCGCTTTCCCATATGACCAAAACATTACACTAATCGAATAACTCGTTTCTAAACTACTTTTAAGATCATTTACCCCAAAATACCCATCATGGGCATTTTGGTCATCTTTAATTCCATCTTTTACGACGAAAGACTTTAACACATATACAATCTCAAACATCATGCTTAATTAATTACAACACTTTATTACTTACTTTAACTAAGAAGTGATTACGGAAATCACTTACCTTATGCGTCCATGCTCGTATCCGATTTCTCGCCTTTTCTTGACCCGTTAGCCTTTCATGCTTGAGTCCGTCTTGACATGATTCCTATACCCTCTTATGATCAAGATCACGATCTTATTAGCATATGCATTCGTACATGATAACAATCGTATCAATCACACATTTCACACTTAACTTCCAATAATCATTTCTAACAACATAACTCATATAATCATGTCCGCATACGTTTAACTCATGTAACTCATCATGTCATTACATTTAACACGGATTGTTATTACATGCACCATACGACTTCTCATCAACCAACATTTACGACAACGAGTCAACTCATGTTTCTTATACTTAGTTGACTTTCAAAAGTCAACTATTAACCATACATAACTATCGACTCATCAACATATTCCCGTAACATCATAATCGACTATACGGACGACACTATATACATTTTATCATTCACTTGATGTACGTACTACCTTTTAAGCATAACGTACAACTTATTCATACACAATCTTCTAAATTCATACATAGTTCATCAAATGCTTCTACAATCCAACATGGGGTATTTAAATTAAACATCAAACATGTTATCATCACATTTTATTCACTTCATCTAACAACAATTCATCATTTCTTATCCCATATCTTTAAACATTCACACACATGTATGATTCCAAACCTTATTAACATAAGTGAATCATCAATTTACATTACATCATCTAAAACCCACTTCATAACTACTTGTTAATCACTTACAAGTGATCAAATCTTAAGTTCTTCATAATTCATCCTACTTTTGATATATGTACTACCTTGTAAGCATAGTGTACAACTAGTTCATGCATATCATTCTAATCTCATACACAATTCATCAATTTCTTCCTTCTAGTCAACACAAATCATACATGCATAACCATTAAACCTATAATCATCACCTTTCTTCCAATCCTTCTAACAAGAATCCATCATATATAACATAATACATCAATTTTTGAACAAGAATTAGACCTAGATGATATATCCATGCTTTCATCTTCACCCCAACAATTGGGTTTCACCTTTAAACATCAAATTAAGCTAAATCATGCATAATTCATGTTCTATATGGTGATTCTAACACCTATACATGAACAATTTCATACCAATTCACGGATTAAGACATAACCCACTTCATACAACTTCATCAATCTAAATTTTGAGACATACCTCATGATCCCCTTGAGTAGGTGATCACTAATTCATGTTCCTTAATAGATTTGAGCCTTGATTCAACCTTCAATTTGGAGCTTTTTGAAGAACTAGGGTTTGGATCCCTTGGAGCCCTTCCTGGTCGTTCCAGAACACACGAAAATGTGTGTGTTTGTGTGTATTATTTTGTTTTATAAATACAACTTTCATTTACCCCATTTTAGTCCCTCAAGTTTGCCACTAAATAATATTGGCAAACTCTTGTCTATTAATACTTCTAACCTCACACTTAACTAGGTTAAATAGCCTAGTTATTTATTTCTTGATGTACCATGTCATAACATTTTAACGAATATAAATCTTCGGGTTTTGGGGTGTTACAATTAAAGAATCCAACTTCCTCACAGTTAATCATCCAAGTTCAAGTTAATGACCTTGGAGATATCACAAACTGTTTTTGAAATTTTTGATTTTAATTCAAGTTTCAAATTAATGAACTTGTTTTACTTTCAGAAACACAATCAGCTTACTTAGATTTTGAAACTCAGCACTCAGATATCGATTGTCAAAAATAAAGCAGAAATCAAAATCTTTTTGTATTTTTCTGAAAATATAAAGCAGTAAAGAAATATGTACAAACATATTTACAGACAATATTTTTGTTTGAGTATACGTTAGAGGATCATATCAGTTACCGACAAGTCACAAGTACCGTTGAGCTTAATAACACATTATGCATTAAACAATTCACTTAGATTCTCGATATACTTGTCCACTTAAATTTTCATACAAAGTTCAACTGATTCAGGATACGAATTAGGTATTTTAAGAACTTAAACCCATTCATGTGTCCCACCTCTTGAATATACTCCCGTATCCAGAATCCCAATAATCAGTCTTACAGGTGAGTATACTACAATGATATCTGTATATAAATTAGGTATGCGAGGGCCGAGGGATCTCAGATCGATACTTCCGTATACGCAGAGAGATATCAGCTTCGACTTTACGGTATGTCCCCTTTAGAGGATCTTTTTGCTTACAACAGCAGCGACTATCAATTTTATTGTTTCATCAGCATGCTGAGGGTTTAATGCTATGTTTCAAGCATTGCAGAAAGCATTATCCAAGGACTAGGTCAGAACTACCGTTCAGCAGAAGTCCCGGAATAATACCCCAGACATCATTGAGTATAAAGACCTAGTATATCAGATTATGAGACCTTTCAAACGAGATTTCAGGGGTTACCTATATATCCAAGTAGTGTTCCCCACGAAATAAGTAAGTTTGAATTTAGGTTTATATCCCGAAAAAGTTTACTAAATGTATAAAAATCTATCGACACATCCATGGTAAGATCATTTAACACATTTAAACTTTCCAATTCTTTAGCATACTGTAACTGTCTACTGATGTACTATCATTTCCTCTTTCTACGCAAAAACTCAATTTTTGAATTTTATCATGTTTTTGACTTTTTCAAATTTTCAAATGTTTTTGTATTTTCTAACAACAATATATCTCCCCCTAAAATGCAAAACCATATAAAGAAAATTTGACAACCAACACTGAAAGCTTTGTCTCGCCATCCATTTTCTGCATCTCATGCTCTGTTTTGCAGAAAATATAACACTTTTAGCAGAAAATATAACATACCCCCATGATTTACAACCCATTGATCTTAACAGTTTGAAAACCGTGTTTCAATCTGGTGAAAGTAATCATGTTTGTTCAGCCGTGAGGGTTTCGACATATTCAATCAGAACTCCCCCTTACAACAAACTATTTTCCCATAATGATTTCAAAACACTTAAGTTTGTTTTAATCAGAATGGTTTTTCCGGAAAAATTAGTTTGTTTACCCATCACTTGTGAGTTCGGGGTCATCACATAACCTTGTTCTTCTTTTAACCAATTTTGAAAAATTTAACATTATAAGATCAAACACCACTAACACTTGTAGAAAATCAAGTACAACTTAATGTCCTTGATTTACCACATGTAAGTCGAAATATCACAGTTACCATCCTGTGAATTTCTCAAGAATGATGCCGATACCTGCTTCACTCTTACCAACCTGGAAGCTCCGGCAAGTCAGGAATTCAACCAACAGATTTTGACACCCAAGCCTGACCAGCCTTAGGCGCATTTTGAGCTTTTCTCTTTTCTTCATAAAACTCTTTCACTCCTTTTTCCTTACCATCAACCATCTTGCTAAAAATATGTTTAACATTGCTATTAAACATTTTTCCAGCATCAACACCTTTTGATTTTAGGTTTGCGGCTCGTAATGGTGGAAAATTCTCTTCATTCATTAAAGGAACTGTCTCTTCCTTTTTTACCTCAACTTGTGGCTCATCTGATTTTGTGGAATCAGATTCATTGCCCGAACTTGGCTTGTCTGACTTTGATGAGCCAGATTCATCGCCAATGATTTTCTTTTTCTTCTTGTTCTCTTTTGTCCTCAGATTTGCATCTGAAGAATTCGATTTGCTTGACTTTCCCGTCGAGTGAATCGATTCATCAGAACTTTTATTCGAACCAACCGGTGAACCTGAAGACAAAATCTTCTCCAAATACTCTCTCGCCTTTTTCCTCTTTTTCCTCAGTCTGTCTCTCTGCCCTTGTGAAAGCTTTACTTTCTTATCTTCCACTTTCTCTTCTTTGGGCTTGACAATGACTGGTTTCTTTACCATTCTCTGAGATTCAACCCTCGATCTTCCCATCGATCTCCTTGGGCAATCTCTGGCAATATGTCCTCTGATATGGCAATTATAGCATCTTCTTGTCTCATAACTCCAATTCTGGCAGTTAACAGCAATGTGTCCTCTCACACCACAGGTATAGCACACTCTGTTATCATACCATCCACTTCTGTCAGTCCAAACCTTCAAATCATAACATTGTTTGGCTTGGTAATAATCATTTCTCCTTTTCAATGCTGGATTTGTCTTTTGAGCACTGTGGTCAAACCTGCACCACTTATTACCATCATTTTGTGAGTTTTCATTTACAAAATTTTGTGATTTTTTATAATGATTGGATGACTGAACTGATGAGCTTTTATTTTCATTTTTAAAATTTTTCGAATTTTTCGAATTTTTAACTTTTTGTTTCTGTTCTACACTCTTCTTAACAGGTTTTTGTTTAGAACATTCACCTGTTTCAGTAGATTGCAAAACAGTATTTTTAAATTTTTCTTGTAAATCTAAAAATATTTTTCTTTTCTTTTCTTTTTCTATTTCATCATCAGCTTTGTCATCACAATCTTCAATTTTGACTTTGTCAAAATTTGTGACTTTGTCACTTATTGGAACAACATTGATCGGTTTTGGACAAACGTACGATGCAGAAGTCACAAAACTTTTCAACTTATTCTCAAGCTCGGTAATTTTATTTCGAGCAATTTCAGCTTCTTTTTCAAGCTGAATGATTTTAGCAAGATGGGAATTGATTTCAATTTGTTTTTCAAGATTATCTTTACCAAAAATATCTCTCTCATCTTCTAAAATCTTTATTTGACTTTTGAAATCATTTTCAAATTTTAATTTTTCATTTTCAAACTCTTTTTCTTTTTCTTTCAAAATCTTTTTATCCAATGTCAAACTGTCCACATCACTCAACAGTTTGATATTTTCAGATTTTAGTTTTTCACAGTTTCCCTGCAACATAAGAATCTGGTTAATATCAGCTTGCTTCTCATCCTTCAACTTTTTGACTTCCAATGTCAAACTTTCTGCATCTTTCAAGAGTTTGTCATTATCAGCCTTAAAGTTATCACATTTAGAGCACACTGATTCTGAACTTGAAGATCCAAGCTTCAAAGATTCTTCGTTCTTTGAAATATCCTTTGTTTCCATCTTATATGTTCCTGCACAAAAGAGTTTAACGAAATCAAAAGGATTCATACTTTCATCAATATAACATTTCCTTTTAATATCATATTTCAGAATACTCTTTGTTTCAAGACATACACGAATTCTATTATCAATTTCAGTAATTACATCCAATTCCAATTTTTGTAAATTCTTTTCCATTTCGGTCAAAATTTCCTTCTTTTTCTTATATTCCTTACGAAACTCTCCATTAACTTCATTAAAGAACTGTTTTGGATAAAGTTCTTGAAAAAAATCTTCCCTTTTTAGCTCAACCAAGAATTTATCCCATTTAGCAGGTAAAGCATTTGCCAATTTCGATATCTGTTCATCATTTGATATTCTAATATTCTTGTTTCTCAAACTGTCCATTAAAATTTTAAACCGTATTTTCAACTCATCCAACGTTTCATCCTTTTGACAAATGAAATGTTCAAATCTTTCAATCAAAACCTCCTTTTTCTCAAAAGAAGAACAACAAGTCCAATTGTTTATTCTTTCAAATTTAGTGTTTTCCAGTTCATCAAACATTTTGAATTCTTGGTATTTGTGCCTTGTAAATCACCTCGAATCACCTGCAAACAAAAACAAACAAGCTATCAGTTCAAACAAACTGAATATGTAACAGTTTTGTTTGATGAAATCAATCTAAGACCCGTGTCAAAGATTCGCGGATTCAATCCAAAATTGTAGAAATGAGAACACTGAATGACTGAGCCAATGAATGTAACAAACCGATGATGAGTCAATTGATGATTGGACCTCACTATCCACTTAAGCCGACAACTTAAAAAAAAATTTAAATCTGATTTGACTACTTATATCACCAATTAAAAACTAATCGACAACTTTTTATGAGATCACATGCAAATACTATGATTTGGCCAAACACTTACATGCAGATAACAACAAATTTCAACATGTATAATGTCAGTTCACATGCAATCAAACAATTTAAAGCTAGCCGACAAACTTGATATTATTTATCTAAATTCTCATTGAACCGATGATATAAGATGGACTGATAAAACTGATTTCACTACTAGCACATGGGTTGCAATGATTTACTTTGAATGAACTGTCAAACACTTAATCTCGTGAATATAACAATGACCAACAACTCTCTTACAATCACATGAACTTCCTATGTTGACTTGTCCAAGAAATTTGTCTAATACTTCACATGAACACTTTAATTGAGATCACATGTATACTGACAATATCACATGAATGAATTAATAAATCTCAAAGTGGTCGACAACCTATATTATCAATTTAGTTTGATTGGACCGTTCAACTTTAATCACGTGATTAACTAAACCAACTTTCAAAACAGACAACGTGTTTCAAACGATTGTTTTCAAACAGACATAAACTACTGTTTCAAACGGTAGACTAATTTCAAACGATGATTCAAACGGGACGGTCTCTTTCAAACTTTCAACTTCAAACTGTCATGTCCTCAAACGGTAGTGTCAGTTTCAAACGATAGTTCAAACGGGAGGTTCACTATCAAACGATAGAAGCCAATTTTCAAACGGAACGGGCTGTTTCAAACTATGGAACCTAGATTTCAAACGACAGATCACTTTTCAAACGGACTAGTGCTGATTCATACAAACTGCGGACAGAAAAACTCAAATATCTCCTAAACGGCTTGGAATTTCGATCTGAAACTTGGTAGGGTTTTAGATCAGGTCTATGCGCACAACATATTCAAAAATCAGCTGATTCGGACCGTAAACACCTGTTCAATTTGACGAAAATCAGTAGAGAACGTGAAAAATAAAAAAAAAACGAAAAAATAGATGTAATTCAGATCTGAATCTGATGAAATCACGATCGAAAATGTGTGTTGGATCAGTGCAATCGAGCTCCTGCTCTGATACCACTTGAAGGACCGGTTTTGACTCCGAAACGATTGCGAAATGAACGTGAAACGTGCGGAATCCGTACACGAACGCGACCTAAACACACATGACGTAATATTAACGTGATTCTATTAGAAATCTGAAATCGTACAATCACTTGAATCACTTAGAGACTTTCTCTCTCTAGTTTCTCTCTCTAGAACTAGAGCTCTTCAAATCTCTAAAATGGCAAAAGTCTCAAATAAGAACCCTAATGGTTCTATTTATAGGCCAAGGCTTATAAGGAGAGTTCCCCTTATTTACACAAACGCCACCTTGCCTTTTACTAAAATATAACACTATAAGCACTAAACTTAAACTATTTCTGCTACGGTCTTGAGATGACGGAGGCGATAGACATACTGCACTAACAACTTTTTGGCTAAAGGGCAGCGCCTGAAATTTGATGTAAAAATAAAGGACAAAACTTGTAATTTATTACTTGCAAAAAAATTAACTCCAATCTTCCGAATTCCCCCTTCCCCAATTTTAGAGAGAGAAAGTGTTCGAACAAGAGAGAGAAAATAAAAACAGAATCTCAACCTGTAAATGAATCGATTCCGTGAAGTTTTCGTTAATTACGATTACAAATTTACAACGATGATCGCTAATCAATGAATCTAAAACAGGCACATCATTATATCCGTTTGTTGATGGAATTAACTGACGATTTGAATTTCGAAGGATACGATCTCGATGAAATAGTTACTGTATGACCGATCGGACGATTGTTTTTTGCTGATTTGCGTTAGGTTTGGATTGAGTTGATCGATTAATCGTGTAATTGATATAATAATAAGAAGAAAAGGAGGAGATGAAAGGTGGCGAAGGAGGAGATGGTGCGCTTGAGTGGAAATTCTCTCAGGTGGTTGGTGAACGAACCGCCGGCGAAGAAGTTCAGGAAGGTATACATACATTATTATTTTATATATGTATATTTTATTTTTATTATATGGATCTGCAGATGTGTATTTGATTAGGTTTTGAATTGAATAAGTGTTTGAGTTTGTTTATGGATTGGCATATTGTTGAATCATATGAGATTCTGGAAATATAGTGTTACTTGATGTTAATGCTGGACAGAAGCTATAGAATGATAAATTTGTATTTGTGCTTTGATCTAGTACTACTATTCTTTAAGTATTGGAAGGCTTAAGCATCTTCTTTTATGTTTCATATGCTTAAAGATGTTATTATTTGTGATTAAGAAACTATTAAATTTTGCTTGCATGTAGTTGTATAGGTGTGAGATGCCAGGGTTATTGGTTGTAAAATGTTGATAGGTGGTTATAATCTATGTTGTCAAAGGTGCACTAAAAAGGCGTATAGGTCTTGTGCCGAGCCTAGTTGCAAGGTGCTAAAATAGTGAAGGTTCTTTTAAGCGAGGCGCGTAGTATAAAAATACCATTTTTAAGGGTTTTAGACATGTTTTAGCCTTGTTTGGGGTTAGTTTATGTTATTTTAGGTTGATTCCAGGCATGTTCAGGGGTTTTAGACATGTTCAAACATGGAAGAACTTTGGCCGGAATTTGGCCAGAAACTGCGTATGATCGCCTGACCTGCACGCTTTCTCTGTGCTTCTGCTCCTAGTGTACTTTTGACAACATAGGTTATCAATGTTATATTGCTATTCTTGCTTATCAAGGTAATGTTAACTTGTTCAACAACGTTTTTGTGTATCTAACCCCATTGCCACTCTGCCAGTATTCTGTGCTACGTACTATCTGTCACATGTCACTTGACATAAGTTTATATGCAGGAGGAAGTATGTATTTTAATACACACTCTTAGTGTTTTTTTCATTAGAAATTGCTAACCTTTTATGAAAGCTCGAAACTTTTTATCCAATTACATACATGGTTCATTCTTCACCGATGAAATTGTGGGGTTCCACATCTGTGTGGCTACTTTTTCTTATTGCCGCTTATGCTAATCCTCAAGGCTAAACTTAGAAAGTTAGAATTAGTGCTTGTTGTACTGCCTAAGGATTCAAGTTGTAACATACTCCTCGTGAGTTCTTTTTGGCACTTTATATACTATTATTATCATATTAATCATCGCAACATGTTTGGCACACGTGACAAGAAAAAAAATTGACCCCACCTGAGTACATAATTACACATTTACACCTTAATATCTTTTTGACTTGTCTCTTGTTTCAGGGTAATCCCCTTAGACACACTTTTCTTAAGAGGCAGACTATCGATTAATATCGGATTTCACTTTGTCATTTAGGTTTATCCTGAGCTTTGCCCAATGGTGCTTATCGCATTATACTATAACAAACTGTTCATGAACACTTATCGAACAAGATTTCTTGTTCATGTTCGTTTATTAAGGAAATGAACGTGTTTGTGTTCGTGTTCGTGAACGAACACAAACAAATGTTCATGACCACAAACAAACGTTCATAAACACAAATGAATACCGACAAACACAACCAATCGTTTATGAACAGAAATTAAAAGGTATGTAATAAACTATACACTAATATCTATTAAATATTTTATCAGTGGAAATTTTGAAGTATTTAAATAAAATATGAAAATTAAAAACCCTAATGAACTATCGGACACAAACGAACATAAACAAACTCTTTACCGAACGTTCACGAACATAAATGAACGAACACAGCCTTTGTTCATGTTCGTTCATCTAACTAAACGAACGAATTTTCTTGTTCGTGTTCGTAAGTTTATTTACAAACAAACTTCCCGCCGCACGGTTCACGAACTGTTCGCTGAACGTTTGGTTCGTTTGCAGCCCTACTTGTGGGTGGGTGGTAATTAGTGATTAAAGTACAATGATTTAAGCATGAAAAGCAGTGGAAGTTAATTATTTGTTTATTAAAACCATAATCTTTTTTCACCACAACCAAGCACCACCACTTCAGCCACCACCTAACCGAAACCCTAATTTCAATTTGGGGGTTTCTGAAGAGAGAGAGAGAGGGAGAGAGATCGAGGGAGGAGAGAGATCCAGAGAGAGAGAGGGGGTTTTGTTTCTGATCGATTTGGGGGGTTTGTTTCGGAGGTGGAGGTCGATTAGGGTTTGCAGAGGTCGATTAGGGTTTGCAGAAGTGGAGGTGGTGGTCGATTAGGGTTTGCAGAGGTCGATTAGGGTTTGCAGAGGTGGAGGTGGTGGTCGATTAGGGTTTGCAGAGGTGGAGGTGGTGGTCGATTAGGGTTTGCAGAGGTGGAGGTGGTGGTGGCGGAGCAGGGGTGGTGGTGGTGGCGGAGCAGGGGTGGAGGTGGAGGTGGTGCCAAGAAGAGGTAAACCTCTGCTTGGAGAAGCTAAGGTCTCATCTCTTCCCCAAGAAGAGGTTGGGGAGAAGTAAAAAGCACTTCTCGAAAAAAAAAAAACAAACACTCTACAGCACCTAAACCTCTTCCCGCGTCTACACGGTGCAGACAGAAGAGGCCAGGAAGCTCTTCTTCCAAAAAACAAACACCACCTTAATTAGTTTTGACCATTTAAATGAAAAGTCTTTGTAATGTTTTTTTTTTCTTTGTAATAATAGATTTTAATAATTCTAACTATTGCTTGTTGGTCGGTAACGGTCTCAACTTTAAAAATTCCTACTAGCGGTCTCATCTTTTCACATATTGACATTCAATGGACCCTGACTAACAGAACCCCTAAAGTCGTTAGTCTCCGATCGCTGGAAAATGTTTTTGGTAGGAAAAAGGTTTCTAATGGTACGATCTATGGTTACAAATAGGTTTGGGACGAAAACTTTGAGTTTTTCGGCTAAAAAGTTGAGTTTTCTGGCCAAAAAGAAGTTTTCTGGCGAAAAAAGAGTTTTTACGGCGACTTTAATAATTGGGCTTTTTATTAGAGAACGTTTCTAAAGATGCGTAGTAAAGTTACAAAAAGTTTTGAGACGAAAATGTTGAGTTTTCGGGCAACCTTAATGGTCTCCGTAATGTATTTAGTTATATAAATTGCAATTGCCCCGAATCATTTTTTTTCTTGTAGGCTTAATAAATGGAGTACTTTAATTAATTGGGATACAACAAAGAATGTATGGGTAATATATTAATTAATTTTGTAAGGTAAATATTATTCCCAAAATGCCAATCCCCAAGAAGAGGGCCGCCACAACAACACAAGCCACTTACATCAAGTTAAAATTACACCGCATATCCCAACTCACCGATCTATTATTATATTTATTTCTATACCATATAAAATCGAGAGACTTGATATCTTGGATGATTTTTTCAATTTGATCCTCCATATTAGAAAAACCTTTCATCGTACCTAGAAGATGCTAGGATCGAACGCTCTCACACACTCACTCAGACCACACACACTCTGCTCTCTCTTTCTCAATCTGCCACTATCAAGAACATAAGGATTTACATGGTTCGGTCTAAACTGACCTACGTCCACATGTAACTAGGAGTTTATATTTCTTGGTGAGCTACAAAGATTACATTACAAATAAATCTCTTATATAGAGATTGAATGAAGAGAAAGAAAGTCACATACATGATCCGTAAAAAAATGGGTTACAGACATTATTGGTTCACCCTTGCCCCTTATCCTCTTGTCCTGTTTTCTGACCTCAACTTGGTCAAGCGGCTTCACACTCAACAATCTCCCACTTGAAGCCATGGAATAATCTTCACCTGTGCTTCAATTGTGCATCTGTATTTTTGTAAAAACTTTTGATCTTAGCTCATTCCTAGTTACCCGGCCTTTTCTTCAATTATCCTGAAGGCCCGTTGAAGCTTCCATCAGCTCCAACACATCAGTCATGGCTAAGTCTGCCCCTGACCCATTCTCTGTTCCTATCGGCTCCCACTGACATGAACTGCCTGATCCTGGAACATCCTGAGAACAAACACTCTCCGAATAAAGTAGATTATCAACTGGAGAGACTTTGACAGCTGGAATACTGGTTCTCTTAACCCACTGTCGTCTGGTAACTCTGACTGAAGCACGTCCCGTGCTCCCACTGCCATGAATGTCCCTGACTGGTTTTACTGAACCTTTTCTAGCACGTCCATCCTGAATCTGACATGTGACTCTGGGTTTGCCGTCTACAAAGCAAACCTTCTTCTACCACGAGATTTTGTGAACCGGATCTTGGTCTTCTTCTGAACTGGGACGGTTATTCCCTAAGACGATAAACTGACCATATACAGCGAACCCCGTTTCTTTCCTCGAGCTATGACATATTTATTTTAAAAAAAAAAACTAATTCAAGTTTATATAAATTGAAAACACTTTTTTTTCAAAGAACTCGATCAACTCCATAGTTATCTTAAAGCCTTTCATTTTCTATTCTCAAACTCATGTAACACATGGGTATATAATCTAGTATATTATAAAAAGGTTGATAGAGTCGGTATTGGGTAATCCATTTGACTCACATCTTTAGTATTTCTTAGCGTGAAGGGAGTGGTTATAATGGTATTAGGTAAACTTCCAATTCACCTAATCATATAGCGTCATGTCAAGTCACATAATTAACTTATCTAATGCTCAAAAACGTCGGTGGTGGTTTACCTAATTGGGTTTAGGTAAATTATTATTTTTTTAAAGGGAAAATGTGTGATTGGTTGAGACGGAATGGAGCCCACCACACACCCATCTCTCTCCCCCTTCCCTCCCTCTCACCGACTCGGTAAAGCTTCACCGAAAATGGGTGGCATTTCGGTAAACGTGGCTCGGTAAAAAGGTTGGCGGTGGAATGGGATTCGGTACCGAGTGGGTTATCGCCCCCACTCCGTTAACCCTTAAGTGTATCTTCAACTTGCATGTTTTGTAAAAAATAACTCGTTTTAACTTGGTTGTACTTCACTAATTTGAGTAAACTTTAAGTATCTTGTTATGTAAATTAAAGAAACCCGTTCTATGAGGAATAGGTCACGCTAATCACCCCTAGTTGTAAGTTTAATTTGATTGTTAGTTGTTCGTTTATAAATAGGAGTAATGGATTTTAATAATCCCAACTATTAGCCGTTGGTCGGCAACGGTTTCAACTTCAAAAATAGCCGGTGATCCCACCTTTTCATATATTGTAAACCAATAGACCTTTACTAAACCGAAAAGAATAAGGGGACAAAAAGAAATTAAGGTTATGTTAGTAAAGGTCCATTAGTTTACAATATGGGAAAAGATAGGACCACTACTGATTATTTTTTAAATTGGGACTGTTGCTGGCCAACGGCTAATAGTTTGGATTATTAAAATCCATTATTCCTTATAAAAATAACTCGTTTTAACTTGTTAGTAATTCACTAATTTAAGTAAACTTTAAGTAACTTGTTATGTAAATTAAAGAAACCCCGTTCTATGAGGAATGGGTCACGATAATCACCCCTAGTTGTAAGTTTAATTCGATTGTTAGTTGTTCGTACTTGTATGTTCAAGCATGTCTGTATTTTTATGTATATATTTTTTTATTTATTTATGTAACTTTGAACGTATATTTTTATTTATTTATGTAACTTTGAACGTATAGTGATGTTATTCTAATGTAATAGTAATGTATTTAAATCATATCTGTAAAATAAAACGAGTAGACACAGTAAATATGCTCATTACTGTGACACCCCAGGAAAACCAGGAAACAACACAACACAACTAATGTTAAGTGAATGAGCCGATTTAAATACTTGCATATATGGGATTCATGATGGGCCAATTAAATACAATTGCTTCATAGGTTGAATGAACTAAGAAATGGGTAATTTTTATAATAGATCTGAATGTAATGGGTTGTTGTCGCAAGATAAAAGTTGTTAGGGGGGGCTCCACTCATGATCAGAATCACGTGATGAATGATGATTGGAATTAATGGGAAGATGTCATGATATACAAATAATAAACTAATAAGATATCATGATTTGAATTAATTGGAAGATGTCATGATCTGAATGAATTTAATATTTAATATGTACAATAATAATAAAGATGCTATTATACATGGGATAGTGAGTAGGGCCCTATGATTTGTATGCTTGTGTAAATTGAATTAATGTGAATTGAGTTAATGGGTAGTAACATGATGAAAGAATTAAAGTTGCATGTGTAGTCAGTACATTTAACTTTTGGTAGTCAAACAAGTGAGTTGAAATTTTATAAAAAGGTGAACCCAATCTACAAGGCAAACAAAAAGGCTATGTATGTCATCCTTACCACAACCTGCTGGATGATCTGGAAAACTCGCAACGAACTTATTTTCAAAGGTACTAACAGTTCAGTGTCTAGAATCATTGGCGAAGTAAAAGCATGCTCTTTCTTATGGATTCGGTCGAGGGCTAATGTGCAGGAACTGGATTGGGCGAAATGGCGAGGTTTCAGTTTTAACAAGTTTCCACTGTAAGTGTGTTTGATGTCCCGTATGTAGCAAACACATAGGGGTCTCCTATCTTTATTTTACTTCTGTACTTTGTATTTCCCCGCTTGAGCAACTTGCTTAAGCTTTGATAATAAAATCGCCGTTCAAAAAAAATAAAAAGGTGAACCCATGTGAATTGTTTTGAACTAATAATAATCGATTACCAAATGCTTGTGAAGGTCAAACTACATAACAGGTTATTAACAAGGGTTTGTCGGCCACTAGTAATTTAATTCAATATATTCTAGTATGTGATCTTATTGCTAGATGTAAATGGGTAACATTACATGACTTACTGTATTGCCAATACATGCATGATTAGTACTGAAGTGACTTGCATAACAATACGTGAAATATGTGTACACTGCAAGTGTAGTATGTGTAAAGAATATGTGACCCTGTGTGCATACGAAACTGATTAATATTGTTAATCACACTAGGGTTCGGTTGATCCATTTGGAACGAATAGTAAAACGTGACATATCGAGCAAACCAAGGTGAGTTCATACTCTATCCAAGGCATGGGATTCCCAAGGGTTGGGCATGGGTTAAAGAACTGAACGGTAACTACAAACTTGCGTATTCCCCATACAGCAGGATACGTACGACCATAAGACCATCACTCTATCAATTGAAGTCCCTCATTTATCGACTTAATCGCTGAGGCCTATGGCAAGCAGGTCATTAGTTAATAGCGCTATTAGGTTTAACAAACCTCACACCGTGCCAGTCGGACGGGCGTGTACTAATGGACTATGGGCAAAGGGTCAATGCTGATAGACATTGATTTAGGGCACCTCTTACATTTTCGTAGCAGTCGATATGCGTGGTCTAGTAACACATGGGAAGCCCCCACTAATCTTCGCAAACATGTCTGGGAGACCGCGATACGAATTAATACGATACATGGTTTACAAAACTAACATACGATTTATGAAGCGAATGCTATAACTAACTAAACAACCAACTGTGAACTCGCTCAACTTTGTTGTTGACTCGTTGTTACATACCTTGCAGGTCGTTAGGTACTCTCGGAGCTTGCACGGGGAGGCGTGGTTGTTGTGGGACATGACAGTGTATGCCATGCTAAAAAAAACATTTCTTTATTTCGTACTTAATACTTTCATTGGGTTTTACAATTATGCTTCCGCTAAACACTTAACTACGTTTTTGATTTGAAACACCTTTCATATTGTGTGGTTGAATTTTACTTAATACTTGTTATGTTCAATATGATTGGTGGCTTGATCCTGGTCAGTCACGCCTCTAAGCGGTGATACTCCGCGTGTGGACTTTGGGGGTGTGACAATTACAAACAATAAAATCAAATTAGAACCTTGTATATTAAACTGGTTGAAGAAGAAAAATATATATGATATTATACTATGATCTTGCCTCTTGAGGAATCAGCCGCATCACCATTCACAAAGATTGTTGGACTGCTGCTCACTACACAACACTAATTTTATAGATATTATAAGTTGTTTGTTTGAGACGACCCGCTTGCGGTATGCGCACATAATGTATATATGTGTGGGCGCTCGGGGCAAAAGTGAAAGTGCACTAATTTTAACGTTATTTTACTAATTTTGTGAAAATAATGTTAAAAGAGCGGAATGGTTCATCATGCATCATGTGGTGGCGTTGATAGCCAAAAGACAAGGGAGTACATGCACAAATTGGCATTTGTCTTAATTGCCGAGTGTTATGTGTCTTATGTCCAAGACTTGATGCAAAACTACTATCGAGCCGGGGGTCTCACTGGAAGCAGTCTCTCTATTCCTACGGGGTAGAGGTAAGGCTGTCTACATCTTATCCTCCTCAGACCCTACCTTAGTTTTGCTATTGGTGAGATTTACTGAGTATGATTATGATGAAGATGATATAAGTTGTTTGACTTTTGCTTCTATACCGATGTGAAACATTTCCGATTCTTTTGGTCAATGGTCCATCCAAGATGAACACAAAGTCTTTATTCGATAGATTACTAGGAATGATTTGTTGTGGTTCTACTGGATCCTTTACAGCAGCAACGATTGCAGGTATAGCATTAGCTATTCCCTGAGCGACAATATTTTCTATATCTTGTCTTGTCATATATTGATCTCCTGAATGTTGCTCGGATTGATTAACTTCATTTACTGGTTCATTATCACTGTTTGCCATCTGATAATATGTATAAATTTTATTAGTATCTGATAATTAATAGTTATACAAACAATCAGACAATTCTAAAATGCAAGTATAGTCAAAAGCAATCGATTTCTCGATTTTCATTTCATATCTTAATATAATATGCATCATTACTTGCCAATATATCACAACGTTTTATTAGTCTATTTACGTCTGATATTACTACTACTATTACACAACTATAGTTTTATTGTCCCTCGTTTACTTGTTGTCTAAAAACGCATCTCCCTCTCATCGTACTTCCATGTAATCTGTCCTCCGATCTCCCTCATTCTATTCCCCATATCGATCAACTCTTCACCAAAGTGGCGAAGTTCAGCCATGTTTTCATTGGTCATGGGTGGATTGGGTAAAGGTTCTGGATCGAATTGTGGATGAAATGAATAGGGATCGTTGACAATACTCTGGAATTGCCAATCGTTTGTCCACCATTCATCCATTTCTATAGGTTGAGGGTGAACTATGGGATCTGGGACTGCGGGTTCCCAATTCATAGGGAGTTGGCTTTCAAGAGGATAAGTAAAATTGTTAGTATTGACAGGCTGAATGGTTTCACAGCTTGCCAATAGGAAGTCTATTTCTTCTTGAAAGGTTCTTCTATGGTTTGGATTGGAGCTCTCTCCGATTTCCATTTGGGTTGGTATTGGGCTTTGTCCAAATTCTATCTGCGTTACCATTTCCTTGATCTCTTCATTGCCTCCGGTTTCCATTTCCGGTTGTTTAGAACTCTCACCGATTACAACTTCTTTTCCCTTTTTCAAAGGATTATTAATTTTAGGAAGTTTTGTAGTTGGCTTTTTCCTACGGATTTTTCTCCAACCTACATAACTTCTCTTCTTTTGTTTTGGCTTTTTCACCGGTGGAGCTTTAAATTCTACCGGTTGTTCTATATCAGGAAAGTAGCTAGCATATTCTTTAGAAGCTTCGATTTTCACCGGATACAGATTAAGATTCTGAAAAGCTTCAGATATTCCACTCATACTGATATATGCAAAAATGCATAAAACATTAAGTTAAAACCTTTACAATTTATTACACCCGTGTTCTAATTTATTACAAATATAATCAGAAAACATACCTAGAGTTTATTGTAAATTTATTTATTTACTACCGAAGGTTTCTAGATTATAAAAGTAACTTACTGAAATTTCAAAGATTTATCTTTTCTGCTACAGTGGCTAACATATATAAGTTTGCCCACTTAGCATCTAACTTATCTTCCCAGGGTGATTTATCAAGTATTTCCTGGGTTTCTTGTTTAATTTTCTTTTCTCTGATTTTCTCTTTACTTTTCTTAATAATCATTTCCCTTTTTCTAGGGGAAAGCGATTCCTCATATTGTGCCTTGCGCACGAATATTCCCTCCTCGGGAATTTCAGACTGACATGAGGATTTAGTTCGGGATGAACTTCCCTTCTCGTAGAATGATCTATCTAATTTATGATAGATACTGGACAGCTTTTGTTTACCCATACTGTAACTAACAAATAGTCAGATAATAAACACATAATCACAGAATAGTAATCAGGAAAAATTAAGTATTTCTTAATACTCAATTAGCTTAACTCAGTGGCTCTGATACCACCTTATTTCTGTCACGGCCCACGACCCGGTTTGACCCGTTTCAAGAGCCGCGGGACAGAAATCCTGCGGTATTTATTTAATTGAGTTTAACAGCGGAAGTTTATTTAAAAAGGATCGCTTAAAGCTAATATTTCCCCTGATTATTTTATTTCACAATTCAGGGTAAAATCCCGATAATTTACAATATTATGTTTTTACTATAAATAGTAATATTACAAAAACTTTTATTTGTTTATTTTATATTGAGCCACTTTCTCAAGCTTTCACTGCTTTCCAGCATTTTTCCTGAATTACAACAGATCACCTGAAACATGTTTGAAAAAGGTTTTGTCAGCGGAAAATACTGAGTGAATCATTCTATTTACTAAAAAGACACTTTTTGTTATAATATACAGTATTAAGAGCGATTACAATGTTTCTGATATCAATCCAACTACCCACGGTATTTGTCACTCGACCCATTGGCCCATTCGTCCAATGGTGTCTGTGGCTATGGTCATATCCCCCACTGGCTGCCCCAATGGTGACGATTATCAAGTAATGTATACAAAACCCCACATACCGGCTGTAACTTGGTGATTACAAAGACTTAATCCCCGTAATTATAACTTTGAAAACAAATAGGGTTTTGTAAATAGATTTGATAAAAAGAGAGAATGACTCACCTTGCTGATTTACTACGAACAGAATCTAATTTATAGATTATCCTTGTTAACCTAATTTAAATAACAATGCATACAAAACTGGGTTAGTAATCAATCCAGCAATTACGATAATTCCCGAGATCAAGTTATCACAATGAATATCAAAGTGCAACGCTTTATCTATCGAATTAACGACAATCCGTCAATTAAATGACGAACGATAAAGTATTTATACTTAATCTATCGAATTAACGACAATCCGTCAAATTAATGACGAACGATTAAGTATAACCCTAATGTGAGCGGCACTTAAACATTAATTGGATAGATTGATCGTCGTATAATTGAATCGTAGTAGCGATTGTGCTAATACCCTGTTTTGCAGCAGCGATTCGATACCCGGGTTGTGAATTTTGGAATAACAGAACGTTATACAGTGTATTTGAGCGTATTATTTCGTCGTAAGAGTTTCCAATTTCGAATGCCAACTTCTGCTATTTATAGGTGAGATATTTTAAGCCCTGCGCATCGTAGCCAAAAACCTCATACGCATCGTATGGGTCTTTCAAACCCCTGCGCATCGTATGCATAAAACTGCTACGATGCGTATGGGTTGAAAATAGGCTAATAGACTAGCCACGTCTGGGACTAGCTTAGATGAATCACTAATATCAGTTTCTAAAATTTGAACAACGTATTTTTATAGATAATTACTAACTAGGGTTTACCCCCCTTAGTTTTAGGGGCCCTAATCCTGATTCTGATTGTTCCAAAAATTTTAGGGTTAGTTCAGAATCACTTGGGTTTCTCAATTAGGGTTTCCTAATGGTTTAATTAAAGTAATAATTAAGACAATTTAGTGAGAGTTGTTACATTCTCCCAACCTTATGAAAAATCTCGTCCTCGAGATTTACTGGAATAGGTAAGGATACTTTCGCTTCATTTCTGATTCCAGCTCCCAAGTATATTCAGCTCCTCGTCTTGAATCCCACTTTACTTTGACTAGCACTAAGCGTTTGTGCTTGAGAAACTTCACTTTTCTATCTTCTATCTGAAGAGGTTTCTCTATAAATTTTAACTTTTCGTTTACCTCTATGTCTTGAAGAGGTACTAACAGAGATTCGTCTGTTAGACATTTCTTGAGATTGGAAACATGAAATACATCATGTACTCCAGCCAATTCTTCTGGTAGTTGTAAACGATAAGCAACTGGTCCTATACGTTGGATTATTGGAAATGGTCCTACGTATCTTGGACTTAGCTTTCCTTTCTTACCGAATCTCACAACTCCTTTCCAAGGAGATACTTTTAACAGTACTCTATCTCCAACTTGGAATTCTAACGGCTTGCATCGATTATCTGCATAACTCTTTTGTCGATCTCGAGCCGTCTTCAATCTTTCCTTGATTCGAATAATCTTGTCTGTCGTTTCTTGCACAATTTCTGGACCTGATAATTGACTATCTCCTATTTCTGCCCAACAAATTGGAGTTCTGCATTTTCTTCCATACAGAGCCTCAAATGGAGCAGTTTCAATGCTTGAATGATAACTATTGTTATAGGAGAATTCGATCAATGGTAAATGATTGTCCCAACTTCCACCAAAGTCTATTACACATGCTCGAAGCATGTCTTCTAGAGTTTGGATTGTTCTTTCACTTTGCCCGTCTGTTTGAGGATGATATGCAGTGCTCAAATTTAATCGAGTTCCCATAGCTTGCTGGAAACTTTTCCAGAAATGAGAAGTAAATCGACTATCCCTATCTGATACAATGGAGAGTGGAACTCCATGTAGAGATACGATTTCATCTACATACAATTTTGCTAATCTTGCCATGGTAAAGGTTTCTTTCATAGGTAGAAAGTGAGCAGATTTGGTTAATCGATCCACAATTACCCAAATCGCGTCATTACCTTTTCTGGTTTTGGGTAACTTAGTAACAAAATCCATTGTTATAAGTTCCCATTTCCATACTGGCATCTCTAACTGTTGTAGTAGACCTGAAGGTTTCTGATGTTCTGCCTTAACTTGTGAACAAGTAAGACATTTAGAAACATACTGCGCTACATCCTTTTTCATGCCTATCCACCAAAAGTTCTTTCTTAAATCTTGGTACATTTTATTGTTTCCTGGATGTATAGTGTACCTAGATTTATGAGCTTCTTCTAAAATCTTAGGTCTTAAGTCTCCTTGCTTAGGTACCCAGATTCTACTTTTGTGGAATCTCCAAATTCCATCCGCTCCTTGCTCTAATTCCTTCATTCGTCCTTTCATTCCTTCAGCAACATCTTCTATTGCTGTCTTTTGAACATTCTTCACTTGTTCCATTAAATCTAATTGTAGATTTAATCTAAGTGCACGAACTCGTCGTTGTTTTTCATGATACTTACGACTTAAGGCATCTGCCACTACATTTGTCTTTCCTTCATGATACTGAATATCACAGTCGTAATCGCTTAAAATTTCCATCCATTTCCGTTGCCTCATATTTAACTCTTTTTGCCCAAAAATGTATTTTAGACTTTTATGATCTGTATAGACAGTAAACTTACTTCCATACAGATAATGTCTCCAAATCTTAAGGGCAAAAATTACGGCTCCTAATTCTAAATCATGAGTCGTATAGTTTTCTTCATGTTTCTTCAATTGTCTTGAAGCATACGCAATCACCTTCTTGCGTTGCATAAGCACACATCCTAATCCTAGTTTTGAAGCATCACAATATACTTCAAAATCTTCTGTTCCTTCTGGTAAGGATAAGATTGGTGCATTGGTTAATTTCTGTTTCAAAATCCTAAAAGCCTCTTCTTGTTTAGTTCCCCATTCAAACTTAATGGCTTTACAGGTTAACTTAGTTAATGGTACGGCTATCTTGGAAAAATCCTTAATAAACCGTCTATAATAACCGGCTAAACCTATAAAACTCCTAATTTCCATTGCAGTTTGTGGAACTTTCCAATTGGTAATCGCTTCTATCTTAGCAGGATCTACGTGAATACCTTCGTGATTCACCATGTGGCCTAAGAATTGTATTTCTTTCAACCAAAATTCACATTTTGAGAATTTGGCATACAACTTTTCTTTTCTTAACAAAGTTAAGAGTGCATGCAAGTGTTGACAATGCTCTGTCTGGCTTTTGGAATAAATAAGTATATCATCTATGAAGACAATCACAAATTTATCCAAGTACGGTTTACAGATCCTATTCATCATGTCCATGAATGCAGCAGGCGCATTCGTTAACCCAAAGGGCATGACTGTAAACTCGTAATGACCATACCTAGTTCTGAAAGCAGTCTTAGGTATGTCTTCTTCTTGTACCTTCAATTGATGATATCCGGAGCGTAAATCTATCTTAGAAAAATATCTAGCCCCCTGAAGTTGATCAAAAAGATCATCAATCCTAGGTAATGGGTATCGATTCTTAATTGTAACTTTATTCAATTCTCTATAATCGATACACATTCTCATTGATCCGTCCTTCTTTTTCACAAACAACACTGGCGCTCCCCACGGGGATGAGCTAGGTTGTATGAATCCTTTACTTAGTAATTCATCTAATTGTTTCTTAAGTTCTAACATTTCGGTAGGAGCTAACCGATAAGGTGCCTTGGCTATCGGTGTAGTTCCTGGAATTAGATGAATCCTAAATTCTACTTCCCTATCTGGTGGTAATCCAGGTAATTCTTCTGGGAATATATCTGGATATTCTGAGACTACAGGGATTTCTTTCAATTCTTTCCCTTTAGTATTAATGATTACTGAAATCATATATACTATTCCTTGTTTTCGTTCATAACTAGCAACTTTCATTACTGATATGAACTTCATGGGTTTCCGTGGTTTATCTCCTGTAATCATAATCATGTTTCCAATAGGTGTTTGAATTTCTATGGAATTCCTATCACAAAGAATTCGAGCATGGTTGGCTATCAACCAATCCATTCCTAACACAACATCGAATTCAGCTAATTTCATGGGTAATAGGTTTGCAGCAAATTTGTAACCTGAAAGTTCTATTTCTACTTTTTGCAAAACCTGATTGATTTTAACTGAATTCCCGTCTGCGGTTTCAACAGTAAATGTTTGCCTAATGTGGGTTAAAGGTAACTTAAGAGCTTGACAAAATAAAGTATTAATAAAACTTTGGTTTGCACCAGAGTCAAATAATACTTTTGCGTAGACGTTGTGAACTAAGAACGTACCAGCTATTACATCTGGGATAAGCTCTGCTTCTTGCGTAGTTAGCTGGAATGCTCTGACATTCTTCTTTGTAGCTCCTTCGGTTGCCTTGGGTTTGTTGTCTACTGGTTTGACCAATTTAGGACATTCTGTTTTGTAATGCCCTGCTTCTCCACAGTTAAAACAGATTACTGTTTTCTTTTTGCAGTTTTCTTCACGATGACCTATACCCTTGCAAAAATTGCAAGTGATATCGCATCTTCCGTAATGCTTCTTTTTGCATTTCCTGCAGTATGACGGAACTGAAGATTGTCCTGCGCCTTTTCTCTTGAAACTGTTGTTATTACCCGTACGAAATCCTTGGGTAATTTTATGAGCCAATTCCTTTTTCCTGTCTTCATCTCTTGTGCGCACCAATTCATCGGTCAGAGTGTTAGCTAATTCTACCGCATCGTCAATAGTACGAGGTCTCGTAGCTTTAACAATATTGCGGATTTCACTAATTAGCCCCCAAATATAACGAGAAATAAGTACCGGTTCTGGCGAAGCCAGTGTTGGTACCACTCGCGCATATTCGAAGAATGTCGAAGTGTAACTACGGCAATCTACACCTACCATCCGATGAGTAAGGAATTTGTTTGCCATTTGTTCCTTCTCGTACTCAGGGCAAAATTTTCTTTCGACCAGATTCTTAAATCCTTCCCAGTTCATAGCATATGCTATGGCTCTTCCTTTGGCTTGTAGCACAGTGTTCCACCATTCGAGTGCTCCTTCTTTAAACAAATTGGATGCGTACATGACCTGATCGTCTTTGGCACATTTACTTATTGCAATCACTGCTTCGGTTTTCTCTAACCATCGCAGTGAGGCAGTTGCTCCTTCATTGCCTGCAAATTCCATGGGTTTACAAGCAAGAAATTCTTTGAAAGTGCAACCAGGTGTTGCGGCTTTCATTTTCTTAGAGAGCGGAGCTTGTCGTATTTCATGATTAACATGATTGTTTACATTATTACTGAAGTTATCTTCAGTATTAAGTTTACTAGGAATGATTTGCTGTGGTTCTACTGGATCCTTTACAGCAGCAACGATTGCAGGTATAGCATTAGCTATTCCCTGAGCGACAATATTTTCTATATCTTGTCTTGTCATATATTGATCTCCTGAATGTTGCTCGGATTGATTAACTTCATTTACTGGTTCATTATCACTGTTTGCCATCTGATAATATGTATAAATTTTATTAGTATCTGATAATTAATAGTTATACAAACAATCAGACAATTCTAAAATGCAAGTATAGTCAAAAGCAATCGATTTCTCGATTTTCATTTCATATCTTAATATAATATGCATCATTACTTGCCAATATATCACAACGTTTTATTAGTCTATTTACGTCTGATATTACTACTACTATTACACAACTATAGTTTTATTGTCCCTCGTTTACTTGTTGTCTAAAAACGCATCTCCCTCTCATCGTACTTCCATGTAATCTGTCCTCCGATCTCCCTCATTCTATTCCCCATATCGATCAACTCTTCACCAAAGTGGCGAAGTTCAGCCATGTTTTCATTGGTCATGGGTGGATTGGGTAAAGGTTCTGGATCGAATTGTGGATGAAATGAATAGGGATCGTTGACAATACTCTGGAATTGCCAATCGTTTGTCCACCATTCATCCATTTCTATAGGTTGAGGGTGAACTATGGGATCTGGGACTGCGGGTTCCCAATTCATAGGGAGTTGGCTTTCAAGAGGATAAGTAAAATTGTTAGTATTGACAGGCTGAATGGTTTCACAGCTTGCCAATAGGAAGTCTATTTCTTCTTGAAAGGTTCTTCTATGGTTTGGATTGGAGCTCTCTCCGATTTCCATTTGGGTTGGTATTGGGCTTTGTCCAAATTCTATCTGCGTTACCATTTCCTTGATCTCTTCATTGCCTCCGGTTTCCATTTCCGGTTGTTCAGAACTCTCACCGATTACAACTTCCTTTCCCTTTTTCAAAGGATTATTAATTTTAGGAAGTTTTGTAGTTGGCTTTTTCCTACGGATTTTTCTCCAACCTACATAACTTCTCTTCTTTTGTTTTGGCTTTTTCACCGGTGGAGCTTTAAATTCTACCGGTTGTTCTATATCAGGAAAGTAGCTAGCATATTCTTTAGAAGCTTCGATTTTCACCGGATACAGATTAAGATTCTGAAAAGCTTCAGATATTCCACTCATACTGATATATGCAAAAATGCATAAAACATTAAGTTAAAACCTTTACAATTTATTACACCCGTGTTCTAATTTATTACAAATATAATCAGAAAACATACCTAGGGTTTATTGTAAATTTATTTATTTACTACCGAAGGTTTCTAGATTATAAAAGTAACTTACTGAAATTTCAAAGATTTATCTTTTCTGCTACAGTGGCTAACATATATAAGTTTGCCCACTTAGCATCTAACTTATCTTCCCAGGGTGATTTATCAAGTATTTCCTGGGTTTCTTGTTTAATTTTCTTTTCTCTGATTTTCTCTTTACTTTTCTTAATAATCATTTCCCTTTTTCTAGGGGAAAGCGATTCCTCATATTGTGCCTTGCGCACGAATATTCCATCCTCGGGAATTTCAGACTGACTTGAGGATTTAGTTCGGGATGAACTTCCCTTCTCGTAGAATGATCTATCTAATTTATGATAGATACTGGACAGCTTTTGTTTACCCATACTGTAACTAACAAATAGTCAGATAATAAACACATAATCACAGAATAGTAATCAGGAAAAATTAAGTATTTCTTAATACTCAATTAGCTTAACTCAGTGGCTCTGATACCACCTTATTTCTGTCACGGCCCACGACCCGGTTTGACCCGTTTCAAGAGCCGCGGGACAGAAATCCTGCGGTATTTATTTAATTGAGTTTAACAGCGGAAGTTTATTTAAAAAGGATCGCTTAAAGCTAATATTTCCCCTGATTATTTTATTTCACAATTCAGGGTAAAATCCCGATAATTTACAATATTATGTTTTTACTATAAATAGTAATATTACAAAAACTTTTATTTGTTTATTTTATATTGAGCCACTTTCTCAAGCTTTCACTGCTTTCCAGCATTTTTCCTGAATTACAACAGATCACCTGAAACATGTTTGAAAAAGGTTTTGTCAGCGGAAAATACTGAGTGAATCATTCTATTTACTAAAAAGACACTTTTTGTTATAATATACAGTATTAAGAGCGATTACAATGTTTCTGATATCAATCCAACTACCCACGGTATTTGTCACTCGACCCATTGGCCCATTCGTCCAATGGTGTCTGTGGCTATGGTCATATCCCCCACTGGCTGCCCCAATGGTGACGATTATCAAGTAATGTATACAAAACCCCACATACCGGCTGTAACTTGGTGATTACAAAGACTTAATCCCCGTAATTATAACTTTGAAAACAAATAGGGTTTTGTAAATAGATTTGATAAAAAGAGAGAATGACTCACCTTGCTGATTTACTACGAACAGAATCTAATTTATAGATTATCCTTGTTAACCTAATTTAAATAACAATGCATACAAAACTGGGTTAGTAATCAATCCAGCAATTACGATAATTCCCGAGATCAAGTTATCACAATGAATATCAAAGTGCAACGCTTTATCTATCGAATTAACGACAATCCGTCAATTAAATGACGAACGATAAAGTATTTATACTTAATCTATCGAATTAACGACAATCCGTCAAATTAATGACGAACGATTAAGTATAACCCTAATGTGAGCGGCACTTAAACATTAATTGGATAGATTGATCGTCGTATAATTGAATCGTAGTAGCGATTGTGCTAATACCCTGTTTTGCAGCAGCGATTCGATACCCGGGTTGTGAATTTTGGAATAACAGAACGTTATACAGTGTATTTGAGCGTATTATTTCGTCGTAAGAGTTTCCAATTTCGAATGCCAACTTCTGCTATTTATAGGTGAGATATTTTAAGCCCTGCGCATCGTAGCCAAAAACCTCATACGCATCGTATGGGTCTTTCAAACCCCTGCGCATCGTATGCATAAAACTGCTACGATGCGTATGGGTTGAAAATAGGCTAATAGACTAGCCACGTCTGGGACTAGCTTAGATGAATCACTAATATCAGTTTCTAAAATTTGAACAACGTATTTTTATAGATAATTACTAACTAGGGTTTACCCCCCTTAGTTTTAGGGGCCCTAATCCTGATTCTGATTGTTCCAAAAATTTTAGGGTTAGTTCAGAATCACTTGGGTTTCTCAATTAGGGTTTCCTAATGGTTTAATTAAAGTAATAATTAAGACAATTTAGTGAGAGTTGTTACAATACGTGGTCGAAAACCGGTGTCTGTTTACGTTTAAGTTTATGTTTTTACTTAACTTTTAATCTTGAAAAGCCTACTTTTGATTAGATATGTGTTTTGCAGGTCTAGTGGAGTTAAGGAGCTTTTCGGGAGCTTTACGGGCTATTGGGACGAAAAACGGACCACCGAGACACGAAACTGGTCTACCGGGATTAAAATTTGGAAAAAACAGAAGTTGTGGAATGGAAGCACCGTCGCCGACGAGGCCTTAGGCCATCGGCGACGCATCACAGAAAACCCCGTCGACAAAAAAGGTGCGTATACAGCTGATTTGGGCGTCGGACGAATTTCAAGTTTTTGGAAGGCGTCGCCGACGGGTCCCAAGGCCGTCGGCGGCGCGGCTTAGTTTTCTCAAACGCGAATTTTGTTAGTTGGTGCTTGGGAACGAATCAAAATGCATCTTTCACCACTATTACGGGAGTTACACTCTTTTGAAGTTTAAATAGGAGTTCTTGGAGGGATAATCACCATCTCTTCCAATCCCAATCCATCTACAACATCATTGTTCATTTGAATTAACCATCATCATCATCCAATTTCACCTTCTTCTCCATTCAAAACCCTAGTCATTCATCCATTGATCCTTGCTCCATCAACACTCACCAAAACCCTAATCTTCACAGTCCCATCATTCCACAAACCCCAAGATGATCCAATTCAAGTCTCCATCATCCGTTGATAAAGTCTCGTTCACCATGAGCGGCTAATTTCTTGAAGGTTTCACCCCGGTGTAGGTTATTGTAAGTTTCTATGTAGGTTATTGTAAGTTTCTAGGGTTGAACATTGTTTGAACTTTGATTGTGACAAGTTGTATTTTGATTTTGAATCATTAGATAATTGCCATGCATTTGAATTGAATTTGTGAATTGTCGAACGATGATAAAGTTATGACTTTACGAAATGAATTTGTGCACTTATGCCTTATCTAAGTTAGGATTTACATGTTCTTGGTAACAAAGTGCATTGCGGTCCGTTGTCTACGACGTTGATAACTCTTGGCACCTAAACCATTCGACACTAATTCCGTTAATCACTTTAGCAATTGAATCAAATCTAAAACGTTTAGAAACCCTAGGACTTTAATTACCGAACCGGGTGTGAACCTTGTTTACATAACTTGTCTGAAACCATCAATTACGTTTCTTGCAATTGTTTATTTCTATTAGTTAATCCAACCCATTTGCTATTTACATTTAAACATCTTTTCAAAATCAATCAAAAATCATAAAAACAAGTTAGCAAGCTTCATAATTGTGACACCTTTTAAGAATTCATTCAAGTTCATTCGCAAACCACATACTCTTCGTGGTTCGACCCCTTACTACCACTAGCTATTTGTTAAGGGTAATTTGGGTATATAAATATTATCTTTGACCGGGGCGCGACGCTCCGATCAATGCTTTACACATGGGGAGAAATAGACCGGTCGGACAAAATTTTCAACGTTATCGTTTTTCTCTATTTGACATTCTCAATAATGCAAATTTCAGTGCCGGGACCGTGGAAGCAAATCGTGAACATTTCATCGGATCTTGCACAATCTGGAGTGAACTTATTGGAGCAATTTCAAGGTATTCCAGACTGTGATAAAAAGATAAGCTTCTGGAAGGAAGTTTGGTTATGCAAAGTTCCGTTATGCGTTAAGTTCCCAAACATTTATCTTCTCGAAAGTAAAACAAATGTTTGTATCGTTGAAAGGGTATTGGTTCGAAATGGGGAGGTGGGTTTCAAGTTCGAATGGACCTGATACCCTTTGGAACTGGTAGAAATAACATAACTGAGTCGTCTCTAGGAAGCGGTGCAATCATTTTCATTCAGGGTTGAACGCGATTGTTGGAAATGGAAGTTAGACTCGTCTGGCATTTTTTTATGTTTACAGTCTAAGAGTTTTGATCGAAAAGGCTGCGTATAGTGATTCGCGTATTGATTTTGTGTGGAATGGGTGGGTCCCGTTGAAAATAAACTTTCTCGCTTGGCGGGTTGTGTTGGATAGATTACCCACGGCAATGGACTTACGGAGGCGAAATGTACAAGTTCCATCAGTTGAGTGCAAGATGTGTAATGCGGGCGATAAAACGGCGCATCATTTTTTTATCAGATGCAACATATCGCAGCAGGTCTGGGAATATATTGCGTCATGGTGCATAATCGGATCTATTTATCCTCTAGAACTAAAGGATTTGATGGGCATTCAGGACCGGTTTCGTGGATCGCTAAAGTGGAAGAAAGTTATTCATTCAGTGATGCAGGTTGCACTTTCGGTTGTGTGGAAGAACCGAAACGAGGTCTTTTTCGACAATAAGCTGCCAAACCTGGTGAAAATAAAAGATGAGATCGGATGTATACTTATTTATGGGTAAAGAATAGGGCAAAATGTCAATCTTTAACGTCGGAAGCTTGGTGTAATTTTGAGTTGTCAAGTATGGGTTTTTAATGTATGTATATGTTGTTTTGGTGGATGTTGTAAGGATGCCGAGTTAACAGTTGTTGACCGGAAAGATATCAATAAAAGTTTGTTTTACGTTCAAAAAAAAAGTATAGTACTTAAAACATATTAAAAAAAAGAGTAAATTACGTTTTTGGCCCATGTGGTTATATCACATTTTTTCTATATTAGCCCAAAATAAGAATTTTAACATATCTTCCCCTATGGTCTCTATAACTAACCATTCTGGCCCCTAAGTCTAACCATTTTGGCCCCCATGGTCTCTATAACTAACCATTTTGGCCCCCATGATCTCTAGACTTAGGGGCCAAAATGGTTAGTTATAGAGACCATGAGGGCAGATATGTTAAAAATTCTTATTTTGGGCTAATATAGTAAGAGTGATATAACCACAGGGGCCAAAAACGTAGTTTACTCTAAAAAAATTATATATAACCCCAAGTTAAAAAGGTTATAATTTCACTATTGGTTTTATATATTAATAAGTGGGTTGCGATTTGTGTTGGGTGTGGCGGACACCAAATCTTGGTGTCCGTGGGTGGGCGGGCGCACCCTTTGAAAAAAAATATTAGTGTTATATATGCGTGAAATTCCCGAGCGCACCTCATGAAATTTTGCAATCGCACCCCTTGACTTTCGAAACCAACCGCTAAGAAGATACCTAATTTTGATAAACTATCGAAAATCCGGAAATTTTCCGACGGGTACGTATAGACATGGTTGCAAGCATTTGGAGAAGATGATGACCTTCTATTGTAATAATAAACTTCTAATTAAAGGGTGTTTTTGTAATTTACCAATACATTAAAAAACATAGTTCCAAAGCAAAAAAAAAAAAAAAAAAAAAAACATTGGATGTTGTGCAACCTCGCTTTTCCTTTTCAAACTATAAAACTAGTTACTTTCTTCCTTAGACTGAAGGGAGTGGGGCGACCTCAAAAGAGGGGGTCTTGCGACATGTGGCGTTTGTGGGGCGACTTGGGGCGTCCTCAAAAAAGGGGGCGTGGTGTTCATGGCAACTCAAGTTGCCACCAAGACCTCTGATTGGTTGATTTGTTTGAAAAGAGGGGAGTTCTTGGAATTTTGTGCCAAAAGTTGGGTAAAGTGTGAGAGGAGGGGCGACGAGAAGAGGACGGGCAAATGAAGTTGCCATGGAAGTTGGGCGAGGGGCGCGGTGTAGGGGGCGACTTGGGGTGGGAGTCGCCCCACTACCTTCTGTCTTAGATGAAAAATAAGAAGGTTTTTGTTTTCTAATATCTTATATTGAAGTTCATTTTCTTTATGATCTGAATACTTATTTTGTGACTTTGTTTATTTATTTATGGTTGATTGTTAAATATAATTATTATACCATAGTGAATTTAATAATCTATGAATTTGTAAAAAAATTACGTATGATTTTTTTTTTTAAAATACAACCTAGGGTAAATTACACTTTTCGTCCTTTATGTTTGTACTGAATTGCAACGGATAGCCTTTAACTTCAATAATTACAGTTACAATCATTTATTTGCAAAACCCGTTACACAGTACGTCCTTTAGCACTAACCTGGTTAAATTTTTTTTTGTTAAGTTTATTCACTTAAGGATATTATGATCACTTCACTTTTATTTAAATATTTAATAAATAAAAAACATATATATATCATCTTCTTCCTCAATCAACTAAGACCACTTCACCACCACCCACTTCTTTTGTCATCAGGAGCTCTGTAGGAACATTGATTTTTACATCCCTAAAATCATCATAGATAGCAAAATAGAACTTGATAACTAATAATTAAATGTAAAATTACTAAATTGATAATCTGGCACCATTGTGATTTACGTCAAACCACCACCACCACCACCATCACCACCGTACTGTATCATCAATGGCACCAGTAACCACCGAACAAGACTACGATCGTCTTACAGAAGTCAAACAATTCGATGAATCAAAAATCAGCGTAAAAGGGTTGCTAGATTTTGGCATCACCACCCTTCCCTTCCCCGGTTCTTCCACCACCCACTAGAGAATCTCCCCGGCCCAAATCCGGCCTCGATTAACCGTTTCGGTCATTGACTTATCCGGCGACCGGTCAACGGTGGTTGAACAAATCCGGTAATCGGCTTCCATACTTGGGTTTTTCTAGATTGTTAATCACAGCATTCCGGTAACTGTAATTGATTCAGCAGTTGGTTCGATAAAGGAGTTTTTTGAGCAACCCAGTGAGTATAAGATGCGGTTTTTCCACACTTGGGCAACCCATTCCGGTAACTGTACTTGATCCAGATAACCACATCATTCTGGTAACTGTAATCGGCTTCCACACTTGGGTTTTTCCAGATTGTTACCCTCCAGGTAGCGATTAAATAATTAGGCATGTAAACGAATGGTGTTGGATAGAGGGTAGGTTATAGAGATGAAATGGAGATGGTGGTTGTTTGGTGTTGCCGGTGGTGGTTGTTTTGGGTGGTGGTGGTGTCAAGATGTGGTGGTTAGGGTTTTAGGCTTATAGAATTGGGGAAGATGAAGTGTGGATATGTATTTTTTTTATTTTTTTTATTAAACATTTCAATAAAAGATGAATTGACCAGAATACCCTTGAGTAAATAAAGTTAACTGAAAATTTTAATCTGGTTAGTGTTAAAGGAAGTAGAGTGTAACGAGTTTTGCAAATAAAGGATTGTGACTGTAATTATTGAAATTAAAAGCTATCCGTTGTAATCCAGTACAAACATAAAGCTCGGTATATCATAATATTATATATAGTAGTCTTTATCATGTAATCATATACTTAATATAGTAAAAAAAAAGATAATTATTTTTATGTAACTAGTATACCCGTTTAGTCCTGCAAGTACAATCAAGCTCGGTATGTGAAGGTGTGAAGTTCATGCTTGAGTTTGTTTAAGCCTCACTTGCTTCAAGCGTTTAGAAAGCCGATTTGAGTTGTTCATGAGCGGCTTGGAGTGTTCATACCTCTAATTATAATAAAATTCATATCAAAATATTAGCATGTACAACTTTTTACATTTTTTTTTAAATATGTTTTTTTGTTGCATATCTATGTGTTTTGATAAATGACATTTATATGTATTGTTTTTACATTTTACTGCTCGCCTGCTCATGTTTAAGGTAAAAAAAACTTGCATAAAAATAAGCCAGGAAGACAAAAAATCAAAACCATTTTGAAAAGTAGACAAAATATAAATATTTAAAACGACAACAATGTTAGTGTTTAAAAGATAAGAAGACAAAAATTAAAAAGATAAAACCAATTTTATAAAGACAAAGAAAAGATAACACCATTTTTGAAATATCTTTTCATAATATAAAAAATTAATAAGTATAAATAGAATAGAGTGATTGAAATGAAAAGAGGATTACAATCCTTTATGCTTTAACTTGTGGGCCGATTATATAACCTTGAACTATCTATTTACCAAACTATTGTCTCTCACATAATTGTTTTTTCCTTACCTAACTTCAAACTCATTGTCCTTTAATCTTATTAATTTTTTATACTAATCTTTTTTTGAACCTTCAACCTTTTATACCTTCATAGTTAAATTGTAAAACCACATTTATTAGATCTGTGATATGTTGATTACCTACCGAAAAACATTTGTACCAGATGCTTACATAAACGTGTTACATATGTAAATTGTAATATGTAGGCTAGGAAAGCATTGAGGGCACTTAAAGCATTGGTGAAACTTCAAGCACTCGTACGAGGGCACATTGTGCGAAGACAGAGTGCAAACAGGGGCGGACCCACATACGATGGATTGGGGTCCCCGGACCCCAATGTTTTCTAAAAAATTAGTAGAACCGGTATGTTAATTTTTTTATGGACCCCATAAAAATAATTCGTTGGACCCCATAGCATTAAAAATATACTTGGTGTGGTGGTAAATCCCTTCTCCCCAAACAAAAAGGTCTCAAGGTCGACCCTACTCTGTAGTGTGTTTTGTTTCTTTTTTAGCAACTCACTTTACATGTTTGGCATTTTTGAATAATTCTAGGAGGATTAATTGCTGCCATCATGTCTATCATTATTGGGAACATCATGCCAACATTATTTAATCCTTATTAATGTGATTGAAATATGCAAATACAAGAGTTTACGGAACGTTTTGGTGAGGTAACAATCGAATTAGTTACGTGTAGTAACTTGAGTCCGGATGATAATTTTAGTGTGTCTAATATTTAAAAGATAAGTTTGGCTGAGTTATATCCGTTTGATTTTCGTAGGAACAACTTAAAATATTTGTGATGTTTTTTTTTCATTTCAATGACATCTTTTGTTTACTGTTTGTTTTCTAATGAGTAAAGATCATATAGTTTTATCTAATATTGTACTTTATTATGTTTCTCGCCCCGCCCCGGCCAACAATTGACCAGAAAATTCTAACGTTTAGTTGTAAAAAATCTAAACAGCGAAAATGGGACCCCAGTGGAAAAAAATCCTGGGTCCGCCACTGAGTGCAGACATGCTATGGAGAATGCAAGCCATGGCCCGTCTCCAGGCTCAGGCACCTGCCAACCGGGCTTACTTGTCATCGTCACACATTCAAGCATCAAGCCACTCGGTCCCACCGCCATCTTGTGAGAAAATGTTTCACAAGCTTGATTTTGTAGCATATACCCGAGGTTTATATATTCTTACTTGAGTAAAATGTGAATACGCAACGATCTATTTCGATGTCAAACTTTAAAGATTCTTTTGGCCAAGAACAACAACATCGTAACGGGCCAAACTGGTTAGAGAACTGGATGGAAGATAACTCTTGGACGAGTAACTGTGACGATAAAAGTGATAAGATTCTTGAAGTAGATACTTGGAAGCCAAGAAATAGCACCACTCCAACAAAGCCAATTAAACATAAAAAACCGAGTGTGGCCCGAGTTGCAAGCAACATCTCCTCATTCGAGTCAGATTGGGGGACAGAGAAATCAGCCCGACCGAAGTCTGCATCCGCCAGGCGTAGCCGAAGCCCATTTGCTCCATCTGAGAGGGCTGAATTCCCACAAGGCCAATTGGGATATTACCCGAGTTACCCAAACTACATGGCTAACACAAAATCATCTCAAGCGAGGGTGCGGTCATTCAGTGCTCCAAGGCAGAGAAGATATTCGAGTCATTCAGATACCAAGTCTGAGAGGAGTTTCCGTAAGTAGGGTGGTTAATGGTTAACCAAGCGAGGGGCGGTCATTCAGTGCTACAAATTTTTTTTTGTAAAAAAATATTATAATCTAGAAATGGTTCAAACTGGTTAGAAAATGGGTCAAAACTTAAGTACACATAAATATCGTACACATAAATATCACACCTTAGGTATTGTAGAGGGAGGAGAAGTGTCATAAAGATATCAACCTAAAAATGTCAAATATAGTTTAATATCTTCAGCAATATTCCTATGGTGCACTCTCGTCATTAGAGATTGCTTCTCGTGACAGTGTGCACATTGGGGTTGGCAAAAGACTCGACACAGCAGGAGTGAACCCGCTGCAGCAAACCAAAGTATGGGGGTCAACAGAAATATGTTGCTGAATGGATGAACGATTATACCATTAATAATCTGTAAAAGTTCATATTATACCATTAAGCGCTAAACAGGAAAATAGTAAAACTAGCATGAACGATTTGAAAGAGTAAAAAAAAAGATTTACCAGCGAACGAACACCAGAAATATGGACAACACCCATGGAAAGAAGCTCCACAAGTCTATCTGGTGTGCATATAAGGAACTCTAGGTCATATCTTTTTAATCTGTACCACCTTTCACATAATTAGTCATAGCAAGCAAGATATGTTGTAAGTAAAATTGGTTCAAATTTACTACGGTAAATTACCTTTTGATTTGTTGACCTATGGAGGCACCTGGTTATAGACTCAGAAAATTTGCTCCAAACGCCTTCAAAGGGTTGAACACAGCACATACCTGCAGTTAGGGGCTGTTTGGCAATATCTGAATCAATAAGTGCTGAATGAATAAGAGGTCTGAACGGTTAAGAGACTCTGAACCAGTAAGTGCTGAACCAGTAAAGTGTTGTTTGGTTTGCACCTCTGAATGACTATGTAAAGTGACATTTTTACCCCTCAAAACAGAATGTATAACTTCAAAATTAATCAGTTCAACGGAGATATACTAAACAGAATACAACAGACATTATATACACAGAGAATCAGTTCAATTCAATCTACCTTCACATAAAACGATGAATGAGTTCAAATAAAACCACAAATGAAACATAATATTCAAACAAGAAACAAAACCACAAATGAAACATAATATTCAAACAAGAAACAGAGAATCAGTTCAATTCAACCTTTCACATACAACGATGAATCAGTACACATAAAACCACAAATGTAACATACTTGGTGTAAAATGGTACCTTAATCAACGGCGGAGGTGTCGGCTGAGGTCCGATTGAGGGGGAGGGCGGCACTGTTGAGGTCCGATTGAGGGGGAGGGCGGCGCTCTGTGGAGGTTCGGCCGTGGAGGAAGGTGTCGGCTGTGGAAGTTGGGCCGTGGAGGAAGGTGTCAACCGTGGAGGAGAGGAGAGGAGAGGAGAGGAGAGGAAGATGGGGGTGCTGGAAGAAGAAGAGGAGAATGTCGTTGTTTTGTTTTTGTTAGGGCACAATTGTCATACTTTTCATTAAGAGGTGGCTATTTGATGAACCAAACACCCTAACCTCTGACCGATTCAGAGGCTTGCCTCTTAATGGGGCCATTCAGATGTAAACAAACAGCCCCTTAGTGTGGTCGGTATAACTAGGGGGCAATTTTGACCCAAAGTCTTTGATATGGGTCATTTTGGGTTATTTATAAAATACTATGGGTGGGTTTGGGTAGAGTAATTTAAGTCAAAGGTTGAAATGGGTTAAATAAAAAAACAAAAAAAGTTTCTACGGTTCCAAACGGGTTGAGAAGTTTAGAGGAATGGTTTACTGAGCGACACCCCAATCTCCAGTTCTCCACCCTCTCCGGCCTCCGCCATCTCCTCCGCCACAAACCCCCCACCCTCCGCCGGCATCTCCGCTTTATCACACTCCGCCGATCAAGACGACACCATTCGCCATCTCAAAAATTCAATTGTTTCCAGATTACAAGGCCTAAAGCGGAAGGTAATCTCTTTTTTTTTTAAACCTAATTTGCAATTAGTTTGCTAGGGTTTCGATTATCTTAATGAAGCACTTGATTATTGTTGTATTCATTGATTGGGTGGGGGTTGAACAGGTGAATTTGATGAAAAAAAATCGAAGCAAGAAGTTGTGGTAATTTGAAAACAGGGTGGGAGTAGTTGGAAAAAATAACACTTTGACTGCGTTTTAGTTCAGCGACCCCATTTGATAATTGACAATTATCATTGTTTGTTTTACTCAATATTGGTGCAAATTTCTCTATGTTTAGTTTGTGTTTTTCATATTTTTTTGGATTATTTAAATGATTAACGTGTAAATGTGGATTAGGTTTGTTTTGTTTTGATACCAGAGAGTCAGAGACTTGGTTTGATATGGTTCTGTTTGAACTTTGAAGTATAGTTAGTTTGTGTGGTTCAATTAGGTTTAATATGGGCGTGCATAGGTTGGCTTTGTGTGCAAACCGAAGGTTCGGTTTTCGCTTTTTTCGTATGGGTTGGATGGGTCGGTTTTCGGTTTTAAATTTAGCTTTAGAAATGACAGGACCCAAAAAAATTTAGCCGAAAGTAGTGAACCTGTTATTGAATTTGGGCCATAATAACATACGTGATTGAAGTTTTTTTAGGTTTAACAGGAATGTTGATGTGTACATTAATTGTTCTGTTTGTTAATCTTTTACTTGTTTTGTTGTATTTGAGTTTGATTAATATTTGCTTACATGGGTGTGATTAGATTTAATTTAATTTATTTAATTCAGTTTTGGATCTGTTTTTGGTCTGATCTCATATGGTTTCTGCTCTTTAATACTATGATAGCAAGTTTTGATTTTTAATTCAGTTATATATTTAAGAAAAGATAATCTTGATTTTAGAATATGAAGGTACATACCCTGGATGATTATTATCTTTAGTTTTATGGTTCTGGTTTTGATCAAACTCAAAAACGGCACTGTTGTTCATGGAACAATCACAGGCACTTACCGTTTCATTGTTATCAACCACCCCACCCCACCCCAAACACTATTGATAGGAGCAGTACACATGTATATGTAATTACTTGAAGCAGCAAAAAACAAAAGTAGAAGAAAAAAGATGAGAGGTAAAAGAACAATTATAAGTCATTAAGTCATGAAACTAACTTTTGTATTTGAATTTTGTTTACTGAGTTACTAGAAGATCTAAAAGAAATCATTTAAGAATAAAAACTAGTTGTTAAACATATCAAATTTCCTCAACTAAAAGTCTAAAACTATCTACAAATTTAAAAACTCATAAAAATTACTTCAAATCCAATTCCTTGGCATTCAATGATCGTAGAAGTAGATAAATCTGGAACATCTTGAGAGTTGACTTCTGGTGGCAGTCTTTGTTGACCTTCTTCAACAACAGCACCAGTATTACCTGAAGAAGCCCACTTTTTTGACCCGAACCCGTCCCGACCCGACCGAACCCATTCTCAACCCGAACCTATCCGGACCCTTTTTAACCCGACAAAATTGCCCCTTGATGTACAATCTCTTAAAAAAACATTTTTTTAACTAACCCGACCCGACCCGAAACCCGTTCCAACCCGAACCCGTTTCGACCCAAATCCGTTTTGACCCGAACCAAAGCAACCCTTTTTTTAATTGACCCGTTTTGACCCGTACCCATTTTGACCCGAACCCGTTTTGACCCATGACCCGACCCGACCTGACCTAACCCGGCCCGTTTGCCAGGTCCCGTAGTAGTGATGATGTGGAGAAGAGGGTGATCTGGCGCCTAGGTGGACATGGGGAAGGGGGAACCATACCCCTCAGTCTTACACTCTTGCAAAACAAAACGCAGCAGAAAAAAAGAAAAGAAAAGTCCCAGGTTCTTCACAGGCGACTGTCCTCCTTCAGCCTCCACCCTCAGCGTCACCCTCTCCGGACTCCGGCGACCACCTCCTCTCCTCCGGCGTCGTTCTTCTCCGGCGACTGTCCTTCTTCAGCCGTGGTTCTTCACAGGTTTGTTAATATTTAACTTGATTTGTATTTTGAATTTTTAGTGTTGTTATTTCTATTATTAATATTAATTTTTACTTGTTTGATGTTAATAATGATGTTAAGTTGTAAGATAGCTTGAATCTGAATCAACTGTTTTGATGTTTTAACTTGCTCTAAATTGTTTTGATGGTTTAAATTGTTTTCATAAGTTTGAATTGTTTCAAATTTTATATAAACATATCTGTGTGCCCCCTGTTGCTGAAGGGGGTATTTGTGGTGTGATTTGAAAAAAGTTTTCAAATTTGCAATAAACCCTTTTCAATTTTTTGTTTTTGCTTAGAATCTGTGAAAAAATAAACGCCACCATTTTGCTTCAATCATATACATGTATAAAGCATATCTGTGTATCATCAGCGTGAGTAGCGTGTTCTGCTGAATCTTGAAGAAAAGTCCATAACTTCAACTCTTATGGGGTTCTCATCATGGGTTCATGTTCTTTTAGTATTAGTTTCTTAGCTAATAAGCAATAGAAATGGTTCGTTAGATGCTTCGGTAGTTGAACCAGTTGTTCATTGAGATGCTTTTGTAGTTGAACCGACATCAAATAGTGCTTATTTATTCATCTTTTAATGCTTCATGTGTTTTTACTTTTTAGAGACCGAGATAGATAGTGGGATAGGAAAAAATATTGACTTCAGTGATAATGCCCGATCCGACCCGAAAATTCGAACGTTGAGTTGACCGAAACTTAAGCACCTAAAAAGTAAACCCAGTGAAAAAAAATCCTGGATCCACCACTGCGGCCGGTGAGTCGAAGTTGAATGCAAAAAGGTCTCTGGCAGAGATGGGAACTTCCGTTCAGGTGACCCCACTGTGTGGAGTATACAATGAAAACCCTTTATCATACCTAGTCTCCATTGATGGCTTCAACATTCTTATCGATTGTGGCTGGAACGATCACTTCGATCCCTCCCTCCTTCAACCTCTCTCCAGGTACAATTATATCATGATTTATTTAGGGTTTTTTAGTAGTTGAGAATTGAGTAGGCTGTCCCAAAAATGTGTTCTTGTAGAAAAGAGGCTCATTATGGTGGTGGTGATGTTTAAACTTATACATAGTATGGTTGATTTCTGTTGTAGGGTTGCTTCAACAATAGATGTTGTATTGTTGTCACATTCAGATACACTACATCTTGGTGCTTTACCCTATGCCATCAAACACTTTGGACTTTCTGCTCCTGTTTATGCTACCGAACCGGTTTTTAGATTAGGGCTTTTAACTATGTATGATCACTATCTTTCCCGCAAGGTCAAACATCCGTCCCTTCCCTTCCCTTCACTTTTATATTTTATGTTTTCATACACATATCATCATATAAGTAGAACAGAAACATATTAGTTGTTGTCTTGATGTTTTGGGCTATCCATCTTAATATAACATTATACCTAATGCTCATGGTAGACATCATCATTAACATATTCATCAAAACTCATGACGATAGACTGCCCTTAACTCATGCTAACCACTAACCAATCTGAAATCCTTTGACTATTCTTGACCCAGAACTCATATTAATACACAACACTTACTGCTGATGAACCGAACCTTTTTGTAGTTGATCCAAATCTTTTTACTAATGGTGTCCAACTCACACATATAACAAAGTAGCTCAGCAGTGAAAGACAGACGGGGTGTTTGGGATTGCTTTTAACTTATGACTTATTAACTTTTATAAGTCATAAGTCACAAATTTTAACTTCTCATTTTCAAACTATAAAAACTCCTTCTCAACCCATTATCCAAACACTATCAAAATGACTTATTAACTATTATAAGTTAAAAGTAGCTCCAAAATAAGCTAACCCAAACACCCTCAGAAGCAACAAATATATATTAGAGATACCAATTAAACCAATTTAAACCATAGTGAGTAATGTCATGAACATCTTCCTGATCTGCAAGTTATTGCAACTGATCCCAACATACTGTTCCTTACTTTTAACTAGAGTTGGCAAAATGGGCAGGTTGGTTGTCGGATCAGAATGGGTTTGGGTTAGGATGGACAAATTAGAAAAGGATCAGGATGAGTCGTCGCTATCGGCAGGCTTTGATTGGGGTTGAGAAGGAGTTTTTATAGTTTGAAAATGAGAAGTTAAAATTTGTGACTTATGACTTATAAAAGTTAATAAGTCATAAGTTAAAAGCAATCCCAAACACCCCGTCTGTCTTTCACTGCTGAGCTACTTTGTTATATGTGTGAGTTGGACACCATTAGTAAAAAGATTTGGATCAACTACAAAAAGGTTCGGTTCATCAGCAGTAAGTGTTGTGTATTAATATGAGTTCTGGGTCAAGAATAGTAAAAGGATTTCAGATTGGTTAGTGGTTAGCATGAGTTAAGGATCAGGATGAGTCGTCGCTATCGGCAGGCTTTGACTCATTCCATACTAGAAATAATCGCAGGAAATCCTTTGATAACACGGATTCCTATTTCTCAATGATATTCCACGATCAATACAATTGGCTGAATCCCGTGAAATCATTTCATAGAAGTTCATTGAGATCTTCTTTTTATAAAGGAAATCAACTTCGATTCTTGAATAATCCACATCACTTCTGCTTCTATTGTAACAAAAGATTCCCCTTTTATGTGGAAAAGGCCCGTATCAATAATTATGATTTTACGTATGGACAATTCCTCAATATCTTGTTCATTCGCAACAAAATATTTTCTTTGTGCGTCGGTAAAAAAAAACATGCTTTTTGGGGGAGAGATACTATTTCAGCAATCGAGTCACAGGTATCTAACATATTCATACCTAAGGCTTTTCCACAAAGTGGTGACGAAACGTATAACTTGTACAAATCTTTCCATTTTCCAAGTCGATCTAATCCATTCGTTCGTAGAGCTATTTACTCGATCGCAGACATCTCAACCCGAGAAAGCCGAGACCGGAAGGACGATGCTAAGGCGACCCCTTCGTTAGGAGGGTTTGGTTATTCATAAAACAAAGTAGCTTGTCATTAATGGTTGTAGCTTATCGCTGAAGTGATGATTTATGAGTCTCCATCCCAAAAACAAATTTCAAACCAGAGCTTGTCTGCCATTTCCAATCACCAAAATCTTATTAGCTGTGAACACACCACACACATTCATGGTGATCTTCTTTCTTTTCTCCTTTTTTACAAACTCCGGCAACACCGCCGCCGTCGGACGCTGCACCAAGCCACCAACCATTCTTTGCACTGGACTTACCTGCCGTACCTCCGTCGTCGTCACGTAAGATACCGTTTACACCTAACCCAACCACCAACCACCACCACATCACCGCCGGCTGACCAGCCATTTTCTCCCAAACTTCCATCTCCGCTGTCGTCTTCTTTCCCTGCTAATATTCCATCCATCAATCTTCCCAATCTTAGTTTAAAAAAGCGAGCTTAAAGCGTTAAGCGCTGAAGCGTTTGGCAAAACGCTTTATTTGGCCTGAAGCGTCAAAACACGTGAAGCGCTGCGAGGCGAGCTTTAAGCGCGACGCGGCCATGGTTTTTGAGGCGACGCCTCGGCCCAAACAGTGTTCTAACGCTGTACATTAAAAAAAAAACAAACAGTGCGTGCAAAAACCCGCCTCACGCGGGCCCCGGTTTTTCGGAGCTGCATTCGTGTCCGCAGGATGTGCGGGCACGAGAGTTCAACCAAATTCCAGGTCAGAAGCTCATTTTTTGCACCCCCCTGCGCGCTGGTAGGACTTGTGGTAAAACATGTCATAAAGCTACAATGGAGTAGTAAAGGCTTTACCTTATAAACAACCACTCACTTTGTTCCCACACCAATGTGGGACAAAGTATTTACCACCTTTTGAGACTTTCATTCACACACCCAAAACTTCCCACATATAAGTCCTAAACTTTGCTACTAACTATTAGCTACATGATCTTATTGAGTGATGTTGATGGAGATGAATATTGAATACATACTTGATTATGATGATTATTGATTAAAGACTGTTTTTATGTTTATGTTTTAAGTGTGTTTCGACTTTAATTTATGTTTTAACTATGTTTTTTTTGTGTTAAGTGTGTTTTTTAATCATGTTTTTGTGTTTATTATTGATTAACAAGTAGAATAGGTCATATTGATGTGTATAATATGTTTTTTGATTTTTTTTTATTTTGAGCGCTTCGAATACGTGAAGCTCTCGCTTCGCGCTTGAAGCTTCGCTTAAAGCTTTTGGAACCAATACGCTTCGGAGCGCCTCGCGCTTTTTTAAACCAAGTCCCAATTCTCCATAATCGAAACCGGTTTCGTTTAAATTAACTGCGTTTGGGGTTACTCTGATTATTGCTGCCGGATTAGACAAATATTAGTGACAGTTTGCAATAGTAGATGTTTGGGTTTACTTTGCCAGGCATACTTTTAACAACATAAATGTTTTCACGACACTTTGATTTTAACTACAAGCAGATCTGCAGCTTATCGGTGCTGCTGTTGTTCCGATTCTGTTCAGCAGCCTGTCACATCTGCAGTTCTGATTGGAACAATGCTTCAGTCACTGTCGGAGATTATGCGCTGCCGGAATAACCACCTAACACTCCACTATTCCGGTTATATCTAAATCCCTCATTAACTTTAATCATCCGGATGATCACGAGATTTAGGATAACCATAACCACAACCAGTGTGTACAAGTAAAGGGACATAGGATCCCCCTCATAGATGTTAATTGAGAACAAAGCAGTAGTAAGTAACACATTCCGTTACGGTTATGTCTACCCTTTACCACCTTATAGAAATAACTGATTTGATATAAATGTGAACTATGATAACTGTGTTTCTAACTGTATCCATATATCTGCAGCAAGTATCGGAGTTTGATTTGTTCACATTGGATGATATTGATTCTGCTTTCCAAAATATGACAAGATTAACCTACTCTCAGAATTGTCATTTATCCGGTCAGAATTTTTCTTACTCATCATTCAGTTTTAAGTCCACTTTACATTTATTTTATTGATTCAATGAACTTATTTCAGGAAAAGGTGAGGGTATTGTGATTGCACCTCATGTTGCTGGTCATCTCTTGGGAGGCACTGTTTGGAAAATAACTAAAGATGGAGAAGATGTTATATATGCTGTTGACTTTAATCATCGCAAAGAGAGGTATTCCCTATACCAACTGCAAATATATTGAATTACACTTCTCGATGCATAATGTTCTTAATTGCCGATTTTTTCTTCAGGCATTTAAATGGAACAATTTTGGAGTCTTTTGTTCGTCCTGCAGTTCTTATAACAGATGCATATAATGCTTTGAGTAATCAGCCTTCTAGACGTCAACGAGATCAGGAGTTTTTAGGTATTTTTTTTTACTGAAATATGCAGTCTGACTAACATATGCAAGTCGATTTTTATAACATTCATATTTTTGTGTGAATTTGTTTTGAAATTTAGAGGCTATATTAAACACTCTAAGAGCCAATGGGAATGTATTGTTGCCTGTGGATAGTGCTGGACGCGTACTGGAACTGCTTTTGATACTCGAACAGGTTAGTCTGCATAAAAAGGTTTTTGCTCATGTGCATTTTGAAGATTTTGATATCCATTTTACTTTTTATTTTTAAATGTGTTTTTTTTTTAATGTTGCAGTATTGGGAACAACATCATTTGACCTATCAAATCTTCTTTCTCACATATGTGTCATCAAGCACAATTGATTATGTCAAGAGTTTCCTTGAATGGATGAGTGATTCGATAGCAAAGTCCTTTGAGCACACTCGTGATAATGCCTTCCTTCTAAAGTATTAGCTTTTTATTTGGTCTAATTCTCTACCAGCTTATATCGATATGAATTTGATCGGAGTTTATATATTTGTTTGCAGGCATGTTACTCTTTTGATCAACAAGAGTGAACTAGAAAATGCGCCAGAGGGCCCAAAGGTAACAAGTTTAATCCACTTTCGTTATTTAATTACATTTATCGCGATATTGACTGCATTACTTTTTTAGATTGTTTTAGCTTCTATGGCCAGTTTAGAAGTGGGATTTTCACATGACATATTTGTAGAATGGGCTGCTGATGTAAGAAATCTTGTTCTTTTTACCGAAAGGGGCCAGGTACGTTCTGCAATTTTTATCTTTTGTGTTTAAAGTCAAATACTTGGTTGGTTTTATCTTTCACAAGAAACATGATTTCATCACTTACAGTTGTATTTTTAAGTTTGGTACGCGTGCAAGAATGCTTCAATCAGATCCACCTCCTAAAGCGGTAAAAGTAACCCTATCGAAAAGAGTGCCATTGGTTGGGGACGAGTTAGCTGCGTATGAAGAAGATATTAAACTTACGTTTATTAATTATCTTATCATATAAGTATTTTGTCTGCCTCAGGTCCAAGTCAAATGCTCATTGGTTTACATGGATTTTGAAGGACGGTCTGATGGTCGATCAATCAAATCAATTCTTTCTCATGTTGCCCCTTTGAAACTTGTATGAATTTTCTTCTTTTTTTTCTTTCTAGCAAGTTATTTTCTGCAATTATTGTTGAACTGTTAAGATATTAAAGTCTTCTTTATTAGGTGCTGGTGCATGGATCCGCAGAGGCCACTGAACATCTGAAGCAACATTGTCTGAAACATGTCCTCAAATTGATGTCACATCAGATTTGTGTGCATATAAGGTACATAAAAAGTTTAATAGGATGTTGTTTTGCACAATTTATCGTCAAATCCACATTTGATTGGTTTGTTGTTGTTGTGGAAATAGGTGCAACTCTCTGAGAAACTGATGAGTAATGTTCTTTTTAAGAAGGTTAGGCTATTATTAGAATAATATAGTTTTAGTGATCATATCTGACTGATAATAAAAATTATGCATTTTGACCCGTTTTCACTACAGCTTGGAGATTATGAAATAGCATGGATTGATTCTGAGATCGAGAAAACAGAGAGTGGCACGTTGTCTTCACTCCCCCTTTCAACAACAGCTCCTCCTCACAAATCGGTACTTGTCGGTGATCTAAAAATGGCAGACTTTAAGCAGTTTCTCTCCGGAAAGGGTATTCAGGTAATTTCTTCTCTTTTTCTTGCAGTAAAATCAATTGCATCTCATAACATCTTTCCAAGTTACACCTTTCTGAGTACCATTCATAATGGTGGTTCATGTTATGCATCGTATATCGAATAAACCATTTCAGGTAGAATTTTCGGGCGGGGTCTTACGATGTGGTGAGTACGTGACACTGAGGAAAGTCAGTGATGCTAGTCAGAAGGTGTGTATTAAGAATATTAATTAAAGTTGGTAAAATGAGTGGGTCGGGTGGATTGAGTAACGGGTCAAAACGGATATCTTTTGGTACGCGTATGGGTTAAAATTAGTGATGTTGACTTGGAAGACTCTGTCCTAGTTTTTTTTTCTTATACCACGGCTGGTGTTTTTATGCATCAGTTATATATATATTTATATATTATGAGCCAATTCACCTTCTTAATTTTCATTTGTATGGTGTAGGGTGGTGCTGCTGCTGCTATCCAACAAATAGTTATCGAATAGAGAATAGAGAATACCTCTATTCACAATTTTACTCGCTTTAAGTTAGAATTTAGGGTTTATGCTGTAATTGGCTTGTGGGGTCTTGTAACATTTTTCTGACACTGCAGACTGGATCTTGAAATTGAGCTTCTTTACGGCTTTGAGCCCTGGTTGGTAATTTACATCGGCCTGAACTTGAATTGTTCTCAGGTTCAATTAGAAAAGACTGGACCTATTTAAGCAAATAGCAGAAATAAACGCTGCGAGCGTTTAGTCGAGTTATGATTTACATGGGTTTTTTAAAATGGTTAAAGAAAAAACCCGCTCACATAATCAACTCTGAGTGCATGTTCAATTTTAACACTTAAAAGACATATTCTTTTCTTTTGAGAATTATAGTGTGACAAAAGTACATACGGAATTATGGATGTAGTCTGATGCTGGAGGGTGGGGGAGCGGGGAACACCGCGACGCCTCCCCCTTTGCTGTGAATCTTCGGGGTGGCCATGGCATGGCTGAGGAGATAAAGGACATTGTGAAAGCGACGTGTGGCCAATTACATTCCGGGATCCACTATACAATGAATCTCCGTTAGCGGTCATCACAAAAGAGACCACTAGGACATCCTGATAGCGACGTCTAGCCAATGGCACACCACGGATATACACCCTCTGCCACCACTAATGGTAAGTAGGGAGGGGACTGAATGGATAGTCCGACATTGACACCTCGCCCAACCATATCTCACCATCCTGGCTATAAATACTACACTTCATCAAGGTGAAATCATTCTTCACTTTTTAGTCTCGCTCATCAATTACTCATTTAAGAACAATGCTTTCTCATGCCGGAGAATGATTATGAAAACCCCCAATCTTTCCTAGTAACCAGTCTCACGGTGTTTAGTTTTGCAAATCGATCCACTGTGTCACTTTGGTGGATAAGGCAATGATAGATAGAGCATAGCCTCCTTGCAGAGGTGCCAAGACTCTATCCTGGGCCCACCCGGGTTTTCGTCCCACCGTGTGCTACGCCAGAGAGTTCTGCTCTTGTGGTGGCACAACGACTGTCAAGTGGTAGCCGGTGGTATGGTTTTCCGGGTGAACGCCCAAACCAAACTCTGAAGCCAGCGTGGGCCCGGTTAAGACAAGATAGTTTGGTCGGAGTGAGGCAACGGGACTCTCCAATTTGAGGTGTGAGATAACCTAATACAAGAAAGTAGCCATTCCAAAAAAATATAAAACCGCAAAAAAAGTTACACTTCAAATACAAGGTTGAGCCGTAGCCCGTGATTCCCCTACCTATTATTCTATTAATTTAATTTTCATATAAATAAATCAGCACCCACCACCGTTGACTACTCCTTATTAGTACCTTATAAATAAGCAACTTGTTTGTGCAATAGGATTTGTACATTATGTTGGGGGAGTTTCCCAAAAAAAAAATTGATTTTACATATTTAGTCCAAAAGTATTTGATGTATAACTTTTAACCCAAAACTATTTGGGTTATAACTTTTAACCCAAAACTTTTTATATTCTCAGTTTAAAATAACTTTTTTTCGTCTCCTGTACTTTTCATATCCCGCAAATTTTTCGCTTTACGCTTCGTTCTAAATTTTGCAAGTTAACATGGCGCAATGTGCGTGTGTGGTTCAATATTTTTACGTTCCGTTTTACACTTCGTTCTAAGTTTTGCGAGTTAATAAGATGCAATGTACGTGTGTAGTTCAACGTTTTTACGTCGTCTATATCTTTCATGTTTGACAAGTTCATCTGCGGGTCCTAAATCGACTTAGTTATTATTTTCTATGTTTTACGTTTCAGTCTAATTTTTTCGCCGCAAATTCAGTGCTGGTGGTCGCTGGCGATGGTATGACATTGATGCTATTTGACACGGTTTTATGCCCCTCGCCGCAACGCGGGGGTGCTTTTCAAAGAAAAAATGGTTATGCATATTGTTGTTGTAACCTTGGCTTTGGGGGTTTTTTAAAAAAATTGATTTTTTTACTTTTCACCCAAAAGTATTTCATAAATTACTTTTAACCCAAAACTATTTGTTTTTTTTACTTTTAACCCAAAACTTTTTATCTTTTGTAATCTATTCTCACAACTTTATTTACTTACAACTTTGGTCCTTTATAGTTTTTATTTTCCGCAAATTTTTCGCTTTATGCTTCGTTCTAAATTTTGTGACTTAACACATCGCAACGTGCATCTTTGGTTTAACGTTTTTACGTTTCGTTCTAAATTTTGCGAGTTGACACGACGCAACGTGCGTGTGTGGGTGAACGTTTTTACATCGTCTATTTTTTCCCGTTTGACAGGTTCAACATAACGTGCGGGTCCTAAATCGACATAGTTATAACTAAAGAATCCCCGCCGCATTGCGGCGGGTTGTAATTCTAGTTTAATTTAATTTTCATATAAATAAATCAGCAAGTGGAACTAATAATGATAAATGGGATATTTCTTGGTTACTTCCTAATTAAAAAATAGAAGGATGCTATTGCTGACCTTTATCCTACACCGCCCTGCTGCAAGTTGTTCCATTATTGATCCTTTTAACTGGAGAGCAAAACGTGAAGACCGGTCACGTTAGCCGGCCCGCCACCACTGTCCCGGTGATGTGGGGGGCGTCCCCCTCGACTGTTTTGCAGCGACCTCCCGCGTCAGAGACTAACGTTTAGAGGCGAGAGGGCAGGAGCTAACTCAAATGGGTAGAGCAGGGTAGGCCCGGGATTCGAACCGCCGCCTTGATCCTTTTAACTACCAACCCATCTTTCATTGATCCTTCCAAGTCTCCCTCCACCTTCAAGTCTTTGTATACTCTACCCACCACCGTTGACTACTCCTTCCCGGTCAACTGATCAACCCAGTGACAACACCGCCCCTCACACCCTCGTGACTGTCATTTTGTCATCCTCGTCACAAGGTCAGATCCACTCTCTCTCTATATATCTCTCTGTATATGTATCTATATGTATCTCTGTTATGCCGTGGATTTTATTTATTTTTTTCTGACGAATTGGGTTTCTAAGATATCTGAATTGTGTTCACTTTGATTAATTTTAGTTATTTTATTTTAGTAATTTTAGTTATCATTTGAGTAGATAAAAACAATAAAAACAATACAACCCACATTAATCTTCATTTAAATTGGTTTCATATTACTCTACAGATTCTAAATACATCAATGGCATGTTCATCATCTTCTTCTCTCTCTGCACCCGCCTCTTCTTCTCGTTCGTGCAAATATGATGTATTTCTTAGTTTTAGAGGAGAAGATACCCGCAAGACATTTGTTGATCATCTATATTATGCTCTTACACAACACCTTATCCGTGTTTACAAGGACGATGAAACACTTCCACGAGGTGAATCCATCAATCAATCCCTCTTCGAGGCTATCGAAGAATCACGAATTGCTGTCATAGTATTCTCCAGAAACTATGCGGATTCTTCATGGTGTTTAGAAGAACTTGCACATATTATGAAATGTAAGGATGAGAGAGAGCTAATTGTTATACCAATATTTTATGATGTGGAACCTACAGATGTGAGAAATCAGAAAAGGAAATTTGGAGAAGCGTTTTCCAAACAAGAGACGAAGAATGTCACCAAAGCTGAAATATGGAGAAAAGCACTTGTTCATGTGAGTAGCATCGCTGGATGGGAGCTCAACAACATTGCCAACGGGTAAACTTTTTTTATCTGAATTATTTGCGTACCGTTAATTAATGTGTTTTACAATTAAATTACATTTGATATTAGAAGTTTTCAGTTATATTTGATAGTCATGTGTAAATATGTATGTGTAATTAAGCCAAGCTAGATCTTTGTTTAAAATCAGAAGTAATAAGTGGCGGACCCAAAAATATTTTGCATGTGGGCGGAATTTTTAGGGTTAGTTATCTATTGCGGAATATTAAAAAAATGTTCTGTTTGGATCGGGTCTGGTAAAACTTGTTGCATCGGCCAAAACTAATATTTAATTCAATAATCTAATAACTAATTTAGTAATAAGTTTTAGAAATAGCTCCATGATATTGACATTCCTTAAAGTAAAAGTTAACAAACAAGTTTCAATAATCTAATATTAATCTAGCAAGAAGTTTCAACTAACATTAACAAAATACACACTAACACACTTCTAGACTCTTATATCATTATTTGGGATTACTATTCTTAAAAATAGTAATCCCATAACCTTTATTCTTATATATTATCTTTAGATGGATTGCAGACTGAAAAGGTTATCCTTTTAGATGGATTGATTAGGTGACTTCACCGTATTAGTGCATCCATAAGTTATTTATTTATTTATGTACATTAATTTTAAATTCGTGATTATCTTTATTGAGTTAAATATCTCAAATTTACAACTCAATTCTCTTTAGTTTGTGGATATAATAAATTATCCATATATATCGAATATGCAGGCATGAATCACAATTCATCAAAAATGTTGTCGATACAATTCTGGATAGGCTCTTCGCGTTAAATTCATGTGTAGATGAATGTCTTGTTGGAATGAAGACTCGCTTCCAAGATTTGAAATCATTATTAGACATTGGATCAGGTGATGTGCGTATGGTTGGGATATGGGGGGTTGGGGGCGGTGGTAAGACTACTCTTGCTACTTCCGTTTATATGAAAATGTCTCAACATTTTCAAGGTCACTGTATTTTGGAGAATGTTAGAGAGGATACAAGCAAGCATGGCTTAAAGAAACTACAAGAGAATATTTTATCATCTCTTTTCAAGAAAGAAGTGAACGTATATAGTGTTATCGAAGGAAAACACAAGATGAAAAGTATGTTATGTCATAGAAAAGTGTTGGTAGTTCTTGATGATGTCGATGAACTTGGCCAACTAGAGGCGTTAGCTGGAAAACACGATTGGTTTGGTAGTGGGAGCAGAATAATAATCACATCTAGAGATGAACATTTGCTAAGAACCCATAGGGTAGACCACGTCTATCCTATCGCATTATTATCGAATGATGATGCTACTCAACTCTTTAAAAGGCATGCATATAACGAAAAAGAACCTATAGAAGATTATGATAAATTTTCTCTACGTGCAATCTCTTATGCTTCTGGGCACCCCTTGTCACTTAAAGTTTTAGGTTCTTTTCTATATGACAAAAATAAGAACGAGTGGATTAGTGCCTTGAAAAAGCTAAAAGACATCCCAAATCCAGATGTCATGAACATAATCAAAACTAGTTATGATGGACTTGAATCTTACGAGAAAGAGTTATTCTTAGATATTGCATGTTTCTTTAGACGGTGGAGCACGGATAAGGTAGTTCAGATACTTGAAGCTTGTGGTTTTCACCCTAAGATTGGGATGAAGGTGTTGATACAAAAAGCTCTTATAACAATTGTGGATGACATCATTGATATGCATGATGTACTTGAAGAAATGGGACACTACATTGTCAGAGAGGAACATCCGAACAATCCTGAAAAACATAGTAGACTCTGGATACATAAAGAAATTAAAGAATTGTGTTTTAAGGATGAAAGAATGGTAAAGATTAACCTTTTATAAAACATACATTATGTTATATGTTTACTAAATGATTCTCAATCCACGCATTGTTTCCTGCTTCATTTTAGGAATATGACAAGACTGAAGCCATAATCTATCACTTTGGTGGTAAACATGATGATACATCATGCTTATGTAAGATTGTGTCAAAGATGAAGAAACTAAGGTTGCTTAGTGTGGCTACCAATGATGATAACAAGAATGTGGAAGGGGCTAATTTTCTTTCAAATGAATTGAAATATATTCACTGGAACAATTATCCTGCCAGTCCATTTCCACACAATTTTCAACCAATGAAGCTTGCTGTTCTAAGCTTGTTTAAAAGCAAGCAAAAAGAACTTTGGAAGGGTTATAAGGTAATTCGTTATAGTTTTTTGCTTAAAGTATTTTTAGCTTTTTTTTAACAATGGAAAACTTTATACATAATCATATACAACATTTGAAATTTTTTAGTTTGTTATAAATAAATAGTTTAGTTATAAATGAAAAGTAGAAACTACCAAAGATGTATAAACATTTTTTTTAAAAACTAACCTATGGTGCCTTGATACATATTTTGACAAAAGATCAAATACAAATAAACTTATTGTACAAAAAGTACGAATAGAGTGAAAAGTAAAAAAACACGGTGACATTTTTGTGATTATTTATTCGTAGAGTATGTATTTTATCCGCAGATTAATTATCTTAATAAACTAGTAGAGTAATTATGATACACATGTAGAGTAATTTTGAATTTTATATCATTTGATATCCCGGTAGAGTAGTTTTGAATTTTATAATGTTTGATGAATTTGTAGAGTAAATGTGTCTGTTATTTTTATATTATTTTTTTGATGAACTGTTAGGGTAATTATGATGCACTTGTAGAGTAACAATAATGAACTGATAGAGTAATTATGATACACTTGTATAGGTAATTTAGAATTGTATGTTGTTTGATGAACTTTGTAGAGTAATTGTGTATGTTATGTTATTTTGATAAACTAGTAGAGTAATTATGATGCTTTTGTAGAGTAATTTTGAATACCTAGTAATGTATTAATAATAAATTGGTAAAGTAATTATGATGCCCTTGTAATTGTATGTTGTTTGATGAACTTGTAGAGTAATTGTTTATGTTATGTTATTTTGATCAATTACTAGAGTAATTATGATATACTTGTAGAGTAATTTTGAATTTTATGTTGTTTGATGCACTTCTAGAGTAATTTTGATAATTACAGAACTGTCACCACATTTTTTTACCTTTCCACTCCTTTCGTACTTTTTGTACGATAAGCTTATTTGTATAGTATCTTTACTCAACGTATTTTTATCCACTAGTTTCTTTTTTCACTAATATGAAAATTAGAAAATTACAATAAATACTTGTACCATTTTATAATATTAGGATAGCTCATGAAACTCTATATTTTATAAAATTAGAAAATTACAATAAATTAGGGTTGTTCATGAGCCGAGCCGAGCCGAGCTAGGTCAAGCTCCGGCTCGGCTCGATTATAAACCGTACCTTGCTAGGTCAAGCCGAGCCGAGCCGACCCCATAGGTGATGTGGTTGATCAACATTTGGTGGAATGAATGTGAATGCTCTCACAAGCCCAACCAGTACCTTGCTACAAGCTATCCTATGTGCTACATCCCAAGTGTCCACAAGCCCATCCTGGTGCAAGTCCATCATCCAATTCCGCTCAACATGTAACAAATAAAATAATTAGAAATATATTAAGTATAAACTTGATAAAACATAGGTATAAAATTGTATTTATATATACATTTTTAACAAAACCCATTAAGTATAAATTAGCTTTTTTATTATTAAAAAATAAAATAATGAAACCAAAGCCACTCTCATTGTTGTTTAACTTCTGAATTTTCTTGATATCAAAACTAATAATGCAAAACTCAAGTCAGGAACTAAAATCAAACAATACAACTATTCGTAACTTAGCTACAATTTATTTGATTTCCCACCGGAAGATATAACTTATTTATTAGATCATATCAATTCTCATAAACTCGTATATATTAACTTGTCTGTTTGTAGCATCTACCACAGTTAGAAGTGCTTGAACTTGGTGGCCTGAATAAGCTAATTAGCACACCAGATTTTGATGGACTCCCACGTCTTAAAAGGTTGATTCTCGATTTTTGTTATGAGTTGGAAAAGATTCACCCATCATTTAGAAATCATACAAGTCTTGAATACTTAAAGGTATCAAATTGTTCCAAGCTAAGGCTTCCAACAATTAGTCAGATGAAAAACATAAAGGTTCTACGAATAACGTCTTGTGATCTAAAAGATGGAGATATACCATATGGTATTGGTGAATTATCCAACTTACAAGAGTTAAATCTACGTTCTAACAATTTTTCACGACTGGATTTCAACTTCTCGCAACTTACACGACTCAAAAGTCTCGACGTGTCATTTTGTGACAATCTTCTTGAATTGCCCGAGCTCCCATCAAGTTTAGCTATTTTTACAGCATATCAATGCAGGTCACTTACACTTGTCAAAGATTTTGGCACAAAATGTAAACACTTACGTCAAGTCTCACTTGCAGTTGAAGTTGAGTGGAGTGACAGATTACTACAATCCATGCTTAAGGTATCTCTCGTTTTGAAAATCAAATTAGTTCTATGTATATCGACCATGTTAATGGTAATTAGAATATAATTAATTTGTGTTAATGATTTAGGGAACAAGTATTGAAAATGGTTGTATGCATCTCCAACTTGGTGACCTTAAGATTCCAAAGGGGTTTACACCTCTTTTGCGTAGAGGAGGTAGTTGTAGATTGGAACTTCCAGAGAATTGGTGTAATGACTTCACTGGTTTCTTAATGTGCATTGTTACTTCATATGCCTTCGACATGACTAGGTGTGATATAAGTATGAAGCAGGAAAGTGGTATGGATTTCAAAGATGATGGGGTTCGGGAGGCAAGTGATGGTGGTCGTCATACAATGGTGTGGTATGTTTCGTTTGGTTCATTAAGACACACTACTTGGTGGTATCAAACACACAACGCGGTTTCTTTTAAAATTAAAAGTCATTTCCATATAAAAGGTCCAAATCGCTACAATTATGGTTTTGGAGTTAGACTCGTTGAGAAGAAAAGTAGAAGTGGTGAAACAGAAACATCAACAGATTCTTCTTCTCATTATACCCCTAAGATCAAAATTCAACATGACTCAACATCTGAACTAAAGGTATCCTTACATTCATATCATCAGTGGTAAGGAAGTGGAAATCTGTTGCGCAAGTCTGGAGATCAAACCTCGGTAACACATGATTTACACCAGACATGTGATTTATCTCCATCATATTGGCGTACACGTGATTTACCGGTCGGTGGGGGACGCCTAGTGGTGGCGTACACAATTTTTTTTCAACATCTTCACCAATGTTATGAACTACCAACATCATACTTTATTTTGAGCTTCAAATGTTTTTGAATTTATAAATCAAGCTGGGGGTAAATTTGGGATGTACAGACTAGATTTTTGGAAGCATATGAGAAGACAGCTCATCGGAAAAAAGCGCATCGGAAGTGATGCTTGAATTGGCTTATCTTTTTGGGATGTACAAACGATTGGGTAATGCTTTTGTTGATTTGCTTTTAGTTTGGATTCAGTTAATTAATTGATTGTTTTTTTCTTTTTAACGGTACATTCTATTATTTTACTACTTGTAGGCAGTGCTGAACTCAGAAATTTTTTTAATGGGAAGCGGATTTTTTTTCATTGGGGCCGGAAAGGGTTAGTTGTTTATGCTAAATACTAAAAAACTTCGGTCCAATTCAAGTTGGGTCGAATCGGGTTGGTTCACGTAACAAAAGGATAAAACTACATTAAATTTCAAAAATGTTATATAGGAGGTGTTCGGCCTAGCTTTTTTACAAAGCTTATAGCTTTTTTTTTTTAAATAAGCTTAACTTGATGTTTGGTACCGACTTTTGGCGTTCCTGATATCGGTTCACTAACGTTTTTTACCTTCATATACCGGTACCGTAATCGGTATTTTCGGTATCAATACCGATTCTGTATCGGCTGGCACCGAGCTCATCCCTACCCCTAAAACTAAAAAAAGAAAAAAAAATTAAAAGTTAAAGAAAATCAACAAAAAAAAAAGTTGTACGATGCCGTCTTTCATACGGTGACCATGATCCGGGATGAGCAAATGGTACCGGTTAGCAGCACTGAATTTCCCGAACCAGAAGATTTCCAATATCAATTCGGCACCAACTTTTGGTGTTTTCTGTATTAGTGCTAGTTTTTACCTTCATGTATCGATTGCGAACAGGACCGTGCCGGTATTTTTGATACCAGTACTGGTTCGATACCGTTCATACCAATCTTATCCCAACCCCTGATATTAAAAAAGGATTAAAGTTAAAAAGTAAAAAAAATTAACTATTATTATAATATTAAAATAATAAAAGTATTAAAAAACTATATATTATTATAATATTAAAATTACTATATATTTCAATTCGTTTATTAATATATAGTAAAGTAATTACATCCGGCAAAACTAGAAATTTTATTTGAAGATTTTTTACAATTGCTAGTATTAGTCGGTTACTATTTTTACCAGCAATCTCATTTTTTCATAATTTAAATTCTTAATCAGTGTTTTTTCCAATTACTATTTTTTTCATTGGGCCGGAAAAGGGTTAGTTGTTTATGCTAAATACTAAAAAACTTCGGTCCAATTCGAGTTGGGTCGAATCAGGTCAGTTCACGTAACAAAAGGATAAAACTACATTAAATTTCAAAAATATTATAAAAATATGTCAATCTTCATTGGAATAGAAATACAAGATCTATATAGTCATTTTCTTCTTAAAAGTCATTACATCCGCTAGCAAAACTAGAAATTTTATTCGAAGAATTTTTTTCAATTGCTAGTATTAGTCGGTTACTATTTTTACGAGCAATCTCATCTTTTCATAATTTAAATTCTTAATCAGTGTTTTTCATATCTAGTAAAAATAAAAAACACAAAATATTAAATAAGATTGCATTTCTCTTGAGCGATGAAGGTTCGACTCCCACTTTGTGAAGAGTGAGACACTGGTGGGCAATGATAGGAGGCCCAGGGAAACCTGAGTTGGATCCTTGAGCCAAACGGGTTTTACTGGTAATTTCACCGTCGTGCCTACGGGCGGGTGGGTTACTGGGTTTTCTCCGGAATTGGTGGTGGACTCGGGTTACTGTCGGAGTACTCCGTTTGTCCAGTGGGTGCACAAGAGTGCTCGTGATTGATTTTGTTGGTCGTTAAAAAAAAATTAGTAAAATTGATAATGTCACTCTATTTTTTTGTTAGTAGTTATGATGTACATGACATAACAAATTAGAAATGGATCTTTAATTAAATAACAGTGCTTAACAACAAATGGTCTGCGCCGATTACCAACTAGTTTTATACCCGTCTGGTGGACGTGCATTTTAATGGTATAATGACGCAAGAATTTTAGTGTATTCTAAACAAAACATTATTTGTATAAAACCAAAAATAAAGCGTGAGATTTCTAATCAAAAGAGTCATAAGTAGATATATATTATGCCTAAAAACATAGCAAAGCGAGGTTGTTAACAATTCCAATGAATCAAATTATATCAAGTCTTTAAATTAGCCATTGACTACCAAAACATAAGATCGTAGATAGATAGGTGATCGCACAATGTCAAGTAACAATCATGTAAGATAAATATAAGACATAAAATGTTAAAGTTTCATGCAACAAACTTGTTCTTTATGAGGTAATGTATTGGCTTCCGACGTGATCTCCTAGGTCTTGGTCTCTGATACAAGCAATTCACAAAACGATAGCCGAATGATTAATTAAAGGAAACAAGAACAAAGTCTGCCCCAATTCGAGAAGGGGAAATCTCCAAAACAACCTGAACAATCTAAAAAACTGAATAATACAGAAACTAACACATGATCCCCTACTTGATGGCTATCGTGCAAAACTAATAAACCGCTCCTAATTCGAGAAGAGGAAGTGGTGCAAGAGCGGTAGGAGGGACAATCCCCCGTGCTGGTTTGAGCATAGAAACATGAAAGACGGGGTGGATCCTAGAATCCGGTGGTAGCTCCAATTCATAGGCGACTGATCCGATTTGTCGAATAACCTTGTAGGGCCCGAAGAACCGTGGAGCAAGTTTTTCAAATCGCCGTTTTGCCAGGCTACGTTGCCCGTAAGGCTGGATTTTTAGGAATACCCAGTCATCAGGCTTAAAGGACAATTCACGTCTTCTTGAATCAGCTTGGGCACGCATGCGATTTTGGGCCTTCGTCAAATTATCCTTCAATAACTTTATCATATCATCTCTGTCAATTAACTGAGCCTCCAATTCAGCATTTTTGGTCTCTCCTGGAACATACGGATGAAAGGCTGGTGGATCACGACCATAGACAACGGTAAACGGAGTGGTACGGGTGGCGGAATGGAACCCAGTATTATAGGAGTATTCTGCCCAAGCCAGGAATGAGCTCTATTTAGTTGGTTGTTCATGTGCAAAACAGCGGAGATATGCCTCTAAACATCGGTTGAGCACCTCCGTCTGGCCATCCGTTTGTGGATGATAACTGGTGCTCATTTTTAGCTGAGTTTGACTGAGACGAAACATTTCCTGCCAGAAATTGCTCAAAAAGATAACATCACGATCAGAGACAATGGACCGGGGAATACCGTGTAATTGTACAATTTCCTTACAGAAAACACCAGCCACTGTCTTTGCGGTGAACGGGTGGGACAATGGCAGGAAGTGTGCGTATTTACTTAATCGATCAATCACGACCATTATGGTGTCAATTCGGTTAGATGGTGGTAGCTCCACAATAAAATCCATAGACAAATCCTCCCAAATCCGCTCCGGAATGGGTAATGGTTGAAGCAACCCGGCTGGTGATAAAGTGTCATACTTGTTTTGTTGACAGACGACACAATTCTGCACAAAATTACGAACATCATGTGGCAGTTTGGGCCAATAAAAATGAGCAGAAACCCTCTTTAACGTCTTGAGAAACCCTCCATGTCCAGCCATGGGTACTGAGTGAGCTTCATGAAGGATTCGAGAACGAAGGGCCATGTAATCAGGAACCACCACCCGACCCTTGTATAAAAGGGATTGACCAACCATAGTATAACCAGGAACCGCGGCAGGATTGTTGGCCAAAGCAGACAGGATGGTGTTGGTGTAGGGGTCGATTCGTAACCTGCATAAAGGTCAGAAAGATCAGAGCAAAATGGAGTGGCTAATACCATTAAGTCAGCCTGGCTGGGTCGTCGTGAGAGGGCATCTGCGCCTCTGTTTTCCTTTCCGGAACGGTAGATAATTGAGAAATCATAAGGCATAAGCTTCAATAATAAACGCTGTTGTTCGGATGTTGTAACCCGCTGTTCCAGTAGATACTTCAAGGTGAAATGATCGGTTCTGATGAAAAAATGTCGACCAAGTAGATAATGACTCCACTTTTGAACCGCTGACACCAGTGCCAGCAGTTCTCTGTCATACGCAGACTTGAATCGGGTTGATGGGGCGAACCCTTTGCTGAAATAAGCCACTGGATGTTCCTGCTGGATCAAAATTGCTCCTATGTCGTCCGATGAAGCATCACATTCAATAGTAAAGGGTATGTCAAAATCAGGGAGGCGAAGGACGGGTGCCGAGACGAGAGCATGTTTCAATCTCTCAAAGGCTGTAGCTTCCTCCTCAGTCCATTTAAAGCCTTCCTTCTTCGTAAGAGCAGTCAATGGGCGGGCTAGAATACCATAGTTACGTACAAAACGCCGGTAGTACCCGGTGAGACCCAAAAACCCTCTGACTGCTTTGACATTAACAGGTACCGGCCATGATACAACAGCGGAGATCTTTTCTTCATCCACATGGACCCCTGTTTCTGTTATAATATGCCCCAAGAATGGCACCTTGGGTTGACCAAAATAACATTTAGTTACTTTAGCAAAGAACTGATGTGCCCGTAATAACTCAAGGACAGTCCGCAGGTGATGCAAATGCAAGTCCCGATCAGGGCTGTAAATCAAAATATCGTCAAAAAACACCAAAATAAACCGTCGCAAATAAGGTCTAAATAGATCATCCATGGCAGCCTGGAAAGTGGACAGGGCGTTTGTTAACCCAAAGGGCATAACCCGAAATTCGTAATGACCCGAGTGTGTTCGAAAGGCTGTTTTTTCAATGTCCACAGGGTTCATTCGAATTTGATAATACCCTGAACGTAAATCTAATTTGGTGAACACCTTAGCCCCATGTAACTCATCAAGTAATTCATCAATAGTAGGAATAGGGTATTTATCAGCGATAGTGGCCCGGTTCAAAGCCCGATAGTCAACACACATGCGCCACGTATTATCCTTTTTCTTCACCAAAAGAACCGGACTTGAAAAAGGGCTGTTGCTGGCTTGTATGAATCCGGCCTCCAACAAAGCACTAACTTGTTTTTCTATTTCATTTTTTTGGGTGGTGGGGTGTTGGGTAAGAGTTTGGTATGAGGTAATTGGGGGTTGTAAAAAATCTGGGACGTCGGTTGTGGTAGTGGGTTCGACACATAAATGTTGGAATGCTGCTGATTTTTGGGGTCCCGAGGCTACCCCCTGCAGCTTATATTTCTTGCCATCGATAGTGAAAATAAGAAACATCTCGTTCCAGTTGGCTTGGAGAGTGTTTAATGAAGCCAACCATTGTATCCCCAAAACGACATCAGAACTACCAATTGAAAAGGGATAAAAATCTTGGGAGATTTTGAGGTCAGTGAGTTGGATCGGCACGTCCCGGCAAACTTTATTACAATGTATCACGTCGCCATTGCCAATTTGTACCCCAAACGGGTTGATCAAGTGTGTGGTCAGACCCAACTCACGTACAAGAGTATCTGAAATAAAATTGTGGGTAGACCCACTATCTATTAAAATAAAAACTTCAGTTGAATTGAGGGTACCGTGTAACTTCATAGTAGTAGTGTTGGACTTCCCAGAGATAGCATTCAAACTTATCTCAGCCATCTCTTCAAGAGTACTGCCCTGATCATTCTCCTCATCCCTGTTTCCATCTTCAAGTTCTCCACCTTCTAACAATTTGAGGACGACTGTTTTACAACGGTGACCGGGACTGTATTTATCCCCACATCGGTAACAATCCCCCCTTGCGTGTCGTGCTTGCCTCTCGGTTTCTGAGAGTCGTGGCGGTAATTTTGTAGGCACCGGAGTCGTGGTAGTGCTCGTTACAGTCTGCTTCACATCTGAATTGTTTTTAGTACTTGGGGTCCAAGTGTTCATTCTGCTCAAGCGTCCATGCCCCTGTTTAGCTTCATACTCCATAGCTAGACTCATGGCGTTATGCACTGTTTTTGGTTTCTGAATGCGAACATCAGCTTTGAGTTCGTCCTTTGACCCGTTCAAAAAGACTCCCAGCAAGCAATTATCAGCCCAATTTGACACCCGAGCGGAACGTTTTGCAAATTCTTGCCGATATTCTTGGACGGTACCCGTTTGTTTGATACTACATAAGTATTCATCCGGGTTTTGAAATTCGGCTGGCCCGAAGTTCTTCTGAAATGACAGCACTAAGTCTTCCCAAAAATCCAGAGGGTTTTCGGCTGTTAGCCATGAATAAAGATCTAAAGCATCACCCTCTAAGTACATCGATGCAATATCAACCTTCTCACCCTCAGGTATGTTATAATACCTAAAATATTTCTCCGCCTTCAATACACCCACGAGGATCTTCTCCTCCGTTGTATGTCGGAAAATCAATCTTATTGTATGGTCGAAAATTCCTACCAGAACGCCAAGAGCTTTCAGCCTCATCATACTTACCCGAACCTCCGCTGGATTTTTCCTTCTTAAGCGCTCCAACTTCTTCTTTGAGTGACTCCATTGTGGCGGCAATTGCAGCCATCTGTGTAGCCAAAGTTTCGAGGGCTGTACCCTCACCTTCGTTTCCTGAATTAGCCCGAGTCTGCACCATGTTTCGATTCCCATCAATGGAACCAATTGATACAAGCAATTCACAAAACGATAGCCGAATGATTAATTAAAGGAAACAAGAACAAAGTCTGCCCCAATTCGAGAAGGGGAAATCTCCAAAACAACCAGAACAATCTAAAAAACTGAATACAGAAACTAACACATGATCCCCTACTTGATGGCTATCCTGCAAAACTAATAAACCGCTCCTAATTTTCCTCTCAGCCACTAACAGATGATAGTGGATCCAGAGTTAAGCCCGTGATTATATTCAGCTGGTCCAGCATCTCCATTTGGGCCTGAACTTGGGCCTTTTTGTTTCTCCTTTGGTATACCTGAATTGGTTTGTTCGTAACAGTCTCTCATGAGATTCATCTGCAACATACGCATCAACCAATGTGATGGGAATTTATGATATATTAAAGAATTAAATTGTTTACGAGATTCTAAGAATGTAATAACATATTAGTAATTAGGTAGGTAGAAAAGGTAGTAACTGCTTCAACTTATACCACCCACACCTCCTCCATGATGCGTCAGCTTGGTAACTGACTTCTTTAGATAACAAATACGAATCTGAATTAGAAAACACTTGTTTAACATCTATACATATAATAAAAGAAACCATGTTAGGGACACATGGCGTTCTATGAAGCAATCTTAATTATTTTTCTAAATATTTATTATTGAAAGTCAATTATTGATAATATTAAATTTAAATTTTGTAGAAGAGATTTTAATGATAAAGAAAAAGATAACTGATAATATATATTAATTATTATAATCATATATTAATTATTAAAATCTAAAAAAATATATTAGCGTTTTAAATATTTATAAAGATAAATATTTTATTTAATTGGTAGTTTTAATTGTTTTTATATTTTGATGATAAGAAAAAGGATAACTGATAATCATATATTAAAATAAAAATATTTATTTTAATCAACTGTTTCGTTAAAAGGGTTTATTCAATACATGTAGAACATATATATTTTTTATACATTTCTAGCGGTGGTCGAGTAGTCGGCCTTTGGACATAGCTCCGAAAGGGTGGGTTTACACGTGGAAAGTAGTTAGCCGTTCAAAAAAAAAAGAATCATATTTCTAATAAAGGATCCCATTATCCCGTTTTACACTCCAATGAAATAATAATATTAAATCATAATATCCAGCTTATCTCTTGTATATTTAATATTTTTTACTAAAATATTTCTTTTCTTTCTTTCTGCTGATTATCCAACATCAGATAATACGTAAGTTTCTAACCTAATAATAAATAAATAAAAACAAAGTAAAATGTTATAAATCATGTAATACGCAACTCTCTAACCTAATAAAAAATAAAGTGAGATGTTACAATAAGTAAATAGTACCTCAAAGTTCCTTTTGTTAGAAAACACATCTTGATTACTAAATGTTTTAACGGATTACATTATTCATGTAAGATATGTGTTTATTCAAATCGTGCAATACACGAGTTTTTAAAAGATGTAACTATTTTATTACTTAGTATATATAAAATTATATTTATTCAACCCGTGTAATACACGGGGTTCTAACCTAGTGGATAAATAAAAAAAACTACTTCAACTAGAATTTTTACCTGCCCCGCGTTGCGGCGGCGGCAAAGAGACATTTGTATCCAATTGTTTTGAGACTAATATTGTTTTAATGAAATCAAGGCAAAATGAGAGACATTAGTATCCAAAAGTTCCTTCATATCAGTTAATAAACATGCAACAGAAGTTTCTTCATATGAGGACCAGTTAATAAACATGTAGCAGATGTAGTGAGCATTTTTTTCTTCATTAACTACCTTCCCCATGCAACTGCTCGCTGATAAGAAATCGGACTCCCCATGCTCAATAAACACATCCCCCATTCAACAGACGCAAAACCCTATCACGACACACCACCCCATGATTATAATTTGTAAATAAACATGTTTACTAAAACAAAATGGTTGCTGATAAAATAAACCTGTTTCATTATTTGACAAAATTCGGTGAAAAAGCTTCTCCTTTCATGTTCATCTAGAATCTTTCTCCAAACTGATTTCTTCAAGAGTAACCAGCATCATCTCAAGACCCGCCTGGTTTGCAAAACTAAGAACGGGCAATGCCTGCATCAATCATGCCGGATATAAGCACAAACAGTAAAAAAAAAGTTGCGAATTTTGTTTCTATTTCACGCATGGTGCCAGAGAGGCTTAAGAATCGGATCACTTCAATGGCTGCATTTTTAAGGAGCTCGACGCCCAAGTAACACCTATAGCTATCGCAGATCTACCTAGCAAGGGTATGAGCTTCAGGGGTTCCCATAGGTGCATTAAGACACCGAACTCCCCATGCTCATCTAGAATCTTCTCCTTTCATGCCACTGCTCGCTAATAAGAAACCGAACTCCCCACGCTCAATATACACATTCCCAAGTAAGGAGCTTAACGCCGAAATAACACCTGTAGCTATTGCAGATCTACCTAGCGAGAGTATGAGCTTCAGCGGTGCCCATGGGTACATTAAGACCACCATTAGGATTAAGGTGAGATGGAGCCAGTGCCAATGCCACCCTCTGAACTGAGGAGATAATGGTTCAAACATATTGGCTAGCCATTGATGCTACATTTTGTTGCATGTCACTCTCAAATGCAAAATGCAAAATGCAAAATGCAAATGTCACCATTGATCTAATGGTCCCACTGCCAGAGTTATGATCACCTGGTAACTTATTCCTAGATGCGCCTATGTCTAAAGCGGAAGCAAGATCGAGAGTGCGATTTGGACTTGATTTCTCCTGCATATATTAATATTAATTAATTAACTACATCACATGCATTTGAGCCAAAGATGAATAACTAAAAGGTGAAATGCGTTATGCATAAAAGGTAACCAACTGCAATCTCTTTCCTTATTCAAGTAACCATTTTTAGGGCATAAAAACCCATCAAATTTTTTTAAGATTTTCAATTTATAGTCCACAAATTTCCTAAAATTCGAATTAAGGTAACAATGTTGCAGCTGACGTGACTGTAACTTTTCAGCAAGTTGACTTGCCTATGGCATGGCACCTAAGTGGGGTTGACATGGCACACAAAATCTATACAAATGCTAACCTAACCTTGCCAGAATCAAGAGGAATGATCCGAAAGCCCGAAGGAAAAAGAGGTGCATCATCAGCAAAAGAAGAATCAAAGGGAGCGAATATAAGTTCAACACACATCCCAACAACATTTTCAACAACTTTTTCATCCATTCCACTGCATAGCTGTCGATTAAATCATAATGTTAGATACATAAAAAAATTACAAATCCCATAATGCAAGTAATTTCAGGTATATACCATTTTGTCCGGGGTTAACACCAAAATCAACTCATAAAAGTTTCATTATCTTGTTTGGTTCTGATCAGAACTGGAACACGACACAAAAATTACTTGAATTCCCTTTAAAAGTCAAAAACAGAAATGAACACATATTCAACCATATGGCAAAACAATCACATAAAATTTGTCCCAGCAACCCATTTTGTTTAAGTCTTCTAATCATCTGAAGTCAAATGAGAATGAAACATTACCTTCATAAAACGGTTCGTAAATCACATGCGTTGTTCCTGTAGAGAAACTGAAACAACACACCACAAATGATATTGAGTGAAAACAGAGCAAAAGAAAAGTGACTGTCAAAGCTAATGTGTACTTACCAAATAGTCTACAATTATAACACCACATATAGTTTTGTGCCTCCAATTCTTCTCAAAATTTGGAAAGTTTAAATCAAACTGAATATAGAAAACATTACAGTCAATTATTACACCAGGTATAATCAAGATGATACAATTTAGGGTTTCAGTAAACTTCAGAAAACACAAATTAGGGTTTAGATATACTTGCTAATATTCTTAAATTCAACATGAAGTTCCATGAATCCAGATATAATGTATACTTAAAGACATACATGAGCCCTAAAGCAATATGAGTCGTATGAGTTTACCTCTCTTACACCAAGGTACGTTTGATTTAGTCGCACCCATCATTGACTTGCATTTGAAATAGCATGTGGTCACCACCGGAAGATTTCCCTATCCTATAATCTGACGACCCGATCTAACAACCTTGAGCACTGAAAACCGCCAGAACCCAACTCAGCCGGCCAAACCCCATGGAGAAGCTATAACCGGCGACCACTTGACAGATGAGGACTCTAGAACTCGCCGCGGTCATCTCAGACGTATGGTTCAGTCGGCGGCGGTTGGTGACGTCGAAACAAAAGTTACCGCTTCCTCGACGGCGGTTGGCGCCGGTTCCTCCATCACCGTTGCTCTGTTCTCTCGACCTCGTCTCTCTGACTCCTCTCTCTATCTCCCTGCTGTGGAGATAGATTTATGGCGAAATTTGTGATGATAGGCGGAACCCTAAGTGCAACCACCGTCCTTTGTCAAGTACAATGACCACCCGGTGAGGGAGGCAGCCGGAAGAGTGGCAGTACTGTTTGATTTCGTATATACACACAACCGATTTACGAAATCAAAAGAAATCAAAACGATCGGCAACAAACAAAAGAAATCAAAACACAACTCCCATATATAATTCAATTCCCAAAATCCAAACCCTCAAATCTTGACCTTGTTGCCTAAGATTCATCGAAATCCACCATCAGGGTCTCTTGTTCTATTTGAGTCCATCCTCACCATCACAAAACCCTAGGTTCATCGGACTCCCCGCCGGATATCCGCCCCCTCCTCCACCATCACCCTACAGCCATTACACACCACCATCATCCTACAGCCGTCACACACCACCAAATTGAAAATCAATGAACAAAGAGCAAGATTCCTGATTTGATTTTTGATTGTAAAATCTGTAAATTGAATCCCATCTTTGACTCTGTATTTTGAATTTGATTGTTGAATTCCGATGCAAATTGCCGTTCAGGGAGGGGGTGGGGTTGGTGGTGGACTGGTGGTTATATGGTGTGGTGGCGGTGGTGATAATGGGTCGGGGTGGTGTGGTTTCAGATCCGGCAATGGTAGGGATGGCTGGTGTGGTGGGGTGGGTAGCAATGGTGGTGGTGGTGGAGTGTGGTGTGGTGGTGGGTGGAAGATTTCTATTTTTTTTTTGTCTGTTTATATACACAGTATACATATATATTAATTTTCTTTATATATTATGTGACCATAATCATTAAAATGGCAAAAAAAAAAAAAAAATAATTATAAAGTGACCAAAATACCCTTTGACTTAACTGAGTGTTATGGATGGAGTTATGCCAGATGATCAAAATGGCAAAGAATGTGAAAAGTCAGGGACACAGAGGAGAAAAAAAAACTATTTGGACTAAAACGGTAATTTAGGACAAACCTCAGGGACTAAAATGGCAATTTACTCTTTGATTTTTAATATATGTAGTATACTAGGTGATGCCCCGCCCGCGTTGTGGGGCGATGACCAAATAATTTTCAACCAATTAAAAAAACAGTACTGTAGTTTTGTTTGAAAGAAAAAGTAAAAAGAGTGTTAGGGAGCTCCTTAACACGATTTTTACCTGGGAGCAAAGTCATATTTTTATTTATACTTGGGGGAAAAATCAATTTTTTTTTCACGATGGTAAAATCCTTAATTTTAGCTCGGGGAAAACCATATTTTTATTTTGCATTGGGGGCAAAAACGTAATTTTGAACTGAGGGTGATATCGTAATCTTGAATCGTGGGGAAAATCGTAAATTTTAGCTAGGGGCAAAGGCATAATTTTATTTTGAACTGTGGGTAAAAACGTAATTTTGAGTTAAGGGCAAATCGTATTTTTGAGCTAGAGGAAAAAAACAACATTTTATTTTGAACTGGGGGCAAAAACGTAATTTTAAACGGAGGGCGAAACCGTAATTTTAAACTAGGAACAAAATTAAAAGTGAGTTTTTGAACCGAGGGCAAAAGCGTAATTTTAAGCGAGGGCAAAATTATAATTTTAATTTAAGCTGGGGCAAAAACGTAATTTTAAACAAAGGACGAAAACTTAATTTTAAACTGGAAATAAAATTAAATTAAAAATGGGTTGGTCCAATAGGGAAGTGCCAGGCAAGCTGCCTGGCACTATTCCCTCAAGTTGTAAATGTATATGTAGTAAATTAGTTGGTGTCCCGTCCGTGTTGCGGGGCGATGACCGAATAATGAGCGAGTGTTAGTCAGCTTATTGACACGAAAAACAATTAAATCGAGTCAACCAATTAAAACAAAACATTTTTATAGTTTTGTTAAAAAAAACTAAAACAATGGCAATATTGTAATTTTTAACTCAGGGAAAGTTGTATTTTTTGACTGGGGTAAAATCGTAATTTAACAAAAGCTAAAGTAATAGCAGTACTGTAAATTTAAACCTGGGGCAAAATTGTAAATTTTCACAGGGGCAAATTCGTAATTTTTAACTTGGGGTAACAACGTAATATAAATTTGAACTAAGGGCACAATCATAATTTTAAGCTTGAGGCAAAAGCACAATTTTATTTTGAACCGAGGGCAAAATCGTAATTTTGAGTTGGGGGCAAAAACATAATTTTATTTTGAACTGGGGAAAAAACGTAATTTTGAATTGAAGGCGAAATCACAATTTTTAAACGAGGAAAAATCACATTTTTGAACAAAGGGCAAAATCGTAATTTTTAAGTGGGTGCAAAAACAAAATTTTATTTTGAAGTGGGGGCGAAAAGGCAATTCTGAGCTGAGGGCAAAACCACAATTTTATTTTGAATAGAGGGAAAAATCGTAATTTTGAGCTGGGGACAAAAGCATAATTTTATTTTGAGCTGGGGGCAAAACCGTAATTTTAAAGAGGGACAAAAGCGTGATTTTAGAATGGATATAAAATAATAAACTTGTTGGTCCAATGTGAGAGTGTCAGGCAAAGTCGTAATTTTGAATTGAGGGCAAGATTGTAATTTTGATATGGGGACCAAAAGCGTAATTTTATTTTGAGCTGGGGGCAAAAACGTAATTTTAAAATGGATATAAAACAATAAACGTGTTGGTCCAATGGGGGAGTGCCAGGCAGCTGCCTGGCACTATTCCCCCATTTGGTTTTTGTATATGTAGGAAATGTATAACATAATTCACACTATCCTACATCTTCGTGGGGTATTTGTTGGGTTGAGCAAGTTGTCAATATATATTAGTAACTATGTAAATTAGCTAGTTTTTGCCCCGCCCGCGTTGGGGGCAAAAAGCCGAATATTTTTTTTTTTCATAACATGTATGTTTGTACAGAGGGCAAGATCGTAATCATATTTTAAACTGGAGGCGAAATCATAATTTTAAGCTGAGAGGAAAATCATAATTTTGAGCTAGGGGGGAAAACATAATTTCATTTTGAACTGTGGGCAAAAGTGTAATTTTGAGCTGATGGCAGAATCGTAATTTTGAGCTAGAGGAAAAAACAACATTTTATTTTGAGCTGGGGGCAAAAACGTAATTTTAAACAGAGGGGGAAACCGTAATTTTAATCTGAGAACAAAATTAAAAGTGAGTTTTTGAACCGAGGGCAAAAGCGTAATTTTAAGCTTGCGGCAAAATTGTAATTTTATTTTGAGCTGGGGGCAAAAACGTAATTTTAAACAAAGGACGAAAGCGTAATTTTAAACTGGGAATAAAATTAAATTAAAAATGGGCTGGTCCAATAGGGAAGTGCCAGACAAATTTTGAACTGGGGGCAAAAACGTAATTTTAAACGGAGGGCAAAACCGTAATTTTAAACTGGGAACAAAATTAAAAGTGAGTTTTTGAACCGAGGGCAAAAGCGTAATTTTAAGCTAGGGGGCAAAAGCGTAATTTTAAGCTAAGCTGGGGGCAAAAACGTAATTTTAAACAAAGGACGAAAGCGTAATTTTAAACCGAAAATAAAATTAATTTTTTTTTGTTTTTTTGTTTCAAGTCAAGGTTGGTCTGGATGTCATATATACAATGATGAAATTGAATATATTACATCAATATCGCAGGTAAGCGAGCAACAAGCTACGTCGCTACCCCTTTCTGGATAGCAAACCCTAACCTATTAAAGACAAACCCCTGCCCCCCTGTTGATGAGTCACTGCTGTGGACAACCTGTTGGACCCTAGTCAGTAAACGGATAGCTTCTGGAGCTAGGGATTCAAAGGTGTCGAAGGCGAAGGGGACAAATGCATGTTGGTTATCAGCACATGCTTTAGCGTGTTTATCCACCTTTTTAGATTCTGCTTTCTTTACCGCGTGTCCTGCTACAAACCCGTTTTCCCTTAAACCAGCTAAGGGGGAGACTCCTGTGAGATCTACACAAGCATGTTTTCCTCCCGCCCAGCCAAAGACGAGCAGGTCTGCTGGTCTCAATGTAGATCTCCCTTCCATGGGGTCTGTAAGGAAATTCACAGGGGCCTCCTTCTTGGCAGAAATCCCCGCTCTCCTCAAGATGTCCCCCAAAACATCACTCACCCAGTCATGCCGGTATTTGAAACCAGGGAGCTCCTTGCAATGAACAACATGCTCCTCGTATTTATCCATGCAGGGAAGTGCCAGGCAGCTGCCTGGCACTATTCCCCCATCTTGAAAATGTATGTATAGGAGATAACATCTATACTATATTATAATGCATGAAGGCTGAGTATTTTAAGATACCTAAAAATAAGAACTTTCACCCCCTTTATTTATGGAAAGACCCCTAAAATGAGGGTAGTTTGGTCTTTTAAACATTATTTATTTTTTTAGCCCCTAAACTTATTACACTTAAATCCCTGAGGTTTTACACAAAATTATAGATAATTAGTTACATTCACCCCTCCACAACAAACTTATATTTTTTTTTTATGTATTCTTGACATATCTTATAAACTATAATATTTAAAAAAAATCCAAATATAACATGACGACCTATACATTTTTGTCGACGTTTCGATAGTTGTCTTGTTCAATATCGACGCACGGATTAAAAGTAACAAGTCCATAATGATTTAATATACAAGTGATTAAATGAGAGGGGTATTTTAATATACCCCAAAAAATGGTAGTTTAAACTAAAAGTTAAATTTTAGTCCCCCTAATTATTTCATTTTAATCCTTCAATTCCAACAAAATTATAAACCCGAATTAAATGAGTGGACTTCAATGGCTCATGATGAAAATCCAAAATCCAAAAAGTTGAATTCCCTAAATTGTATCCGAAGTTTTTGGCAATTTCAAAATTTAAATCACAACCTCTCCTTTTCTCTAGATCTGGGACCCTAGCCTCCACATCTCCAGTATCCTTTAAACAAATATGACTGCCGATTCAGCATGGTGTTTGGGAGTACGGTGGCCATTGCGATGATCCATGCGAAGTGTTTGACGAAAGAAGGGTATGTTGCGAATCATCCTACTGGAAGGATTGGCAAGAGTTTGATCTTTAAGGTTAGGGTTTGAATTAAAGTTTCTTTTTTTGTTGTTTTGTGTTTTTGATGATATTTTTTTATTGGTGGTGTGGGAAAGATTTGATCTTGAACATGGGTTCTTGATTATGAATCTTTAGTTAGGGTATTTTTTTTCTTATTTTATGTTTCTGCTTATGAATTTATATTATATGGATTCTTGATTGTGAAAAATTAATGGGTTGAGTTTTAGGTTAATTTTAGTAGTTTGCTATCAAAATTTGGATTTAATCTGGCACAAATTAAAGAAGCATCATGTTTTTAGTTTATGGTTTCTCAATTTTGCTGCATGTTAAGTTTTTAGGGGTGTAGATATCAGGTCGGACCGAGTATGATTGAAACAGGAGCGACCTGAATTTGTGGTCGGTTCTTTGTTCTGCGCTATTTTGGTCTTTGGATTGGACTTGGGCCGGAAAAGACCCATGTTTCTTCCTTGTGTTGTATAGGATAAGAAGAAGATATATCGTATGATAAACAAACAAGTTGTTCATCAACAGGACCAGCAAGTAATTGATTAGATTAGGACCTTAAGTAGATTTGATATGTGTGGATTGATTAGGACTGAATATTAAATAGTTGATGTGGTGAGCAGGAATTATTTAGGACTGAATATGTTACAAATGTGTGGATTAGATTAGGGCCTTTAGTTCAAGTAGTTTGGTATTTACAAGTTATGTACAAACAGTGGCGGACCCAGGATTTTTTTTCATTGGGGTCCATTTTTGTGTAAGGATTTTTCACAACCAAACATTAAAATTTTCGGGTCGGTCATCATAGTTGGGTCGGGAACACATTGAATTAACCAGGTAACCTTTCAATTTAACTCATTTTTTTAGATGATCTTCATGCTTCAAAATAGTTTCTATCTTTAATTTTTTTCTCCATCCCTTGTTCTCTCTCAAAAGCTTAAATAAATTTTTATTTTCTTTGGTTGGAGGAGATTAGGAATCCTAGGCTTTTTGAGATTGTGGTGAAATCGTTTAGGAATTCTTGGGTTTAGGTGTTGGTGTTGGAGTTGGAGTTGGAGTTGTGTGCGTGGTTCAGTACCGATGGGCTTCATGTTGTTGCAAACGGCAGGAAAGAGATCCCAGGTAGGTTTAATTTTTATTCTCTGCTCAAAATTTTCGTAGATCTACCGTAAGTTTTAGACATATTTGGTTGTTTTTGTTGTGACGGAGATGGAGCAGTGGAGATACACAATCATGGGGAACTAACCTCATGAAAGAATGAAACTGTAAGCCTTTGCACATCATGATAATGACTTACTGATTGTCCTTCTAGATTTGAAGGATTGCATTTCTTTGGGTTAAAATATTTGTTGATGAAACTATTTTTTTACATGATTTCAAGTCGCTTTGGTTATTGTTCAGGTAATTCATGCTTCAAAATAGTTTCTATCTTTAACTTTTTTCGATTTTTTAACGATCTTAGAGTTGTTTATTGCAGATTTCATTTATAATATTAGGTGTACCTCTGATTGACATTTCAGGTAGACGTCCTCTCCTGATGGTATGGATGGATTTCAAACTCAATAGACTTGTATCATAAATTACGAGTTAATCAATTGTTAAAATAGAATGAGGTATTCCCTTTAATCAACCTTGCCCGACAAAAATTACGAGTTAATCAATTATGTTTCATTTCAGGGCCCTTGGGTTTCAAATGACCAGGGAGGTAACTTTTATAAGAAGGCTTTTGTAAGAATCAGGGTAATCCGGTTATTTTATCTCAGGTAGTCAAAATCACTTATTTACTCTGTTTTGTAGAATCAGTAAATGATAGATGTGCAAGTGGTGTCAAACAGGTTGCATGGAGATGCCCACAATTTGTTGTCCTATTTATTTTTAAATTTGTAGCTAATTAATGCAAGTACTAAGTACTATTGCAAAAAAAATAATGAAGATAACTTGTAAGTATCCATTTCCAGTTTACCAGTGGTTATAAAATCAACCCGCCTTTTTTAGGTCGAATGGGTCGAAATTTCATCTCTGGGGCCAAGTAGCATAATTTTCACCGGTGTGACCTCTTCGACCTGTTTTCTAACGGGAGATAATTTACAACTTAAATGGATCCAGTTTACATAAATGGGTCAAAATAACTATCTCTATCAGCTAACACAGCCAATCTTAATTCCAATAATATGATCCTATTTTACCATGTAATTAAATCTGACCTTGATCTTATCTCTGTTATCAGGATCTTCTTCGTAGTTCAATATCAAGTCTGTTAGTTCAATATCAAGTCACTACATATTTTTTTGTTGTTGAATTGCCAAACACCAAATCTTTATGCCTTATTTCTTGGACTAAATTGCGAACTTTGATAAAATACTCATTTCCCCTACAAAATGACTCTCTTCATACTTTGTTAGACTAATAAAAAACGAGTACCACATTGTAAATTGTTGCCCCCGCCGCATCGTGCGGGTTTCCTACTAGTTTTATTAATATAGATTCTTAGTTTTTAATTTTTTTAGTTATACTTATTAAAATGATAAATAGATTTTTAGTATATATCTATAGGTTGTGTGAAAACATATTCAGTTGTACACAAAGTTTCTATATTTTTCGTCATTAAAACATAAATTAAGAGTTTGTAAATTCATCATCGCCAAAACGGTTTTGTTTTTTAACACATCATAAAGTTTGTTTTCATTAATAAGTGATTTTTTAGATGGTATATTATTGTTATTGAAATTCTTAAAAATCCATAGTCACAATACGTTTAATATGTTGACAACAAAGTCTTTCATGTTTACCTTAGTATCAACTTTCGTGTCCATCAACTTCTCCATCTGAAACGGAAATCAAGAAAAGATAAATTAAACATCAACTTGATAATATAAAACTAAAAATTAAATAAGATCTGTTTATTTAAGACAAAATGACAAATACCTTAATTGGTTATGAGTTTTATTTGCCGACAGTCTGCAAAGTTACATTGGCAGGCTGCAATTAAGTCAGGCTTTTTAGACAAATTCAAGTTCGGGTTTGTGACAACTCGTATTTCAGAACCTATCTATGTGCTTAATGTAACGTATGTGAACTTGGTGTGATTATCTGATATGTTTATTTAACGAATGCTTATGAGATTTTATGTTTGTAATATGTGAATTTATGTATGTATATATATGACTCAGATCGCACAACACAACCCAGTCGCACAAGCCCTTGTTGGGCCACACTCCTTGCGCTCGAACTACAAAGGCCAACCGTAATGGTTTCGGCCCACTCTCTCTACACGCATAACACTATGGGGAATGGGTATACTCCTCATAACTTGCAAAACACACACACACACACACACAAACCCTACGACCTTTTTCTCTCCTCTCGAAGCCGACGACAAACAACATCCTATCTCCATCGAAGCTTTTGATTCGGATCCCCCTCATCCATCTTTAATTGGTTAGTGTTTCATGATATATGTTATAAATGATGTTATAATTCCATGATTTGATATTATGGATAGGGTTGCATGTATAATGAACGACGATGTTATGTGGTGATGTTTATGTGAATCGGATTTCATAATATTGAGCTAAGAACTGACTGTGATGTGTTGTTGTTCGGACGATGATGTATTGTTATGATTGGTACGAATGATAGGTGATTAATCATGAATGAATGTAATCGGCCATATATGTATTCTATTCGTATCCGAATGGTTTGGTTGTGTTAGTATGGATTGGATTTGTTAATGATGGATGAAAACCGAGTCGGCTGTGATATGTTTATGTTAGGATGATTTATTGTGTTGTCATGTTAGGATGTATGCTAGTGATTAGATCGTGAACCATGATTGAGATGTTTAAGTGTTATGATTATTGTTCATGTGTTATTCATAATTAGGGTTCATGAGGAATTGGTTGGAATATGCTTGTTTTGATCGATTATTGTTTTGTTTGGAAACTGTTAGTTGTTGATTGATAGCTACATAAATGGAAATAATAAAACTGATTGCATGAAATTCGGAAATTATAACTGATCGCACAAGACTTCTTGGTCGCACAAGATCAGATCGTACAAGATCTGATCTGATCGCACAAGACAGTCGCACAAGATAGGGTACAATGGTTAATGCTCTACGTTCAACTTAGGATTGCATGATCGCACAAGGCTTGGGCCTCACACGAACGTTAGGACTGTTGGGCCTTAAAGCCCAATGTCCATTCGCACAACCTAACAGGATCGTACAAGTCGTTCGGATCGCACAAGCCCATCCGGACCGCACAAGATCACTGTTTGTCATTTTTGGGCTTCTAAATTATTGGGTCGGGTATATGTTGGATCGCACAACATGTTGTGGGTCGCACAAGGCTGTGCTGAACGCGCAACATGTTGGGCTGGGTATTATTGGGCTTTGTTATTTACTCATCTGATATTGCTTGCGTGTATGTCGTGTATACCCTGTGTTCGTAACTTGCTATCTCTGTGTAAACATACGTGCACTATTTGAACCTAGACCTGACTTGTATGGTAACCATGTTAGGACGTGGTTGACCCCATAGAGCTCGAGTGACCATTTTGTTTATCTGCCGAGCAAATCAAGGTGAGTTCACACTTTCTACAAAGCATGGGATTCCCAGGGATTGGGAATGGGTTAAGGAATATGGATTCCTCGTCCTTCTTAGGTAGGACAGTACGGGTTTAGGAATGTAATTCCTCGTCCTTATGGATAGTTAAATTTCACTAGACCAAAACTCTATCACGAAGTCCCTCCTTTTTATATCGACTTAATCGCTGGGCCAATGGCGAGCGGGTCATTAGTTAGATAGCGCTATTTATGTCTGACAAGCCTCACACCGTGCCGCAGAGGACGGGCGTGAACTAATGGATCTGGGCACGTCAATGATGATAGACATTGACGCAAAGGGCACATAAACATGACTAAAGTCAGTGGTCGATAGGGTAACGAGTCTAGTAGTATATACATGGGGTAGCCCCCACGGCCAGAGAGCCAGAGAATTGAACATGGGGTAGCCCCCACGGCTGCATTGCCAGAGTAAACGGGATTAAACAAAACATGTTTTCAACTATGGGGTAACCCCCACGGCAAGGATGCCAGTTAGGAAACTATGTTTTTGGAATAACTTAAACCAACACCCAACTGTGAACTCGCTCAACTTTGTTGTTGACTCGTTACTACATGCTTTGCAGGTCAATAGGTACTTAGCTGGAGCTTGCATGGGGAAGAGTCGTTGTGGGACATGGATAGTTGTGTGCCATGTTAAACATTGAAACGTTTGAACTTATATTTTGTTTTGGTTTTAAACGTTATGCTTCCGCTTGCAACTTAAACTATGTTTTGATTTGGACACCAATTATATTGTGTTGGATTTTATGTTTACTTACATGCTTGTTCAAAATGATTGGTGGCTTGATCCTGGTCAGTCACGCCTCCAAGCGGTGATACTCCGCATATGGATTTTGGGGGTGTGACAGATTGGTATCAGAGCCATTGGTTATAGTGAACTTGGTTTTAATAAAGGAAAAAGGTTTTTTGTTAAAATCAGACTATAACCTGTACAGTGCTCAACGATCCACAACGCGCTTTGCCCCACGTGCAAGACTCGACATTCTAGGTGGTATGATTTATGTTTACATTGCCTACTTGCTAGATTACATAGAACCTTGCTTATGGTATGCTTGGTTGAACGTAGCAACTATAGTTTGAAAACACATGTGTGCTTACTCTCTTCTGTCATCGCATTTTCCCAAACCTCTCTCACTCATGTTTCCCTTGATATGAAGATCATGGCTGGACGTGTTAACATGACTCAAGAACAGTTGATGGCTCTGATTAACCAACAAGTTGCTGCGGCACTTGCAGCCGCACAAGCAGGAGGTATACCCTGTAGTCTAAACTCACTCTAGGATCTTTAGGTCCTACTCTCGTAAACCAACACTTGTGCTTAACCTTGTCCCTTCTTACACCCACAACAAGTCAACTTGCTCAGCCACCTGTGTGCACCTTCAAAACTTTTATGGACTGCCGACCTACTACTTTCAGCGGCACTGAAGGAGTTGTAGGCCTCCTCCACTGGTTCGAGAAACTCGAATCTATCTTTGAGATGTGCGAATGCCCTGATGCTCGCAGGGTGAAATATGCTACTGGTACTCTTGAGGGTATAGCGCTCATGTGGTGGAACGCTCAGGTCCAAATGCTGGGATTAGTTGCTGCTAACGCCACTCCCTGGAACGATTTTAAGGAATTGATCAAAGAAGAATACTGTAGCCGTGATGACATTCATAAGCTGGAGGTAGAGTTTTATAACTTGAAGATGACGGGGTCAGAAATTGAAGCATATACGAGAAGATCAAACGAGTTGGCTATCCTGTGTCCTACTATGGTAGACCCTCCCATCAAGTGTATTGAACTGTACCTAAAGGGTTTAGTGCCAGAGATTCAAAGTCACGTGACCTCAGCAAATCTTGGTACCATCCAGCAGATCATCAAGTTGGCTCATCGTCTCACGGATCAGGCGGTGGAGTAGAACAGGTTACCAATGTCACACCCCAACCGATGGCGGAAACATCGGGATGTGGCGCTAAGCGAAACAGATTGCTCAAAACAACATAACACTAGATGTGACAATATAATTTAAATTTATTTCATTAAAACTAAAATGTAATACATTGTTTCAAATAGTAAACATAAATTCAAACATTGTTTAATTGCTAAAATGGGTATCTAAAGCCATCCTAGCTTGTTTCTTGAGTCTTGTACTAATCAACCTGCAACATGTATTAAAATAAAATCAACAAAATATGTTGGCGAGTATACAAGTTTAATACATAGTATAATAATTGTATAAAATGTTTCTCATATCCAATGTGAATAACATGATCATATTAACAGTATATACTCGAAACGATGTTACTCTATGTGTCCAAACCAAAGTTTAACGCAATTAACATGCCTATCCCAATGAATGAGATGGTTTAACATAGTTTAACATAGTTTAACCTAACAATACCCGCCAAAATAACGGGAGGGGCGTTTCTCAACCTATAGCACTACCATTGTTAGGGGAGGCTTGCAAAGTTAATGAACACATAGTCATGAGAGTTTACAGTAGTATAACATGTATAACATGAATCAAATTGTATCACATAGAGTTTGGATAGAGTGTGCATAAAGCTGTTTGAAGTGAATTGTGTGTTTGATATAGAATACATATTGCACCCAAAAGTGTTAAAAATGGAAAATGGGTCATGTATACTCACATTGATTGCGTTGCGATTTCTTGTAAGTAACGCACGAGTAAAGATTGAGAGAATCCAATTAATGGACAGGAAACGATTACCCTAGATATTCAAAATATCACAAACTCGTTATTATTTATTGGTAAAAATAAGAAATACTTTTATTGCTTATGAATTAATAATTCATATATTAAAAATTCATTACTAAAAAGATTCATAATTTATAATTTATCTAATTATTAACATTTAATGTTATAAAAGTATTATAAGAATTTATTCATGTTATTAATAAATTTAGAGAAAAAGAATTAAAAGATCAATAATAAAATAAAAAAAAATAATTATTTACTTATTAGTCAATAGTCAATTAAATAAACATGCTTTAACAGTTTCTATAATCTATTTCTAAATTGAATAAAATAAATAGAAGATAATATGAATGGATAAGTTTATCATCTTCTACATTTGTTCAAACTGAACAGGACTCGATCAAAAAGAACAAATCAACAGATCATCATTGTTTACTTAGCAAGTTTTGCAAAGGTTTTTAGAGTTTCATTACCATTGAAAACATGCTCCGGTTCATCCTTTCATTTCATAAAACCAATCGAAATGATCCAAATTTTTGGAGTGTATGACTTTCTTTTATTGTAAAAAAAAAACGTTGACCATAACAGTCTGTACAACACCATTATTTTGGGAATGATGGAAAAATGTTAGGACTTATACCAACAGAACACGAGTAACCAAAAAGATAAGAATCGTGTATACCGAAAACAATGCGAGTGGATCTCCGGCTAGTTCCGACGAGAGTTCCGAGATCCGACGTGATCTTCAAACTCTGGTAAAGCTCCGGTATCGCCTCCGATTCCCCGGCGAAGCTCCGGCGTCTTTCAGTTTCTCCGGTGAAGGTTTAGTTAGCGAGAGAGGGTTTGAGAGTGGGTGAGAGGTGTCGAGATAAGGTGTAAGAGATATGTAGGGTGTCGGTATTTATAGCGCGTTTCGGTCTCGTAAATTTGGCAACGCTTCTTGATTGATTGGCATGAGTATCAAAATGAGTCTAGGTTCAAGTTTTGTTAATCATGGAAATGCGGGAACAGGTTGTAATTACGAAAAATCAGGAATGGAAAGAATGGAAACTTGTTGTGATGTTCGCTGTTACGTGTTTGGCGGCAAATTTTAAAAAAACGAATAGCACAGTTTTCGTATAAGTGTAATTAAGGACGGGATGTTTACCAGCGAGACCGGTAGCCGGGGTGGTTAGTGCACGTGTGTGTGAAACGAATGATCCGGGTTCGAGTCTTGTTAAGGGCCGGTTTCTAAAAGAGAAACCCCCTTTTTTTTTGCTTCTTTTTATTACTAACTGCACTAACTTGGTTACTAACTAGGTTAGCTTAAACTAACTTTAAAACCTTAACGAGGCCAACTAGATTATTATTTTTATAAAAGAATAAAACTTTTAAATTGTAAGATTAACTAAATTATTTAAAAAAAATAACCATTTTTTATAAACGGATTAAATTAACGATATCATTCAACGATTATTTATTTTGCGAAAATTTCCGAGGTTTAAAGTTTAGGATCCGTATTTTTTTTGTAAAACGGATCGGGTTTTGAAACGGGTCGATTTTGACGGATGTTACAGTCTCCCCTACTTTAGGAGATTTCATCCTCGAAATCTAAGAGAAAGACTTTTGAAAAGATGAAATCTAAGGATTCAAAAAAAAAAGAATAAATGTTTGTTTAAGGAAAGTGTTTTCATGAATGAATCACATAGCATATAAGGTTTCAAATAGTTTCACATAGCATATAATCTGTTCAATTAGTTTCACATAGCATAATAAGAAATTCACGTAGTGTAACATAAATAATGAAAGCATCGTAAATTTAGTTTGTCCACGAGAGATTATTATTATTTGTTTTGGATGGTAAGGATAATGTGTAACGTGTCTCCAAGCTTGAAATGAAAGTAACGTTCAAATATAAAGTTTCATGGAGAACGAAGAAGAGTTGGCAACTACCTTTGAGGTAAGGAAATCACCCCTAGCTCATTGGTGAAGTTGAAAATTGAGCGAAGCTAATCGTCAAGGTAAGGAAACCACTCCTATCTTGATGAGTATTAGCATAAAATTTAGAATAATTCACATGACATACCTAGTTAACAAGATTAACGTATCACTGGCATGTGAATAAACATGTCAACCCATCGTGTACCGCAATCAAAAGACTTAACATGACCACTAGAATACGGGCGGGCGCTACTCCTATAGCACTACGCATAGTGCTATACATGTTAAGGTGTGGGTTCAAGGACAAGTTCATCACATAAGAATAACCCAACGACACGAATCCCATGTAACATACTAGCATGCATGTATTAAATTAAAGTGATATAACGTGCAAATGTAAAACACATGAAAATGAGATAGCATAAAAGAGATTCATCATAAAAATTGAATTGTCACGGAACGTAACATAAGACTATTCCAAAGTGAATCGAGGTCCTTTTCGAATTAAGGAAACGTGCTTTGGCCTAATAGACAAATACTCTCATCGAGAAGCGATTAACGATATTTGTCCTTCCAGTTACTACACGTCCTTAATCGATTGGGAAAATCGAAACCTTGGCGAGATTGAAAATTGAGGAAAGGAACTAGTTAACAAGATGTGAGTTTCACCTCTAACTTGATAACATCGTACCCTAATGTGGTTAGTACTTATCAAAAGATAAGGGTCCACTAGAATATGAAATGAAAATTCCTTCAAGATTTGGATATCACTCCTAACTTGAGGGTAGATTTCGTGAAAAAATCAAAGTATAGCTGAGTGAAAGTCTTCATCAAATGTAGGAATCACCCTTATTTTGATGAATCGTTTCGATTGTGTTATAAGAGTGTCTTCAAAACTTCCAAGTGTGTATTGTGTTATGCCTTAGGAAAGGCATGTTTATTAAGAGTCCAAGAAAATAGAGGGAAGCAAAGAAGATAGAAAGGAAGTTGTTTTAAGCAACACATAGTGAATAAGCTCTTAAACTATAGACTAGGCAAGGCATTCCTAATTCCCTACTATAGACTAGGGAAAGGTGTAGCAATTTACCTAATTCCCTACTATAGACTAGGGAAAGGTGTAGCAATTTACCGAATTCCCTATAGTTATGGCTCTGATACCAATCTGGTATCAGAGTATTCCTACTAGAGACTAGGTAAAAGTATGACAACCTTCCTAATTCCCTATAGTTATGGCTCTGATACCAATCTGTCACACCCCAACCGATGGCGGAAACATCGGGATGTGGCGCTAAGCGAAACAGATTGCTCAAAACAACATAACACTAGATGTGACAATATAATTTAAATTTATTTCATTAAAACTAAAATGTAATACATTGTTTCAAATAGTAAACATAAATTCAAACATTGTTTAATTGCTAAAATGGGTATCTAAAGCCATCCTAGCTTGTTTCTTGAGTCTTGTACTAATCAACCTGCAACATGTATTAAAATAAAATCAACAAAATATGTTGTCGAGTATACAAGTTTAATACATAGTATAATAATTGTATAAAATGTTTCTCATATCCAATGTGAATAACATGATCATATTAACAGTATATACTCGAAACGATGTTACTCTATGTGTCCAAACCAAAGTTTAACGCAATTAACATGCCTATCCCAATGAATGAGATGGTTTAACATAGTTTAACATAGTTTAACCTAACAATACCCGCCAAAATAACGGGAGGGGCGTTTCTCAACCTATAGCGCTACCATTGTTAGGGGAGGCTTGCAAAGTTAATGAACACATAGTCATGAGAGTTTACAGTAGCATAACATGTATAACATGAATCAAATTGTATCACATAGAGTTTGGATAGAGTGTGCATAAAGCTGTTTGAAGTGAATTGTGTGTTTGATATAGAATACATATTGCACCCAAAAGTGTTAAAAATGGAAAATGGGTCATGTATACTCACATTGATTGCGTTGCGATTTCTTGTAAGTAACGCACGAGTAAAGATTGAGAGAATCCAATTAATGGACAGGAAACGATTACCCTAGATATTCAAAATATCACGAACTCGTTATTATTTATTGGTAAAAATAAGAAATACTTTTATTGCTTATGAATTAATAATTCATATATTAAAAATTCATTACTAAAAAGATTCATAATTTATAATTTATCTAATTATTAACATTTAATGTTATAAAAGTATTATAAGAATTTATTCATGTTATTAATAAATTTAGAGAAAAAGAATTAAAAGATCAATAATAAAATAAAATAAAAATAATTATTTACTTATTAGTCAATAGTCAATTAAATAAACACGCTTTAACAGTTTCTATAATCTATTTCTAAATTGAATAAAATAAATAGAAGATAATATGAATGGATAAGTTTATCATCTTCTACATTTGTTCAAACTGAACAGGACTCGATCAAAAAGAACAAATCAACAGATCATCATTGTTTACTTAGCAAGTTTTGCAAAGGTTTTTAGAGTTTCATTACCATTGAAAACATGCTCCGGTTCATCCTTTCATTTCATAAAACCAATCGAAATGATCCAAATTTTTGGAGTGTATGACTTTCTTTTATTGTAAAAAAAAAAAACGTTGACCATAACAGTCTGTACAACACCATTATTTTGGGAATGATGGAAAAATGTTAGGACTTATACCAACAGAACACGAGTAACCAAAAAGATAAGAATCGTGTATACCGAAAACAATGCGAGTGGATCTCCGGCTAGTTCCGACGAGAGTTTCGAGTTCCGACGTGATCTTCGAACTCTGGTAAAGCTCCGGTATCGCCTCCGATTCCCCGGCGAAGCTCCGGCGTCTTTCAGTTTCTCCGGTGAAGGTTTAGTTAGCGAGAGAGGGTTTGAGAGTGGGTGAGAGGTGTCGAGATAAGGTGTAAGAGATATGTAGGGTGTCGGTATTTATAGCGCGTTTCGGTCTCGTAAATTTGGCAACGCTTCTTGATTGATTGGCATGAGTATCAAAATGAGTCTAGGTTCAAGTTTTGTTAATCATGGAAATGCGGGAACAGGTTGTAATTACGAAAAATCAGGAATGGAAAGAATGGAAACTTGTTGTGATGTTCGCTGTTACGTGTTTGGCGGCAAAATTTAAAAAACGAATAGCGCAGTTTTCGTATAAGTGTAATTAAGGACGGGATGTTTACCAGCGAGACCGGTAGCCTGGGTGGTTAGTGCGCGTGTGTGTGAAACGAATGATCCGGGTTCGAGTCTTGTTAAGGGCCGGTTTCTAAAAGAGAAACCCTCTTTTTTTTGCTTCTTTTTATTACTAACTGCACTAACTTGGTTACTAACTAGGTTAGCTTAAACTAACTTTAAAACCTTAACGAGGCCAACTAGATTATTATTTTTATAAAAGAATAAAACTTTTAAATTGTAAGATTAACTAAATTATTTAAAAAAAAACCATTTTTTATAAACGGATTAAATTAACGATATCATTCAACGATTATTTATTTTGCGAAAATTTTCGAGGTTTAAAGTTTAGGATCCGTATTTTTTTTGTAAAACGGATCGGATTTTGAAACGGGTCGATTTTGACGGATGTTACAACCAAAGCGTATTAGCGCTACTACTTCTGATACTCCCAGCTACAACAAGCGTAAGCGGGATGGAACTTCTAGCAAGGGTTCAACTTCTGTTCAGTCGCAGTCACAACAGAGAAGGACTAACGACTACAAGAGCCCTAGTCAGCAATCGTCTGGTAGTCAAAGTCAAGGTGGGTACAGGGGAATTCACCCCAAATGCAATCGCTGTAATCTACACCACAGTGGGCCATGCACTAGGAGTAACTGTCATCTGTGCAACAAGCCAGGTCACGCCGCAAATGATTGCAGAAGTCTACGCCCCGCGAATCAGAATCGTCAACAACAACAAGCCCCACAGAATCAACGCCAACAACAGCATCAGCAAGGTACCAACAGAGGATGCTTTCAGTGTGGAGCTAAAGGCCACTTCAAGAGAGACTATCCCCAACTGAACCAGAATCTGAACAACAACAATAATAACAATCAGGGGAATGGAAACAACGGGGGTAACAACGGCAATGGTGCGACGGGTCGTGTTTTTGTGATTGGACAAGGTGATGCAAGGAACGATCCCAACGTCGTGACGGGTAAGTTCCTACTGGACGACTTTTATGTTACTGTTTTATTTGATTCGGGTACTGATACTAGCTACGTGTCCTTAAAAGTTAGTCAAATACTTAAGCGTACCCCAACACTTTTGAACACCAAACACACTGTAGAGCTAGCTAATGGTAAGAGTTTAGAGGCCACACACGTAGTCAAGGGCTGTAATCTTGTTCTGGCTGATCACACCTTCTCTATCGACCTCATTCCTATCGTTCTGGGTAGTTTCGACGTTGTCATTGGGATGGATTGGTTATCCCAACATCAAGCTGAGATCCTTTGCCACGAGAAGATCATCCGTATTCCTCGTTCATGTGATGAACCTCTTATGATTCGTGGCGACAAGAGTGGTGCTGTCGTGAGCATCATCTCTTTCTTCAAGGCCCAGAAGTGTTTGCGTAAGGGTCACACTGCTATTTTGGCTCTCGTTACTGACACCTCGAAGAAAGAAAAGAAAATAGAAGATTTTCCGATCATACGTGACTTTCCTGAGGTATTCCCTGAGGAATTACCTGGCCTTCCGCCTCATCGTCAAGTCGAGTTTCAAATCGAGCTGGCTCCTGGAGCAGCGCCCATAGCTTGAGCACCCTATCGTCTAGCTCCATCTGAACTAGAAGAGCTGTCTACCCAACTACAAGAACTCTTGGATAAGGGTTTTATTCGTCCTAGCTCTTCACCCTGGGGAGCTCCAGTGCTATTCGTGAAGAAGAAAGACGGTACCTTCAGAATGTGTATAGATTACCGCGAACTCAACAAGGTGATGGTGAAGAATCGTTATCCTCTTCCACGTATTGATGACTTATTCGACCAGCTGCAAGGGTCGAGCTTCTATTCAAAGATTGATCTAAGATCGGGATATCACCAGCTGAGAGTCCGAGAAGAGGACGTCTCCAAAACAACCTTTAGAACTCGTTATGGACACTACGAGTTTTTGGTCATGCCTTTTGGGCTGACAAATGCACCTGCTGTTTTCATGGACCTTATAAACAGAGTGTGCAAACCTTACCTGGATAAGTTCGTTATAGTTTTCATCGACGACATCCTAATCTATTCTAAGAGTCAGGAGGAACACGAGCAACATCTACAACTTATTTTGGAACTCCTTCGAACAGAACAGCTTTATGCAAAGTTCTCGAAATGCGACTTCTGGCTTCGTGAAGTCCATTTCCTAGGCCACTTGGTAAACAAGGATGGGATTCATGTTGATCCATCCAAGGTGGACTCGATCAAGAACTGGCCTGCACCTAGAACACCAACAGAAATCCGCCAATTCTTGGGCTTGGCAGGTTACTACAGAAGGTTTCTCAAGGATTTCTCCAAGATTGCGTAACCTCTCACCTCACTAACTCAGAAAGGTGTCACCTATCGTTTGGGTGATGCACAGGAAACTGCGTTTCAACACTTAAAGGATAGACTTTGTAGCGCCCCTATCCTCTCATTGCCTGAAGGCACAGACGATTTTGTGGTTTATTGCGACGCATCCATTCAGGGACTGGGATGTGTGCTGATGCAACGTAACAAGGTTATTGCTTATGCGTCACGTCAACTTAAGATTCACGAAAGGAACTACACTACGCATGATTTGGAGCTGGGAGCTGTTGTTTTTGCACTCAAGATATGGAGACATTACCTGTACGGTACCAGGTGCACCATTTACACCGATCACAGGAGTCTCGAGCATATCTTCAAACAAAAGGAGTTGAACATGCGTCAACGTCGATGGGTCGAGCTATTGAATGATTACGAATGCGTGATCAAGTACCATCCAGGCAAAGCCAATGTTGTGGCTGACACCCTCAGTCGAAAGGACACTACGCCTAAGCGCGTGCGAGCATTACAACTCACCATCCAATCTAGTCTTCCTGCTCAGATACGAGATGCTCAGGTTGAAGCATTGAAAATAGAAAACGTCAGGGCTGAAGCCCTACGCGGCTCAAGGCAACGGTTAGAACAAAAGGAAGACGGTGCTTACTACGTAACAGGACGCATTTGGGTCCCACTCTATGGCAACCTATGAGAGCTTGTGATGGATGAGGCACATAAGTCTTGTTACTCAGTACATCCTGGTGCAGATAAGATGTACCACGATCTCAAAACTACATACTGGTGGCCTAGCATGAAAGCTCACATAGCAACTTACGTTAGCAAATGCCTGACTTGTGCGAGAGTCAAGACCGAATATCAGAAACCATCGGGCCTACTCCAAAAACCAGAGAGACCACAATGGAAATGGGAGCAAATTTCCATGGATTTCGTTACTGGCCTGCCTAGATCTCAACGTGGAAATGATACTATTTGGGTGATCGTGGATCGACTCACATAGTCTGCACACTTCTTGGCTATCAAGGAAACGGATAAGTTCTCCACTCTAGCAGACGTTTATCTTAAAGAAGTTGTCTCGAGGCACGGGGTGCCCACCTCTATTATCTCTGATCGTGATGCACGTTTTACTTCAGAACTGTGGCAAGCAATGCACAAGTCCTTTAGCTCACGTTTAGATATGAGCACAGCTTATCACCCGCAAACGGATGGGCAGTCTGAACGCACCATCCAGACCCTTGAAGACATGCTTCGTGCATGTGTTATCGATTTTGACAACAGCTGGGAAAAGCATCTCCCATTAGTGGAGTTCTCGTATAATAACAGTTACCACACCAGCATTCAGGCCGCTCATTTGAGGCATTGTACGGGTGTAAATGCCGATCACCTCTTTGTTGGGCAGAGGTGGGGGATAGTCAGATCACTGGCCCAGAACTTGTGGTAGACACAACAGAAAGGATTGCTCAAATACGACAACGAATGGCGGCAGCTCGTGACCATCAGAAAAGCTACGCTGATAAGGGCAGGAAACCACTCGAGTTCCAGGTTAGGGATCGAGTGCTACTTAAAGTCTCACCCTGGAAGAGTATTGTTCGTTTTGGCAAATGAGGCAAACTTAAGCCACGATATGTTGGACCATTCGACATCATAGAGAAAATAGGCAAAGTGGCCTACCAACTGAACCTACCAGCAGAACTCAGTGGAGTTCACAACGTTTTCCACGTGTCGAATCTGAAGAAGTGTCTGTCAGATGAGACCCTCATAGTTCCTTTGAAGGAACTCACTATCGACGAGCAGTTGCGATTCGTTGAGGAACCAGTAGAGATTACTGACCGAGATGTGAAGATTCTCAAGCGTACTAGAATTCCTCTTGTTCGAGTTCGTTGGAACTCCCGTCGTAGCCCAGAGTTCACCTGGGAACGCGAAGATCAAATGAAACAAAAGTATCCCCAATTGTTCGCAAACAGTACAACCACTACTGAGGCTGAAACTACTGTGGAATTTCGGGACGAAATTCCAGATCAACGGGGGGAGGATGTGACACCCCAGGAAAACCAGGAAAACCATGCAACTTATATAGCTTCCTCAGTGAGTACGTACCAAATTTCGGGACGAAATTTCTTTCAACTTGGGGATAATGTGACAACTCGTATTTCAGAACCTATCTATGTGCTTAATGTAACGTATGTGAACTTGGTGTGATTATCTGATATGTTGATTTAACGAATGCTTATGAGATTTTATGTTTGTAATATGTGAATTTATGTATGTATATATATGACTCGGATCGCACAACACAACCCAGTCGCACAAGCCCTTGTTGGGCCATACTCCTTGCGCTCGAACTACAAAGGCCAACCGTAATGGTTTCCGCCCACTCTCTCTACACGCATAACACTATGGGGAATGGGTATACTCCTCATAACTTGCAAAACACAACACACACACACAAACCCTACGACCTCTTTCTCTCCTCTCGAAGCCGATGGCAAACAACATCCCATCTCCATCGAAGCTTTTGATTTGGATCCCCCTCATCCATCTTTAATCGGTTAGTGTTTCATGATATGTGTTGTAAATGATGTTATAATTCCATTATTTGATATGATGGATAGGGTTGCATGTATAATGAACGACGATGTTATGTGGTGATGTTTATGTGAATCAGATTTCATAATATTGAGCTAAGAACCGACTGTGATGTGTTCTTGTTCGGACGATGATGTATTGTTATGATTGGTACGAATGATAGGTGATTAATCATGAATGAATGTAATCGTCCATATATGTATTCTATTCGGATCCGAATGGTTTGGTTGTGTTAGTATGGATTGGATTTGTTAATGATGGATGAAAACCGAGTCTGCTGTGATATGTTTATGTTAGGATGATTTATTGTATTGTCATGTTAGGATGTATGCTAGTGATTAGATCGTGAACCATGATTGAGATGTTTAAGTATTATGATTATTGTTCATGTGTTATTCATAATTAGGGTTCATGAGGAATTGGTTGGAATATGCTTGTTTTGATCGATTATTGTTTTGTTTGGAAACTGTTAGTTGTTGATTGATAGCTACATAAATGGAAATAATAAAACTGATTGCATGAAATTCGGAAATTATAACTGATCGCACAAGACTTCTTGGTCGCACAAGATCAGATCGTACAAGATCTGATCTGATCGCACAAGACAGTTGCACAAGATAGGGTACAATGGTTAATGCTCTACGTTTAACTTAGGATTGCATGATCGCACAAGACCTTGTGGATCGCACAAGGTTGTGCCGATCGCACAAGGCTTGGGCCTCACACGAACGTTAGGACTGTTGGGCCTTAAAGCCCAATGTCCATTCGCACAACCCAACAGGATCGCACAAGTCGTTCGGATCGTACAAGTCCATCCGGACCGCACAAGATCACTGTTTGTCATTTTTGGGCTTCTAAATTATTGGGCCGGGTATATGTTGGATCGCACAACATGTTGTGGGTCGCACAAGGCTGTGCTGAACGCACAACATGTTTGGCTGGGTATTATTGGGCTTTGTTATTTACTCATTTGATATTGCTTGCGTGTATGTCGTGTATACCCTGTGTTCGTAACTTGCTATCTCTGTGTAAACATACGTGCACTATTTGAACCTAGACCTGACTTGTATGGTAACCATGTTAGGACGTGGTTGACGCCATAGAGCTCGAGTGACCATTTTGTTTATCTGCCAAGCAAATCAAGGTGAGTTCACACTTTCTACAAAGCATGGGATTCCCAGGGGTTAGGAATGGGTTAAGGAATATGGATTCCTCGTCCTTCTTGGGTAGGACAGTACGGGTTTAGGAATGTAATTCCTCGTCCTTATGGACAGTTAAATTTCACTAGATCAAAACTCTATCACGAAGTCCCTCCTTTTTATATCGACTTAATCGTCGGGCCAATGGCGAGCGGGTCATTAGTTAGATAGCGCTATTTAGGTCTGACAAGCCTCACACCGTGCCGCAGAGGACAGGCGTGAACTAATGGATCTGGGCACGTCAATGATGATAGACATTGACGCTAAGGGCACATAAACATGACTAAAGTCAGTGGTCGATATGGTAACGAGTCTAGTAGTATATACATGGGGTAGCCCCCACGGCCAGAGAGCCAGAGAATTGAACATGGGGTAGCCCCCACGGCTGCATTGCCAGAGTAAACGGGATTAAACAAAACACGTTTTCAACTATGGGGTAACCCCCACAGCAAGGATGCCAGTTAAAGGAAACTATGTTTTTGGAATAACTTAAACCAACACCCAGCTGTGAACTCGCTCAACTTTGTTGTTGACTCGTTACTACATGCTTTGCAGGTCAATAGGTACTTAGCTGGAGCTTGCATGGGGAAGAGTCGTTGTGGGACATGGACAGTTGTGTGCCATGTTAAACATTGAAACGTTTGAACTTATATTTTGTTTTGGTTTTAAACGTTATGCTTCCGCTTGCAACTTAAACTATGTTTTGATTTGGACACCAATTATATTGTGTTGGATTTTATGTTTACTTACATGCTTGTTCAAAATGATTGGTGGCTTGATCCTGGTCAGTCACGCCTCCAAGCGGTGATACTCTGCATGTGGATTTTAGGGGTGTGACAGGGTTGCTTTGGGTTAATGCTTCTGTGCGACATAACCAAATGAATGTTTCAAACGTTTAGCATTGTTTATCGAGTTATATGATTACAAAAAAATGATCGTTAAACCATACCTTTGGGAGTTTATTAATATGCACGTTTGTCAGTGCACCACGTGAAAAGAGAATTTACAAAATTAGATACAAATTTGCATTACAAATTTTAGAGTGTGAAATAAAAATATTTTTTTTTCGAAAACATAATGCATAAAACCATTTACCACCTCAGGTTATCATGTCACATTCCTTCTGAAAATTGAACAAAACAAATTAGTGATATTTACTTACGAAAACTAAGAAGAAATATACATTGAATTAAGATACTAAGTTTACCTTTTGTGTCGGTATTAATAAATAGATACATTTGCGTGTTCATCTTCTGCTTTGATCATGTTTACATCCATTTGAATGCCGCTTTTTGTGATGATAACTTAACAACTGAAAAATGGAGCCAGCAACATGTATAAATACTATGGAAGCCGCCCAAAACCACCACAACTTACCTCCCCGCTAACCTCACACATGTTTAGTAGACGGTTATGTAATAATTTTTTTGTCTTTGCTATTGTTTATCTTTGGAACTGAACGGCTGTTAATTCTAAATTTTTTATAGGTACTACAATGAGAATATAAATGTTTATTTTTTATTTATTAGCTATTATCTGATATCAGTTTTTCTAATGCAGGTACAATATAGGTGCAATACCCCTTTATGCGGCTACATTTTTTTAAATATTAATTCGGTTACCGAAATCGGTTGCTTTCCATTTTCTTTTTCATAAATGGGATGCTTAATTTGCGGTTGGACTATTATGTTTTATAGGATTAGTATGCGTTTATTTTAAATCTATTTAGTATTATGAGAACTGCAGAAAATTCAGGAGCCTAAGTAACTGCTGGGAGAAGATAAAATTGTCAGTAGTTGGCCTTTGGACATATAAAAGGAATTTGAAATTAACCGTCCATTTTATGCGATCAAGTCAAAAGGGAATCTAGAAACCTCCATGTAACCTCCCCTTCTAGAAGCCTTTCATGAATTATAAGGGTTAAGATTTAATTTCAGCTTCATCCAACGGTTGAGATTGCATGTCGTACCCATTGACTTTAATGGGACATAAGAATATATAATTTCCAAAAAAAGTGAAAGTAATGAAAAGAGGTCAAATTTTAAACGAACGCACGTGATGTACTATTAAGCTTAGTCTAGTTGTTTTGGCTAATTACCAAATTACCCCTATCTTAATACCCATCTTCAACAATTGTCAATTGCTGCAAGTCGAGATCCTTCATGTCAAAGTTATGCGAGAGTAACCGTTTATGTCACACCCCAACCGATGGCGGAATCATCGGGGCGCAGCACTGAGCGAAACAGATTGTCCAGAAGTTTCCATAACAACTATATTTACCAAATATTTAAAGCAACACGTCCCATACCATGTCATAAATGATAATACAATTATTACAGAAAAGATCTAGTCAACTTGTTCTGTTCCGACAACTCAGATTTTTATTACAGACAATTGTTTATTGTTGACCTAGGTCTTTCCTAGCCTCGATTTCACAGCAAGCTAAGCAAATAAGCACATGTCACATACGTTAAAGTAAAAGTCAATACACATAGTGTAAAGGTGAGCATACAAGTTTAATAGATATAATAGAGTTCGAAATAGTTTCGCATAACCAGCACATACACAGTGTGAAATGAGGCATGTTAGTTATCGACATGAACCTATCGATACCAATGACTGTGAGTTGACTGCCCGAGGTAGTTCGTAATACACACTCACCACTGTAAGCCATGTAACAAATTATCCTTAACAACCCCTGAGTGAACAGGTGCTGAGTCCAAACAAATAGTACTATCGTTGCTAAGGCAGGTAGACAGCATTCCATGTGTAAACATAACAAACAAGCATTCATTAAGTCACGTATAACATGTGGTAATTGGTTAGCGATTAAAGTATTGCATAGTGTGTTTGATGTGATTTCGAATAAGTAACGTATGTAACACCCAAAAGTGCGTAAAGCAAAAAGGGATCGAGTATAATCACAACGATTGGTGGATTGAAGGGAGCGCTAGAGAGTAAGGTTAGCCTGATCAGAATGATAGCATAACGATAAGCGATGCGAAAAACGAAACAAAGTGCAAGTGGATCGGACAGCAGTTCGATCGGATGGTAGTCCGATCGGACAGCCGGTCGTTCAAGTGACAGTCCGCTCGGATGGTCATCCGATCGGGTGACCTTTCGAGTGGATTGTTTCTTCCTTTGGGAAGGATGTGTTTATGTATGATGGCTTGACTTTTGAAGTTTTTGTTGTAGCATTTGAAAACACAGAAGTATCTCTACCTTTCAGGTCGGTCGATCGGACGGACGTTCGATCGGACGACAACCCGATTTGTTGGACACTTTAGTGAGAATAAATTCACAGCAGTTTGTCACTCGATCGGATTGTAGTCCGATCGGGTGGCAACCCACTGACATTGAACATGTTTGAAAATTGTTTAAGGATTGAAGTCTGAACGTTACATAGTCGAGTGGTAGTCCGGTCGGGTGGTAATCCGATCGGTCAGCACTTTGTTCAACGTTCATCCTTCAAGGTTTTGAAAATAAAAGTTGAGTATGGGGCCAAAGTGCAAGTCGATCGGGTGACAACCCGATCGGATGACAGTCCGATCGGACGGTAGTCCGATCGGACGACATTCCGTCCTGGTCGTTCAGTTCGTCTTACACTTGGTTGTTTTTGATAGCTTGTCGTTTTATCGAGACGTTTTGATAGCTTGTTAAGCAACATAAACCTTGTCAATACTTGGTACTCTTGATCGGACAGGAATCACCCAAATCCGACCAGTAAACTGTTTGAGACGGTGTTCCATGTTTAACCCGAAATCGGTAGTCTCGAGGATAGAATCCAGATCTTGAACCAACACAACCACAAGAATGAGTATACCGTCGGTACAAGCTCCGATTCTATCGGTTTTGAGTGCATTGAGTGTAAAAGAGTTGAAAGAAAGTTGGAAAACCATCTTTCATCCCTTTTCACCGTGAATTTGTTTAGATCTATGGAAGATCTTTGTTTATTTATGTTGATACATATTATGTGGATACGGCTCGACTCGGTTTGACTCAGCTACGAAGTGAAGGACGTAGTCAAGACATCCTCCTGTCTTGACTTGGTATGTTACTTTGTATTGTTCGATGTACATGTAACTGCGTGTGTGCAGTATACATGTTAGATTATGTTTATGTGTTATGTTCATGGGTTGTCAGTTTGCCGAAGCCCAACATTGAAGAAGCCCAAACCCAAACAACATGTGACGAAAACACCCTTTGAAGAAGTTCAACATGTGACGAAATCACATGTGACGAAATCTCTGATTTCGTCGAGATATTGGGAGTTCGTCATGATGATGGATGTTCGCCATTCAGTTTTCGTCGACACTAGGACTTCGTCAATGATATTACTATATAAACACAGCAAACAGACATAACATATGTGAGAGTCTGCATAGACTTTGAGAGAGAACACACACACACAACAGCGAGTTTATAAGGTTATCTTGTAAACATTGCATTGTAAACGTTTCAGAGTATTAATACATTGCGTGTTAATCATTGAATCTTTGTGTCTTGCGTGTTCGTAACTTGGTTTAACTTACCCGTTTGGATTCCGCACTCTCGGGTTCGTCGAAAAATAGGAATAGAGGTTTAACTCGATCCTCCGGGTGGACCTACAATTGGTATCAGAGCATTGGCTCGATTCCTTGTTAAAACCAAGTAGATTTTCATGTATTTCCAGATTTGTTCTTGATTTTTGAAACAGAAAGTTTATATTTTCAGAAAAATCAGATTTAAATCTTTGAAAATCTTGTGTTTTTGCTGATTGTTCTTATAAAAATCTTGTTAGTTTTCATTTTTACATGTTAAGAAAGGATTTTTAGTGAACTTTTGTGCAAAAACTTGTGTTCAGAAAATTATTCCGGTGAAAATATTGTCCAGAATCTTCAAAAACTCATATTGTTCTTCATTATTCTTAAGGTTGTTCATATTTTCTGGGATATTTGAGTTGAATCTGCTTTGTTCAATTTGTTTGAGTTGTTAGTAATATATTTGTTTGAAAAGCTTGCTCTTTCAAATGATGAATTGTTGAAATTGTGGACTGTAGGAGATAAGGTGTTTGACAATTGGGCTTATTGTGTCAGAAGGGTAAGATTTTGTTTTGTTTTGATAATATCTTATAACAATTGTGTGTACCATTTGTCAACGAAATCACCATTTTCATCAAAAGTGGTCCTCGACGAAATCACCATTTTCGTCAAACATATCCTGGACGAAATTCACCATTTTCGTCAAACATATCCTGGACGAAATTACGCATTCTCGTCAAACATATCCTGGACGAAATCACCCATTTTCGTCACACCTGAAACCGACGAAATCCTGTTTGACGAAAACCCCATAACCTGTTTGACGAACTCTCTCATTTTCGTCACTTAATGTCTTCGACGAACACCTTATAGACTTCATCGAATACATTTGTGATATTTTTAAACAGAAGCTTTCCATTTCATACTAAATTGTTTGTTTGAAGTGTGTAAGCAGGTTTTCATCAATAGACATCTAAAATGAATCCGGATTGGTGGGGTACTTCGTCTAATACGGAAAGTAAGTATAGAAGCACGCGTTTATCTCCATCATGGGCCGAACCTCCCACACCACCTCGAATTACGGCAGAACAATGGGCATCGGTTACTAATCAAAAGCAAAGTGAACCGAAAATGACAACAAACATATATGGAAATCCAATATAATCAGTTCCCCAACCGGAAAGAACAACATACTTGTTTGGAAATCCATTACCACCAGTTGCTTCACAGCACCATCGTTCTACTGTAGCACCATCATCTCTTGATCCAAGGAACTATAGTCAAACAAAAACGGTGTTTTATGCTAAAATTGTCAAAGATGCCAGCAATGGTGAATCATCGCGAAACGATGACAGTTCTGAACATGACAGTAGTTCAGTTGAAGATGTTTCAACTTCAGTTGAAGACATTTCAACTTCAGTTGAAGATGTTACAACTTCAAGTTCAAGTTCAAGCGAGGATGGATCTGAATGTGAATCATCAAGGGAGGTTATTGATTCTGATGCAAATGAGTCAACATCTGAGAGTGATTCCAGTCAGGTACGTGTCGATGAATCAAAATCTGATAGTTGTCATAGGTGTGATAGGTATGTTGGATTAAATGTTAAATTGTCTGATTTGCAAAGTAAATATGATGATTTGCAAAGCAAATATGATGTGACATTTATCCACAATCAACATTTGATCGTGGATCTTTCGAAATGCACAGAGGCCAACATGTTTTGTGAAAATTATGAAAAGGAATTTAAAACGATAATTGAAACATTAAAAGAAGATAAGACCGAGCTAACGAAAATGGTTTCAAGAAAACAAACTGAAATAAACTTTTACATCAATAGGCTCGAGTTAATGCAAAAAGAAATGGCTTGTGTTAAATCTGAAAGTGAGGCGATCCGACTCAAGTTAGACAGCTATTTAAGCTCTAGCTTTGTGCTGGATCACATGATTGATGTACAGAAAAAGAAAACTGATGTTACATGCATAGGTTATAAGAAGTTTCCACCACCTGTTAAACACGATTATTCTTCGATGCCTGATGAGGAAAATAAACCTCATTTTGAGCCCTTGGTTTCATTGAGCCTTGAGGAATTCACAATTGGGCTGGGTTACAAAAAGGAAGTATCCTCAGATTTGGATGAATCAGCAGATGCGAAAGTGTCAACAGCTGAACAAAATCATGATCCTCCAGTCATTGTTGAGGATGCTGATTCGTCAGATGATGAATCCGAGGATACTAACTCTGAACAGTCAGAAACGGTAACAAAAGAGGAAAACATACCTCTCGAAAATTACATTCTTTGTGATCCACCTGCAAAACCGTTTGTGACTGCTATAGCTAAGTCTGTTGAATCCTCAACTGAAAGCTGTGAAAGCGTGAACTTGCTTTACACGTTGATTGGATCTGATAAAATATACTTAGACAATGATTTTCCAATCAAGAATGTCAATCAATCTTTGATTGATAAAGTTTTCGAAGATTCTACCAGTAAGTTTTTGGGAAAGTCGAGCCCAGGAGTTGTAGTAACTCAGTGTGCTCCTATCCCAAAATTCAAAGTTTGAAAGAAATATGGGAATAAAAAATTGCAACCACAACACAATCAACGAAAGCAAGGTCACGTTCACCAAGGAAAGGGAAAAGGCAAACAAAGCCAAACCAAGAAGACGTTTCAGAAGGTGAACTTCATGAAATCCAGAGGGACTGATAAAATTGAAACTTTCGAAAACAAATCCAACAAGGATTTTGTTAAACAAAGTAATTTTTTGAAAAGAAACAGTCAAAACAATTACACACAACACACAAACGGTTGTTAAGTAGGACCAAGTACCTCAAGATCACGAAGTTCATCATCAAGCTCTTACAGTTACGATACTCCGAGGTTTGTTGAGTGGAGATCATGCTTTGAATGTGGTGAGTATGGGCACATGGTTAGAAATTGTGCATATCTCACGAAAGGAAAGGCAAAGGTTGATGCCCCCCATGGTAACAGTTACCATAAAATATCTGTTTCACCAAAACAGGACCCTCGTCTTGTTAAACAACGGGAAATGAAACAGAAAAAGAAACAACGAAAATAATTGAAAAGGTTTTAAAACCAGAGGTTGTCCAAACGCAGTCTGTTAAATCAGATGTTAAAAATGAAAAACAAAAACAGATTTGGAAACCAAAATCGGAAATTGTTTCAAGGGGAGCTACATCAATTCTGAATCATCGGGAAATGGATGTTACAATTCTCGATGATGACGGACGACCCAAGTCTGTGAAGGCTTGGGTCCCCCTCTCCAACTAATCTCTGAATGAGTGTGCAGGATGTTCCAGGAGGAACTATTGATAGTCTTAGGATTGTTGATAGTGGAGCGTCCATGCACAAGATCGGCGACATAAGGCTCCAAAACATTGTTACATCTAGGAGAATATTGTTGCCTTTGATGGAGAGAGGAGAAAAGAAGACAAGAATGATGGTGAAAGAATGTGGTTGAATGAAGTTGAAAAATTTGACACGTTGAAATATGTGCCAAAAAAGTTTTTGGTTGTTATGGTTTTTGATCGGGTCAACATGATAGATTCAAATCAAAATGTACGCACCTGCAGCACGTCTGAAGTTCAAAATCAACAAGATGAACGTGCAGTGTACATTTCTCCACGGTGTGATTGAAGAAAATGTGTTTGTTGAACAAACCAACCGGGTGTGCGGATACCTTGGCGTGGATTGAACAACCGCACACTACTTCTCAAAGAGAACGATAAAGACCTTCGCTGGTGCAATATGGAAGACCAGTCGGACCTAGAGGTCTATGATCTTGTTGCTGTGAAGAGATTTCTCAGTAGCTACAAAATCGACTTTGAAATCCACACCTGGTGGATATCCAACTTAGGAGAACACTCAGATTCCTTGCAATGCATGAAGCTGTTGCAGGATACGGTTTTAAATTTCTAATATCTCCTATACTTGTCGATATTTAAGCTGCTTTATGAATTATTATCATCTCGTACAGCTTTCTTTGACCAGACACGTTGAACTCGAATATCACCTCACACGTGATTGTTTCATTATGAAACTCATCAATGTTGTCATGGTCCACACCGATTACCGACATGCCAACTGATTCTCCAAAATTCGATAAATCAATTCTGATTAAAATTAATTTTGGTAAACGACATCGAGGTAAAATATGAGTTAACCGACATCGGAAAATCGTTTTTGTAAATATCTTTGTGTTTTTAAAATTATTGTTAGTTTGTTGATTTTAGGGGGAGTAAATCCAAAATTTGAAAAAATTCAAAAACATCAAAAAATTTCAAAACCCAAAAACAATAGAAAAACAAAAATGAGTTTCCTGGCGAGCAAAAGAGAAAATGATAGTACATCAGTGGTCTGTCTAAACCTCTTTAAACTGAAATGCAAAATGCAAAATGAAAAATGTTAAGCAGCTCTATATAAGATGTATCGGTAGGCTCACAATCATCTTAAAGTGTGCATGGTAATATAAACTTAAATCGACTAAAGACTGTGTGGGAACCACTCATTGGCATATGGTCTTAGTACCAAAATTTCGTTTGAGAGATTGCCGAGGTTCTGAGATATGTGGTCTTTATGCTGTTTATCATCTGGGTATCATGGTTGTTTCTTTTACCGAAACAAACAGAGACGAAGTCTAGATCTTCCATGATACCATACATACGTGTACATACTGCATACGACCTCAATAAGCGATAAACAATCACATGTCCCACAAAATAAGTGATAATATATCACATTTATCCGGGAGTCAAGTTCGTCTCTTTGATGTACGTTTGTACTGACCTGTTCATGGACTTGCTCTTGTGCCCTTCATGCATCTGAAAATCAAGTTCCTCATCAATAAGTGATTCTATCACATAGGGCTTGTTTTCAATTCAAAATAAGTGAGTATCTCACATTTTCATATACGTCAAAACAGATGATAAATGGTATACTCACCAGTAAGATGAATTCTCGTGCATACCTTGATACGGGAATGTGTCGTGTGTGGATGAACACCGGTCGGTAAGTATAAATCATACCTTAACATATCCCCTCGCCATGATTACATCTGATAAGTTGAGCTTATGTGGATAACAATATCGATAATCGTTATAGGATGTTTATCTAAATGTTAACAAAAAGAACAACAAGAGCGTTTTGGCATGACGGTACACTGATATGATTCTCTTACCCTTGAAACTCGCAAAAAGAATGTTTGTATATATTTACTTTTCTTAGTTTCTGCAACTCTGTATATATTTATTTACTGCTTTCAGTCTTTACATTTGAAATATTCAAAAATACCAAAAAGATTTTAGGTGTGTTTTAGTATAAACTTTATAAAAGTCAAAAAGATTTTATTTCTGCTTTAGTTTTGATTAACCGATGTTGGAACTCAAGTCTTCGTTGCCTGAAATTTGATGAAAACCAAAACTACTGAATCTTCATAAACGGTCAGAGTTTGCAAGTTTTCAAAGTTAATAATCAAAATTGAAAAATCTGTTAACTTTTCAAACAAATTGTCGGACGGTAGTTGATAGAAATATGGTCACATGTGTGTCATTTGTCTATGTTAACTATATTCCAAGCGTTTGTTCTCATTACGCGTTTAGCTTTCTTGCATGTGCAGATGCTAAAGGCGAGGAGAACATGTTCGATGATGAGCTTTGGAATGAAGACACGGCGTGGAGGCACTCAAAAGATAAAGATGATCGAGTTGCCGCTGACTAATCATCAATACCACAAGGATCAAAAGCATTGAAAATCAAAAGACTCACGAGCATAATCAAAGGGCGAGTTTATTGATACACTTCCTAGATAAAAGCGAGAGTTTGTTAATGCACTTCCTGTTTGTTGAAAAGGGAAGTTTGTTGATACACTTTCTACGTGTGACACGTGAAGACTTTGAAGATCCTTTTTAAGAAAAAGAACCATCAAGAGATGGAGAACGAGATTACGAACCTCGTGAGCAGCATCCAAGGGGGAGTTTGTTGATACATATTATGTGGATACGGCTCGGCTCGGTTCGACTCGGCTACGAAGTGAAGGCCGTAGTCAAGACATCCTCCTGTCTTGACTCGGCATGCTAGTTACTTTATATTGTTCGATGTACATGTAACTACGTGTGTGCAGTATACATGTTAGATTATGTTTATGTGTTATGTTCATGGATTGTCTGTTTGCCGAAGCCCAACATTAAAGAAGCCCAAGCCCAAACAACATGTGACGAAAACACCCTTTGAAGAAGTTCAACATGTGACGAAATCTCACATGTGAGAGTCTGCATAGACTTTGAGAGAGAACACACACACAACAGAGAGTTTATAAGGTTATCTTGTAAACATTGCATTGTAAACGTTTCAGAGTATTAATACATTGCGTGTTAATCATTGAATCTTTGTGTCTTGCGTGTTCGTAACTTGGTTTAACTTACTCGTTTGGATTCCGCACTCTCGGGTTCGTCGGAAAACAGGAATAGAGGTTTAACTCGATCCTTCGGGTGGACCTACAATTTATGTGGAAATCGTTTAGATTTAAGTTGTTCTTGGTGGATTGAAGTCAAAACATGAAGTTCTCTAGAACACCATGATGGCATCATCCTAGAACACCTCAAATCTAGTAATTTCACGGTTAAAAGTTGAGATTCAAAAGATAGAAAGGTGTATAATTATGTGTAGATCAAAGAAGTACAAGATTTAGGTTGAGACCTTACCGGAATTGCGAGAAATAGGAGAAAAAGTAAGGTTGGAGCGCTGGTCTGACAGGAGAGTGCCAAAAGTGGTAAGTTGTGATGGTGACAGGGGGGTATTTATAGGGTTTCCCAAAGTAGAAAGGGTTGGTCGATCGGTTGGCAGCCTGGTCGATCGAATGGTGGCTCGATCGATCGGCTGGTCACTTGGTCGATCAGCCACTTGGTTCGAGTGTTCGGTGCGACGAGTTTTGCCGTTTCAATTGCGATTGCGAGTGTTGCGATGCGATAGAGTTTTCCTATTCAAATTACTTTGAATCCCAACTACTATATCTAACATACAATCATCCTAAATTGCTTGCGTTTAGCGTTTGAGATTCGATTGCGATTCGAGTTTCGATTGCGTTTCGTTTAATCCCACAACATAAACATAAATAAACATTCACAAGTAACACATAAGGCACACACACACATAAAACAATATCCAGAACGCGTAATTCGATTTGCGAGTGTGATTGCGATAAGCGATAAAGCGATCAAATATGCGATAAATATCGAATAATCCTCGATTAGTAATAAGTACTCCATATAATACAACTAACGTTAAGCATAAAATAGACTATCTACAAGTCAAAGAAGTCAAAACAGGAATTGTGCAAGGAGTGACAGATCGCAATTAGCAATCTTGTCTCCCTTTGACTTCAATCTTGACTTTGACTTTGATTTTTGAAACACGGGGTGTTACAGCCTCCCCTAGTTGAGGGAATTTCGTCCCGAAATTAGGCTGAAGCCGTAACAAATAACTGCGGGTACTTCGCCTTCATGTCGCTTTCGAGTTCCCAAGTGAACTCTGCGCCTCGTTTGCCTTCCCATTGGACTTTCACAATAGGAATGCGCGAGCGTCTGAGCTGCTTGGTTTGGCGATCCATGATCTCGACAGGCTTCTCCAAGAAGTCTAGTGCTTCGTTTATTTGAAGGTCATCAAGTGGTACAATTAAATCATGCTCAGCCAGGCACTTTCGGAGGTTCGAAACATGGAAAGTCGGGTGGACGTTACTAAGTTCCTCCGGTAGTTCGAGTCTGTAGGCGACTTTTCCGATCCTTTCCAGAATCTTAAAAGGTCCAACATATCGAGGTGCTAGTTTCCCTTTCTTGCCAAATCTGACCACACCCTTCCAAGGTGATACCTTTAGGAGTACGTAGTCGCCAACATCAAATTCAAGGGGCTTGCATCGTCTATCGGCGTAACTTTTCTGACGACTCTGAGCTTTCAGCAGATTGTCTCGAATTTGGAAGACTTTTTCAGTCGTTTCTTGTAGTAGCTCAGGACCAGTTAATTGCGAGTGACCGATCTCGTGCCATACAATAGGCGATCGACATCTTCTTCCGTATAAAGCCTCAAACAGTGCCATTTGAATGCTGGAATGATAACTGTTATTATACGAGAATTCGACTAACGGCAGGTAAGCGTCCCAATTACCACCGAAATCTATGACACATGAACGGAGCACGTCTTCAAGGGTACGGATCGTTCTCTCAGTCTGACCGTAGGTTTGAGGGTGGAATGCGGTACTTAGATTAAGCGTAGTACCGAGAGTCGCTTGAAACGTTTCCCACAGTCACGAGGTAAACCGAGCATCACGGTCAGAGATGATATCGCGAGGCATCCCATGTCTACAAATGATCTCGTTGGTGTAGATTCGGGCTAATCGTTCTACCTTGTAGTCTTCCCGTATTAGCAAAAAGTGAGCTGATTTGGTCAAACGGTCGACGACAACCCAGATGCTGTCGTGACCTGATGGCGTACACGGGAGCTTAGTGATAAAGTCCATGGCTATACTCTCCCATTTCCATATAGGGATCGGGGGTTGTTCGAGTAAGCCAGAGGGCCTTTGATGTTCAGCCTTAACTTTCGAGCTGGTAAGGCACTTTCCGACGTAGAGAGCGATATCCCTCTTCATGCCCGGCCACCAGTACTTGTAGCGAAGGTCCTGGTACATTTTATCGGCACCGGGATGAATAGAATACCGAGATTTGTGGGCTTCGTCCATCAAAATCTGTCGTAAATTGGTCCGCTTAGGGATCTAAATTCGGTCCAGAAAGTGGAATATTCCATTCGACTTATTCACAAGCTGGGCTCCATCATGATAGATTCTTTCCTTCTTCTAGGTACGTTCGGTAAAACACGCATGCTGGGCTTCGCGGATGAGGGTTTCGAGATCGTATTGGGCTTGGATATCACGAATGCTGAGCAGATAGCTCCGCCTACTGAGGGCTTCGGCAACGACATTTGCTTTGCCTGGGTGATAACGAATCTCACAGTCGTAATCGTTGAGAAGTTCTACCCATCGGCGTTGACACATATTAAGTTCTTTCTGATCAAAGATATGTTGTAGGCTCCTATGATCTGTGAAGATCGTACACTTGGTACCATACAGGTAGTGTCGCCAAATCTTTAACGCAAAAACAACGGCGCCTAGCTCGAGGTCATGGGTTGTATAGTTCTTCTCATGGATTTTGAGCTGACGAGACGCATAAGCAATAACCCAGTCTCATTGCATGAGGACACAACCGAGCCCAAGGTTTAAGGCATCGCAATAGACTATAAAGTCGTCGTTTCCATCGGGTAAAGTGAGGACAGGAGCATTGCAAAGCATGTGCTTGAGGGTTTGGAAAGCAGACTCTTGTTCAGTTCCCCAAACAAAAGGCTTGTCTTTGTGGGTGAGAGTGGTAAGCGGCACAGTTTTTTTTGAGAATCTTTCGATAAATCGACGATAATAGACCGCTAGTCCGAGAAAAGAACGGACTTCAGACGGGTTCTTTGGCGTAACCCAACTCTTAACTGCTTCAATCTTCGCGGGATCGACATGAATACCTTGACTATTGACAATGTGACCGAGGAATTGAACCTCCTCTAGCCAGAATTCAAAACTTGGAGAATTTGGCATAGAGTCGATTCCCTTGGAGTAGCTCGAGAACCAAACGTAGATGTTGCGCGTGTTCGACTTTCGAATTGGAATAGATCAGGATAGGGCTGTAAACGAACCAAACGTTCAGTGAACAGTTCGTGAACTGTTCGGCGGGAAGTTCGTTTGTGTTCATTTGTTTATTAAACAAACGAACACGAATAAGAAATTCCGTTCATTTAGTTAAATGAACAAACATGAACAGAAGTCGTGTTCGTTCGTTTATGTTCGTGAACGTTCGGTAACGTGTTCGATAGTTCATTAGTGCTTTTAGTTTTTATATGTATTTAAATACTTCAAAATTCCGATAAATTAAATATCTAATAAGTGTCAGTGTATTATATATTCTGCTCATGAACGATTGTTTGTGTTCATTTGTTTCAATTTGTGTTCATGAACTTTAGTTTGTGCTAATTTGTGTTCGTCAACGTTTGTTTTTGTTCGCTGCCTAAAATTAACAAACAAACACAAATGAACACGAACAAGATCATTTCCTTAACAAACGAACACGAACATAAAATCTCGTTCGATAAGTGTTCATGAACGGTTCGTGAACACATACATTTCTTAACAAACGAACACGAACAAGGTCTTATTCGTGTTCGTTCGGTTCTTTTGCAGCCCTAGATCAGGATATCATCGATGAACACGATGACGAAGCGGTCAAGAAATGGTTTACACACCCGATTCATCAGATCCATGAAAACTGCGGGTGCGTTAGTCAAACCAAAAGGCATAACAAGGAACTCATAGTGGTCGTATCGGATGTGAAAAGCGGTTTTGGGTATATCCTCCTCTTGAATGCGTAGCTGGTGATAGCCTGAGCATAGATCGATCTTCGAGAAACACGTAGCACCTTGTAGTTGGTCAAACAAATCATCAATGCGAGGCAGGGGATAGCGATTCTTGATGGTCAACTTATTCAACTCCCGATAGTCGATGCACATCCGAAACGACCCATCCTTCTTTTTAACGAAAAGGACTGGCGCGCCCCAAGGAGAGGTGCTCGGGCGAATGAAGCCTTTATCAAGTAATTCCTGGAGTTGAATCGAAAGTTCACGCATTTCGGATTGAGCGAGTCGATAAGGAGCTCTAGCAATAGGGTTTGCTCCAGGAATGATGTCGATACGAAAGTTGATATCACGACTTGGTGGGAGTCTGGGAAGATCATCAGGAAACACATGAGGAAATTCACGAACCACAGGAACATCTTTCACTTCTGTCTTTCCTTCCTTTTCCTTCTCCGCTACTACAATGTTAGCCAAGAAAGCTCTGTATTCCTTGCGGAGATACTTGCTAGCTTGGACACATGACATGAGCTTGAGACCCTTCGAAGCGGTTTCACCATAAATACACAATACATCACCATTAGCGAGCGTGAAACGAATCATCTTCTCGAAGCACACAACTTCAGCATGATTTTCACGAAGAAAGTCCATGCCTACTATGACGTCAAAACTTTCGAGTTGCATCGGAATAAGGTCAATTGGGAAGATGTGATTGTTGAGCTCAAGAGTACAATCACGAAGAACAGAATTAACGGCGACAGTTCTTCCGGTGGCGACTTCGACATCGAACGTCGAGGGGAGTTGGGCGCGCTTACGACTAAGGGGCTTCTCGAATTCGAACGACACAAAACAGTTATCGGCTCCAGTATCAAACAAACATGAAGCATAAATACCATTCACAAGGAACGTGCATTGACCACGTTGTTGTCAGCCTGGGCTTGACGCGCATTGATGTTGAAGGTTCGGGCGAGGGCGGCTTGTTGCTGTTGAGGCTGTTGTTGCTGCTGTTGTTGCTAAGGCTGCTGCTGCTGGGGCTATTGTTTCACAACCCTGTTCGGGCACATGTTCGCGAAGTGGTTGGGATCACCACACGCGAAGCAGACTCTGACGTTGACCGCGGGTGCCTGAGCCGCTTGTTGGCCTTGAGGAGCTGGAAGCAGAGCTTGATGAGCAGTGGCTTGAGCTGGTGCTTAACGGGGACCAGTACGGTAGTTAGCAGTGAAGTGGCCGTACATATTGCAGTGTATGCAAAAACGGCAGGCGATACCCACCGGGTGATGATAAGTGCATGTTGGGCAGGCAGAGTGGGGACCTGTGTATGCATGCTTTGCAGGCGGTGCATAGATGACTGGTGCTGATCGGTGCTGAGATTGCTGTTGAGCCGGCACGGCTTGAAGTGGAGTAGCAGTGGTAGTAACAGCACAGTTCTTGTTGCTGGAGCTGCTGTTGTTGTTCTTCTTCTTGCGGCGTGAGGACTTTGATGATTGAGCGGCGGCGGTTTCAGTGGATGGTGCGGCGGTAGCTTGATGTAGGTTCTTCGAAGCTTTATCCCAAAAACCAGCTTTTACTCGTTTGTCGTTGATTTCAGCGGCAAGCAAGTAAGTCTCTTCGATCGTTGCTGGCTTTGCGGCATGCATAAAATCTGCAACACAGTCTGGCAGGGCCCGAATGTACTTCTTGATTGTCATCTCGGGCGTCTTCACTTGATCGGCACAGATGATACTGACCTGCTTAAAGCGAGCAGTCAGAGCTGCGTTATCTCCATCCTTCTGCTTGATATGCCAGAATTCGTCCTCCAGGTTTTGGCGTTCATGGGGAGGGCAGAATTCATCCATCATAATGGCCTTCAGCTCTTCCCACGTCAGCTCATAGGCTGCGTCATTTCCGCGTTTGTTTCTCTCGGCTGTCCACCAGTCTAGGGCGTAGGACTGGAAGACGCCGGTAGCGTTTAGAGTATGGAGATTTTCTGGACATCCACTCTGGCGCAGAGTGACTTCGATGGAATCAAACCATTGAAACATAGCCGTTGGGCCATCCTCGCCAGTAAATTCCTTTAGACCACAGGCTTTGAATTGCTTGAAGCTGAAAGCAGTCTTGGGAGCAGCTTTAGGAGCTTCAGTTCTGGAATCCTCAGAGGATTTGCTCATATTCTCGTATATTTCACTCACGATCTGAGGAACCACCTTTGCTACTTGCTTCGCGACGAGAGCAGCAAGGCGTTTGTCTCTCTGTTCTTGGCGAGTGATTCGTGGATGACAGGGTCCAGATGATGGTCCAGTTGACATTGTCTGCAACATACATCGTCATGGGTCTCAGACACAACATAGTCGATTCTTCTCACACGTATAATACTACTAAAGCTCAGGAACACGTATAATCACGTAACCACATAGGCGCATAATCACAGAGTCACATAAGCACAGAAGCACATAAGCACGTAAGAAACACAGAAGCACATAAGCACGTAAGGCACAGAAACACAGAAGCACATACGCATGTGAGCACAAGAGGCATATAGAGACACGTAGAGCATTCTGACTGCCTCAGAATACAGGATCCTATCATTTAAAGTTCGCGAGCGTTCGAGAATAGCGATCGCGAATATCATAGCAAATAGTATAGTATAAGCGTAATATAGCAAGCAACATGGCGTAAAGTCGTTCCTCATGTAGTAGCGATTTGTTAGCGTTTTGAGATAGAAGTGCAGTGCGAGTTGTGTGTGTCGATCAAAGCGAAAGCGAGAAGCGAATAAATCACCAAAAATCATAACACATAAACAGATAAAGTCACATAAAATACATAAAATTCACATAAAATCGGCAAATATCAGTGTCGGCAGTAGCGAGCTCAGAATCGAAACACATAAAAATCGAGAAATAGATTGTCTGCGGCTATATAGACGTTGACTAACCAAAGCCATTCGACTATTCTCAAGGACTCTAGGTGCACACTTTGGCCTTCAGAACTGTGCTCTCGCCTCGAATCTGGGCGATCGGCACGCATCCTTCCAGTTATATCGTGACTTCAAGTCGTTGGAGTCCGTCGAGACTTTGGTGAGAGTTTTGTAAAACCCAGTAAAGGTCAGAAAATATCATCAAGGTTAGGGTTTCACCCCTGACTTAACAACTTCATTCCTTTTTTGATAAAATAAAAGAGAATTATGCGTCAAAGTATGGATTTCACTCCTGATTCAACGCAAATTCTCGTGGTTATAGATGAAAATGCGGGGCAAACAAGCAATTTAGTTGAGAGTTTGCGGTTTTCACACCTAATATCAGCCTAATTGCTCGTTTATTTTGAAAACCAAAGTGCAGTGATAGTGTAGCGTAGGCGAGAATAGTGAGAAATAGCAGTAAGCTCATGCATATTCCCTTCAGGATATGCACAAGTCGCTCTGTTGGTTCCTAACTATAGACTAGGTCATTTCTAAGACATCGACCCGGACTAGGTTGAGTCTTGCCTAATTCCCTATAGTTATGGCTCTGATACCAATCTGTCACACCCCAACCGATGGCGGAATCATCGGGGCGCGGCACTGAGCGAAACAGATTGTCCAGAAGTTTCCATAACAACTATATTTACCAAATATTTAAAGCAACACGTCCCATACCATGTCATAAATGATAATACAATTATTACAGAAAAGATCTAGTCAAATTGTTCTGTTCCGACAACTCAGATTTTTATTAAAGACAATTGTTTATTGTTGACCTAGGTCTTTCCTAGCCTCGATTTCACAGCAAGCTAAGCAAATAAGCACCCTAAGCACCTGTCACATACGTTAAAGTAAAAGTCAATACACATAGTGTAAAGGCGAAGTATCAGAAACCGACAACACCCATATGGAAGATGGAGCAACTGCCATGGATTTTGTCGCTAGTCTACCTACAACTCGAAACAGAAACAATATCACCTGGGTGATTGCTGGTTGTCTCACGTTATCAGCACACTTTCTTGCAATCAAGGAAGCTGACGAGTCTTCACAGCTGTGAATGTTCCTATGAGAGAGGCGGCTTTTAGGCACGAGGTGCCAACTTATGTTACTTCTGGTTCTGATCTATACTTGATTTATGGCAGGCACTACACAACACTCTTGGCTCGCGTCTAGACATTAGCATTACGTGTCACCATAGGACAAATGGTCAGAGTAAACGAACCATCCAGACACTTAAGGACATGCTACGAGCATGAGTGTAATCGACCTTAATACGAATAGGAAGGATACGTACCCTTGGATTAAAGTGCTACCGCAGCAGTTACCATTCTAATAATCACACAGCTCCGTTTGAGGCATTGTATGGACGATAATGCCTGGCAACCTAACTGCAGATCCAGGATTTGTACTCGAAGATTGTTTAAATAGGAAACCGTTTAGCGACAACGCGTGACCGTCAGGGAAGCTGATAAGTTTAGGAAACACTGGGAGTTCGCTGTGGGCGAACGTATCATAATCGAAAGCCTCACCCTGGGAGGGTGCGGTACGCCATGGGAAAACCTGGCAAGCTTAGTTTGCAGTACGCTGGGACACTCGGATTTATGGAACGGATCAGTGATATGACTCACAAACTTGAGTTACCTGATGAATCGGGTAACGGTTTCAATGCCATTTATGTCGTGAATTTAAAGAAGTGTTTGTCCGACAGAAAACTAGTGATACCCTTATTAGAACCTAAGGCTAAAGACAAGTTGCAGTTATCATGGAATCTACTGAAATCATGGGCCAGGACGTCAGGATCCGTTAGCATAGTCGAATTCCAATTGTGAGAGTTCGTTGGAACTCAAGACGTGGACCGGAGTTCACGAGGGAACGCAAGAATCTGAGCAGGCTCAAGTATCCGTAGTTGTTCAAAACTGCAGAATCTAATTCTGTTGCAATTGGTGAATTTCGGGACGAAATTCCCTTTCAAGTTGGGGATGATGTGGTACCCGAGGAAAATCCACGGTCATCCTGATCTGACACTTCGCCGCTTTTGGATTTCTTATCAAATTTCGGGACGAAATTTCTTTCAAGTTGGGGATGATGTGACAACCCGGGATTTCAAGGTCTTTCCCTTACACATTACTGGTTTAGGATCCTGTTTTTGTAATTTATTTTGTGTTGTAACTTGTGCATGAATAACTGAAGTATCCTTGTATATGATCCTTGTGTATGGCTATTTATTAACCAACTTACAACTTACTACTAGTTTATGTTTATCATAACTAGAGTCAAACCCTCAAACTCGACGAAGCATAGAACCTGTATGCGTGTAGTAATATAATATTATCATCAATTTGATACCCTTTCACGTGCCAACTGTATGCGTGTAGTTATATATATGATGTTGAATTATTGATGACCTGCTCTCATTAACTCCCATGACATATGTAGGATGATGTGATGTTGTTGACTTGCGTGCCTCTTTGTCTATATTGCCGCCAAATCTTGTATATGATGGAAATTATATTTGTTATATTCTTATAAAAAAAATAAGAATTCATGTGATGATTACCTATGTCCTCCATGTTCTGATTAATGATGTTGTTATATTATTAAAAGTAAAGTAATACTCCCCCAATCACTAACTGTGCACGTGATGTTCTTATTACAACAAGCATAGAACTTCGTCATCAACCCCACCCGACGAAGTATAAAGACTTCGTCATTATCACCACTTGACGAACAATGGGACTTTGTCAGTATCAACACAGCGAAGCTTGTTGCCGTATGGGCTTTCGGCCCAAGTGTGGCCTAGTTGGGACTCAGATATATTTATTGTGTATTTTTACATCTGTACGCGAAGTTTATTATTACTGTAACCCTAGCATCCTTTCTCCTCCCCTCTGATAGCGACGGCACTCCCTTTCTCATTTGAGACTTCTCTCCCTATTGATCTAAACATATTCGGTTAGTATCATCCCTTTAAACGAGTCCCTTGTTATGACGATTAATTGTATTATTTTCGTCTAAATGATCTTGGCTTAATCGACTAATATGAATGATCGTAGTATATATGCGAAATTGGGATCGTGTGTAGTTATTCTGAATGTGCAGGTTATATTAATTAGCAAATATGTTGGCATACTCATTAGGGTTTAATAAAGATTAACTATGCAATAGATCTATTTGAAGGGTTCACTGTGGGGTATTCATAATGGGGTTATTAGGATGCGTGAATCGTTGTTTGATTCGGTAGAAGAATCATGTAACTGTTAGGGTTGCAGGCTAGGTTGTCCTCGACAAAACCTAGTCTTCGACGAAACATGATCCTCGACGAAACCTAGAGGAGTTTCGCCATATGAGAACTCGACGAAACCTTGGGGTGTTTCGTCATGCATGGCCTTCACAAAATATGTGGGTTCTTGCTGTTATACTAAGACTAGGATGTCCGATGTCGAGTATTCAATGTTTTCAAGCATGATGAATAGATATGTTTTGATTGTTCGATGATGATGTTATTGTTAAATGATTAGAGTTCTTGTTCATATTGGTGTGTTATAGCAATGAATCTAATCTGGTAATTTGAATTAGCATGATGAAACTGTGGATTATTATGATTATGAAATCTTGATAGAGGCTGTTAATTGATAAGGAAATGGTTAGTGTCCATGTGAACTTTTAGGAAGATTGTGCATAAGAACTGATCTTGATTTCCTATGATTAAATTCTGTGTAACCGAATTTCATGATTGGTGACTAAATAACTAATTGGGCCACGCACACACGAATTGGATTGCACTGTTTTCTTGTCTTGTGGAATGTACATTGGGCTGTACACTTGGATTTGGCCGGATACCTCTTTGGGCCTGAACTGTTGGATCTTGTATCTGCATATGTGTGTGAACCACTATGATACATGTTTGAAAACAACATGCTAGCGTATGTGCACTGTTACATGATTTACATGTATATGAATTCCACGACTACGCGACTTTACGATAAATGTTATGAATCAATGATTGCATGATTAATGGTTACGACTTGTATAAGGATACGTGTGCTATCTGTATGCTAATTGTGTGACGTGTATGTAGAATACGTGATACGTGCGAATACTAAACTAACTGTCTCTGGTAACCACGGTAGGGTTTGGTTGACCAACTTGGAACGGGTAAAGTAACTTGTTAAATACCGAGCAAACCAAGGTGAGTTCACTGCTCTTTTCCAAGCATGCATCCAGGGAAGGGATATCTGGTAACGTTCCAGGGAGGAATGCAGGTTAATGGGATGTTGGTTATTACTCAGTTTCTATCATATAAGACCCCTTACATCTACCGATTGTTGCCGGTAAGGCAACGAGGTATTTAGTTGACAGCGCTATTAGGTTTGGCACCCTCACACCGGTTCGGAATGGACGGGCGTGAACTAATTACCTTGACCACTTGACCAATGCTTTGATAGAGGCATTGGGGTTTGGCCAAACACATCTAGTAGCCACATACGGTAATCGAGTTAATAACATCATCAAAACAAAACGTTGAACTGTTTTAAACACACAACTGGTAACTAAACGCGTTAACAAAACTTTGAACTCACCAGCGTCGTCTGACACACTTGTCTGCATGCTTGCAGGTCTATAGGGTTATATCTTGTGGAACTTGCTGTCTGGAAGGCTGGAGTGGTCATGGGTCAAGAAACAAAGAATCTCCATACAAGCCTAATGGTTTATGTACACATGGTTTACGAAATACTTAACAAATGAATTATGCTTCCGCTGTATACAATGAATGGCATGTAACATTTGTAACACTTTATGTTAATGAATGAAAGTTTTATTTAAATACATTTATGAGTTCAATATGATTGGTGGCTTGGATCCTGGTACGTCACACGCCTCGCGGGGGGTTTCCGCATGTGGTATTTTGGGGGTGTGATACAGCACGTACACAGTGTGAAATGAGGCATGATAGTTATCGACATGAACCTATCGATACCAATGACTGCGAGTTGACTACCCGAGGCAGTTCGTAATACACACTCACCACTGTGACCCATGTAAGAAATTGTCCTTAACAACCCCTAAGTGAACAGGTACTGAGTCCAAACAAATAGTACTATCGTTGCTAAGGTTGGTAGACAGCATTCCATGTGTAAACGTAATAAACAAGCATTCATTAAGTCACGTATAACATGCGGTAATTGGTTAGCGATTAAAGTATTACGTAGTGTGTTTGATGTGATTTAGAATAAGTGACATATGTAACACCCAAAAGTGCGTAAAGCAAAAAGGGATCGAGTATACTCACAGCGATTGGTGGATTGAACGGAGCGCTAGAAAGTAAGGTTAGCCTGATCAGAATGATAGCATAACGATAAGAGATGAGAAAAACGAAACAAAGTGCAAGTGGGTCGGACAACAGTTCTATCGGATGGTAGTCCGATTGGACAGCCGGTCGTTCGAGTGACAGTCCGCTCGGATTGTAACGCCTCGTATTTCCGTATTTCCATATTTTTTAGAAAATACGTGTTCATTTTTCTATTTATGGAATCACAATCGAAATCGGATCGAAAAACTGACTGAAATGACAAGCGACGCGTTTCACGCAATTTTAGCACAACTGACAAGATACGCGACAAACACTGACCTCCAACATAATTTAATGGAATTTCGACCCTAAAACGTCATGCGATATTTTACAAAGTTCGGCGCTTGATGGTGACGACGCAGCAGAGCACCGACTGTCGGCGCTGTCTTCTTCGATGACTGCCACACCCACAACCGAGCCTCATCTCCATCGTCTCTGGTCCGACGGCGAGGCACTTCAGCGGCGTCAACTGAGTCGCGACGGTGATGACGTTCCGATAGTCCAAGCCGCGGGTACGAGTCCGGCTGGAGTAGTTCGGCTCTGGCTTCGATTCGGGACTCACAATCACAGTTGATTCAGGTTAGAACTTGGTTCGAGATTCGTTTGTTTTAAGCTTTGATTTAATGTTTCGTTTCAAATTTTGATTCGGGGGTGGCGACGATTCGTTGTTCAGGTCCCGATTAAGTGGTAGTGGTGACGATTGAACTTCACTTTCCGATTCAGATCTGGCTCGGGTCAACACCGGGTCAAACCCGGTCAAACAGGTCAAACGACACACACACAGTCAGATTTGGTTCGATTCGAGTCCGGTTCAGGTTCGAGTTTCTTGTTTCGAGTTTGTTTCTATTCCGGCAGTCAAAGTCAGATTCGAGTTCGCGGTCAGTTCGGGTTCATTCCGGTTCAGACTCGGTTCAGCTTTGATGTTTAGTTCAGTTTCGGTCCGGTTCGGATTCAGTCAAAAGTTCAGGTCAAAGCTGGTCAATCTGGTCAAACCAATCAGATTCGGTGTACGGTAACATTCTAACGTCTGGAAGTTCATTAGATTATTTATGTTAATGTCAATTTTACGCGAAACTATTTTTATAATTTGTAAACGTGCTTAGAACCATATATATATATCAACCTTATTATTTATTGTTTTGTATTTTTACCATTGTTAATGAATTATTGAATTTTGACAAAATATATCGACAACTTGTTCTGTCGGGATCGTCCAAAAACAGAGGAAACTCTGCCCGTTTTTCGTAAAAATCCACGAAACAATACGTGTTTAATTTCAAGGCGATCTTTATTTGTGATTCATTTTCTTTTATAACCAAATCTCTAAATTTATAACATAAATGAATAATTCTTTTTATAAGAATAAATTTTTATATCGAAATAAAATATGTTATACGATTCCAAATTATGCAAAACAAAAATATTAAGATTACTCTTCTTTAAAACCAATAAATAATAACGAACTCGTAATATTTTAAAAATCTAGGATAAGCACACTCGTTCGTCCGTCGTAAATTCGTTTACTCATACACCATCGTTTGCCCATATAGGGTGACCGCGGTGTTTCATCCTCTTAAACTCGTACACTCGTCAACACTTGGATAATCGGAAGACTTAACAATTATGTGAGTATACTCGTATTTCCCCTTTTACTTTTACCACTTTTGGGGAGTAACATGTTTAACTATCAAACTACACTTAAACTTATTCTTTATGAAATGCACGAAAACAATCCTTATACATGAATACTATGTTGTTATACTTGATGCTTACATGGACCATACTTATGTGATATGTTTTAGTCATTAGTTTTCACGAGCCTCCATTTGACATGTATAGCGCTATAGGAGTAACGCACCACCCCCTTTATACTTGGGTCATGTTGAATTAATTAAACTTTCTTGCGTAAACAGAGGATTGGCTAGAAATATTGCATGCCATGTTAGGTTGATCTCGTATAAACTAAGTTGCCATGTGGATTCGTTTTTTTAGACTTTTATACTTATACATAATCATAAACTTGTATACTCGCCTTTGCTTTTGCATTGAACTTTATTTTAAACATGTTACAGGTTGAGGATAATGATGCTTTGAAATGAAGTAGCGTTGATATCTAGATACACATATAGACGTTTAGATTAAATACGTTGCATAAATGTCATAATTGTTGTCGTATTGTTCTTCTTGTATTTAACATGTTGTATTTCAAATTTCATGTATTGTAACATTTATTTACGAAAGAAATCAATTTATCTTTAATTCTATTGTCACAATTTAGCGTTATGTGTGATGAGCAATCTTTCTTCGTCTCACTCCGATGTTTCCGCCATCGGTTGGGGTGTGACAGATTGGTATCAGAGCCATAACTATAGGGAATTAGGTAGAATCGCCATGCTTTTACCTAGTCTATAGTTTTTAGAGTCTTATTCGCATGTTTTGCTTGAACAACTACATGATACTTTATTTGTTTCTTATTTACGCTCTTTTAAACATGTATGTCACTCATGTGTAATATTTGACATGTTATTCTTATGCATTAATGCTTGTTTTATTATGTGTTAATACTTGTTTTATCATTGTTCGATTCTTTATGTGTTAATCCTGACGTATTTCTCTATGTGTTAATACTTGTTTTATCATTTCATTATTTATGTACCATTCTTTCTTATGTGTTCATACTTGTTTGTGTATTCATTTGACGTACACTTCCCTCATGCATTTTACCCGATATTTCTAAATCCGAAAACACTCATAATACACAAACGAGACGACTTCACCAAAATAGGCGTGAAACCCACAATTTGGTGAATGACTCTCGATCCTTCTACTTTTCTCTTCTTACACGAAATTCACCACCAAGTTAGGAGTGAAATCCTCACCTTGATGGAGAAATTCAAATTTTGAATTCTAGTGGACCCTCGTCAAAGTGTTGAAATCAAATTTTGACCCGACGAGTACCAACCACACTTAGGATACTAAATCGCCAAGTTAGGGGTGAAACCCGCACCTTGTCGACTAGTTCCACTCCTTGATCTTCTTCATAAATCCCGCCAAGTCTCGAAATTTCGATTGATTTGGGACATGTAGTAACCGGAAGGGCAAATACCGTTAACCGACTTGTCGGCGAGAGTATTCCACCTATTAGGCCAAAGCATGTTTCTCAATTTCAAAAGATCTTTCGACTACTTTGGTTAGTCAATGTTCCGTTTGGAACCATCTAAGTTTTATTCGAGCTTACGCTTTATTATTTTCGATCTTTTGTCAATTTTGAACAATTTTTCGAGATTTCATTTTTGCGTAACATCATACTCTTACTTTTCATACGATTATACATTATTAGCATGCATGATTTCACGTAATTTTATTTACGCTTTTATAACAACGAGCAGAGACATCGAGATAGGAGTGATTTCCTTACCTTGACGATTAACTTCGCTTCTTTTCTCATCTTACAACGACCTCACCAACGGATTTGGGGTGATTCCCTTACCTAGGTGATCGTTACCAATACTTTCTTTAATAGACTATATTATGTAAACACGATTATGTTTATACCTAAATCATTTATCATATATTTCAAAATGCTCCATTTATTTAAAATACCTCTTATTCTATAATCTATTTTCACATCACTTGCATACACAAAATTTTTAAATGTTACCATAAACGCGTGTTTCTCGATTTTCAAAATTTCACGAGATACTACTTGTCAGCCTAGTCGGTTTAATAAATCCGTTGCCCACAAATTCACCAATCAACGTAAACATTGAAACACGCTCCTCTCACACCATTAAACTAGAGATAGTTATTCTCAATTGAGAATCAAATCAACTTTTTTGCACACACATATAAAATATTACCAATATTATTCAATCATTTACTAAAATTTCTTTTTAAAACCAATGAAATATTTTTTCGACAATCACTAAGTTCATGTACCAAATTCCTTTTTCTAAGGATCAACTTTTTCACAAAGAAGCTGTAAGTTTAAAAATTTTCTAACACAAAGTTACTTAAAACAATGCAAACTTATTAATCTCTAGAACTTTTCAAAACCTCACTCGATACGTCAATTAAATTCAAAACACGTGGGCAAGGAAACTTTATAAGAACCGACAAATTTTCAACTTATGTAAACTCTTTTAAAACCGCAGTAGCAATTCCATTCCTTTACAAAGTACCTTCCACATAACCAATAAACGTTTTATACTCTCTTACATTCACAAACTAGAGTCTATATTTTGTGACAACTCAATCTATTTTAACTTCACGTTTTGCGCAAACAACTATATATGCATATCATATTACACGTTATAGTCAATATCTCACGACAATCTCACGCGCGTCACTCATTCCCTTTTCTTTCATACTCAAAATTTTTAATCATTTACGCGCACAAACTCGTGTATTTTTTTTTCCTATACTATAAACAAAATCATTATTTCCTACATCCACACTCATACATTTATGCCTTCACTAATGTTCACACTTACACATTTATGTTATACTCACGATTCAAAATTAGTACGTTTTACGTTAATACATACACTCACAATTATACACTTACGTTGTCCCTACATTCATGTCTATACTACATTCGGATTCATATTCATATTCATACGCTTTATGTTTTCATTTGCACTTACACAACTTTGTTACACTTATATTCATACACATATATTTTATTCATACTTAACCTTCATGTTTTACACCTATACTCACATTCATATTCATATCTATGCTCATGCATCTTATGTTCACACTGATACTTGTTTTTATACTCATACATCTTGTGTTACGCTTATACTCATGTTGTACTCGCATTTATACTCATTTTTCATACGTTTTATGCTTATACTTACCCACATACTACTTACACGTTTTATGTTTATACTCATACATACATGCATATTCATACTTAAACTCATGATTCATACATTCGTACCCGTATGCGAGCGTAATCCGAGTGATTTGCTTACGTGGGTCCCATACATACTTAAGCATGGACTTGCTTACATACTACATTCTTACACGCACACATTCTTAATTTTTAAATTATGTATACCCTGATTCATACACGACTAGTACAAGCTATGCGGATCATGCGACGATCAACATAATCGCGGGTGCACACGGGATTATAGTGATAGGCGTATGAGAACCATAGAGTGTACTATTGTGTATGGTAAGACACGGAACGTAACATGACACACATAACGAAACGGACGTAACATGGTCAAAACATGGTGGATACGCCGCTGGTACTTCCTATATATAAGTGTTTTCACCATGTTACCAAACTCTCGCCAAACGTGCCGTGAGAAATTCAGTGTTTTACAGACCTTTTGGACCTAATACAAACCTTAAACAACTCACAAACACATTATATCCGATTATCCATGACGAGACTTTATTCTTAACCCGCTACTTTCATATATCCAATACTCATGCTATTCTTATACTCGTAATCGTTATCAGATCAATCGTTCACCCTTATACCTCAATTATTCTTTGTTGTCTCAAACTCCAAGGCCTCAATTTTAAACAATCCTCTTCTGTTTGCCAAAACCCTTTCAAGTCTTCCTTCTGAATAAATTTCGGGACGAAATTTCCTAAAGGAGGGGAGACTGTAACGCCTCGTATTTCCGTATTTCCATATTTTTTAGAAAATACGTGTTCATTTTTCTATTTATGGAATCACAATCGAAATCGGATCGAAAAACTGACTGAAATGACAAGCGACGCGTTTCACGCAATTTTTAGCACAACTGACAAGATACGCGACAAACACTGACCTCCAACATAATTTAATGGAATTTCGACCCTAAAACGTCATGCGATATTTTACAAAGTTCAGGAACGAAAATGGGTTTTCGAGATACGTTTGAGTCATACAAAAGACTGGGTACGTGCTAATGGGCCTTGGACCCAACCCACTTTAAAACCCTAGCTATTTTATACACCCCCCCATATTCTTCATTCTAAACCCTATCCTCTTCACCTATAACCATGCCTCTCTCTCTCTCTCTCTCGTAGTTACCTGCAGACATAAAAAAAAGAGAGAGAAACTACACTTGACCTTGCACAACCACATCAAGTTTCATCTTCTCAAAACCCCCACCCCCTCGATCTCCTTCTCCCTCACTCGAAGATAACCAGCCGGTCACCATCTGTGGTGGCGGCGCTTGATGGTGACGACGCAGCAGAGCACCGACTGTCGGCGCTGTCTTCTTCGATGACTGCCACACCCACAACCGAGCCTCATCTCCATCGTCTCTGGTCCGACGGCGAGGCACTTCAGCGGCGTCAACTGAGTCGCGACGGTGATGACGTTCCGATAGTCCAAGCCGCGGGTACGAGTCCGGCTGGAGTAGTTCGGCTCTGGCTTCGATTCGGGACTCACAATCACAGTTGATTCAAGTTAGAACTTGGTTCGAGATTCGTTTGTTTTAAGCTTTGATTTAATGTTTCGTTTCAAATTTTGATTCGGGGGTGGCGACGATTCGTTGTTCAGGTCCCGATTAAGTGGCAGTGGAGACGATTGAACTTCACTTTCCGATTCAGATCTGGCTCGGGTCAACACCGGGTCAAACCCGGTCAAACAGGTCAAACGACACACACACAGTCAGATTTGGTTCGATTCGAGTCCGGTTCAGGTTCGAGTTTCTTGTTTCGAGTTTGTTTCTATTCCGGCAGTCAAAGTCAGATTCGAGTTCGCGGTCAGTTCGGGTTCATTCCGGTTCAGACTCGGTTCAGTTTTGATGTTTAGTTCAGTTTCGGTCCGGTTCGGATTCAGTCAAAAGTTTGGGTCAAAGCTGGTCAATCTGGTCAAACCAATCAGATTCGGTGTACGGTAACATTCAAACGTCTGGAAGTTCATTAGATTATTTATGTTAATGTCAATTTTACGCGAAACTATTTTTATAATTTGTAAACGTGCTTAGAACCATATATATATATCAACCTTATTATTTATTGTTTTGTATTTTTACCATTGTTAATGAATTATTGAATTTTGACAAAATATATCGACAACTTGTTCTGTCGGGATCGTCCAAAAACAGAGGAAACTCTGTGTCACACCCCGATTTCCACGTATCACCGGTGGGCCCGGTGGGGGAGTATCGTGACGTAATGGTTGGCAACGTAATAGTCAAACAACACAATATAATAATGCACAGCGGAAGCAAATATAAAATATGATACAACCGAATTTAATATTGTTTATCAAGGTAACAATATCCGGAAGTTTATCCACAGTATGGATCGAAATAAAATAACATTAATGGTTCAACAGACTTTAGGCATCTTAAGCTTGCGAGACTTCTAGTGATGCTAAGGAGAAATCCCAGCCAATTACGCTTAGTACCTGCATTTAATCTTTTTGGGAAAATACGTCAGTTTACACTGGTAAATACAATCAACTGACTCATTTTGTAAAATGATTTAAAATAGGTTTGGATGCACATGGCATAAGATGTTTTATAATTTGATTAAAGTGCACAGAGGCAAGATTAATCTTTTTATTAACTTGGGAGAATTATTTAATATTATAATCATGTGAACGAATTACATGTTACTTATGCGTTCAGTAGCCCGGAACGTATCCGGGTTAAAGATCAATAGACACACCACATAATAGAGTTATACACCGACAGGTGTACGCCTACACCCCGTGCTCAAGTCGTGGCCAATCTCGTAAGATGATGCCAAGGATATCCGGGACATGGTCATTAACCCCCCAAAGGCTTTAAAGTAAACAAGACTGTTTAAATGGGTTCAATAAATTATTCAATTAACCACCTAAGCGATGGAAGATTTAACACCCGATCAAGCGGTACGCTATGTACCGTAACCCAAGCCCGTATAGGGAAAATAAGTTAAAAGTATTTACCTGATGCAAAGTATATTTCACAATAAGCAAATAGCACGTAGCTTTTACTGGTTCTCCTAATCTGGAACGAAGGTTTAATATAACCTATTAGGATCCTAGCGGGTCTTTAATTAAGCTTAAGCTTAGACCGGCTAGTTTCAAAGATGCGATTCGTACGCACGATTAAGCGAAGACCGGATAGAATTTGATTTAGACCCGAAAAGTTTGAAGACTTGTGTAATATGGGTTTATTATTCACATTCTGGATTTTTAGGCAAAACCGACAAGGTTTGACCCGTTTCAGCTAATTTATGTAAACTTGCTACATAAACCGAACTGAACGCGTAATAAGCGTAACGGGTATCCGCAAGAGCCATATGCAGGTTTCCTAAGTTAATATGCTTCAAATATGTTGTGACATCAGTAGGATGTCTTTCATTATGCCCGTAATGAGTTTAAACACAAACTATGCCCCGTAGGGTAGTTTGGTCATTTTAAAGTTTGTAAAAGCGTTCAGATGTTTAACTGAGTTACAGGTCTGATGTAAACAGAAAACATACTCAATTTGATGAGTTATAACAGTAGGCTAAAGCATATATGTGAAATTTATCATCTTTATCCAAACTATGCCCCGTAGGGGTATTTTGGTAATTTCACATAAGCCGAAAAGCTCATAAACGAAGTCTGAGTTAATCAACCTTTGCTTACTGTTAAAATATCACAATTTGCCTCATATATCTGTAGGTATCAACCCGGGTATGTCCAATATGATTTTGAGACATACCATGCGTTAAAAGCGCTAATTATGGCGATTTAAAGGCCATTTCCGGGTTCTATACTTAAATCTGATATTTTTATATTTCCAGAAGGCTTAAAATAATTTATTAATTATATGTAATCAGTAGCAAAAGGTCTTGAATCGTTTAGATAAGTAAAACTCATTTTATGGCCCGTAAGGGCAAAATCGTCCATTATCGGATTAAGCCTACGACTACTAGTTATGCTCAGCCTAAAATTAATTAAAAATCTTTAAAAATCCTCAAATAATATATTACATCAGTGGGTATTAATTTTGATACCAAAAAGTCGGCTTAACTAGGCTATACGCTAATTACGCCGTTTTATTAACACAAAGTATTAATTTGCGATATTGAGCATAACTCTTAATCTATAATTCAAACTGATGTCAAAATTTGTATACAAGTTTATATATCAGTAATTAAGGTTTCTACACTTTTACATTTTTATAAATCACGTTTTAAGGTGAAAAGGGCATATCGGTTAACATATGAGCAATTAACGGAAATATGCATATTTATTGGATAACTAATGAACCAAGGTGTGTAATCACAGAGGGTTGTTCTAACAAGTATCCTAATCCAATTTAAGCTCTGTGGCATTTATAAAAACATGCCTTAACGGGTCAGAACTGAAAGTCAAAGTGAAAGTCAAACTATGTGACTTTCGGCTCCGAACCGGGTCAATATATCAAATGGCCGAATCAAACGAGTTTAGACAAGTTAGTGTACTTATTATCATGTTTTATGAGTGTTCAAACAGGTTTCGTATCACTTATTTTACAGATTATGCATAAATTGCAAAATAGCATTTCCGTTGACTTTTTAGGTACATGTTTGACTCGATATTTGAACTAGTTAGAGTGGTGATCAGGGGGAACCCTCTCAGGGGTTTATTACCCACATAAATACCATCTCATAACTACTTTTGATTCGACAATACACTGGACCATTCGTGATTTAACGCAAAGTCAATCGTTAGTTACGACGGATTGACTTTTAGGCTAAACTAAGCAAAATCAAGACCAAGGAAGGTATGGCATACTTACAGAGGTCTGGTGCACGACTTAGGATGCTAAAGAAAGGATTGAGAGCTCCAAGGATGATCAGAGAGTGAGTTTGAGGTGTGTTATGAACTTATGCAAAGCATTGCCTTTTTATAATGGAAATTCAAGCTCAAATGGTTACAACTCTGGTTATAATTGCACATGGATGTTCAGTAGCTGTCTAGGAGTGCTAGGGGTCGAGTAGAGGGTGCCCATACTCCAATTAATGCCTCAAATACCGTCCACAAACTCAAACAATGAACTTAACCAATTTTTCTGCATCTGGAGGTCGTACGCGGCCCGCATTAGTGCTTAAGCTTAGCTTGAAAGCGGGCCGCTTTGACCTTAAGTCAACATACGGTTCAACCACTCGCGCGCGGCCCGCATTGGATCATATGTTGAGTGAAAGTGGGCCGCTTTAGGTCAGATTTCCAAGATTTTCAAATCTTTTATAATCATTGCCAGAATCTTGGTAATTAATACGAAATCTTCGGTAATTAATAGCCTGACCTTTCGGGTTTGAAGGGGTAACTTTGCGATTTGGCCCTCGATTATTTACGAATAGGGGCCTCGTGTTATTTACCCGCATTGTTAAGTCCCCGGTTAATTTGTTAATTATTCGGAAAGCCTTAACTTTCATTGTTGACGCTTTTAACCCTCGAATTTACATACTTTCGAGGTTCGTTAACGTTAGTCCTTTATTTAGTATTAAATACCACGTGTAAACTCAAGACACGTGTCAATACATTATTGGACACAAAATTTTGAGGTGTTACATCCTCACCCCCTTAAAATAAATCTCGACCCGAGATTTACTGAAATAAGTAAGGGTACTTTTCTTTCATCGTGGATTCAACTTCCCACGTGAATTCGGGACCTCTACGGGCATCCCATTTGACCTTAACAAAAGGTATATGCTTTCTTCGAAGCTTCCTCACCTGTCGATCTTCAATCGACACAGGTTTTTCCACAAATTTCAAGCTCTCGTCAATATGCACATCTGTATGTGGTATTACCAGTGATTCATCAGCGAAACACTTCTTCAGATTGTAGATGCGGAACATGTTGTGAATTCCACTGAGCTCTTCTGGTAAGTTTAACTTATAGGCAACTGACCCGACACGTTCGATAACCCCAAAAGGTCCTATGTACCTCGGGCTTAGCTTGCCTTTCTTATCAAATCGCATCACTCCTTTCCAGGGTGATACCTTAAGTAGGACTTTGTCACCTACTTCAAAGTTAAAAGCTTTTCGCTCAGGACCAGCGTAGCTTTTCTGCCTATCACGGGCAGCTTTGAGACGATCACGAATCTGGACAATCTTGTCTGTCGTCTCAAACACTATCTCCGGTCCAGATAACTGGACATCCCCAACTTCCGCCCAACAAACAGGCGATCTACACTTTCTACCGTACAATGCTTCAAAAGGCGCAGCCGTAATGCTGGTGTGGTAGTTATTGTTGTAGGAGAATTCGATTAGTGGTAAGTTCTTATCCCAACTTCCACCCAAATCGATCGCACATGCACGTAGCATGTCTTCCAACGTTTAGATAGTACGCTCACTCTGTCCGTCAGTCTGAGGATGGTAAGCCGTACAAAAGTTCAAACGTGTGCCCAAAGATTGCTGGAAGCTTTTCCAGAAATGCGACGTGTATCTAGTATCTCTGTCTGAGATAATGGACACAGGTATGCCATGCAAGGCTACAATCTTATCAACGTATAACTGGGCTAACATGTCGGAGCTATAAGTCTCCTTGATGGGTAAGAAATGTGCTAACTTGGTCAGTCTATCAACTATAACCCATATTGTATCATTTCCTTTTCTTGTCTTGGGTAACTTGGTAATGAAGTCCATAGTTACCCTTTCCCACTTCCACGTAGGAAGTTCAGGCTGTTGTAGTAAGCCTGACGGCTTTTGATGCTCGGCTTTGACTTGTGCACATGTCAAGCATTTAGCTACATGGGTGGCTACAGACTTTTTCATGCCCATCCACCAATAATTTGCCTTACGATCCTGGTACATCTTATCAGCTCCAGGATGAACAGAGTATTTGGAACTATGGGCTTCCTGGAGGATGACATCACGTAGTCCTCCAAAAATTGGAACCCATATTCGTCCGTTTAATCTTAGAATTCCATCCTTGCTAAGAGTTAACTGCTCCTCAGTTACTCCTAGCTTTTCATTGGGGTAGTTAGCTTCCAATATTGCCTCCTTTTGTGCAGCTAACACCCTTTTCCATCAGATTATTCTTTGTCCCCATGCGCTTGGCATTGATTCGAATGGGCTTAACCCTTTCCTTCCGACTCAAGGCATCAGCAACCACATTTTCCTTGCCTGGATGGTATCGGATTTCACAATCATAATCATTCAACGTCTCCATCCAACGTCGTTGCCTCATGATCAATTCCTTCTGGTTAAACAGATGTTGGAGGCTTTTGTGATCAGAATAGATCACACATTTGACACCATAAAGATAGTGCCTCCATAGCTTCAGTATGAATACAACGGTACCCAGCCCCAAGTCATGGGTGGTGTAATTCTTTTCATGAACTTTCAATTGTCGTGAAGCGTAGGCAATAACTTTGCCATCCTGCATAAGCGCACACCCCATGCCAGTGTGCGAAGCATCACAATAGACATAAATTCTTCTATTCCATCTGGTAATGTTAGTACTGGGGCGTTGCTCAACTTTTGCTTCAGAATATCAAAGGATTCTTGTTGCTTAGGGCCCCAAACAAACTTAACCTTCTTCTTAGTTAAGGAGGTTAGAGGTGAAGCAATCCTTGATTCTTTGCCGAATAATGGCAACTTATAGCTAATTAGGGGTTTGTATGATCTTATTTGTTGTTTCTATTGCAACTTTCAGATCCTGATAATCGGACTTACCATTCTATAGTTTAAACAGTAGATGTTTAACTTTTCATCTATACAAGGTCTCCTAGGGAGCAGCCTTGATGCTTATATATCAACTATCCTAGAAAAGCTCCTCTTGAGATGGTTATTCCAACCATTGCTTAACTAATTTAAGGAATAGCTAATCTTTACAGTCAGTCTAACAAATCGACGATCCTGGATAGTTGATGGCGATTCTTAATCGTTGTTTAAATAGGGTTGTGGTATTCAATGCATAAGCAAGAGGAACCGTCTTCCTTAATTAATTATTCGGAATTCCTAGGATACTGAGTTAGGCTTTATGAATTTATATCTTAAAACTACTTAACCAGGGTTTTCGATTTTCCCAATAATGGTACTAGCCGTCTAGGAGATTTCATAATAACACAGTCTTAAATGGAATATAATCTTAATTCTACCTGCCTCCCAGGGTAAACAGGATAATCTTAGAAGAAGATAATTAAGGTACAAGGAGGTTACAGAGATTTCCATATCTCAGGTTCCAGTTCACCCATCAACGGTTGTGTCTAATAAGTGACGCATTTATGTTATGAGTCCTCAGATTCCTTACCAGGAAACATTTATTTGGACAATTCTATTCTTGATCTCTCCTTTGAATACCATTTGTTGACCTTAATATCACATAATCATTGGGATATCTTTGTGGTTCCATGCATTAAACCTCCATACTGATCAGGCATGGAAGCAATCTATGGAATTTATTAAGATACTTCAATCCTCATATGATGCTGTTATCATGCCATTTGGTATTCGTAATCGATAGAGACTTAGAGATATCAACTATATGTGCTTATAATTAATTAGAATGGAGATTTTCACAAACTAGGCACCTAGCTCGATTGGTTAGGCGCGCGAAAGGGGTGCGGCCTAGACCCAGGTTCGATTCCGGGGACGGCCGGTTCCACCATTTTTCTTTTTAAGGTATAATTTATATATTGATTAATATTAATTAATCACACGGATACATATAATTATGAGGGTTGCCTTATAAGGAGTCTTGATAGTTATTTGCTTCTTATCACCCACAATATGGGTTTGGGTCACAAGACGACCAATCCTGTCCTATTACTAAATCGGGTCCTTTTATTAACGTAACAAGGACAGCGGAGACAACAGTTCTTAATATATATCATTCATAAAAAAAAAATTATTTATGCCAGTATCAAATAAGTTTCTGCATAAACTGCTTGATAAGGAAAGGTACATATTATACTATTATTATTCTGCACCATCTCTTGGGCGTTCATCCTAAAAACTCATGCGTTTGTGCTCTGGACTTCCTCAGGCTTTTTAGTGTACTTAGGGCAGTTGGTCTTAATGTGCCCCTTTTCACGGCAGTTGAAGCATGTCGCATCTTTCATCTTCTTGCACTCAATCGTCTTGTGTTCTTTAGACTTACATATCCCACATGCAGGTGATCCTGATTGAGACTGGGTCTCAAGCCTGCATTTTCCAAAGTGGCGTTTTTGGCAAGTCGAGCACCTTGGCTTTTCCTCTGTTCGCTGATTACCCTTGTTAGATCCAGACTTAGTTGCTTTTCCCTTGGCAGTCTTAGGGCAATTAGTACTGATATGGCCCTTTTTGTCACAGCCCTGACAGGTCGCATCTTCCACTTTCTTGCAATCCAAGGCCTTGTGACCTTTGGTTTTGCAAATTCCACATAACTTAGTACGCGGTTTGATTGTGCATTTTCCAGCATGTTGCTTCTTGCAGATCTTACATCTGGGTTTTTCACCCAACTGTTGGTTGTTTTTCAAGTCCTTGCATTCATGGGTCTTGTGATCCATCCCTTTACAGATGACACATCCCTTGGTCTGATCATAGAAGCATTTTCCGAAGTGCTTCTTCTTGCAGGTTTTACATTCAGGTTTTGCCTCCTTTGGTTTGGACTGGTTATAGCTTGAACCGGTCTTACCCTTCTTGTAACCTTTGTTTGGGGTATTATCGCACTTTCGCTTAAGATCCTTCAACACACGGTCCGCAGCGTTGCTTATGGCTATTTCGATCATAGCCTGTAACCCGGTGCTTATTAATTTCAGTCTTGCATCATCCTCCTGATTAACCGGATGATTATGAGCTTCAGAGGGTTCAGCCATGGTGAGGCTTTGAAGGCTACAAACCAAGTAGTAATAATTGGTCTATGTATATGGCGAATTGTCAAATTATATAGTCATGGTGGAAATAAGTCATATAGACGACTAGATAGTATCAACTTTATTTGATTATGTTTTGCCTAAGTTTTTAAATAAACTATCTTTGGCGCTTAAACGGGATATAATCCTTCATATATACTAGACAGGGGACATAAGTCACGACTGCCAATGTCATACTAACATCTTTTATATATATAGCACAAGGGCTTATTCCAAAGGACTTATGATGGCGCCGAGGCCTTGTCACTATGGAAATTTTAAACATAATCGATGATTCATTTGGATCGGAAAATTTCCTAGTTCATTGTCTTGACAAAATGTTATGAACTAAGATTATCTTTTTCATGTATTCATCCTTACCCGTATGCAACATCTCGAATAGATGTTTTGTTGCGTACATCATGTCCGACGTTTGTTAGCCATGATTCCCATTGATCGCTTTTGCTAAAAGGGGTTTGGAGAAATTTCCTAATATAAAGGTGACAAGTGTGATTTTATCGCATCACTGTTGCCAGGAGTGTTAACACTTTTACACTGTTACAAGGATTTGAATCCTTTGAATAGGTTCTACCATCGTGGCCTTGTCTGGAATGACATATAGGCTAGGTCGTACCTTTAAGATTCTTTTTACTATGTTTATTGGCAGGGAAGGAATGGATATTTATTTTTTTTTATTCAGGATTTTTATCATAAATCCTAATTTACAAGTTAATAATAGCACAAATGGCCTAGTCACAAGGACATTTATAAGTTATAAGCTATGATTTCGGAGAATCAAGGCTTTTAAGGTTTTATTATATTTTGTTACCTTTGTTAGACAGGGTCATAGATTATTACTGTCTTTAGTCGCAGAGGACATTAACTATAGCCCGTAGGCACTATATTACCACGTATGGTTAAAATATGATCACCTTAATTGATGATGTAAACCCAGGATTCAGAGATCATTAAACTGGGTTAGGAATCTTCTAAAGAATCCTTTTTATAAATGACGTGTGTGATTTTAATGAGTCTCATTTGCCAGGTCTTGAAACGACACGCGACTAGGTCTTTAGATTTTTGCCATTTTATTATAATGGTAGGTCTTATAAAAGAAATGTTATTTTAAACATAATCGTTCCTTTAACATTTTTAAACAAGTATAGGGTTGCCCTAAATGGGTCTTCAAAAGAAGAATGTTGTCCATGAAGGGACTGAAAATAAATATGTCCTTAGAAGGACTATAAGGAAACGATCTTTTGCAAAAAGGAGTTGCTTCTTCATTCATTTCCTGAATGCTTTCTCCGTGGTTGCACGTTTCATCCTGGTCGTGGTACGAAGCTCAGCATTCCAGGGCTCTAGTCGTGGAGAATTCCTATTACGGCTTCTTCGCTTGGCGACGTATCCAATAAAAATTTGGAAGCAACTATTTCTAGATTAGGATTGAGAATATTCCTAAGTTAAGTCTAGACTCAGAAGTTTTGAAATGTGCAATTGTGTCATTGAGATTAAACACTAAGGGCTAGTGTTTAATTCACTCAATGTTGGCTCTGATACCAACCTGTCACACCCCGATTTCCACGTATCACCGGTGGGCCCGGTGGGGGAGTATCGTGACGTAATGGTTGGCAACGTAATAGTCAAACAACACAATATAATAATGCACAGCGGAAGCAAATATAAAATATGATACAACCGAATTTAATATTGTTTATCAAGGTAACAATATCCGGAAGTTTATCCACAGTATGGATCGAAATAAAATAACATTAATGGTTCAACAGACTTTAGGCATCTTAAGCTTGCGAGACTTCTAGTGATGCTAAGGAGAAATCCCAGCCAATTACGCTTAGTACCTGCATTTAATCTTTTTGGGAAAATACGTCAGTTTACACTGATAAATACAATCAACTGACTCATTTTGTAAAATGATTTAAAATAGGTTTGGATGCACATGGCATAAGATGTTTTATAATTTGATTAAAGTGCACAGAGGCAAGATTAATCTTTTTATTAACTTGGGAGAATTATTTAATATTATAATCATGTGAACGGATTACATGTTACTTATGCGTTCAGTAGCCCGGAACGTATCCGGGTTAAAGATCAATAGACACACCACATAATAGAGTTATACACCGACAGGTGTACGCCTACACCCCGTGCTCAAGTCGTGGCCAATCTCGTAAGATGATGCCAAGGATATCCGGGACATGGTCATTAACCCCCCAAAGGCTATAAAGTAAACAAGACTGTTTAAACGGGTTCAATAAATTATTCAATTAACCACCTAAGCGATGGAAGATTTAACACCCGATCAAGCGGTACGCTATGTACCGTAACCCAAGCCCGTATAGGGAAAATAAGTTAAAAGTATTTACCTGATGCAAAGTATATTTCACAATAAGCAAATAGCACGTAGCTTTTACTGGTTCTCCTAATCTGGAACGAAGGTTTAATATAACCTATTAGGATCCTAGCGGGTCTTTAATTAAGCTTAAGCTTAGACCGGCTAGTTTCAAAGATGCGATTCGTACGCACGATTAAGCGAAGACCGGATAGAATGTGATTTAGACCCGACAAGTTTGAAGACTTGTGTAATATGGGTTTATTATTCACATTCTGGATTTTTAGGCAAAACCGACAAGGTTTGACCCGTTTCAGCTAATTTATGTAAACTTGCTACATAAACCGAACCGAACGCGTAATAAGCGTAACGGGTATCCGCAAGAGCCATATGCAGGTTTCCTAAGTTAATATGCTTCAAATATGTTGTGACATCAGTAGGATGTCTTTCATTATGCCCGTAATGAGTTTAAACACAAACTATGCCCCGTAGGGTAGTTTGGTCATTTTAAAGTTTGTAAAAGCGTTCAGATGTTTAACTGAGTTACAGGTCTGATGTAAACAGCAAACATACTCAATTTGATGAGTTATAACAGTAGGCTAAAGCATATATGTGAAATTTATCATCTTTATCCAAACTATGCCCCGTAGGGGTATTTTGGTAATTTCACATAAGCCGAAAAGCTCATAAACGAAGTCTGAGTTAATCAACCATTGCTTACTGTTAAAATATCATAATTTGCCTCATATATCTGTAGGTATCAACCCGGGTATGTCCAATATGATTTTGAGACATACCATGCGTTAAAAGCGCTAATTATGGCGATTTAAAGGCCATTTCCGGGTTCTATACTTAAATCTGATATTTTTATATTTCCAGAAGGCTTAAAATAATTTATTAATCATATGTAATCAGTAGCAAAAGGTCTTGAATCGTTTAGATAAGTAAAACTCATTTTATGGCCCGTAAGGGCAAAATCGTCCATTATCGGATTAAGCCTACGACTACTAGTTATGCTCAGCCTAAAATTAATTAAAAATCTTTAAAAATACTCAAATAATATATTACATCAGTGGGTATTAAGTTTGATACCAAAAAGTCGGCTTAACTAGGCTATACGCTAATTACGCCGTTTTATTAACACAAAGTATTAATTTGCGATATTGAGCATAACTCTTAATCTATAATTCAAACTGATGTCAAAATTTGTATACAAGTTTATATATCAGTAATTAAGGTTTCTACACTTTTACATTTTTATAAATCACGTTTTAAGGTGAAAAGGGCATATCGGTCAACATATGAGCAATTAACGGAAATATGCATATTTATTGGATAACTAATGAACCAAGGTGTGTAATCACAGAGGGTTGTTCTAACAAGTATCCTAATCCAATTTAAGCTCTGTGGCATTTATAAAAACATGCCTTAACGGGTCAGAACTGAAAGTCAAAGTGAAAGTCAAACTATGTGACTTTCGGCTCCGAACCGGGTCAATATATCAAATGGCCGAATCAAACGAGTTTAGACAAGTTAGTGTACTTATTATCATGTTTTATGGGTGTTCAAACAGGTTTCATATCACTTATTTTACAGATTATGCATAAATTGCAAAATAGCATTTCCGTTGACTTTTTAGGTACATGTTTGACTCGATATTTGAACTAGTTAGAGTGGTGATCAGGGGGAACCCTCTCAGGGGTTTATTACCCACATAAATACCATCTCATAACTACTTTTGATTCGACAATACACTGGACCATTCGTGATTTAACGCAAAGTCAATCGTTAGTTACGACGGATTGACTTTTAGGCTAAACTAAGCAAAATCAAGACCAAGGAAGGTATGGCATACTTACAGAGGTCTGGTGCACGACTTAGGATGCTAAAGAAAGGCTTGAGAGCTCCAAGGATGATCAGAGAGTGAGTTTGAGGTGTGTTATGAACTTATGCAAAGCATTGCCTTTTTATAATGGAAATTCAAGCTCAAATGGTTACAACTCTGGTTATAATTGCACATGGATGTTCAGTAGCTGTCTAGGAGTGCTAGGGGTCGAGTAGAGGGTGCCCATACTCCAATTAATGCCTCAAATACCGTCCACAAACTCAAACAATGAACTTAACCAATTTTTCTGCATCTGGAGGTCGTACGCGGCCCGCATTAGTGCTTAAGCTTAGCTTGAAAGCGGGCCGCTTTGACCTTAAGTCAACATACGGTTCAACCACTCACGCGCGGCCCGCATTGGATCATATGTTGAGTGAAAGTGGGCCGCTTTAGGTCAGATTTCCAAGATTTTCAAATCTTTTATAATCATTGCCAGAATCTTGGTAATTAATACGAAATCTTCGGTAATTAATAGCCTGACCTTTCGGGTTTGAAGGGGTAACTTTGCGATTTGGCCCTCGATTATTTACGAATAGGGGCCTCGTGTTATTTACCCGCATTGTTAAGTCCCCGGTTAATTTGTTAATTATTCGGAAAGCCTTAACTTTCATTGTTGACGCTTTTAACCCTCGAATTTACATACTTTCGAGGTTCGTTAACGTTAGTCCTTTATTTAGTATTAAATACCACGTGTAAACTCAAGACACGTGTCAATACATTATTGGACACAAAATTTCGAGGTGTTACACTCTGCCCGTTTTTCGTAAAAATCCACGAAACAATACGTGTTTAATTTCAAGGCGATCTTTATTTGTGATTCATTTTCTTTTATAACCAAATCTCTAAATTTATAACATAAATGAATAATTCTTTTTATAAGAATAAATTTTTATATCGAAATAAAATATGTTATACGATTCCAAATTATGCAAAACAAAAATATTAAGATTACTCTTCTTTAAAACCAATAAATAATAACGAACTCGTAATATTTTAAAAATCTAGGATAAGCACACTCGTACGTTCGTCGTAAATTCGTTTACTCATACACCATCGTTTGCCCATATAGGGTGACCGCGGTGTTTCAACCTCTTAAACTCGTACACTCGTCAACACTTGGATAATCGGAAGACTTAACAATTATGTGAGTATACTCGTATTTCCAATGTTTTAAAAACCGGTATTTTAATCATACCGGGTTAGGCTCAAAAAAGGTTCAATCGGTTTAACCGGGTTATACCGGGTGGTTCAACCGGGTTAACTAGTTAACTCTATAATTCCATAAATTACAAAATTTAACTCAAAAATAATAAAAAAAAACTATGATAACTAGTTGACCCTTGATGAAAACATGATCCAAGGGCTGTGTTCAGGTCCCTCAACTCAAACACTATCACAACACACTCACAAATATGAATGAAGAAGAGTTACAGAAGGTGTTTAGAATGAAGACGGGTTATTTTCTATTAAACACAAGACATGGCTTTATAGCCTACAAGTTCCAACGGTAACAAACAAAACAAACCCCACTTTCTCCTAAAGCGAACCCACTATCCAACATCCTATCCCTCAACGTTCACTTCTCTCCTTTCCAACGTTCACAACTTGACCATTTCTTCCAGCCCATGCAACATTCAGCATGCATGCAAACATGACACAAGAATATCCATGCAACCAAGTAACCCAATAACACAACATCGTCTTCATCTCCAGAGCATCTTCTCCGGCAGCCACCGTTGACGACCACCATCAGACACTGAGCATCTTCTTCGTCACCGGAGTATCTTCTCCGTCCACCACTGTAACGGCGACACGCACAAGCTCCGGCCAGTTTTGAGACTTTGATCGAAGTGGCCCGGTACCGGCATCCGGTTTAAACCGGTTTAACCATATATACCGCCCGATACAATATGCTTGCCGCTGCCTCAAAATACCGGCATGTTTCGTGCCGCCCTTTCATCCGGTATCCGGTTCAACCGGTTCAACCGGCCGGTATGAACCGGTTTTTAAAACATTGCGTATTTCCCCTTTTACTTTTACCACTTTTGGGGAGTAACATGTTTAACTATCAAACTACACTTAAACTTATTCTTTATGAAATGCACGAAAACAATCCTTATACATGAATACTATGTTGTTATACTTGATGCTTACATGGACCATACTTATGTGATATGTTTTAGTCATTAGCTTTCACGAGCCTCCATTTGACATGTATAGCGCTATAGGAGTAACACACCACCCCCTTTATACTTGGGTCATGTTGAATTAATTAAACTTTCTTGCGTAAACAGAGGATTGGCTAGAAATATTGCATGCCATGTTAGGTTGATCTCGTATAAACTAAGTTGCCATGTGGATTCGTTTTTTTAGACTTTTATACTTATACATAATCATAAACTTGTATACTCGCCTTTGCTTTTGCATTGAACTTTATTTTAAACATGTTACATGTTGAGGATGATGATGCTTTGAAATGAAGTAGCGTTGATATCTAGATACACATATAGACGTTTAGATTAAATACGTTGCATAAATGTCATAATTGTTGTCATATTGTTCTTCTTGTATTTAACATGTTGTATTTCAAATTTCATGTATTGTAACATTTATTTACGAAAGAAATCAATTTATCTTTAATTCTATTGTCACAATTTAGCGTTATGTGTGATGAGCAATCTTTCTTCGTCTCACTCCGATGTTTCCGCCATCGGTTGGGGTGTGACAGTGGGTCGGACAACAGTTCTATCGGATGGTAGTCCGATTGGACAGCCGGTCGTTCGAGTGACAGTCCGCTCGGATGGTCATCCGATCGGGTGACCTTTCGAGTGGATTGTTTCTTCTTTTGGGAAGGATATGTTTGTGTATGATGGCTTGACTTTTGAAGTTTTTGTTGTAGCATTTGAAAACACAGAAGTATCTCTACCTTTCAGGTAGGTCGATCGGATGGACGTTTGATCGGACGACAACCCAATTGGTTAGACACTTTAGTGAGAACAAATTCACAGCAGTTTGTCACTCGATCGGATTGAAGTCTGATCGGGTGGCAACCCAATGACATTGAACATGTTTGAAAATTGTTTAAGGATTGAAGTCTGAACATTACATGGTCGAGTGGTAGTCTGGTCGGGTGGTAATCCGATCGGTCAGCACTTCGTTCAACGTTCATCCTTCAAGGTTTTGAAAATAAAAGTTGAGTGTGGGGCCAAAGTGCAAGTCGATCGGGTGACAACCCGATCGGATGACAGTCCGATCGGACGGCATTCCGTCCTGGTCGTTCCGTTCGTCTTACACTTGGTTGTTTTTGATAGCTTGTCATTTTATCGAGACGTGTAGGATCGTTGTGCGACTGAATAAGTCGTTCAGAAGAGTTTTAGATCCGAATCAAAGGCAGAATCAATGAAACGGACGCTCAATTCAATTATAATGTCTCTTGTATTGATTTAATAGTCTTACAGCACCTGGAGACAATTCGGCAGCACTTCATTACCGAATCACAAGAACTAATTCCGTATGAAATGACAAACTAAGTGCCCCTATATATACTAGTGCTGATTCCGTTTGAAATGACCAAGTGTCATTTCAAGCGAAATTAACAAAGTTAATTTCGTTTGAAATGGCCATTGGCTGTTTCAAGCGGAATTACCTTTAAACACCTAAAAATAAGTTTCTAGCACCTCGAGCACTGGTTATCCTATCCTATTACATGACTCGATACAAGACGAAGTCCACAGACATAGTGCACTAACAGACTCCCCCTTGGATGTTGACGAAGTCTTCAGTGTCGAGTCTTTATCATGACACATCTTCAGTCTTGATCAGTCTTTCCAATCTTTCCAAATTGTCTAACACTGTAAGCATCCATCAATCTTTCTTCATTGATCAGCTTCTCTCTTTAATGTTGTACCAGGATCTGTCTCTTGCTCTAATATTAACAACTTCTTCAGGCTCCCCCTTTCGTCAAGCTTCCGTGCTTTAGGGATCGACACCTTGCTTTCTGGTTACAAGCCCCCTTGCTTTGAGCTCGTCTTCAGACTCCCCCTTAGACTCAGCTATCGGGATCGTGGTCTGGAATCTCATCTGCAGTTTCTCAAACATTTATAAGAAACAACATTTTGAACATCCAGGATTAAATGACCTGGCTCTCTCATCATATAAAAAAAATATTTTACAATGAAAGCAATTTCAATTTTCCAGAAATCGTAACCTGGTATTTTGATATGGCAGTTTCAGCGAACAGGATCAGAAACTGGCTCTTTTTCAAAGATTTTAACAATATAAGCATCCAAATCCCTCACAGTTAATCATCCAAGTCCAAACTAATGACCTTGGAGATTTCACAAACTGTTTTTGATTTTAAAATTTCAAGTTTCAAATTAATGAACTTGTTTTATTTTCAGAAACACAATCAGCATACTCATATTTTGAAACTCAGCACTCAGACATCGGTTGTCGAAAGTAAAGTAGAATCAAAAATCTTTTTGTACTTTTCTGAAACATAAAGCTGTAAAGAAATATTTACAAACATATTTACAGACAATATTTTTGTTTGAGTTTGCGTCAGAGGATCATATCAGTTTTTGACAAGTCACAAGTACCGTTGAGTTTAGTTACACATTAAGAATTAAACAATTCACTTAGATTGTCGATATACTGGTCCACTTAAATTTTCACACAAATTTCAACTGATTCAGGATACGAATTAGGTGTATTAAGAACTTAAACTCATTCATGTGTCCCACCTCTTGAATATACTCCCGTATCCAGATCCCAATATTTAGTCTTACAGGTGAGTATACCTAGATGATATCTATAAGGGGTTAAATTGCGAGTGCCGTGAGAGCTCAGGTCAGAACTTCCGTTCAGCAAAGAGATGACGGCTTCGAATTTTGGTGTGTTCCCTTTAGAGAATCTTTTCTTCAACAGCACATGATTAGCATTTTTCATTGTTTCATCATTTTTTATGCTGAGGGCGATGCTATATTTCAAGCAAGCGGAAAGTATTATACGGGGACTAGGCCATTGCTTCCACAAAATCAAAAGTCCCGGGATAATACCCCAGATATCACTAAGCATAAAGACCTAGTATCTCAGAAAGAGGGGTCCTTCAAACAAGATTTCAGGGGTTACCTATATATCCAAGTAGTGTTACCCACGAAATAAGCAAGTTTGAATTTAAGTTTATATCCCGAAAAAGTTTACTAAATGTATAAAAACATATCGGCATATCATCAGTGAGACTGTTTAATGCTATATAATCATTACATTTCTTTAGCATACTGTAACTGTCTACTGATGTACTGTCATTTCCTCTTTTTACACAAAAACTCAATTTTGAATTTTATCATGTTTTTTACTTTTTCAAATTTTCAAATGTTTTTGTATTTTCTAACAATATTACTCCCCCTAAAATGCAAAATCATTTAAAGAAAATTTGACAACCAATACTGATAGCTTCGTCTCGCCATCCATTTTCTGCATCTCATGCTCTGATTTGTAGAAAAATTATAACACGAAAAGCAGCAATTACCCCCATGATTTACAACACATTGATATTTACAGTTTGAAAACCGTTTTCCAATCTTGTGAAATTAATCATGTTTGTTCAGCCGTGAGGGTTTCGGCGTATTCAATCAACATATTTTTGTAATTTTTGAATATTTAACAAATTTAAAAACAAACATATATTTGGTTTTTCAAAATTTTTCAATTTTTAGGGTTTTTGAAATATTGTTTATTTATGTACAGAAAACAAGCAAACTCCCTGTTTCAACCAAACCAGGATTCAGCAGCCTCATCTTCCCGTTGTGCCAGGCTGCCCCGAAATCCATTTTCACAATCTTCAGTTTTCTTGAGCACCTGCACATTCAGACTACTTAATTACTTGAACAATTTAGCCCAGGTCTGTTTGACCTTAGGCATTTCAACACAATAAGCTTCATTCAATTTCGGAAAATCTTTATCATTCTGAACAAAGACTTTTTCAATTTTAATTTCTTCTTTCTCATCTTTTACCAAAGTCATTTGTTTCTTAACACTCCATGTTTGACCTTTCGCAGTACCTCTTTTGTAAAAATTTGACTCTTTTTGAATATTTTGACTTTGAACAACAACTTTTGGTTTCTAAAACTCGTTTGGTTTTGTCATATCAACAGATGTTTTCAAACTTTGAGTTGTTCTGAATCTGGGTGTGTGAGAATTCCAGGTCTGTCTTGAATCGAACCTATTCGGGTTTGATTTCCAAGTTTGGTTCGAAACAAACTTGTTTGTGTTGTACCTCCAAGTTTGTTTTGAATCAAATCTGGTTGACCTTTGTTTCACATCCTTAGATTTTTGTTTCTCAACATCATCAGACTTCCTTTTGTCAACATCAACAGGTTTCAGATTTGGACACTTTCGTGCAAGATGTCCAATTTGATCACATTTGAAACATGTTCTCTTGGACACATCTTTGACCTGTGGTTGTTGTTTTTTCTTTTGAGCATAGAACTCTTCATTAGACTGACGCCTAAATTGGAGTTCTTTCTCTTCTTCTGAACTTGTTCCATGAACAAAATTCATCTTTGTCTGATAATTTTGAGTTTCATTTTTATTTCGACTTTGTTTCTTCTTATAACCCAACCCAGCCTTCATGTTTTTCTTCCTGTAACCAGGTTTGTTATAAAAAGTTTTGTGACCTTTTCCAGCAAACTTAGGAATTTCAGATTTCTCAATCTCAACCATTTTGAAAACTTTGTCAATCTTTTCTGAAATCACATTCTGAATCGGGAATACAATATCTAAGAATAATTTGTCCGATCCAATCATGGTATAAATCAATCCTTTTGAATCATCATTCAAATTCTTCTCGGATTTTGAGTTTTTCAGATATCCATCATGAAAATTAACTTCATTTTCATCCTGTGATTCAGATTTACCTGTATCAACCGACTCTTCTTTCAACACACTTTCAACGACTTTATCTACCACCTCTGAATCACTAGAATCATCATATTTGGAATAGGTTACGTCAATGTTATCTGGCAATTGATCTACCATGTTGAAAGCTTTTTCGACCTTTTCATCATCATAAAATGCAAACTTTTCCGGTGGTGGAACTTGATGAAACTCTGAGCCAATACCTTTCTTGTTTTGCTCAGAATCTTTTCCATCCGGTTTTATGTTGAAAATTCTTTCAAGCACATATGACGACACGTGATAACTTTTTAACTTGTTGTTATCCTGTTCTAAATCAGCAATCTGACGCTTTAGCTTAGCAACATCCTCAATGTAGGAATTTACAACATGTTGCTATATTTCATACCGTCGCTTAAGCTCATTAGTTGTTTCAGAACAGTAATTCAATCTTGATTGAGCAAATTTCATTTCACCCTTCACCTTTTCATATGACTCTTTTGTAATGTGATATGCCAATTTTATTGAATCATATTTTTTCTTCATTTCTTGACAAACATTTTTTTTATCACATTCTTTTGTCTTTTTCAAAACATTTTCTTTCAAAACTTCATTTTCCTTTTCTAACTTTTTACATTTTTCTGAAAGTTTTTCGTCATTATCTTTCAAAACTCTTTCGTTTTTTAACATTTCTTTATATTTATTTTTGAAAACTTCTTCTAATTTTGTGAACTCAAGATCTCTTGTTCTGAACCTTTCGTCTTTTTCAGTACAAGCACTGCACGTTTCCATGCATTTCTTGCACCGTTCAACAGTTTTTAAGATTTCAGAATCAGAAATTACCTCAGTGATTGGCACCTCGGTGTTTGCTTCTGTTTGCTTCAACTCAGCTTCACTCTTCTTTTCTTCACCAGTACCAGCATCACCAACACTATCAGCTGAACTTTCAACTTGCTGTTCTACAGTAACAGTCTCTTTTCCAACAATTTCTTCTTCTACCTTCTCTTCCTCAGCAATCTTCACATTTTTAACTTTCACAGCTTCGACTTTCACATCTTTATCAACCTTCTTCAAATCGTTCAATATCTTCTCAACTTTATTCTTCATTCTCTCTTCATCCCTTTTCCTCAAACACGATGTCATGACATATCTTATGTCTTTTTCATGCCTTTTCGCATATGTGTTATCTTTTTCAACATTTGTGTAATATTCGACTGATCGAGGAATTATGAGAAGAACATCATCAAAAACTATGTCCTTTTTGGGAACAACAGGTTCACCTTGTCTGTTGACATAGCACTCTCTCTTTTTATCCCATATTTTCAACACAATATGCTTCATTTCAACACAATATGCTTCATTCAATGTCGGAAAATCTTTGTCATTCTGAACAAAGACGTTTTCATCTTTAACTTCAACTTTATCATCTTTTACTGAAATCAATTGTTTCTTAATAGACCATGTTTGACCTTTCGGCGTACCTTTTTTGTAAAAATGTGAATCTTTTTGAATATTTTGATTTTGAACAACAACTTTTGGTTTCCAAAACTCTTGGGGTTTTATCATATCAACTGATGTTTTCCAACTTTGTGTTGTTCTAACTTTGGGTGTGTGAGAATTCCAGGTCTGTTTTGAATCGAACCTATTCGGTTTAGATTTCCAAGTTTGGTTCGAAACAAACTTGTTTGTGTTATGCCTCCAAGTTTGTTTTGAATCAAATCTGGTTGACCTGTATTTCACATCCTCAGATTTCTGTTTCTCAACATTCTCAGACTTCTTTTTGTCAACATACACAGGTTTCAGATTTGGACACTTTCGTGCAAGATGTCCTGTTTGATTACATTTGAAACATGTTCTATTGGACACATCTTTGACCTGTGGTTGTCGTTTCTTCTTTTGAGCATAGAATTCTTCATTAGACTGACGCCTAAATTGGAGTTCTTTCTCTTCTTCAGAACTTGTTCCATGAACAAAGTTCATCTTTGTCTGAAAATTTTGTGAATCATTTTTGTTTCGACTTTGCTTCTTCTTATAACCCAACCCAGCCTTCATGTTTTTCTTTTTGTAACCAGGTTTGTTATAAAAAGTTTTATGACCTTTACCAGCAAACTTTGGAATCTCAGATTTCTCAATTTCAACCATTTTGAAAACTTTATCAACCTTTTCTGAAATCACATTCTGAATCGGGAATACAACATCTAAGAATAATTTGTCCGATCCAATCATGGTGTAAACCAATCCTTTTGAATCATCATTCAAACTTTTCTCGGATTTTATGTTTTCAGATATTCATCATGAAAATTACCTTCATTTTCATCCTGTGATTTAGATTTACCTGTATCAACCGACTCTTCTTTCAACACACTTTCAACGACCTTACCTACCACCTCTGAATCACTAGAATCATCAGATTTGGAATAGGTTACGTCAATGTTATCTGGCAATTGATCTACCATGTTGAAAGCTTTTTCGACCTTTTCATCATCATAAAATGCAAACTTTTCCGGTGGTGGAACTTGATGAAACTCTGAGCCAATGCTTTTCTTGTTTTGCTCAGACTCACCATCTCCCGGTTTTATATTGAAAATACGTTCAAGCACATATGACGACACGTGATAACTTTTTAACTTGTTGTTATCCTGTTCTAAATCAGCAATTTGTCGCTTTAGCTTAGCAACATCCTCAATGTAGGAATTAACAACACCTTGTTTTATTTCATACATTTGCTTAAGCTCTTTAGTTGTTTCAGATAAGTAATTCATTCTAGATTGAGCAAATTTCATTTCATCCTTCACTTTTTCATATGATTCTTTTGTGATGTGATATGCCAATTTTATTGAATCATATTCCTTTTTCATTTCTTGACAAACAATTTCCTTTTGGTCACATTCTTTTGTCTTTTTCAAAACATTTTCTTTCAAAATTTCATTTTCTTTTTCTAACTTTTTACATTTTTCCAAAAGTTTTTCATCATTTTCTTTCAAAACTTTTTCGTTTTCTAACATTTCTTTGCATTTATTTTTGAAAACTTCTTCAATTTTATTGAAATGTTTGTCTTTTTCAGTACAAGCACTGCATGGTTCCATGCATTTCTTGCACTGTTCAACAACTTTGATTTGAGTTTCAGAATCAGAAATTACCTCAGTGATTGGCACCTTGGTGTTTGCTGTATCTGTCTGATCAGCATCATTCTTCTTTTCTTCAACACCAACTTCATCGCAAACATCACCAGCTTCCAAATTCTCATTCTTCAATTCAATCGAACTTTCAACCCTCTTCTCATCAAACTGTTGTTCTTCAGTAACAGCTTTCTCAACTTCTACATACACCTCAACTTTTTCTTCAATCTTTTCTTTCTCAGCAACCTTTTCTTCTACCTTCACATTCTCTACTTTCACTTCTTCAGCACTCTTCACATCTTCCTCAGAAACTTTCTTCAACTCTTCAACCATACTCTCAATATTCTTCTTCATTCTCTCTTCATCCCTTTTTCTCAAGCTTGAAGTCATGATATCTCTTATGATTTTTCTAAGCTTTCTTTCATATAAGTTGTCTTTCAAAGCATTTGAATAATATTCTCCAACTCGAGGAATCACTAGAAGAACATCCTCATGAATTATGTCCTTCTTGGGAACAACAGGTTCACCATAATGGTTGACATAACACTCTTGCTTCTTATCCCATCTATTGTAGCTGACAGCCTCTTCATATTCTTCTTGCATTTCATTCATTCTGTTCCAAGCCATTCTTATTTCTCTGTCTGTTTTCTCACTCATAATTTCTTCTCTGGTTTTCTCTTTGACCTCAGCAACAACATTTTCTTCTTTATTTTCATCTTTGATTTCAGCAACAAAAACATAATGTTTGCTGTTTGATGGTTTTCTGCCATGAGCTGTACTTTGAATATCAACACGATCTTCTTCTGGACAAATCTGACTCCAATCATATCCTTCATCATGATGGAATACAACACAAGCTCTTGACTTCTCTCTGAGTTTATCTTCGATCATCTTTGGCTCTTCTCTGCTACGGTGATAAATCGCCTTTCGATAATAATCATCATTGAAAGGTTTCTCCGTTTCAGCCACTTCAGAATTTCTACATTCTCTTTTAAAATGACCTTTTTGTTTGCATCTGAAGCAAGTCACTTTGGATTTATTAAATCCAAGCTTTGTTGAGGGACCACCAAGAGATTGTTTCCCAGTAATTTCCATATATCTTTGAGCTCTGCGGATGCAACTTGCCAAACACCATTGAGTGTCAATGAGTTCCATTTCTTCCGGATCAATTTGGTCATAGTCTTCTTTGGTCAACTCTGAGTTACCAATTCTACCTACAACTACACCTTCATACGATTCCAACACAGATGCAAGGAAGCTCATTTGCTGTTTAGCCGCATTGATGCTCATAGCCGGAGAGTTTTTCAACTTAAGAGCAAGGTTGCACAGTATCTCCTCAGATTCTTCAGAACTAGCTTTTGACGAATATGAATGATAACCCGGATCGTAACTTGATGAGCTTTTCTGAGGTTCTTTTGTCCTCTCACCACTGAATGCTGTCTTTGGTGTTTCACCAACTTTCACCGAAGGTAAATTGCCTTTGTAATAGAGACCAACATTCTGTTGATGCGAAGAACTGCTCATCTTGTTCTGCTTTTGCAATTCAAGCTCATGACTTTCTATCAAAACATCAAGAGAAATTGTATCATATAAAGCATCATTTTTCAATATGAATACAAACGTTTGCCACTGATCAGCTCGTGGTAACGCTTCTATGATCTTATCAATTATTTCATCTCGAGTTTTGACAATTCCAAAACGATCAAGTTCGATTTTTAAATGACCAAATCTCTCTATCATTTGTCTAACTGATTCATCTTTTAAACTATCAAACAAATCAAATTCTTTCTTTAATAATGCAATTTTATTTTTCTTGATTTGTTTACCCCCCTCATCTTTTACCCGTAAAGCTTCCCAGACAGATTTTGATGACCCATCATGTTGCAATAAAGCAAACATGTCATTTCTGATTGAAGATTGAATTAAAGCAATCATTCTATGTTCAGCTGAGAATTCTCTTTTTTCATCTGCTGATAAATTTTTGAGCGGGGTTTCTTCGCCTTTATCATTGGTCGGCCTTTTATACCCAAACTCCAAACAGAACCAGCTTTCATGAGCATAAGCTTTTGCCCAGTTGATGAACCGATCTTTCCACCAAGTATAATCTTCAATGCTTTCCAGAGTTGGTGGTTTTGAATGTGTGCCGTAAAAATTATCATGTTTAATGTTCTCATTGATCGCTTTTGTAATGGTTTTTGGTGTGACAATTGAGATTTCAGAAGACTCGGATGTAAACGCGTTGTAGAACATATTGTAGAACTCTTCAGCCATGATGTGAAATTCTTGAATTACCTGGAGACAAAACAATCAAACAAACACAATCAGTTTAAACAATATCAAACAACTTGAAATAAACTGACACTCGGTTGACGTGAAATGATCTTGACACAAAATGTCCACTTTCAAACGGAATAGTGATTTTCAAACGGAATCACTTTGGTGCGAAATCACTTTGGAACGGAATACCCTTTCACACGAGATAATCACTTTCAAACGGAATACCACCTTCAAACGAAATCAGTTAATTTCGTGTGAAACACTTCAAACGGAATCAGTACTTTCAAACGGAATCACTTGTTTCAAGCGAAAACTTTAAACGGAATTACACTTTGAAGCGAAATCAGGTGAACTTTTTAAGCGGAATTACTTTTTGGTGCGGAATTACCCTCTTCACACGGAATTAACACTGACTTCAAACGGAATTAGCAGCTATTTCAAACGAAATTATCCTGATGTCATCATGTCCGAACAGATTTTCAAGCGGAATTACCACTTTTACCAAGATTTAGGTTGATTTTAAGTCCAATTCTTTCAAGGGTTTGTTAAAACACTGTTTTGCATGAAATGTGTGAAATTCAGTCCATTTTGTCAGTGAAATTTTGTAAATTTTGAAAAAGAAGGTGTAGAAGTCAGAAAACTGATGAAATCAAGCTAAACTCTTCCTCCTGAGCTCTGATACCACTTGTAGGATCGTTGTGCGACCTGAATGAGTCGTTCAGAAGAGTTTTGGATCCAAATCAAAGGCGGAATCAATGAAACGGATGCTCAATTCAATTATAATGTCTCTTGTATTGATTTAATAGTCTTATAGCACCTGGAGACAATTCGGCAGCACTTCATTACCGAATCACAAGAACTAATTCCGTATGAAATGACAAACCAAGTGCCCCTATATATACTAGTTCTGATTCCGTTTGAAACGACCGAGTGTCATTTCAAGCGAAATTAACAAAGTTAATTTCGTTTGAAATGGCCATTGGCTGTTTCAAGCGGAATTACCTTTAAACACCTAAAAACCAGTTTCTAGTACCTCGAGCACTGGTTATCCTATCCTATTACATGACTCGATACAAGACGAAGTCCACAGACATAGTGCACTAACAAGACGCTTTGATAACGTGTTAAGCAACAGAAACCTTGTCAATACTTGGTACTCCTGATCGGACAGGAATCACCCAAATTCGACCAGTAAACTTGTAACAACCCTCGGTAAAACCAACACCCTTATAATATTTCCGACACTCTAGTATATTTTAAAATAACCTTATATGTCTTTAATTACACCCTGTATGTGAAAACCGAGCCCGAATTATGTTTTAATATATAAAATAAATCAAAAACAAGAAATAGTAAGTTGAGGCGGGCCGCGTAGACCCACCTTAACCACTTATGCGGGCGGTTTATGTAACACCTCGAAAATTCACGTCCAATAATGTGTAGACACGTGTCATATGTTTAAACGTGTGAAAGAATATTATGAAAGGACTAAAGTTGACAAACATGGAAAGTATGTGAATATACGTATTCTAAGTGTCAACAATGAGTAAATATATTGTAAATTAACCCTACATGATGTTTATAACGTCAAACGAAGAAATCATGGATCATACGAGACTAAAAGTGAGGAATTACAAACCACAGGGGTTAAATGTGTCAACATGTTTAAGTTATACCTCTGAGTGACCTTTTGACAAACCCGAAGCTTTGTAACTGTTAATTATGCTCACTAGAATGCGCAATATAAATTTCATAAAGTTTCGTTATCGTATGAGAAAGTTATGATCAAATTCGTGTGCGAAGGGTTAAAGCGTAAAAGTTGGAAGTTAGGACTCTTCGGGTAACAATAAAGTTAACCGGGGACTTAACAAAGAGGGTATATGTCTTGAAGCCCTTATACGTCAATTACGAGGGCTCAAAATGCAAGAAAATAAGGTCTCTACAAAGTTTGAAGAGCCAAGGACCAAAACTACAAATAACGAAAAATTGTTTGGCTGAACCACACATGCTCGCGTAGCGCGAGCCTGAAGCCACATGCCGTCGCGCTACGCGACGACCATATCTGGACAGATTCAGAATTTCTTGGATGTGTGTCTGCTAGGTGCTCTTGTAATCGACTTTAACCGATTTTTCACATCTCCCTTGGCCCCTAAACGATCCCTAAACATCTAGGACACTTGTTGGAAGGGTATGGTCAGTTGTAGACTTACTTGTCAACACATTGTGGTGTCTTTGTTCACTATATAAAGCACACAAGTGCAACACTTGATCATTCATCCCTCAAACAATCTTCTGATCAATTGTGGAGCACAAGAGCACTCTCCAGGCCTTCCTAATCAACCATTAGACACTTGTAAGTTTGCTAATCCCTTCTTAATTAAGTTTTAGCTTAGTTTTAGCTTAAAAGTCAAACCGTCGTAATTAACGGTTGACTTTAAGATTAATCACAAATGGTCCAGTGATTAGTCGAATCAAAAGTAGTTATAAGTTGGTATTTATGTGAGTAATAAACCCTTAAAAGGGTCCCCCTGATTACCACCCTAACCAGGTCAAAAGTCGGGTCAAACTTGCTAAGAAAAAGTCAACAGGAAGCTTAATTTCTAATTTATGCATGATTAGCTATATAGAACACCTACAACCTGTTTGATCATTATTATAACTTGGTAATTAGTGTAAGAACATGTCTAAACACGTTCAACCCGACAATTTACTATAAAGACCCGGTTCGGAACCGAAAGTCACATAGTTTGACTTTCACTTTGACATTTTGTTCTGACCCGTTTAAGCATGTTTTAGAAATGCCTTAGAGCTTTATTTGGACCAGGTAACATGCTAGTATAACCCTCTGTGATTATACACCATGGTTCATTAGTTAACCAATTAATATGCATGATTCCGTTAATTACTCATATGTTGACCATTATGCCCTTTTCACCTTAAAACGTGATTTTTGCAAAAGTAAAAGAGTAGAAACTTTAATTACTGATATATAAACTTTTATGCAAAGTTTGACATCAGTTTGAGGTGTAGATTGAGAGTTATGCTCATTATCGTAAATTTAAAGCCTTATGTTAATTTAACGGCATAATTAGCGTATAGCCTAGTTAAGCCTACTTTTTGATATCAAACTTATTACCCACTGATGTAATATATTATTTTGGGATTTTTAAAGATTTTTAATTAATTTTAGGCTGAGCATAACTAGTAGTCGTAGGCTTAATCCGGTAATTGTTGGTTTTGCCCTTACGGGCCATAAAATGAGTTTTACATGTCTAAACGACTCCAAACCTTTTGCTACTGATTAGATATGATAAATAAATTATTTTAAACCTCCTGGAAATATAAAAATATCAGATTTCTATAAAGAACCCGGAAACGGCTTCTAACCGCCTAATTAAGCGTTTTTAGCGCATAGTATGCACTAGAACTATTTTAAACATACTAAGGTTGATACCTACCGATATTTGAGGTAAATTATGATATTTTAACAGTAAGCAAAAGTTGATAAACTCAGACTTCAGTTTTGAGCTTTTCGGCTTATGTGAAATTACCAAAATACCCCTACGGGGCATAGTTTGATTATAATTGATAAATTTCACATATCTAAAATACCTTACTGTTATAAATCAGTAAACTAAGTATTTTTGCTGATTATATCAGACCTGTAACTCAGTTAAACACTTAAACTCTTTTATAAACTTTTAAATGACCAAACTACCCTACGGGGCCTAGTTTGAGTTTAAATACGTTTCGGGCATAATGAAAGACAACCTACTGATGTCACAACATATTTGAGACATAATTAACTTAGGAAACCTGTATATGGCTCTCATGAATACCCGTCACGCTTATTACGCGTACGGTTCGGTTTATGTAACAAATTTACATAAATTAGCCGAAACGGGTCAAACCTTAACGGTTTTATCTCAAAATCCAGAATGTGAATAATAAACCCATATTAAACAAGTCTTCAAACTTGTCGGGTCTAAATCACATTCTATCCGGTCTTCGCTTAATCGTGCGTACGAACCGTATCTTTGAAATTAGCCGGTCTAAGCTTAAGCTTAATTAAAGACCCGTTAGGATTCTAATAGGTTATTATATAACCTTCGTTCCAGATTAGGAGGACCAGTAAAAGCTATGTGCATTTTGCTAATTGTGAATTATACTTTGCTTAGGTAAATACTTTTAACTTATTTTCCCTATACGGGCTTGGGTTACGGTATATAGCATACCGCTTGATCGAGCATCAAATTTTCCATCGTTGGGTGGCTAATTGATAATTTGATCGGCTCGTTTAAACAGTCTTGTTTACTTAAAGCTTTGGGGGGTTAATGACCATATCCCGGATATCCTTGGCATCATTTTATGAAATGGCCACGACTTAAGCGCGGGGTGTAGGCGTACACCCGTCAGTGCACAAAAGAATAATGTGGTGTGTCTATTTATCTTTAACCCGGACAAGATCCGGGCTACTGAACGCACAAGTAACATGTAATTCGTTCACAAGATTATAATATTAATAATTCTCCCAAGTTAAATAAAATGTTTATGCCAGGTGCATCCAAACCAATTTTCAATCATTTTTCAAAATGAGTCAGTTGATTGTATTTACCAGTGTAAACTGACGTATTTTCCCAAAAAGACTAAATGCAGGTACTAAACGTAATTGGCTGGATTGTCTCCTTAGCACCAATAAAGAGTCTCGCAAGCTTAAGATGCCTGAAGTCTGTTGAACTATTGTTTCCATTTTATTTCCGATCCTTCTGTGGATAAACTTCCGAATATTGTGACATTGATATTACAATATTAAATTCGGTTGTATTATATCTTCTAAATTGCTTCCGCTGTGCATTATTAAATATTGTGTTGTTTGACGATTATGTTGCCAACCACGTCACGATACTCCCCCACCGGGCCCACCGGTGACACGTGGAAATCGGGGTGTGACAGTTTAAGGGCTAGAACCTGATTTCGTTGATTCCATTAGTTCAAGCGGGCCACGTAAGCCTTAGCTTACACTAACGCGGGCCGCTAGAGACCTATATACGCGAAGACACCAGATGCCGACATGTGTCGACATCGTGTTGAGTCTACTGGGTGACCGGGCTAAGCTATTATGTTGACCAAGGTTGACGCGGGCCGCGTAACCTTGGCCTGTGTTTTTACGCGGGCCGCCTGAGAGTCAATATCAGCAACTATATAAAGGAGGCCTCGGGTTTCAATTTCCGTCGCTCATTCTCAATCTCAAATTCTCTGATATTAGGCATATTTTGCAAGTATTATACCCCCTAATTAGTGAGGTTCTGCTCCGTTGTAAGTATTATAACCCCGGTTTCATAATAGTTACGCTGCCCGATTGATTTAGGGTTCCGTAACAACTGTCGTGGTTCTGCCCGACGTAGTTGTTGGAATGCCGTCTTGGGGAGGGTATTATTAATATTTTCAAAGGGTTATGGTACTAACCAATGTACATTTGTATAAATTATAGATTATATCCAAGAAACCCATACGAAAAGCCTAAAACAACAATGTGAGTTTATCCTCTTTTTGTTAACATTTATGGAATGTTTTACAAAACCTTAATTGTTTACAATGTGATTAAGCGGTGATTGAGTCTTTGTAGTTCTTCAAATACTGCCGGTATTATGGGGTTTTGTATACAAAATTTATTACTACGAGTAGTAGTAGTAGTATGTCGGAATGACAGTTCATTACCATTGGACGACGAGTTAGCCAATGGGTAATTTGACCATAGCCACAGATCCGGTCGAGTGGCAAATACTGAATGAGTAATTGTGTAGAAATAAACAATGTGATCACTCTCAATACTATTTTAATTGATAAAATGTTTCTTGATTAAACTGGGATTCACTCACCAGTATTTCCGACTGATAAATGTTTTTAAAACGCGTTACAGGTAACACAATGTGAACAGCCAATTAATGAAAGCCAGCTGTAGAGCACTAAAGGCTTGGGAAAATGTGGCTATAAAAGTTACCTAATAAACGATGTTTTAAATTCAATAAACTAGGGTTTGTCCCTATAAATGTATTGTAATAAGAAACTTGGGTTTTACCCATGTGATTATTAATATTAAATGAGGTAGTTTTACTCTGATAAACATTTCCTAACTACGGTCCTGATGTAAATTCCGCTGCGAGATTAAATAACCTGATACCACCGAAACTCTGAGATCGCGTTCGCCCGTTCCCGGGAATTAGGGATCGGGGGTTACGACAAAACTGTTCGAGACGGTGTTCCATGTTTAACTCGAAATCGGTAGTCTCGCGGATAGAATCCAGATCTTGAACCAACACAACCACAAGAATGAGTATACCGTCAGTACAAGCTCCGATTCTATCGGTTTTGAGTGCATTGAGTGTAAAAGAGTTGAAAGGAAGTTGGAAAACCATCTTTCATCCCTTTTCACCGTGAATTTGTTTAGATCTATGGAAGATCTTTGTTTATTTATGTGGAAATCGTTTAGATTTAAGTTGTTCTTGGTGGATTGAAGTCAAAACATGAAGTTCTCTAGAACACCATGATGACATCATCCTAGAACACCTCAAATCTAGTGATTTCACGGTTAAAAGTTGAGATTCAAAAGATATAAAGGTGTAGAATTAAGTGTAGATCAAAGAAGTACAAGATTTAGGTTGAGACCTTACCGGAATTGCGAGAAATCAGAGAAAAAGTAAGGTTGGAGCGCTGGTCGGACAGGAGAGTGCCAAAAGTGGTAAGTTGTGATGGTGATAGGGGGTATTTATTGGGTTTCCCAAAGTAGAAAGGGTTGGTTGATCGGTTGGCAGCCTGGTCGAACGGCTGGTCGATCGAATGGTGGCTCGATCGATCGGCTGGTCACTTGGTCGATCAGCCACTTGGTTCGAGTGTTCGGTGCGGCGAGTTTTGCCGTTTCAATTGCGATTGCGAGTGTTGCGATGTGATAGAGTTTTCCTATTCAAATTACTTTTAATCCCAACTATTGTATCTAAGATACAATCATCCTAAATTGCTTGTGTTTAGCGTTTGCGATTCGATTGCGATTCGAGTTTCGATTGCATTTCGATTAATCCCACAACATAAACATAAATAAACATGCACAAGTAAAACATAAGGCACACACACACATAAAACAATATCCAAAACACGTAATTCGATTTGTGAGTGCGATTATGATAAGCGATAAAGCGATCAAATATGCGATAAATATCGAATAATCCTCGATTAGTAATAAGTACTCCACATAATACAACTAACGTTAAGCATAAAATAGACTATCTACCAGTCAAAGAAGTCAAAACAGGAATTGAGCAAGGAGTGACAGGTCACAATTAGCAATCTTGTCTCCATTTGACTTCAATCTTGACTTTGACTTTGATTTTCGAAACACGGGGTGTTACAGTTTCGACTCATGCAACATGTCTAAACTCTTACTTACCAATAGAATATCATCTACGTAAAGGACAAGTATAGTAAAGTTGCTACCACTCATCTTGAGGTAGGTGCATTGATCCACTTGATTCTTTATAAAACCTTGTTTCTTCATGACTTCATCAAACTTAAGATACCACTGACGTGATGTTTGTTTTAACCCGTAAATGGATTCCTTCAACTTACAGACTAGATGCTCCTGACCTTCAGGTTTAAAGCCTTCAGGTTGTTTCATGTAAACATCTTCATCTAAGTCTCCGTTAAGGAAAACGGTTTTAACGTCCATCTGATGCAGCTCTAAATCAAAATGAGCTACTAGGGCCATAACAATCCTTAATGAATCTTTACGAGAGATAGGGTAAACGTCTCTTGATAATCAATTCCCTCTTTCTGAGTGTAGCCCTTTGCAACCAATCTCACTTTGTAGCGTTCAACGTTCCCATTCAGATCCAGTTTTGTTTTGAACTCCCATTTACATCCTACGGGTTTGACACCGTTGGGTAATTCTACCAAATCCCAAACGTCACTTTTCTTCATGGATTCAAGCTCTTCAATCATTGCTTTATTCCATTCAGAAGACTGATCACTGTTGATGGCTTCATTATAAGAGATAGGATCATTGAACTTTCCGACATCCATTTCAGTCAGGTAGGTAACATAATCATCCCAATTAGTAGGCCTTCTTTGCCTGGATGACCTCCTGAGTTGATTATCGGGTTCAGCGTTGTATTGGTTTTGAGCGTTTGATGTGCCTTCGTTATGAGGTATAATGAGTTCTGATTGTGAAGGTATATTTGGAGTTGGTACAGTAGCTTCAGGTGCAGTAGTTGCATTGGGTACAAGAGGAGTAAACGGAGTAATGGTAAGCGACGAGTCTCCCCCCCCGCGTCTTGTACTTCTTGCAATTCGTCGTATGGATTGGTATTGCTCCCACTGACCTTGAAATCCTCCAGGAACGTAGCACACTTGGTTTCAACAATACGGGTGACATAGGAATGACAATAGAAATGATAACCCTTTGAGTGATCAGGATACCCAATAAAGAAACAGGTAACTATTTTAGGGTCGAGTTTCCTTAGGAAAGGATTGTAAAGTTTTGCTTCAGCAATGCAGCCCCATACTTTCATATATTTAAGACTCGGTTTCCTTGTTGTCCAAAGTTCATAAGGAGTTTTAGGGACAGACTTAGAAGGAACTCTATTGAGTATATGAACAACTACTTTTAACGCTTCAGTCCAAAGGAATAATGGTAAATTAGTGTTGGCTAACATACTACGCGGAGTACGCGCCATGTTCATAAGGGTACGGTTTCTTCGTTCAGTTACACCATTCTGCTGAGGTGTACCAGGCATGGTGTATTGGTTCACAATCCCCTAGCCCTTACAAAACTCATAAAATGGACCAGGAGCTTGACCCACATCAGTATGTCTTCCATAATATTCACCGCCTCTGTCTGATCTCACAACTTTAATCTGACGATCTAATTGCTTTTCAACTTTAGCTTTATAATCTTTAAAAGTTGTAAGAGATTCAGATTTTTCCTTAATGAGATACAAGTACATGTAACGAGAATAATCATCAATGAAAGTGATAAATGAAGTATGTCATGTTATGCCAGTGATTTGGTAGGGACCACTAAAATCAGTGCAGCGAATTCTAGCACCTGCTCATGTTTAGGGTTTTAGGTTAGGGTTTAGGTTTATCAATGACTCAACAACAGACATTATACCTGGATAGTGATTGTTAGTATTGCTGGCGCTGATATCAATGATTATAGTAGTTAGCTATAATATTAGTTACTTGATGTTTATATCATCTAGTGTATGGTATTTGATGTTTAAAATTTCAGTGATAACTTAATGCTGATATAGTTTGTTTTTACTTGATTAACATGGATTTCTAGATGCTAAGACGTTGATTGGAAGGAGGTTCAGTGATCCCAAAGTGCAGGAAGACATGACATTGTGGCCTTTTAAGGTCATAGAAGGGCCTGCCGACACACCAAAGATTGTGATCACTTACAAAGGTCAAGAGAAGGAGTTTTTGGCTGAAGAAATTTCTTCAATGATTCTTGGCAAGATGAAAGAAACCGCTGAGGCGTATCTTGGAGAAGTTGTGAAAAATGCTGTGATAACTGTCGCTCTTTATTTCAACAATTCACAATGTCAGGCTACCAAAGATGCTGGCACTATTGCTGGATTAAACGTCATGCGTATGATCAACAAGCCTACAGCAGCTGCAATTGCGTATGGACTAGACAATAAGTCTAATATTGTTGGCAAAATAAATGTGCTTGTGTTTGATCTGGGCGGTGGTATTTTTGATGTTTCTATAATGACTATTGAGGAAGGAGGTATTTTTGAGGTGAAAGCTGTTGCTAGTGACACTCATCTTGGAGGTGTGGATTTTGATAACCGCATGGTGGATCACTGTGTACAGGAATTCAAGAGGCAATGGAATAAGGACTTAAATGGGAACCAAAGAGCAATTGCGAGGTTGAGATCTGTTTGTGACAAAGCAAAAAGGATTCTGTCAAGTACTATTCAGACATCAACTGAATTGGATTGCTTGCATGAGGGGATTGATTATTCTATGAAATTTACTCAACCAAATTTGAAGAGCTAAACAAGGGTTCGTTTAATAAGTGCATTGAGACTGTGGAAGCATGTTTAAGTGATGTTAATTTGACAAAAGCATGGGTAGAACAAGTGATTCTTGTTGGTGGCTCAACTAGAATACCAAAGGTCCAACGTATGCTGCAGGAATATTTTTTTGGCAGAAGTTATGCAAGAGTATAAACCCTGATGAGGCCGTTGCATGTGGTGCAACCGTTATGGCTGCTAAGGCAAGTGGTATCAATGATACGAGTGTTCAAGGTGTGTTGCTACGTGATATCACTCCTTTATCTCTTGGTGTTGAAGTTAATCAACAAGTATTTAGTGTTGTGATCCCGCGAAACACTCCAATACCCACAAGTAAAGCCAAAGCATACTATACAACCTATGATAACCAATCTGCCATCAAGATCAAGGTGTACCAAGGTGAAAGATCCAGATATACTAATAACCATTTGTTGGGCATGTTCGGAATCTATGGAATACCACCCACACCTAAGGGAGTTTCTAAAGTTATGGTATGCTTTGAAATAGATGCCAATGGTATCCTCACAGTCTCCGCCTCGATAAAATCCACGGGTAAGATGGAAAAACTTATAATATCCAGTGAAAATGGATGACTCTCCCAAGAAGAGATTGAGAAGATGGTAAATGATGCCGAGAAGTACAAACTTGAGGACCAAGAGTACAAGAAGAAAGTGGATGCATACAATGAATTAGAGGATTGCATATACAACATGAAGGAAAAAAATCAAAGAGCAAAATGTTAGGAAGAGTGTGCACCATGAGATCTTGCAGGTTATGAAGAGTGCCATTGAGGAAACGAGCAATTGGCTCAAGGACAACCAAAGTGCATCTTTTACTGAGCTTCAACTTCAGAAGATACACCTAGAAAAAGTTTTCAAGCCGTTGTTCTAGGTATAAGATTATGGTTGTTGAATGTTAGAATCTAGGCTTGTGTATATCTTTTTGTTCCAACTTAATCTGTCATCAATATTAATGGTTGTTGAATATTGTTATCTAAGTGGATACCTACAATTTAATTTTGACAGTAGATCCTTACCATTCTTCAGATGTTTTATATAAAACACTAAACTCATTCTGCTTAGTAAGAAGGGGCTTATATCCATCATCTGCAACAGCCTTCTCATCATGTTTATCAGAAGCAGCTTCTTTATGCTCTGCATGACTGATAAAGTTTGAACTTTTGTTGTGGTGTGGAATAGAATTTTTTTTTACTACCAAACAAATATTGGAACTAGCAATAGAGATATTGGTGTTGTGAACCGCAACTAACTGCTAAAACAACACATTAGCCCCTAATCCACCTTTGTTGTACTTCAGGCCTATTGAAACTTTCTACTTAATTCAAGAAGCCTACTATTAAGTGCTTGAATTTTAGGATCAAGCACAATACTAATTTCAAGAAGCCAATTATTATGATTTTCACTACAAGAAACTATCACTTTTAGCGGCGACACCATTAGCGGCGACTGGCAAAATGTCGCCGCTATTGGTCGATCCGCGTCCTGGAGTCTGAAACCAAACCCCAGACGTTGATCCTTATCCTGATCTAACGGTTGGGGATTTAAAGGGCATTAGCGGCGACAAGACGCCAACATTAGCGGCGACAATTGTCTCCGCTAAAAGTGTGATCTGTGTGCGTCAAAAGCTGATTGATCCTGGCCCTTGATGCAAACATGATCCAACGTCAGTCACCTTTCTCCTCCTCAAACAAACACACTTAAACTTTTTCATCCTCTTCCTCAAAAAACAGTCACCTTTCTTCTTGTAAGGCTGCTTCGGGGAGAAGCTCCGGCGACAAAAGCTCCGGCCGTACCAGTCAACCACAATCAACCATCACCTCTGCCATCCTTCAACCACCACCGTACCAGTCAAACTTCGGCGCAAAGCTCAAGCTCCGACGACAAGCTCAAGCTCCGACGAAAAAGCTCCAGCCAGTCTTGACATTTTATGTAGATTTTGTGTTGTTTATAATGTATAATTTTGTCTAATTTTTTGTAGATTTTTTCTTGTTTATAATGTATAATTTTGTCTAATTTTTGTAACTTCTTTGTCTTCAATCATAAATCATTCAAAAAATAACCAATTTATTAGGCGGGCGTTTGTAATCATTTTGTAACCTGGAAATCCGTCTCGGGCAAACTTTCAGGCAAAATCTCCGGCAGAGGCATTGGCGGCGACAACATCAATAGCGGCGCCAAACTGGGCAATAGTGGACCATCTATACCGGCCACATGTCGCCGCTAAAGGTTAATAGTGGCGACAAGATAGGGCAATAGCGGCGACACCGGGCGCCGCTAAAGGTGCCCGTGTCTTGTATAGTCAGGGGCGCAGACCCCCCGAATTTTTCGTTCAGTAGTCTTAGATATGTAGTTTTCGTATAAATTTTTTTGGGTATATACGTTTTCGCCCCCCCCCCCCCCCCCGGTTCTATAGAATTTTTTGGGTATACGTTTTCGCCCCTCCCACCCCCCACCCATCCCGTTTTCGAAGGTAAGCTTCGCAACTGTGTATAGTGCCGCATATATACTAATTGTTTATTTTATTAATCACATACAATATTAAGTATAGTCACACATCTCACATTAATTAATCAACTAGCTTCTAACATTTACATCAAACAATTAACAAAAAGTTTATCTTACATCTTCCCCTATAAGATATTTTCAAAAATTAACACTTAAGGTTTATTACACGCTATCATTTTCACAATATAAAAAAGGAAATTAATTTTTTATAAGGCGATCCATCTTACTGGTGACTAATGATGTATTTTTGGTTTTTGAAATCCTTGAGTTGTATAGAATTCTGTATTCTTAGTTGTCCTGGGAAAAGAAGTGAGATGGAGAAATTTGCTGGTGGGATCTATACCACTTGTGTCGAGGTACTTAGACTCCACGTTGTGGGCATTAAATCCTCTGGTGCCAAAGCCACCTAAGCAACTTTAGGCGTTAAACACTGAAATGCAAGCGTGAAAGGAGGGCGCCAAAGTGGGGAGTGCCACTCCCTTAATGAGTGTGAGAGAGTAAGGGTGTGGGATCCACCCCCAATCAACCAATAAACTTGTTTTCTTTTCTATTATTTAACTTTTAGTTAAACCATAACTAATAGTGAAGATCCAAATTCTAGCAAGAGGCCGAAACCTGTAACCCGGATTTGGACGTTGGAGAAGATGAGGATTTAAACCTGCAAAAGAGAAAATCGTTAGGCACGCCGCAGAGATGGGAGGGCCCCTCTGCTACCACCCTCCGGCGTGAGGATAAGTATTTGATAGAGAGAGAAAGTAGAGAGAAAAATTAAGGACGAAGGTTCAGAAAATCGTACTTGGCTTTGTACTTGGATGGGTATTTATAATAGTCAACTGAGATGACGTCATTCGTCCAGACGCACTTATTCGGTCCCCCCGTCCCCGGTGATATGGGGCACAGAGGTCTTAAGGGTGTCCGTCCCTAGGTGATTCGGTCCGTCCCTCAGGATAAGGTCCGGATACGGATATGTATCTTCAAATAGTTAGGCCATGGGGTATACTTTCACACCTATTAACTACACGTAGGCGCTATCACTCACTTGACCCTCTTTCACTTCACCTCATACCAAGGAATTGGTTTAACCCTTGTTAATGCCCTTAAGTTAATTAAAATACATATATATATATATATATATATATAGGGAGCCGCTAGAATGAGAACCACCACGAGTTATGAGAACCACGAGTTATATTTATGATCTCGGTAAGGGTCTCATATTTTGAAGGAGTCATGAACTCCCTATATTCAGCACTCAGCGTGTTATAGTAATAGTATATCTTCTGCTCTTCATTTGTCACCAATTCATTGCAAAACTTCATCTTATCCATAAACGTCGTCGTTATCTTGTCTATGGTTTCGCCCTTGTGCCTAAGTTGCTTGAATTCTTCTTTGATCTTATTGATGACCGCCTTGGGACTATGATGTTTAATAAATGGCGTCTTAAACTCTTCCCATGACATGGCTCTTGCCGCTTCGGCCCCTATTTCATTCTTTTTATTATCCCACCAATCCTTGGCTTGTCCTCTCAACTGACCTGTTCCGTAAGCAACGAAGTCACTTTCGTCACAATGGGTCCTTTCAAACACCCCTTCAATGTCGCCCAAACCATCTTTGGCAAATTATCGGGTCAACCTCCCCGTTGTAGATTGGCGGTTTACACGCCATAAATTCTTTGTATGAACACCCTTTACGTTCTCCCGATTTCTCTTTCATAAGGTTGACACTATCCTCCAACCTTTTAACTCGCTCTTCGACAAGTGACAACACCGTGCTTTGAATTTTGTCTATAAACGCAGATAGACTACCTTCAATTGCCTTCCCTACTTCTTCGGCAATTATCTCTTTCATTTGTTCGGTGCTTGTCTGCACCGGTTCATCATCGTTTCCATCAGACACCTTGAAACTGAAATGTTTACATTAAATGTTAAACATTTCATTTATTACATTACTTCATTTGTTTCGGTTTAGCCAAGCTCCCAACTTGCTTTAACCGTTCACATTTAATGCTCTTTCCGGGTTTGAGTGTGTTAACACGCTCTTCCCATGCATATCAATTCATTTCTCATTTCTTACATAAGATACAATCTATTAAAATAATAAGTTAATTCTTACCGGACGATTGATCAAGCTTGAACCGAACACTTTGTTAACAACCTTAAGCTCTGATTACCAACTTGTAACAACCCTCTATTTACTACTCAATTTTAATCAAATTTCAAGTGAATTTATATATAAAAAGTGCATCTAGGTTAAAACATAAGTTCCCAAAGTGACCAAACATTAGTCAACTACCGACTAATTCAAACATTCATAAGATGTTTAACAAACTGTTTACATTCCCAAAAATATTGTCTAAACAAAGTTAATTTAACGCGGAAGCTTCAATAGTCGTGTTCGATTCTTTAAAACATGCTTGATCATCGTCCACATACTTGCAATACCTAGAAGCTGAATTTTTTTAACAATTATTAGTATTAGTGTCCTTATAAATTTGCATAATCGAAACAACGCTCAGAAACGGATTCGATTAACTAAGATGTATAAAAATTAACAAAATTTTCCAGGCTCTACCTTAACTTACGGTATCTACCGTAAGTTACGGTAGTCACTTGTTAATTCTGGTCCACCGTAAATCAGTAATAAACCACCGTAAGCTTTTGATCTCTACCGTAAGTTACGGTGGTGGATACAGATGCGGCTCCTGCTCAAGTGCTGGTGGATCCTATAGTGGCATTGGCGGTGGAGGTAACTCAATGCCCACATGCCTCACTACCTGCTGCTTTGACTCGATTATCCAACTGAACAATGCCCCCGGACGCCATTGCTGTTGCGATATAAATTGGCGCTGCTGATGTTTAAACTAAGTGATTCTTTTAATCATGATTGTTCATGTATATTAAAGTTGACTACCATGGTTTTCGGTAATAAATGTCTTCAATCTCAGGTCAATTCATGTTAAATAAGTGCTTTTTTTAACTATGATTATTCATGTATATTAAGTTGTAGTCGTCCATTTTCTGCAGTTTAATGACTCGCAACAATGTTACTTACAAAATGGCGTCAACCAGTGAATCCATTAGAGAACCACGATGAAAAGGATGTTGATGTCATGCAAAGGGAATGATGCTATAGTTCAACTTTGTCTGATTTTCAATCTGTGCCGTCTACATTTACACAATATCGGTACCTATGAATATGACCATTTCTATATTTGTGTAGCAAAATTGAAATAATCACAATAATGTTTAAATTTCTCAATTAGTCAGCTAGAAGGGTGATCGCAGAACTTAGACATGTGGAGCTCTATCATTCAGCTAACATTGTATCGAGGTATGTGATATGATTGCAGGTGTATGTCATTTATTTATTTTTATAGTTTATTAGAACAATAGGATATTTATACTGAAATTTTCATTATGTGCTTTACTACACAACATAGAATTTGATCATGATGATGAAATTTTTGCTACTGCTGATGTTTCAAGGCCTACAAAATTTTTTGCTACTGCTGACTGCGTATAAAAAACTGCGTGAGGCAGTTTTTTATACGCACTCAGTTTCGTCGTTTTTTTCTGCTCCTCAGACCGTTTTTGTGCGCCTCAGACCGTTTTTTTCAAAAAAAAAAAAAACCCATTTTTGCGCCTAGCTTGCCACTAGGCGCTATAGGTGCGCCTCCCTGCGCCAGGGCGCCTAGGCTCACGCTTTTTGCACTTTTGACAACATAGATTTTGGTTAAACTTAGCATTTGTATCACACAGGGTATTGGCAAAGATGTATTGGCTGCTCGTTTGGGTCGGGGAATAAGACAGTCGTGAATTGCTAGATAAGAAAGTGACCTAGAATTGAGTAGAATTTGGAGAGAGAGAAAGTTAGCAAATATCATCAGTCTATGAACAAATCGCATTCTCTGCAGCTTGTTTGTTTTGTGTTCGATCCCACCTTAGTTGTTGCTCATAAACAGGAGCATTTACTGATGCTTTGTTTATATAATATGCAGGGAATGAGAGAAGGTTGTGTTGTTACAACTAGCAAGTGCGGCTAGGAGTGACAGGTTGAGACAGAAGTGTTGTTGTTGCAAGTGCTCCTAGGAGTGATGCAAGTTATGTTGGAGTTGCTGCATCATTAGTATATAATTATATATCTTTTGATTAAAAGTTTATGTATCTAGTATTTAAGATGAAAACTTATGCATGGGTTTCGGTTTATTATTGTTAATGTCATTAAATTTGTTTTCAGGTTTTTTGATGTTACCACTATTTTAATTTTATAAACATTTGAAAATAAAATTGCTAATTATATGAAAATAGCGACATAGAACCACAACAAACATGTGTGGCCAAATGATAGATAAAAGCCACATAAAATTACAGAATTTTGTGTGGCTATAAATAATCATTAGCCACACCATAATCACTTTGTTTTTTTGCTTGTGTGACGAAATGATACCAAACGATATTGGAAAAGAAAATATATGTGACTAAATGTTAGACAATAGCCACACCATCATTAATTTGTTTTTTTTTTGTATGACGAGATGGTAACAAATGTCATAGCGAAAACAAATACGTGTGACGAAAGGTCAGCCAATAGCCACACTTAAAATTACAAAAGTGTTTTGTGTGTCTAGTAAAAGATTTTGGCCACATTTACAATAAATTCATGTGACTATATAATAGAAACGACCACACTTACAGTAATTCATGCAGCCGTTGCTATCTTTTAGCCACACTTAATGGACAATATGCTTAATTACAACAACCCTTTTCGCCACACTTTTTTTAATTGATGTGGCCAACACACATTTTTTTGATAATTCATGTGACTATATAATAGTAAAAGTCACACTTAAAGTAAATACATGTGGTCGTTGCTATCCTTTAGCCACACTTAATGGAGAACATGCTAGAGTTTAGCCAAAAATTTTGGTACCTTTTAGCCACACTTTTAAGTTCTACGGCCACTAAAAAGTGTGTGTGTGGCTGTATGATATCTACGATGACTCGAGCTTTGGTCACACTTGACCTGAAAAAAATATGTGTGGCGAAATACATATAGCCACACTTTTTTTGTGTGGCTGTATCCATATTTTGGCGTAGTGACACGATGACTGATTTATCCAACATTGGCTTGCAAACCCGGTTCATGAGGTCCATGAATGCCGCGGGTGCATTTGTTAGCCCAAATGACATCACGAGAAACTCGTAATGTCCGTATCGCATGCGAAAAGCCGTCTTCGGCACATCTTCCACCTTGACCTTTAGTTGGTGATACCCCGATCTAAGGTCAATTTTTGAAAACCAGTTCGCACCTTGTAGTTGGTCGAAAAGATCATCTATCCTCGGAAGCGGGTATCGGTTCTTTACCGTGAGTTTGTTTAATTCCCGGTAATCGATACACATGCGCATGCTTCCGTCTTTCTTTTTCACGAACAATACCGGTGCGCCCCAAGGAGACACACTCAGCATTATGAATCATTTGTCAAGCAGGTCTTGAATCTGGGACATCATCTCTTGTAATTCCGACGGCGCGAGTCGGTACGGTGCTCTAGCTACGGGTTTTGCGTCCGGAATCAATTCGATTCCGAACTCTACTTCTCGTTCAGGCGGTATTCCCGGTAAATCTTTTGGAAACACGTCTTCGTAGTCCCGTACTACCGGTACATCTCCAATCTTCAGTGATTCCTTCTTGGGCTCGTTCGCGTATATCATAAATGCCTTGCATCCTTGCTTCATAAGCTTGTGAGCTTTCAACATCGAGCACATTATGGGGTTACCTCCTTTTTCGCCATAGATAGTGATATGTTTCCCGCTCGGAGATGTTAGCTTTATCTCCTTACGAAAGCACACGACCTTTGCGTGGTGTCGAGATAGCCAATCCATCCCAACGACTACTTGAAATTCCCCCATTGACATAGGGATCAGGTCTATCAGGTATTCTTCATCATCGATGCTTAATTTGCAGCCTCGACAAATATCACAAACTATAAAACTTTTGTTGTCCCCTATTTCAACTTCTAAGGGCACAGATAATTTCGTCAATACAAATGAAGGATGTCGAATAAATCCATGTGAAATGAAGGATTTATTCGCACCCGTATCAAACAATACACATGCAGGAATTGAGTTAATTGTGAATATACCTGAGACCACATCGGGTTCTGCTTTTCCTTCAACCGCGATAAGTTGGAAGGACCTAGCCTTCGCCTTTGGAGTTTCTGCTGGAGATTCTTTAGTGTCTCTCTTTCCAACCAATTCCGGGCATTCAGACTTTTTGTGGCCGGGCTGATAACATTTATAGCAAACAGAAATCTTTCCGGGACATAACGATGCAGTGTGTCCCGTCTTCCCACATACCGGACACGGCTTGTCCTTGAAGCGGCACTCACCTTTGTGCCCCTTTCCACACACCTTGCAACTTGGCGACCCGCCTTTAGCATCCACTTTCTTTCCCGATTCCCCAGTTCGAGCTTTCTTTGTAGGGCTTGGATTCACATCTTGTGCCCTTCGTTCACCCCTTTCAGCTTGTTTCTTCAATTCAATTTCCCGTTCTCGAGCAACGTTTATGATCTCGGTAAGGGTCTCGTATTTTGAAGGAGTCATGAACTCCCTATATTCAGCGCTCAGCGTGTTATAGTAATAGTATATCTTCTGCTCTTCATTTGTCACCAATTCATTGCAAAACTTCATCTTATCCATAAACGTCGTCGTTATCTTGTCTATGGTTTCGCCCTTGTGCCTAAGTTGCTTGAATTCTTCTTTGATCTTATTGATGACCGCCTTGGGACTATGATGTTTAATAAATGGCGTCTTAAACTCTTCCCATGACATGGCTCTTGCCGCTTCGGCCCCTATTTCATTCTTTTTATTATCCCACCAATCCTTGGCTTGTCCTCTCAACTGACCCGTTCCGTAAGCAACGAAGTCACTTTCGTCACAATGGGTCCTTTCAAACACCCCTTCAATGTCGCCCAACCATCTTTGGCAAATTATCGGGTCAACCTCCCTGTTGTAGATTGGCGGTTTACACGCCATAAATTCTTTGTATGAACACCCTTTACGTTCTCCCGATTTCTCTTTCATAAGGTTGACACTATCCTCCAACCTTTTGACTCGCTCTTCGACAAGTGACAACACCGTGCTTTGAATTTTGTCTATAAACGCAGATAGACTACCTTCAATTGCCTTCCCTACTTCTTCGGCAATTATCTCTTTCATTTGTTCGGTGCTTGTCTGCACCGGTTCATCATCGTTTCCGTCAGACATCTTGAAACTGAAATGTTTACATTAAATGTTAAACATTTCATTTATTACATTACTTCATTTGTTTTGGTTTAGCCAAGCTCCCAACTTGCTTTAACCGTTCACATTTAATGCTTTTTCCGGGTTTGAGTGTGTTAACACGCTCTTCCCATGCATATCAATTCATTTCTCATTTCTTACATAAGATACAATCTATTAAAATAATAAGTTAATTCTTACCGGACGATTGATCAAGCTTGAACTGAACACTTTGTTAACAACCTTAAGCTCTGATTACCAACTTGTAACAACCCTCTATTTACTACTCAATTTTAATCAAATTTCAAGTGAATTTATATATATAAAGTGCATCTAGGTTAAAACATAAGTTCCCAAAGTGACCAAACATTAGTCAACTACCGACTAATTCAAACATTCATAAGATGTTTAACAAACTGTTTACATTCCCAAAAATATTGTCTAAACAAAGTTAATTTAACGCGGAAGCTTCAATAGTCGTGTTCGATTCTTCAAAACATGCTTGATCATCGTCCACATACTTGCAATACCTAGAAGCTGAAATTTTTTAACAATTATTAGTATTAGCGTCCTTATAAATTTTCATAATCGAAACTACGCTCAGAAACGGATTCGATTAACTAAGATGTATAAAAATTAACAAAATTTTCCAGGCTCTACCTTAACTTACGGTATCTACCGTAAGTTACGGTAGTCACTAGTTAATTCTGGTCCACCGTAAATCAGTAATAAACCACCGTAAGCTTTTGATCTCTATCGTAAGTTACGGCGGTGGATACAGATGCGGCTCCTGCTCAAGTGCTGGTGGATCCTATAGTGGCATTGGCGGTGGAGGTAACTCAATGCCCACATGCCTCACTACCTGCTGCTTTGACTCGATTATCCAACTGAACAATGCCCCCGGACGCCATTGCTGTTGCGATATAAATTGGCGCTGCTGATGTTTAAACTAAGTGATTCTTTTAATCATGATTGTTCATGTATATTAAAGTTGACTACCATGGTTTTCGGTAATAAATGTCTTCAATCTCAGGTCAATTCAAGTTAAATAAGTGCTTTTTTTAACTATGATTATTCATGTATATTAAGTTGTAGTCGTCCATTTTCTGTAGTTTAATGACTCGCAACAATGTTACTTACAAAATGGCGTCAACCAGTGAATCCATTAGAGAACCACGATAAAAAGGATGTTGATGTCATGCAAAGGGAATGATGCTATAGTTCAGCTTTGTCTGATTTTCAATCTGTGCCGTCTACATTTACACATACCTATGAATATGACCATTTCTATATTTGTGTAGCAAAATTGAAATAATCACACTAATGTTTAAATTTCTCAATTAGTCAGCTAGAAGGGTGATCGCAGAACTTAGACATGTGGAGCTCTATCATTCAGCTAACATTGTATATAGGTATGTGATATGATTGCAGGTGTATGTCATTTATTTATTTTTATAGTTTATTAGAACAATAGGATATTTATACTGAAATTTTCATTATGTGCTTTACTACACAACATAGAATTTGATCATGATGATGAAATTTTTGCTACTGCTGAAGTTTCAAGGCCTACAAAATTTTTTGCTACTGTTGAGTGCGTATAAAAAATTTTTTGCTACAAAATTTTTCATTATGATTGCAGTTTCGTCGTTTTTTTTCTGCTCCTCAGACCGTTTTTGTGCGCCTCAGACCGTTTTTTTCAAAAAAAAAAAACCCATTTTTGCGCCTAGCTTGCCACCAGGCGCTATAGGTGCGCCTCCCTGCGCCAGGGCGCCTAGGCTCACGCTTTTTGCACTTTTGACAACATAGATTTTGGTTAAACTTAGCATTTGTATCACACAGGGTATTGGAAAAGATGTATTGGCTGCTCGTTTGGGTCGGGGAATAAGACAGTCGTGAATTGCTAGATAAGAAAGTGACCTAGAATTGAGTAGAATTTGGAGAGAGAGAAAGTTAGCAAATATCATCAGTTTATGAACAAATCGCATTCTCTGCAGCTTGTTTGTTTTGTGTTCGATCCCACCTTAGTTGTTGCTCATAAACAGGAGCATTTACTGATGCTTTGTTTATATAATATGTAGGGAATGAGAGAAGGTTGTGTTGTTACAACTAGCAAGTGCGGCTAGGAGTGACAGGTTGAGACAGAAGTGTTGTTGTTGCAAGTGCTCCTAGGAGTGATGCAAGTTATGTTGGAGTTGCTGCATCATTAGTATATAATTATATATCTTTTGATTAAAAGTTTATGTATCTAGTATTTAAGATGAAAACTTATGTATGGGTTTCGGTTTATTATTGTTAATGTCATTAAATTTGTTTTCAGGTTTTTTGATGTTACCACTATTTTAATTTTATAAACATTTGAAAATAAAATTGCTAATTATATGAAAATAGCGACATAGAACCACAACAAACATGTGTGGCCAAATGATAGATAAAAGCCACATAAAATTACAGAATTTTGTGTGGCTATAAATAATCATTAGCCACACCATAATCACTTTGTTTTTTTGCTTGTGTGACGAAATGATACCAAACGATATTGGAAAAGAAAATATATGTGACTAAATGTTAGACAATAGCCACACCATCATCAATTTGTTTTTTTTTTTTTGTATGACGAGATGGTAACAAATGTCATAGCGAAAACAAATACGTGTGACGAAAGGTCAGCCAATAGCCACACTTAAAATTACAAAAGTGTTTTGTGTGTCTAGTAAAAGATTTTGGCCACATTTACAACAAATTCATGTGACTATATAATAGAAACGACCACACTTACAGTAATTCATGCGGCCGTTGCTATCTTTTAGCCACACTTAATGGACAATATGCTTAATTACAACAACCCTTTTCGCCACACTTTTTTTTAATTGATGTGGCCAAAACACATTTTTTTGATAATTCATGTGACTATATAATAGTAAAAGTCACACTTAAAGTAAATACATGTGGTCGTTGCTATCCTTTAGCCACACTTAATGGAGAACATGCTAGATTTTAGCCAAAAATGTTGGTACCTTTTAGCCACACTTTTAAGTTCTACGGCCACTAAAAAGTGTGTGTGTGGTTGTATGATATCTACGATGACTCGAGCTTTGGTCACACTTGACCTGAAAAAAATATGTGTGGCGAAATACATATAGCCACACTTTTTTTGTGTGGCTGTATCCCTATTTTGGCGTAGTGACACGATGACTGATTTATCCAACATTGGCTTGCAAACCCGGTTCATGAGGTCCATGAATGCCGCGGGTGCATTTGTTAGCCCAAATGACATCACAAGAAACTCGTAATGTCCGTATCGCGTGCGAAAAGCCGTCTTCGGCACATCTTCCACCTTGACCTTTAGTTGGTGATACCCCGATCTAAGGTCAATTTTTGAAAACCAGTTCGCACCTTGTAGTTGGTCGAAAATATCATCTATCCTCGGAAGCGGGTATCGGTTCTTTACCGTGAGTTTGTTTAATTCCCGGTAATCGATACACATGCGCATGCTTCCGTCTTTCTTTTTCACGAACAATACCGGTGCGCCCCAAGGAGACACACTCAGCATTATGAATCATTTGTCAAGCAGGTCTTGAATCTGGGACATCATCTCTTGTAATTCCGACGGCGCGAGTCGGTACGATGCTCTAGCTACGGGTTTTGCGCCCGGAATCAATTCGATTGCGAACTCTACTTCTCGTTCAGGCGGTATTCCCGGTAAATCTTCTGGAAACACGTCTTCGTAGTCCCGTACTACCGGTACATCTTCAATCTTCAGTGATTCCTTCTCGGGCTCGTTCGCGTATATCATAAATGCCTTGCATCCTTGCTTCATAAGCTTGTGAGCTTTCAACATCGAGCACATTTTGGGGTTACCTCCTTTTTTGCCATAGATAGTGATATGTTTCCCGCTCGGAGATGTTAGCTTTATCTCCTTACGAAAGCACACGACCTTTGCGTGGTGTCGAGATAGCCAATCCATCCCAACGACTACTTGAAATTCCCCCATTGACATAGGGATTAGGTCTATCAGGTATTCTTCATCATCGATGCTTAATTTGCAGCCTCGACAAATATCACAAACTATAAAACTTTTGTTGTCCCCTATTTCAACTTCTAAGGGCACAGATAATTTCGTCAATACAAATGAAGGATGTCGAATAAATCCATGTGAAATGAAGGATTTATTCGCACCCGTATCAAACAATACACATGCAGGAATTGAGTTAATTGTGAATATACCTGAGACCACATCGGGTTCTGCTTTTCCTTCAACCGCGGTAAGTTGGAAGGACCTAGCCTTCGCCTTTGGAGTTTCTGCTGGAGATTCTTTAGTGTCTCTCTTTCCAACCAATTCCGGGCATTCAGACTTTTTGTGGCCGGGCTGATAACATTTATAGCAAACAAAAATCTTTCCGGGACATAACGATGCAGTGTGTCCCGTCTTCCCACATACCGGACACGGCTTGTCCTTGAAGCGGCACTCACCTTTGTGCCCCTTTCTGTCACGGCCCACGACCCGGTTTGACCCGTTTCAAGAGCCGCGGGACAGAAATCCTGCGGTATTTGTTTAATTGAGTTTAACAGCGGAAGTTTATTTAAAAAGGATCGCTTAAAGCTAATATTTTCCCCCGATTATTTTATTTCACAATTCGGGATAAAACCCCGATAATTTACAATATGATGGTTTACTATAAATAGTAATATTACAAAAACTTTTTATTTAATTATTTTATTTTGAGCCACTTTCTCAAGCTTTCACTGCTTCCCAGTATTTTTCCTGAATTACAACAGATCACCTGAAACATGTTTGAAAAAGGTTTTGTCAGCGGAAAATACTGAGTGAATCATTCTATTTACTAAAATGGCACATTTGTTATAATGTACAGTATTAAGAGCGATTACAATGTTTCTGATATCAATCCAATTACCCACGGTAATTGTCACTCGACCCATTGGCCCATTCGTCCAATGGTGTCTGTAACTATGGTCATATCCCCCACTGGCTGCCCCAATGGTGACGATTATCAAGTAATGTATACAAAACCCCACATACCGGCTGTAACTTGGTGATTACAAAGACTTAATCCCCGTAATTATAACTTTAAAATAAATAGGGTTTTGTAAATAGATTTGATAAAAAGAGAGAATGACTCACAAACTGTGAGAAAAGGAGAATGACTCACAAACTGTGAGAAAAGGAGAATGACTCACCTTGCTGTTTTACTACGGACAGAATCTAATCTATGGATTATCCTTGTTAACCTAATTTAAATAACAATGCATACAAAACTGGGTTAGTAATCAATCCAGCAATTACGATAATTCCCGAGATCAAGTTATCACAATTAATGACAAAGTGCAATACTTTATCTATCGAATTAACGACAATTCGTCAAATTAATGACGAACGATAAAGTAATATACTTAATCTATCGAATTAACGACAATCCGTCAAATAAATGACGAACGATTAAGTATAACCCTAATGTGAGCGGCACTTAAACATTAATTGGATATATTGATCTTCGTATAATTGAATCGTAGCAGCGATTGTGCTAATACCCTGTTTTGCAGCAGCGATTCGATACCCGGGTTGAAATTTGAAAGTATACAGACGATTTCGTGGTGTGTGTTGAGAATTATTTCGTCGAACATTGATCAAATTTCGAATACCAATGTCTGCTATTTATAGGTGAGATATTTTAAGCCCTGCGCATCGTAGCCAAAAACCCCCTGCGCATCGTATGCGTCTTTTAAACCCCTGCGCATCGTATGCATAAAACTGCTACGATGCGTATGGGTTGAAAATAGGCTAATAGACTAGCCACGATTAGGAATAGCTTTGATGAATCATATATTTCAGTTTCTAACAATTGAACAACGAAAATTTATAGATAATTATCAACTAGGGTTTAACCCCCCTCAGTTTTAGGGGCCCTAATGCTAATTCTAAAAATTATGAAAATTTTAGGGTTAGTGCGGAATCACTTGGGTGTCTCAATTAGGGTTTCCTTTTGGATTAATTAAGTAATAATTATGACCATTTTGTGAGAGTTGTTACATTCTCCCAACCTTATGAAAAATCTCGTCCTCGAGATTTACTGGAATAAATGAGGATACTTTCGCTTCATTTCTGATTCCAGCTCCCAAGTGTATTCAGCTCCTTTCTTTGAATCCCATCTAACTTTGACTAGCACTAAGCGTTTGTGCTTGAGAAATTTCACTTTTCTGTCTTCTATCTGAAGAGGTTTCTCAACAAATTTTAACCTTTCATTTACCTCTATGTCTTGAAGAGGTACTAACAGAGATTCGTCTGTTAGACATTTCTTGAGATTGGAAACATGAAATACATCATGTACTCCAGCCAATTCTTCTGGTAGTTGTAAACGATAAGCAACTGGTCCTATACGTTGGATTATTGGAAATGGTCCTACGTATCTTGGACTTAGCTTTCCTTTCTTACCGAATCTTACCACTCCTTTCCAAGGAGAAACTTTCAACAATACTCTATCTCCAACTTGGAATTCTAAAGGCTTGCATCGATTATCTGCATAACTCTTTTGGCGATCTCGAGCCATTTTGAGTTTTTCCTTAATTTGAGTAATCTTGTCAGTCGTTTCTTGCACAATCTCAGGACCTGACAATTGACTGTCTCCTATTTCTGCCCAACAAATTGGAGTTCTGCATTTTCTTCCATACAGAGCCTCAAATGGAGCAGTTTCAATGCTTGAATGATAACTATTGTTATAGGAGAATTCGATCAATGGTAAATGATCATCCCAATTTCCACCAAAATCTATTACACATGCTCGAAGCATGTCTTCTAGAGTTTGGATCGTCCTTTCACTTTGACCATCTGTTTGAGGATGATATGCAGTGCTCAAATTTAATCGAGTCCCCATAGCTTGCTGGAAACTTTTCCAAAAATGGGAAGTGAATCGACTATCTCTATCTGATACAATGGAGAGTGGAACTCCATGTAGAGATACAATTTCATCTACATACAACTTTGCTAATTTTGCCATGGTAAAGGTTTCTTTCATAGGTAGAAAGTGAGCAGATTTGGTTAATCGATCCACAATTACCCAAATCGCATCATTACCTTTTCTGGTTTTGGGTAACTTAGTAACAAAATCCATTGTTATAAGTTCCCATTTCCACACTGGCATCTCTAACTGTTGTAGTAGACCTGAAGGTTTCTGATGTTCTGCCTTAACTTGTGAACAAGTAAGACACTTAGAAACATATTGCGCTACATCCTTTTTCATGCCTATCCACCAAAAGTTCTTTCTTAAATCTTGGTACATTTTATTGTTCCCTGGATGTATAGTGTACCTAGATTTATGAGCTTCTTCTAAAATTTTGGGTCTTAAATCTCCCTGCTTAGGTACCCAAATTCTACTTTTGTGGAATCTCCAAATTCCATCTACTCCTTGTTCTAATTCCTTGATTCGTCCTTTCATTCCTTCAGTTTCCTCCTTGATTGCTGTTTCTTGATCCTTCTTCACTTGTTCCATTAAATCTATTTGTAGATTTAATCTAAGCGCACGAACTCGTCGTGATTTTTCATGATACTTACGACTTAAGGCATCTGCAACTACATTTGCCTTTCCTTCGTGGTACTGAATATCACAGTCGTAGTCACTTAACATTTCCATCCATCTTCTTTGCCTCATGTTCAACTCTTTTTGCCCAAATATATACTTTAAACTTTTATGATCGGTATAGATAGTAAACTTACTTCCATACAGATAATGTCTCCAAATCTTAAGGGCAAAAACTACGGCTCCTAATTCTAAATCATGAGTCGTATAGTTTTCTTCATGTTTCTTCAATTGTCTTGAGGCATATACTTCAAAATCTTCTGTTCCTTCTAGTAAGGCTAAGATTGGTGCATTGGTTAATTTCTGTTTCAAAATCCTAAAAGCCTCTTCTTGTTTAGTTCCCCATTCAAACTTAATGGCTTTACAGGTTAACTTAGTTAATGGTACGGCTATTTTGGAAAAATCCTTAATAAACCGTCTATAATAACCGGCTAAACCTATAAAACTTCTAATTTCCATTGCAGTTTGTGGAACCTTCCAATTAGTAATCGCTTCTATCTTAGCAGGATCTACGTGAATACCTTCGTGATTTACCATGTGGCCTAAGAATTGTACTTCTTTCAACCAGAATTCACACTTCGAGAATTTGGCGTACAACTTTTCTTTTCTTAACAAAGTTAAGAGTGTATGAAGATGTTCACAATGCTCTGTCTGATTTTTGGAATAAATAAGTATATCGTCTATGAAAACAATTACAAATTTATCCAAATACGGTTTACAGATTCTATTCATCATGTCCATGAATGATGCAGGTGCATTCGTTAACCCAAAGGGCATGACTGTAAACTCGTAATGACCATACCTAGTTCTAAAAGCAGTTTTAGGTATGTCTTCATCTTGTACCTTCAATTGATGATATCCGGAGCGTAAATCTATCTTAGAAAAATATCTAGCCCCCTGAAGTTGATCAAAAAGATCATCAATCCTAGGTAATGGGTATCGATTCTTAATTGTAACCTTATTTAATTCTCTATAATCGATACACATTCTCATTGAACCATCCTTTTTCTTGACAAACAACACTGGCGCTCCCCAAGGGGATGAGCTAGGTTGTATGAATCCTTTACTTAATAATTCATCTAATTGCTTTTTCAATTCTAACATTTCGGTAGGAGCTAACCGATATGGTGCTTTGGCTATCGGCATAGTTCCTGGAATTAGATGAATCCTAAATTCTACTTCTCTATCGGGTGGTAATCCAGGTAATTCTTCAGGGAATATATCTGGATATTCTGAGACTACAGGAATGTCTTTCAGTTCGTTCCCTTTAGTATTTATGATTACCGAAATCATATATACTATTCCTTGTTTTCGTTCATAACTAGCAACTTTCATTACTGATATGAACTTCATGGGTTTGCGTGGTTTATCTCCTGTAATCATAATCACTTCTCTAGTAGGTGTTTGAATTTCTATAGAATTCTTATCACAAAGAATTCGAGCATGGTTGGCTATCAACCAATCCATTCCTAACACAACATCGAATTCAGCTAACTTCATAGGTAATAGGTTTGCAGTAAATTTATGACCTGAAAGTTCTATTTCTACTTTTTGCAAAACCTGGTTAATTTTAACTGAATTCCCGTCTGCGGTTTCAACGGTGAACATTTGCCTAATGTTGGTTAAAGGTAACTTAAGAGCTTGACAAAATAAAGTATTAATAAAACTTTGGTTTGCACCAGAGTCAAATAATACTTTTGCGTATACGTTGTGAACTAAGAACGTACCGGCTATCACATCTGGGATGAGTTCTGCTTCTTGTGTAGTTAGCTGGAATGCTCTGACATTCTTTTTAGTAGCTCCTTCAGTTGCCTTGGGTTTGTTGTCTACTGGTTTGACTAATTTAGGACATTCTGTTTTGTAATGCCCTGCTTCTCCACAGTTAAAACAGATTACTGTTTTCTTTTTGCAGTTTTCTTCACGATGTCCTATACCCTTGCAAAAATTGCAAGTGATATCACATCTTCCATAATGCTTCTTCTTGCATTTCCTGCAGTATGACGGAGCTGAAGATTGCCCTGCACCTTTTCTCTTGAAGCTGTTGTTATTACCCGCCCGAAATCCTTGGGTAATCTTCTGAGCTAGTTCCTTTTTCCTATCTTCATCTCTTGTGCGCACCAGTTCATCGGTCAGAGTGTTTGCTAATTCTACCGCATCGTCAATAGTACGAGGTCTCGATGCTTTAACGATATTGCGGATTTCGCTAATTAGCCCCCAAATATATCGAGAAATGAGTACTGGTTCTGGCGAAGCCAGTGTTGGTACCACTCGAGCATATTCGAAGAATGTCGAAGTGTAACTGCGACAATCTACACCCACCATTTGATGAGTAAGGAATTTATTTGCCATTTATTCCTTTTCATACTCAGGGCAAAACTTTCTTTCGACCAGATTCTTAAATCCTTCCCAATTCATAGCATATGCTATGGCTCTTCCTTTAGCTTGTAGCACAGTATTCCACCATTCGAGTGCTCCTTCTTTAAACAAATTCGACGCGTACATGACCTGATCGTCTTTGGCACATTTACTAATTGAAATAACTGCTTCGGTTTTCTCTAACCAACGCAGTGATGCAGTTGCTCCTTCATTGCCTGCAAATTCCATGGGTTTACAAGCAAGAAATTCTTTGAAAGTGCAACCAGGCGTTGCGGCTTTCATTTTCTTAGGGAGCGGAGCTTGTCGTGTTTCATGATTAACATGATTGTTTACACTATTACTGAAGTTATCTTCAGTATTAAGTTTACTAGGAATGATTTGTTGCGGTTCGACTGGAGTCTTTACAGCAGCAACAATTGCAGGAATAGCATAGGCTATACCCTGGGCAACAATATTCTCAATATCTTGTCTAGTCATATATTGATCTCCTGAATGTTGTTCTGACTGATTAACTTCATTTACTGGTTCATGACCACTGTTTGCCATCTGGTAATATATATATATATAACTTTTATTAGTAATTAATAATTATACAAACAATCAGAAAATTCTATAATGCAAGTAGGTCACAATAATCGATTTCTCGATTTCATTTAGCATAGTATGCATCATTACTCGCAAATATATTACAACGTTTTATTAATCTATTTACCGTCTGATTTTACTACTACTATTACACAACTATAGTGCTATTGTCCCTTGTTTACTTGTTGTCTAAAAACGCATCTCCCTCTCATCGTACTTCCATGTAATTTGCCCCCCTATCTCCCTCATTCTATTTCCCATATCGATCAACTCTTCACCAAAGTGGCGAAGTTCAGCCATGTTTTCATTAGTCATGGGTGGATTAGGTAGAGGTTCTGGATCGAATTGTGGATGAAAAGAATAGGGATTGTTGACAATATTTTCAAATTGCCAATTGTTCGTCCACCATTCGTCCATTCCTACAGGTTGAGGGTGGACTATTGGGTCTGGGATTGCTGGTTCCCAATTCATAGGGAGTTGGCTTTCAAGAGGATAAGTAAAAATATTGGTATTGACAGGTTGAATGATTTCACAGCTTGCCAATAAGAAATCTATCTCATCTTGAAAGGTCCTTCTTGGGTCTGGATTGGAGCTTTCTCCGATTTCTATTTGAGTTGGTATTGGGCTTTGTCCAAATTCTATTTGTGTTACCATTTCCTTAATCTCTTCATTGCCTCCGGTTTCCATTTCCGGTTGTTCAGAACTTTCTCCGACTACCACTTCTTTTCCCTTTTTCAAAGGATTATTTATTTTAGGAAGTTTAGTAGCTGGCTTTTTCCTACGGATTTTCCTCTATCCGGCATAGCTTCTTTTCTTTTGTTTTGTTTTGGCTTTTTCACAGGTGGAGCTTTAAATTCTACCGGTTGTTCTATATCAGGAAAGTAGCTAGCATATTCTTTGGAAGCTTCGATTTTCACAGGATACAGATTAAGATTCTGAAAAGCTTCTGATATTCCACTCATGCTGATATAGCACATATGAAAATATATAAAATACTAAGTTTAAAAGTTTATAAATAACTTTTTAAAATTTATTACACACCGTGTACTAATTTATTACAAAGATAATCAGAAAACATACCTAGGGTTTATTGTAAATTTATTTATTTACCACCGAAGGTTTCTGGATTATAAAAGTAATATACTGAACTTTAAAGATTTATCTTTTCTGCTACAGTGGCCAACATATATAAATTTGCCCACTTAGTATCTAACTTATCTTCCCAGGGTGATTTATCGAGTATTTCCTGGGTTTCTTGTTTAATTTTCTTTTCTCGGATTTTCTCTTTACTTTTCTTAATAATCATTTCCCTTTTTCTAGGGGAAAGTGATTCCTCATATTGTGCCTTGCGCACAAATATTCCTTCCTCAGGAATTTCAGACTGACTGGAGGATTTAGTTTGGGATGAACTTCCCTTCTCGTAGAATGATCTATCTAATTTACGATAGATACTGGATAGCTTTTGTTTACCCATACTGTAACTAACAAATAGTCAGATAATAACACATAATCATATAATAGTAATTAGGAAAAATTAAGTATTTTCTCAATACTTAATTAGCTTAACTCAGTGGCTCTGATACCACCTTATTTCTGTCACGGCCCACGACCCGGTTTGACCCGTTTCAAGAGCCGCGGGACAGAAATCCTGCGGTATTTGTTTAATTGAGTTTAACAGCGGAAGTTTATTTAAAAAGGATCGCTTAAAGCTAATATTTTCCCCCGATTATTTTATTTCACAATTCGGGATAAAACCCCGATAATTTACAATATGATGGTTTACTATAAATAGTAATATTACAAAAACTTTTTATTTAATTATTTTATTTTGAGCCACTTTCTCAAGCTTTCACTGCTTCCCAGCATTTTTCCTGAATTACAACAGATCACCTGAAACATGTTTGAAAAAGGTTTTGTCAGCGGAAAATACTGAGTGAATCATTCTATTTACTAAAATGACACATTTGTTATAATGTACAGTATTAAGAGCGATTACAATGTTTCTGATATCAATCCAATTACCCACGGTAATTGTCACTCGACCCATTGGCCCATTCGTCCAATGGTGTCTGTAACTATGGTCATATCCCCCACTGGCTGCCCCAATGGTGACGATTATCAAGTAATGTATACAAAACCACACATACCGGCTGTAACTTGGTGATTACAAAGACTTAATCCCCGTAATTATAACTTTAAAATAAATAGGGTTTTGTAAATAGATTTGATAAAAAGAAAGAATGACTCACAAACTGTGAGAAAAGGAGAATGACTCACAAACTGTGAGAAAAGGAGAATGACTCACCTTGCTGTTTTACTACGGACAGAATCTAATCTATGGATTATCCTTGTTAACCTAATTTAAATAACAATGCATACAAAACTGGGTTAGTAATCAATCCAGCAATTACGATAATTCCCGAGATCAAGTTATCACAATTAATGACAAAGTGCAATACTTTATCTATCGAATTAACGACAATTCGTCAAATTAATGACGAACGATAAAGTAATATACTTAATCTATCGAATTAACGACAATCCGTCAAATAAATGACGAACGATTAAGTATAACCCTAATGTGAGCGGCACTTAAACATTAATTGGATATATTGATCGTCGTATAATTGAATCGTAGCAGCGATTGTGCTAATACCCTGTTTTGCAGCAGCGATTCGATACCCGGGTTGAAATTTGAAAGTATACAGACGATTTCGTGGTGTGTGTTGAGAATTATTTCGTCGAACATTGATCAAATTTCGAATACCAATGTCTGCTATTTATAGGTGAGATATTTTAAGCCCTGCGCATCGTAGCCAAAAACCCCCTGCGCATCGTATGGGTCTTTTAAACCCCTGCGCATCGTATGCATAAAACTGCTACGATGCGTATGGGTTGAAAATAGGCTAATAGACTAGCCACGATTAGGAATAGCTTTGATGAATCATATATTTCAGTTTCTAACAATTGAACAACGAAAATTTATAGATAATTATCAACTAGGGTTTAACCCCCCACAGTTTTAGGGGCCCTAATCCTAATTCTAAAAATTATGAAAATTTTAGGGTTAGTGCGGAATCACTTGGGTGTCTCAATTAGGGTTTCCTTTTGGATTAATTAAGTAATAATTATGACCATTTTGTGAGAGTTGTTACACTTTCCACACACCTTGCAACTTGGCGACCCGCCTTTAGCATCCACTTTCTTTCCCGATTCCCCAGTTCGAGCTTTCTTTGTAGGGCTTGGATTCACATCTTGTGCCCTTCGTTCACCCCTTTCAGCTTGTTTCTTCATTTCAATTTCCCGTTCTCGAGCAACGTTTATAATCTCGGTAAGGTCTCGTATTTTGAAGGAGTCATGAACTCCCTATATTCAGCGCTCAGCGTGTTATAGTAATAGTATATCTTCTGCTCTTCATTTGTCACCAATTCATTGCAAAACTTCATCTTATCCATAAACGTCGTCGTTATCTTGTCTATGGTTTCGCCCTTGTGCCTAAGTTGCTTGAATTCTTCTTTGATCTTATTGATGACCGCCTTGGGACTATGATGTTTAATAAATGGCATCTTAAACTCTTCCCATGATATGGCTCTTGCCGCTTCGGCCCCTATTTCATTCTTTTTATTATCCCACCAATCCTTGGCTTGTCCTCTCAACTGACCCGTTCCGTAAGCAACGAAGTCACTTTCGTCACAATGGGTCCTTTCAAACACCCCTTCAATGTCGCCCAACCATCTTTGGCAAATTATCGGGTCAACCTCCCTATTGTAGATTGGTGGTTTACACGCCATAAATTCTTTGTACAAACACCCTTTACGTTCTCCCGATTTCTCTTTCATAAGGTTGACACTATACTCCAACCTTTTAACTCGCTCTTCGACAAGTGACAACACCGTGCTTTGAATTTTGTCTATAAACGCAGATAGACTAGCTTCAATTACCTTCCCTACTTCTTCGACAATTATCTCTTTCATTTGTTCGGTGCTTGTCTGCACCGGTTCATCATCGTTTCCGTCATACATCTTGAAACTGAAATGTTTACATTAAATGTTAAACATTTCATTTATTACATTACTTCATTTGTTTCGGTTTAGCCAAGCTCCCAACTTGCTTTAACCGTTCACATTTAATGCTCTTTCCGGGTTTGAGTGTGTTAACACGCTCTTCCCATGCATATCAATTCATTTCTCATTTCTTACATAAGATACAATCTATTAAAATAATAAGTTAATTCTTACCGGACGATTGATCAAGCTTGAACTGAACACTTTGTTAACAACCTTAAGCTCTGATTACCAACTTGTAACAACCCTCTATTTACTACTCAATTTTAATCAAATTTCAAGTGAATTTATATATATAAAGTGCATCTAGGTTAAAACATAAGTTCCCAAAGTGACCAAACATTAGTCAACTACCGACTAATTCAAACATTCATAAGATGTTTAACAAACTGTTTACATTCCCAAAAATATTGTCTAAACAAAGTTAATTTAACGCGGAAGCTTCAATAGTGGTGTTCGATTCTTCAAAACATGCTTGATCATCGTCCACATACTTGCAATACCTAGAAGCTGAAATTTTTTAACAATTATTAGTATTAGTGTCCTTATAAATTTTCATAATCGAAACTACGCTCAGAAACGGATTCGATTAACTAAGATGTATAAAAATTAACAAAATTTTCCAGGCTCTACCTTAACTTACGGTATCTACCGTAAGTTACGGTAGTCACTTGTTAATTCTGGTCCACCGTAAATCAGTAATAAACCACCGTAAGCTTTTGATCTCTACCGTAAGTTACGGCGGTGGATACCGTAACTTACGGTAGACACGACAAGTTTATGTTTTTTACTGATTTGATTATTTAGCCCAACCAAACTCTCGGATTTCTCATCCTTACAAACCAACATGTTAATTTCTCGTATTTTAATATGTCGTTTATAATCAATAACGAATGACCAATTTACTATATCACGAAGCATTCGCTACACATTGATCTATTATTCGACCCGTTTGGCTCATCTATGGAATCCTCCATTATGATTACTACCAACAAGTTCTAACCAATCCTGGTCTTATTAATCAATATAGCGAACATTATCGCTTTAAATTAAGACAGCCTTTATTCTACAAATCACTATATCTATGAAATTATGAGAATTTACCCAATGTAACGAATCAAGTTACATACCTTTAGTGCACGCCCTTCAAACGCAAGTCGCCACCAGCTTGTCCGCTTGGAGCTCCGGTATCTTTTCCTATAGAGTTCAACCAAGACATGTTTAGAACTCTTTTCGATTCATAGTTCGCATATTTTGCCGAAACATCACAATCATTCGGTTTAACTCAAATTTTCAGATTTAAGCCTTCTTTGAGGCATTTATGCGAACACTTTAAGGGCAGAAAATTACACTATACATTATCAAGTTCATAACTTGTCGTGTAGCTCTAAATTTTCATCAATCAGTTATATTACATGAACTTTAACCTCTAAAATTCTGAAATCACTTCACATATGTCAAATATTACTAGAACAACCACTATAATCCTAGTGTTTATCATTTTCTCACAAAACCCATGAATCACCTTCAATGTGTTCAGGAAATTTTCAGAATTTAGGCATGATTTCACATATTGTTGTCTAGGTTTTACTCCTAGACACTATATCTTTCCTATTCTAACCAAATAACTAACATGCATCCTCAAATTTCAGATTTCCCAATTTCATGAGAATTTCAAGTAGGAAATTTTCATCAAATTCTACATACCTTATAACCCCCTTGCTATGAGGATTATTAATCTCTGCTCGGATTTCGTTTTTGATCAGATTTGAACCTTCAATTTAGTTGTTTTGTGGATGTTAGGGTTTTGGAGAGCTTTCCCCCCCCCCCCCCTTGCTTGCCTGGTTCGACCTCAGCACACAAAGTGTGTTTGAGTTGTTTAATTTTTTTGTTTTATCCTAATTTTTTTTTGTTTTATCATTATTAGTTTCAAATTAAACGCTTTTGGCCCCTCAACTTTCGTTTTTATTTTGTTTTAAACAAATAACTACTCATAGGAAATAATCTAACTAGGTTAATGTCATTCCTAGTTGGATTATTTCACTTATTTATTTACAACATATTTGTAATGTAAGAACTTGTATTTTCGGGGTGTTACAACATGTGCACTACACACAAAATAAAAAAAAAAATTTGAAATTTTTTTTATATAAAAAAACATGCGAAAATTGGTTTGCAAATAAAAAAAAAATTGGTATGTTTTTTTGGCTTTTTTAATTAGTTTTCGAGTTTTCACAATAACTAGTGGTTTTCATTTGAACCTTCCCCTATATATATATATATATATAGCATGTTGTGTGTGCAAATTTTTCTATGTTTGATTCTCTTCCTCTCTCTTCTAGTTAACATCTTAACACGTGAAACTTTTAATGTCCCATAACACTTTCCAGAAGTGGTATGATGAGTGTTAACGGATGCCAACTAGGATTAACATCTACTGATGTTAGAGTATACCAGGCTCCCTTAAAAGGTGGATCAATTAACCCACAACGCATAGACTTATAAGATACCACAAGTTGCATTTGAATCTTTTACTTATGAATGGGCCTATTCTACCTAGTTGTTACTTCTCTAATACTGTGTGATTTCTGCCCTATTTCTTAACATTTGCTATTTCTTACGACCTACAGCCTAATGCGCGAGGACCATAAAGCATGAGACCTATAAAGTATAAAGCTCGAGGCCCATAAACTTTGACAAGTCGTACATGCGGTCATTACCAATACATCAACTTATAAAAGCATATGGTTATACATACCAAATAAAAAAAAATTGAACATGCAATCTCCTCATTTTAGGGCGCTATAAAATTAAACGGGTTATGTAAACCAAAAATTTTGACTTTAATTTGTTAAGAAAATATTTTACATGGACATTTGTAGTAATATAACAATGTTGATAATACAAAATACAAACTTCATATAGTCATATTTTATACCATTTGACAAATATTAAGATTTGACGAGTATCCTCGTCAAATCGTAATGTATAGTGAAACGTGTCACAAACACTTTAAACTTGAAAATAACTCGAGATATACTTTAACATAGACAAGCTTGTCGATCATTTTAACCAAAGATATAACTCAATCCTAAAACAGACAAGCTAAGTACATACTAGCACGCACAAGCTTGCAAAAAAATTGGTACGAATCAAAGGGTGGTCTTTTTTATGTGTCTGACAATTGATAAAAGCATTTTTTTCATTTTTTTACGAGTAGTTAGTTGGGGGTTTGTACCATGTTTAGAAACGAGACTTACATCCGAAGCCGGGATATCATACAACGATTTCGAAACCTATTTTAGCAAAAATCACTAGAAAATTTCATCATTCTTGGACTTAAAAACTCAATAAACGGGAACCTACATTTTGTGAACATAATGTTATGATCGATGATGGAGTAAATAAGTCATTAGTTATAGGTACAAAAATAGCATTGTTGTAAGAGCAATATAACTATCCCAATAAAACTAAACAATTCAGTGAAATTTTTTGATTGACCATTTGACCCGCTTAAGTTAAAATACAACCAAATTAACCAATTCATAAATCATAAGTAAATAGGTAAAAACTTACCACGTACCATTATGATTGATAATATTATAAACTAGGTTAAAAAAACCAGTGTATTACACGGGATTTGATCAATAAATTATTAAATAGGTATTAATAAGTCGGAAAAATATACGCCGTGGTTTAAAAACAATAATTAAATAAATGAAATATTCATAAATAGTTGAAAAAAATAAGCGCTTTTAACATTTGGCCCCTAAAGATCAAACATAACTCAAACAAATCTATTCATAAAAAAATTAGGTGAAGTTATATATATATATATATATATAGGGAGAAGATCATGCGAGAACCACCTCTTATTGTGAGAACCGCGAGAACCAATGTGAACACACCAAAAATGCCTAAAAATAGCTAAAAATCACACAAAAATTTTTTTTTTTTTATTTTTTTAATATTTTTTAGGTTAAAATCGCTACTTTTCGAAGCCAAAAAAAAAATTTTTTTTTTTAAAATTTTTTTTTTGGCTTTGAAAAGTAGCGATTTTAACCTAAAAAATATTAAAAAAATCAAAAAATTTTTTTTAGATTTTTTGGGGGTTTAGTTTTTAGCATTTTAGCTTGGGGGGGGGGTTAGGTTTTTTTGGGGGGGGGGGGGGTTAGGTTTTTTTTAGCTTGGGGGGGGGGGGGGGGTTTAGGTTTGGGGGGGGGGGGGGGGTTAGGTTTTTTTTTTTTTTTGGGGGGGGGGGTGGGGGTTAGTTTTTTTTAGGTTTTTTTAGCTATTTTAGGTTGTGTTCACATTGGTTCTCAAGGTTCTCACAATAAGGGTGGTTCTCGCATGAGCCCCTCCCTATATATATATGTATATATGCAAAGAGCAAAAATAAGCCAAGACATAAATCGAAATGGGAATATAAAATAATAATTAATTGAATACTTTTGACTATAAGAGGGGAAGGGCACCTCAACTAAGGGTGCTCAGCTTCGAAGCCGCATGCGAAACACCCCCGCCACCCCCTCCTTTAGGTAGGCGAGCGGCTAGGGAAGCTCGGCTACTCTTTATTGAAGGTGAAGTGGGGGATTTGTGACCTTTTAACAATCATATGACCGTTACATTTATTGAAAAAGTTAATTTATTTATTTTAAATCATTATTTTTACACCATTCACAAACTATCAAAACTTCCACCATATTTTCAGATACCCATTTTTATTAATGGCTAATTTCTTAAAGAATGATCTCGGTACTTAATGTCAATGGGCACTTATACAAACGTGGGTACTATTTAACCAACGGGATCTAGCCTACCTAGTCAACGTTTATGAAAACGTTTCCACATCCAACTGACATGGTTGAAAATTGCAAGAAGGGACAAGAAAAGATGTGGAACACGCTTTTGGTGTTCTAAAGGGAAAATGAGTCATACTTAGGTGACCCATGTGGACCACAAATGTTGACAGGATTAGAAGCATGACGTATGTTTGCATTATATTGTACAACATGATTCTTAAGGACGACGGGCATGCCTTCTCACCAGTCCACATAAGGGATCCTTTAGTTCAACCCGTTTTGAACAATGATGCCCTTGGTGAGATTATGGATCCAGATACGCATTTCCGACTTCGCATTGATCTTGTGACATATATTGCAATTTAAGATCTACCTTATCTAGAAGATTTAGACGAGAAATAGTTGAATTATTTATTTTGTATTATGTTCAATTATTTATTTATATAGTTGAATTATTTATTTTGTAATTTATTTGAATTATGTTCATTTGGCATTTAATTGTTTAGTTTATTTTATGTTTGAAAAAGTTCTGTGATACTCTAGAATATGTGCCGCTAGTGTTGGCATTTAATTGTTTAATTTATGTTATGTTTGAAAAAGTTCTGTGATACTCTAGAGTATGTGCCGCTAGTGTTTTAGGGTACTTTTGGGTATATTTGATGTGACACTGCAGGATTTGGTATTTAATTATTTAATTTTTTTGTGATTTTAGGATACTTTAATGTAGAATATCTGTACAAGATTAGGTAGTCTTAGACTACTTTAGGCTTGTGTCTCTTCCCCTAATTATAAGAGGAAAAAAAATACAATAGAATATGTTAAAATCATATGCTAAAAATGTAATATTAATTAACCTAGATACAATAGAATATGTTACAATCATATGCTTAAAACTATGCTATTGATTAATCTAGATGGTTATAAATTAATTTTTTTTTTGAAAATTAGTTATCAATTAAATATGTGTGATTTTGTTTTTCTAATTAATTAAATTTAAATTAATGCCATGAATTGTTTTAAGATATTTTGTTTTTCAAATTAATTTGAATTTAATTTAATGCCACAAATTCTTTTTAGATATATTTTTTAACCTGTAACGTTCATTATGAATCTTAAAACAAAACTTTTGATGATGATTATCTTTTCGCTATTCATATCTTTGATATTTTTTATTTTAATTTTAATATCATTATTCAACATAGGAGATAAGTTCAATAATTATTATTTAGTAGAAAATAAAAAAAAATGAAAAATAATAGCAAGAGGCATGAGAAAGTGACATGTGTCTCAAAAAGATTTTCATTTATTAGTATAGTAAGATTATGTTATTGGTCTAGATGTTGGTAATATTTCTTGTCACCATCTCAACGGTGATTACATTTGTTTTAGAGTAAACTGTAATTTTATCCACTGGGGTTATATGTGATTGGCTCTCTTACCCCCTAATACGAAAATCTTGTTGTTTTACCTCTCAACTGTTGAAAAACACTACAATATTAACCCTGGTGTTAAAAAACTTAACAATTCTGTTAACTGGGATGTTAAATGACTATATTACCCTTTCTTATTACCCCATATGCTTTGTTGTAAGAAAACGTATTACCCTCGTTGTTAAATGACTATATTATCATTTCTTATTACCCCCTATGCTTTGTTGTAAGAAAACGTATTACCCTCGGTGTTAAATATTTCTTTGCTTCCTTCAAAAAAAAATGTTTGTTTTAATAGGTATACACTCATGAATTCAAAAGATTTCAGTAGTGGATGTCAAAACATGTCATATTCATCAAAACAACATAAAAACTACATTAAATTTATAAAAACCTAATCTTCAAACAAGTGTATCCTTCCTCCAAAAAACTCATACTTCTATACATTTCAAAACAAAAAAAAAGTACGTTTTCTAATTTGCTAAAAAAACTTAAACACCGGAGATGCTCCGGATCCGGTAGATCTACTTTTTTTATGTGAAAATTGCCTTGGGCAGTGTTTAGCTCTGTACAACAAGAACAATAATGGCGAACAACACTATATTGTATCCAAATAGACGAAGTAAATGCCCTTTTTCTGGAAATTGTAACACCCAAAAACTCAAATGTTATATTCACTATATGTTTCCATAGGATATAACATGAAAAACAATAATGTAGGTCCGTTTTTGTCGGAGGATCGATAACGAAACCTAACCCTTGTTTATCTCAAACACAATCACGAGTGCGGAATCCCCGTGACGATGCAAACCAAACAAAGTATAGCAAAACACAAGATAACCAAAAGATTCACTTTCTATTGATTAACGGGATGAGAACAGGTTACAAACACATACACACAATGTTTGATAAACTCTCAGTAGGTTATGCTCTCATACTTTCACATAGAAGACCAAGTGTGGTTTATATAATGCAGCCTTCCCCAATCATGACGAAGAACATGAGAGGGCTGACGAAGAACCTTGGTCGACGAATAACCAGGTTCTTCGTCACTGTTCACGACGAAATATAGTGTGACGAAGAAAGGGGTTCTTCGTCACACACATGTATGACGAAATATGTCTTTCGCCGTGAGGCTGCAAAACAGAACAGCTTCAAACTGTTAAACAGTTTGCAGCAGAACTTGTATAAACACACACACAAACATAAACTACATACCAAATGCAACATGCATTAGTTTCAACTTACATAACAAAGAGACACGTGTCGTACCAAAGTTAGATAGGAGGATATCCGACTTGGTCGACTGACGAATACATACAGACTCGATAAGCAAAAGACCGTACTATTACAACGTTAATAAAGAACTAGTTACAGACACAAAAATATGCACCAACAAACTCCCCCTTGTCTGTTACTTGGTCTTCGTTCTTCATTCTTCAATCTTCAGTGTTTCTCGGACCAGGAACTGCCAGCGTGGATCCCACGATAATAACAAAAGCAAGCGACGCGCTGAAATCGTAACGCTTGATGCGCGTCCTTGTCTTCATAAAAGATATCGTGCCGGAATAACTTGTTGATTTCGGCCGCAGATATATTCACGATCCACATCGGTTCTAGCATACGAAAATTCTCTTGATCGTCCTTGAACACAATAACGGCCTCGTGCGTATCCGAGTCGTAACACCATAACGCCATGTTTTCCAAAAAGTTCTGTTTCATCGGCATCAAAGGAATCTTGTCCATAACCTTCGTCGGCCGATAAACAAGCCTGTATCGCGCCGTGTTGGTCGATGGATCTAAGGTAAACTTAATCTGCTGATAGATTGGAAACTGAGGCTTGTACAACTCGTGTTTCCAGCCTGTCCTCTTGTTCATCTTTATCTTGAGAGCAAACAACGTTGCTCCTTCGAAGTTTGAACGATTTATGAGCTCAAGTTTTGTTAAAGTTTCAACGTCATAAAATGGTAAGGACAAAATGCTCAGCAGCGAACTGAAATACTGAATACCGTATTCACGTTTGATGGCCATGCAGTGGATTTCTTTGCAAACATCCAGCAGAGAATTTTTCCGTGCAAGTTCTCTTTCTCGTATTTCAGGTAGTCGACTTGAACTTCAGCTGGCATAGGCATGGAAACTTTGGATAAGAACTGCTTTCTCCACTCTGTGAACGCATCAGGCGCATTATATGAAGCATCGCGATTTTTCAAGTGTTCGTCGATGACGTCCACATTTTCCTTCAACCAATCTTTATTAAAGGGAGTGAATTCTGTTCCGTCTTCTCGCACATAAGTCGATTTCTTCGTTTCGCCTTCAAATACGATCTCTTCAAGATTTTCTATGTCTGCAGATTCAGGCTCACTTGGAATATTATCAATAACGGCATCGTCGATTTCTTTCATCTCATTCAAAGCTAGCAACTGCTCATGCGAGAGATCAGCAACAAACTCTCCTTTTTCCAGAATTTCTCCAGTTACAGGATGTACAGCCTGTAAAGCAAGTTCAGCAGAACTAGGAACAGAGGATGTACCAGCTGAGGAGCTTTCAATGTTAGAACTGCTCTCTAACTGTGATAGACCTTCTTGAGCACCACCAGAAGTTCCTTATGTAGTTACAGTCTGCTGAGGCTCGTACACTATGATCTGAGTAGATTCCGTGGCTGGTGGTTGTTCAGATGTAGCGGAGGGGTCTGGGTTACCCGGATCTTCAGAATCATGGTCACGCTTCTTCAAGACTTCCTGTTGCTTGCACCGGTCACCCCACAGAATGTTAACACGTTTTCTGACAACCTCGAAACCATCAGTGATTTTCTTGACCCCTTCCGTTATCGTGGTATTACGAGAGTTGTACCACTCTCTCATAACATCATGTTTTGCTTTGAGAGTGTCAGCCAACCTTTGAACAGCAGTGCTCCTCTCTTTCAAGCGATTCATATCTATACCACGAACGTTATCTGCAGCTCGCATCTGCTGTAATTGACGTTCCCTTTCATCATCATCAGCCTTCAAGCGTGCATTCTCAGCCTTGAGTTGGTCAATGTCAGCTTGTTGGCGTGTAATCTCAGCTTGTTGACGTTCAACAGTGGAATTCAACGTGTTTATCTCCAACCGCTGCTTGATTACGTCGCTTCTTGTAACATTTATCACCGACGATTGCCTATCAATCTGACCTGCAGCATCTTGCAATTGAGTAAACAAGAAATCTACCTTTTCATCCTGCTGCATTTCAGAAAAATTTCTTCGTCTGCGTTCTGAGCCCTGCTGAGAAGTAGTTACTCGAATGGTAGATGCTATTGAGCATGCAGGTTCTTGTGGTGCAACTACTGGAGTTTCTGTAGCTGAAGTGACCATAGGAGTTGGCTCAGATGATATTGGAGGAGACGATACAAAAGCATCAGCTTCTTCGGCAGCGAGTCCAAAGTTTGGATTCATTTCTGCTTCTTGAATAGGCTCTTGTTGTGAAACGGTTTGCTGCACAGATGAAGCACCAATGTATTTCCTGCTCTTTTTCTTTCTACGAGCAGCAGTTTGTTTCTTCTTTAACCGTTCAGCTTCAGTATCCGAAGGAACATAATCAGCATTAGCACCCTCCTGTCGAATCTTCCTCACTTTTCTCACACCACGATCGTCGAGATAGAACTCGTATCCTGGCTTAGGTTGATTGTCATCAGATTCAGAATCTTCTGCATCACCCCTAGCTGAACTAGCACCAGTTGTACCAGCAACAGATGCACCAGCAGCACCAGTATCTCCACCATCACCACCTTCATCATCACTATCACCATCGTTGTCGCTTTCGGTAGAATCACCGAAAATATTAATCTTTTTGCGACCAAACTTTTCTTCCATCATCCTTTTCAACTTCGGCTCCTCGTCGTCAGATTGGCTGTCATTGTGACGCCATTTGTCGTATTCTGGAGCGACGTAGTCTGTCTTATTAAGAGCACCGATCAACTTCCTTGGCGGTTGGCTTTCTTTGTACCTATTCGCTGCAACGCCCCTGAATATCTTTAGTGAATGCTCTATCATAGTATCTATCTTCAGAATATCATTATCGGCTTTCGGAAGATTGGGATGTTGGTCATTCATGATCATTTGCAAAAATCGAGGATACACCCAGAACTTATTCCCTATCGTACGACCACCGGTTCTTTTCATATTCTCTTTCATGTTGGCATAAATGTACTTCGAAATGCTAAACGGCTTGTTTAGCACCAAGTGTCACACCCCGATTTTCCACGTGTCACCGGTGGGCTCGGTGGGGAGTATAGTGACGTAGTTGATATCATCATAGTCAAACAACACAATATTTAAATGCACAGCGGAAGCAAAAGATAAATATATTACAAACCGATATAAAGTAATATCAAGTATTAAAAACGGAATGTAAAGGATCCACAGGCGGATCAAAAAATAAAATGAAACATTTGTTCAACAGACTTTAAGGCATCCAAGCTTGCGAGACTTATTGTGGACACTAGGAGACTGCCAGCCTATTACGTGTAGTACCTGCACTTAACCTTTTAGAAAATACGTCAGTTTACACTGTTAATACAATTTAACTGACTCATTTTGAAAAGGTTGAAAATTGATTTGAATGCACATGGCACAAAACATTTTTATAACTTGGGATAATTATTTAATATAATCTTGTGAACGAATTACATGTTACTTGTACGTTCAGTAGCCCGGATCTTGTCCGAGTTAAAGATCAATAGACACACCACATTATAGAGTTATACACTGACAGGTGTACGCCTACACCCCGTGCTCAGGTCGTGGCCATCTCGTAAGATGTTGCCAAGGATATCCGGGACATGGTCATTAACCCCCCAAAGGCTTTAAGTGAACAAGACTGTTTAAACGAGCCGATCAAATTATTCAATTAACCACCCAAGGATGTAAGATTTGATGCTCGATCAAGCGGTATTCTATATACCGTAACCCAAGCCCGTATAGGGAAAATAAGTTAAAAGTATTTACCTTGGTAAGTATAAGTCACAACTAGCAAGTGAAGGTAGCTTTTACTGGTTCTTCTATTCTGGAACAAAGGTTTATAATAACCTATTAGATTTCTAACGGGTCTTTATTTAAGCCTAAGCTTAGACCGGTTAGCTTTTAAGGATGATACGGTTCAAACGCACGATTAAGCGAAGACCGGATAGAATGTGATTTAGACCCGACAAGTTTGAAGACTTGTATAATATGGGTATACTAAACACATTCTGGATTTTGAGACAAAAATGATAATGTTTGACCCGTTTCGGTCAATTTATGCAAACTAGTTACATAAACAGAACCGAACTCGAAAAGGGCGTCACGGGTAACCGTAAGAGTCATATGCAAGTTCCCTGAGTTGATATGCTTTAAATATGTTATAATATCAGTAAGATATCCTCTATTATGCCCAAAACGGATTTTAACACAATTTATGCCTCATAAGGGCAATTTGGTCATTTTAAAAGATCATAAAGATTTTTATATGGAAATCTGAGTTACAGGTCTGGTTTATACAATAAATACACTTAATTTAATAAGTTATAACAGTAAGGTATGACCTACATGTGAAATTTATCATTTAAAACCAAACTATGCACCTTAGGGGCATTTTGGTAATTTCACAAGGGCTAAAAAGGTCAAAACTGGAAACCTGAGTTCAAAATCTTTTACTTACTGTTATTATCTCAAAATATACTAAAAACATCAGCAGGTATCAACCTTATATGTTAAATATGGTTATAGTACATACTATGCGTTAAAAACGCTTAAAAAGGCGATTTGGAGCCATTTCCGGGTTTTTAAAGAAAGCTGAGATTTTTATAAATTCCAGAAGGCTCAAAATATTTTATTTAATAAATAAAATCAGTAGAAAAAGGTTTGGTGTCAAAAAGATTTGTAAGACTCATTTTATGGCTTAAAAGGGCAAAACCGTCATAACCGAATCAAACCTAGAGACCTATGTTATGCTCAGCCAAAAATTAAATAAAAATATTCAAAAATCCCAAAATATTATATAACATCAGTGGGTAAAAAGTTTGATATCAAAATGTGAGTTTAAATAGGCTATTCGCTAATTACGCCATTTAATTAACATAAAGCTTTCAAATTACGCTAATGAGCATAACTCTTAATCTAGACCTCGGACTGATATCAAATTTTTGGTGCAAGTCTATATATCAGTAACAAATGTTTCTACTCTTTCACTTTTTCAAAAATCACGTTTTATAGTAAAAAGGGCATAATAGTCAATTTCAAGCACAAATCGGAAACATGCATACGAATCGGATAAGTATTGAACCAAGTTGTAAAATCTCAGAGAGTTAAACTTATATGAAACCTGGTCCAAAATAAGCTCTAAGGCAGATCTCAAACATGCATGAACGGATCAGAACTGATAGTCAAAGCAAGAGTCAAATTATGCGACTTTCGGGTCCGATCCGGGTTTAAACTGAAAATTGTCGAGTTGATCATGTTGGAACATGTTCTTACCTTAGTTACTAAGTTATTTTAATGATCAAACAGGTTGCATGTACCCTACATTGCTAATTATGCTTAAATTTGCAAATAATCATTCTGTTGACTTTTTAAAGCAAGCTTTGACTCGACAATTAACATAGCTAGAGTGGGAATCTGAAAATACCCTTTTAAGGGTTTGTTACCCACATAAATACCTACTTGTAGGTACTTTCAATTTGAGAAATGACTGAGCAAATTTCGTTTAATCGCGAAGTCAAACTTAATTAACGACAGCAAGAATCGAGTGCCACCCCTAGAATCGAGTTGGTGGTATTAGAAACCAGTTTGCACATGAAGACAGCAAGAAACAGGCTGTCATAAGCTGTTTCTGCATCTGATCAGGCCACGCGGCCCGCGTAGGTAACTCAGCAATCTTACGCGGCCCGCCTGCAGGTCCAGATCAGCAAAACAACTTTCATAATTGGCAGATTTGGTCCCTGTTTGCATATAACGTGTTTCTGACACATCCATGGTCCGTTAACCTCATTTCAAGGCTCCATTATGAGGCTCACATATGGGGGATATGAAACATGTTCAAAAACATGTCGGATGTCGGTTCGTTTGGCCGTACGGTCACGTGGTTTGTCTATTTACGACGAAACACGAACGGACGCTAAAAACGAACCAAACGACGCGACGAAAGGAATTTTATCAAGGCGATCACTAAAATAAAATATTTTAGTGCTTACATAAATTTTTGGGTGTCCGGGGATATTCAGAATGTGAGATATGCGCGAAAATGCAAACTTGTGCACTTTTTGACACTTTTAGTCCCTGAATGACATAAAAGTTTATTTTTGCGCACCAAACACCTCTAAACCTATATCTAAGCTATATAAAGGATAAATAGGGTATGTTTAACTTATGGACATATTCCGGAAGGTCCGTTACAATACGATTCGACCTCCTTTTGCAGTTTGACACAATTAGTCCCTTAATTGCGCAAAGTAGCGCGAAATGCCGATTAATGAAAGCAAGGCCTTCCATGGCCCATATTGATCATTCCCAAGAATATACATACATGTTACTATGCTCCCGTTCGCTTAAATGGTCACCGAAGGGCGTAGATTCAAAAGTTGACGCTTTAGGTCCCTCTATTACGCAAACTTGCGCATATCATCATCTAATAGTATTGAAGCCTCATCTAATCCATATTAGGCATTCTTGGAAGTATTATTAATCATCACGATGCTTCGGGTTTGCTAGAAGGTCATTCAGAGGTATAATTAAACATATTGACACTTTTAGTCCCTCTAACTTGCAAAGTTGCACGTAACTTTACTTATAGGCATAAAAACCTTAGACGGCCATTATTTGGCATTCCCGAGAGTATAATTAAATATTATTAAGCTCCCGGTTTGTTAGAAGGTCACTCAGAGGTAAGAATTAACATGTTGACGCTTTTAACCCCTTTATTGCGCAAACTTTCAATTAATTACGCAAACGGCTGCACTTATTCATCAAGTGGCACATTTTTGAATATAAACATCATAAGAAACTTATTTTTAGGTATGTTATCACTTCCAGTCCTTTCATACTCAAAGTTTTCGATTTATCAAAAAATTAGTCCCTCACTTTCAGTGTTTGACTTCATTAGGGTTTATTACACGTGTCAATACATCATTGGACGTGATTTTACGAGGTGTTACATCCTCACCCCCTTAAAAGAAATCTCGACCTCGAGATTTGCTATAATGCTGGAAGTACTTTTGTCACTTGACGGACTTAACTTCTATAGCATATATGGAGTCTCTCCAAGCTCCCAAAGTGACCTTTATATTTGGTACATGAATCCTTTTGGAGCTTCTTAACCTGTCGATCCTCAATCGATATAGGTTGCTCATCATATCATAAATCTGCATATCAATATGTGATAATGCTTCTTGACTTATTGGTGAAACACATCCTCAAATCATTGGTGTATATTGCATTGCATGCTCTGCCAAGCTCCTTAAATAGATTTTAGCTTGTAAGTTATTTGATCTTGATACATTCGATTCCTTCGAATGATATATATTTAGAGCTCAACTAGCCTAATAATTAACAAATTGGTACACCCTTCCAGGGCGATATCTTTGTTAAACCTTATTCCTTAACAAGAACTTAGGAGGTTTGCTATTTCCATAAATCTTTATTTTCTGCCAAATACTGGCATCAAACAGATGATTATGGATTTGTATGATCTTATTCGTTGTTTCCCGGGAAACTTTCAGATCCTGATATTTGGACTTACCAATCTTCTGTCTAACAATAGATGTTTAACATTCCATCTATACAAGGCCTCCAAAAGAGCAGCCTTGATACTTATATATCAACTATTATAGAAAAACTTAATTTAAGGTGAGATGGTTATTCCAACCATTGCTTAAAACTAATCTTAAGGAATTAGTTAGTCCTTGCCGTTAGTCGAACAAGTCGACGATCCTGGGCAGCTGATGAAAATTCTTAATTGTTGCCTAATTTGGGTTGCGGTAATCAATGCATAAGCAAAATGAACCGTCTTTCTTAATTAATAATACCGAATTCTTAGAATATAGGGTTAGGCTATATGAATTTTTTTTTATTTCAAAACTTATTTAATTAGGGTTTTGATTCTTCCAATAATGGCACTAGCCGTCTTGGAGATTTCATAATGATACAACCCTAATGGGATATAAATCTTAATTCTACCTGCCTTTCCGGGGTAATCAGGGTAATCTTAGGAGAAGATAAACAAGATAAGATGAGGTTACAAAGATTTTCCAAATCTCAGGCTCCAGTTCATCTGTCATATTCTATATTCTGTGTCAGATGAGTGACACATTTATGTCACGAGTCCATGAATTCCTTAATCGAGAACATTTACTTTGACAATTCCATTCTGGATATCTTCTTTGAATACCATTAGTTGACTTTAGTACCATATGACTATTAGAATATCCTTGCGGTTCCATGCATTAAACATCCATACTGATCAGGCATGGAAGCAATCTATGAAACTTATTAAGATACATCAATCCTCATATGGCGTTTTTATCATACTGTCTGGTTTTCGCAATCGATAGAGATCAAGGAGATATCAACTATATATGCTGACACACTTCTTCTAGAGAGAGGATACTTCTAGAATTCCTCAATTAGAGATTTCTAACAGGAACAGAAGAAATGGTTCTTATGATTTTGCCTGTAAGTTTTACCTTACACTTAATATCTGGGGTTCTTACGGGAAAATTTCTAAAAGTTTGCTAAGCTTAAAATCTTATGAGAGACTTAGCAGTACCTGAATTCAAACGTAACTTTTAGCCAAAAGAAATCACAATAAGGGTTTATCTGGCGTCATTATTAATGTGAACTGCCTCTAACTATTCACCAGGAGGGTTAAACGCCTCCATTCTTAATCCTTTTAAACTTAGCTGCAAAATCTTTGACAAATGTTTGGGTAGTCTTAGCTTGGGCTAGTTATTTCTTAACCTATATAATGTGAGTAGCTGAGGTAAATCCATAATGGATTTATAATGAGCAGGCTTTGAAACCTTAATGTGCCCTCTTATTGCCGTTACTAACCACCAATAGTTATTGCGTTAAGCTTAGGTTTTGGGTAATTGGAATAGGGTACTATCTCAGCCAATGAATTAAAATTTTGCGACATACTGTCGACATTTTAGAACTTTTATGGTGAGAGTCAGCAAATTCTTATTCCATCTTTTTCCATTTCACAAAGAGGATACCAAGTTTTTCTAATAAGGTCCTTAAAATTTAGACCATTCCATACTGTATAAGGGGATCTTTCTTGTGGACTCCATTAGTGTCCTCACTAATCAAGGGTATTACCACCGAATGATTGTGACGCAAATCTTACCGTGTGCTTTCCAGCATAACCACTGATATACCTAATGGTTTCTACTTCTTTCAACAATTCCTTGCAATCAATGGCCCCTTTAAACTATTGAAGTCTCTTGACTTCTAAGAGACGAAGTACTTTTTAAGTACATCCTAAAAAGAAAGGGGCTCCTTGCCACATATGATTTTACTTGGGTCATTCTTCGCATATGGAGTATGAATAAAGCTCTTCTCATGAGCAGTGTCATGAGCTTTAGAGCGAGCAGCGTTTGGCTCTCCATGGCTTTTCTCATAGACCTTCTCAGCAGTGATAATTATAGTTTTAGAGATTAACTCCGTTAACATTGAGGTTCACACTTGATGCACTATTAACATTTGTCGCATCTCTAGCATCGCGACTGTTGTTTGTCTCTTCTGAGTTTTCCATACTCAAATCCTTTGGTATTAAATACCAATTTAACAATTAATTGAGTGCATTTCACAGCTTAGTCATCATCCTGACGACTTATCATACATCAACCATGGTATTATTAAACCATGTGAACATTTCTAAGGAGTGTTATTTGATTGTACATCAATCGTATTCAGCCTAAGTCACAAAAAGATCATTAATGGCCTTTAGGGTTTTGACCGAGTCCGTTACCCTTTTTGATAGGGGATCAACATGTCCCAACTGTCTTCGGTATGTAGATGATTTCAGATAGCTCGAAGGCTTGCCATAATGGCTTTCTAAAATATGAAACATTAGCCCGTCAGGAAGGACATAAATAATCATATGGCACGAAGGCCTTGTTGCTTAGGATGTTATAAGATATGGCAACAAATGCCTGTCACAAAGACATTAATTTATAAGCCGCAATCTTATTAGATTAGGGTTTTAAGATTTGAACCTAGTCCTTCACCATTGTACAGGGAGTCATAGACTACCATTGTCATCGTCTTGAAAGGCGATTTATTTTGGCACATAGGCAAATCCTAGGACATCATTAATGGATGTTTACATATATACATATATGTATATATATATATATAATTATCGTCATTGAGTATATCAGTCATGATCTTATCGATCTTATAGACTTTAAGGCTTGGGCATTGCCCATCACCTTCGACGATGTACCGTAATGGTCATATTTGACAATGTCTCTAATGGGCAATATAGTATATAATCCCGTAGGTGATATAGATCCTATCGGTGATTCAGGATAACACCACGAAGGGTAATACAATAAACATACTTATATATAGGAAGTACCAGCAGCGTATCCACCATGTGTTTATTGTATTACTCTAGTTTCGTTATCTAATCACCGTCAAGATACATATAATCATAACCATTGAGTCGGAAAGTACTTCTTGAAATCTCCCTATGAAGATAGGAAGACCCAAGACTGTACTTCAAACATCCTCTAAAATAATATGATCATCGTATCAGATGATATTAGTCATGATCGCACTGATCATATAGACTGTTAGGGTTGAGTATAACCCACCACTTTGAACATGGGATCATAAAGACCACCACTAACTTTGTCTTTTCTCAAATAGAATAAAGTATAGCCCGTAGGCTTTTCATCACTAGGGATGTTAATATTATGATTATCATACTGATGATACTGGTCAGGATTACATTGATCATATAGACTATGGGATTTGAGCATAGCTCACCCCCCTTGGGCAAAGAATTATAAAAGATTACAATTGCCTTGTCACTATTGGACAATATAATATAGCCCGTAGGCAAAACATCACTAAGGGATGTTAAATAACATGATCATCATATTAGATGATATTAGTCATGATCGAATTGATCTTATAGACTATTATGTTTGGACTTAGTCCAATATTTTTAGACAGGGAGTCGTAGACCACAACTGTCGTGTTGTCTTATTGGACAACAAGTTTAGCCCGTAGGCACTTCATCACGAATGGATGTTTATTTTTTTGATCATCACATTGATGTTACTAGCCATGATCAAATTCGATCATATAGACTTTAAGGCTTGGACGCAGTCCAATTACCTTGACGGTTGGTGTGATTTCTCAAGTCACACTGCCAGGAGTGTTAACACGTTCTCAGATGTTAACAAGAATTAATTTGTCTTAATGGTTACACAATATTACCATGATCGCATTGATCATATAGGTTTGGAGGCTTGAACATAGTTCACCACCTCTAGATAGAAGGAGTATCTCCCTTAACTATCATAGTAGAAGGAATAATCATTCTTAACTACCAAAAGTTTTGGCCAATTAATTGTGGACTTGCCACTTGGCAGTGGTAAACCATTAAGAAGATCTTTTGAATTTTTTTTTTTAGCAGATCGATAAAATTCGAATCAAGTGATACTAATGGTTGGTAAAGGACGAAATGAATATCTATATAAAATTTTCAAAACCTTCAATAAGTCATTAGGAAATTTACCATAATGTCTTAACAGGACTTTTAATATCATACTTGTCCATAGAGGACTTTAAAAGGAAATTATAAGTATAGGGACTATAACATTTTGGTTTGCCCATGTAGGGACCATAATAAAGTATCAGGTCTACGAAAGGGTTATAAGGAGATGTCATATCCGCTGAAGGACTTATAATGAAATCTCATGCCCATGGAAGGATTATTTAAAAAAATAACATATTCCCGAGAGGATTTTAATAGAATAACATGTCCATAAAAGGACTATATTGAAATATAATGCCCTTGAAGGGACTATGATAAACATAAGTATATACCAAGTCTTATCAGGAGACGTAGGTCCGCAAGGACTATAATGAATTACTACGTCCACAAAGGACTACAATAAACAAATGCCCAAACAGGGATTTTAATGAAAAGAAGTATGATGGAGGGTCTTCTAATGTCTTCCTCTCTTTATTCTGATCGTTTCTTCATTTCTATATATCGTATGCAGTAGCGACTCTGAAGATTTTTGTGAATAAAGAATTAATTCAATTCAGGATCCATTACAGAAGTAGAATCCAAGGATTCAATGATTTAAGAAACGACATGGATCACTGATTAGGTTTGACTGGTATAATCTAAGTCTGAAGTCTCAAAATTCAAAGGTAAGAAATAGGGATTTAATAACATCTATATGTATCATCCTCAATATGGGAGCCTCAGGGACTTTCTGGTATGGACTCCGTAGTCTGGATAAGGGTTTAAACAAGTTTGGTTTTGGGAATAGGTCCATAAATGTCTCTCCTTCAACCAGTCGCACGCTTATCCTAGTCGTGGTATGAAACTTAGCATTTCTTGGCTTCTGACGGGAAGAATCTCCATCTACGGCTTCTTTGATTTACGACATATTAAAATATTTAGAAGTGAAAGCAATAGTCTTCCGAATAAAGACAAGAGTATTCCTATGTTAAGTCCAGACTCAGAAAGTTAAGGAATGTGCTACTGTGTCATTGAGATTAAACACTAAAAGGATAGTGTTTAATTCACTCAATGTTGGCTCTGATACCAACCTGTCACACCCCGATTTTCCACGTGTCACCGGTGGGCCCGGTGGGGAGTATAGTGACGTAGTTGATATCATCATAGTCAAACAACACAATATTTAAATGCACAGCGGAAGCAAAAGATAAATATATTACAAACTGATATAAAGTAATATCAAGTATTACAAACGGAATGTAAAGGATCCACAGGCGGATCAAAAAATAAAATGAAACATTTGTTCAACAGACTTTAAGGCATCCAAGCTTGCGAGACATATTGTGGACACTAGGAGACTGCCAACCTATTACGTGTAGTACCTGCACTTAACCTTTTGGAAAGTACGTCAGTTTACACTGGTAAATACAATTTAACTGACTCATTTTGAAAAGGTTGAAAATTGATTTGAATGCACATGGCACAAAACATTTTTATAACTTGGGATAATTATTTAATATAATCTTGTGAACGAATTACATGTTACTTGTACGTTCAGTAGCCCGGATCTTTTCCGGGTTAAAGATCAATAGACACACCACATTATAGAGTTATACACTGACAGGTGTACGCCTACACCCCGTGCTCAGGTCGTGGCCATCTCGTAAGATGATGCCAAGGATATCCGGGACATGGTCATTAACCCCCCAAAGGCTTTAAGTGAACAAGACTGTTTAAACGAGCCGATCAAATTATTCAATTAACCACCCAAGGATGTAAGATTTGATGCTCGATCAAGCGGTATTCTATATACCGTAACCCAAGCCCGTATAGGGAAAATAAGTTAAAAGTATTTACCTTGGTAAGTATAAGTCACAACTAGCAAGTGAAGGTAGCTTTTACTGGTTCTTCTATTTTGGAACAAAGGTTTATAATAACCTATTAGATTTCTAACAGGTCTTTATTTAAGCCTAAGCTTAGACCGGTTAGCTTTTAAGGATGATACGGTTCAAACGCACGATTAAGCGAAGACTGGATAGAATGTGATTTAGACCCGACAAGTTTGAAGACTTGTATAATATGGGTATACTAAACACATTCTGGATTTTGAGACAAAAATGATAATGTTTGACCCGTTTCGGTCAATTTATGCAAACTAGTTACATAAACAGAACCGAACTCGAAAAGGGCGTCACGGGTAACCGTAAGAGTCATATGCAAGTTCCCTGAGTTGATATGCTTTAAATATGTTGTAATATCAGTAAGATATCTTCTATTATGCCCAAAACGGATTTTAACACAATTTATGCCTCATAAGGGCATTTTGGTCATTTTAAAAGATTATAAACAGTTTTAATTGGAAATCTGAGTTACAGGTCTGGTTTATATAGTAAATACACTTAATTTAATAAGTTATAACAGTAAGGTATGACCTACATGTGAAATTTATCATTTAAAACCAAACTATGCACCTTAGGGGCATTTTGGTAATTTCACAAGGGCTAAAAAGGTCAAAACTGGAAACCTGAGTTCAAAATCTTTTACTTACTGTTATTATCTCAAAATATACTAAAAACATCAGTAGGTATCAACCTTATATGTTAAATATGGTTATAGTACATACTATGCGTTAAAAACGCTTAAAAAGGCGATTTGGAGCCATTTCCGGGTTTTTAAAGAAAGCTGAGATTTTTATAAATTGCAGAAGGCTCAAAATATTTTATTTAACAAATAAAATCAGTAGAAAAAGGTTTGGTGTCAAAAAGATTTGTAAAACTCATTTTATGGCTTAAAGGGGCAAAACCGTCATAACCGAATCAAACCTAGAGACCTATGTTATGCTCAGCCAAAAATTAAATAAAAATCTTTAAAAATCCCAAAATATTATATAACATCAGTGGGTAAAAAGTTTGATATCAAAAAGTGAGTTTAAATAGGCTATTCGCTAATTACGCCATTTAATTAACATAAAGCTTTCAAATTACGCTAATGAGCATAACTCTTAATCTAGACCTCGGACTTATATCAATTTTTTGGTGCAAGTCTATATATCAGTAACAAATGTTTCTACTCTTTCACTTTTTCAAAAATCACGTTTTATAGTAAAAAGGGCATAATAGTCAATTTCAAGCATAAATCGGAAACATGCATACGAATCGGATAAGTATTGAACCAAGTTGTAAAATCTAAGAGAGTTAAACTTATATGAAACCTGGTCCAAAATAAGCTCTAAGGCAGATCTCAAACATGCATGAACGGATCAGAACTGATAGTCAAAGCAAGAGTCAAATTATGCGACTTTCGGGTCCGATCCGGGTTTAAACTGAAAATTGTCGAGTTGATCATGTTGGAACATGTTCTTACCTTAGTTACTAAGTTATTTTAATGATCAAACAGGTTGCATGTACCCTACATGCTAATTATGCTTAAATTTGCAAATAATCATTCTGTTGACTTTTTAAAGCAAGCTTTGACTCGACAATTAACATAGCTAGAGTGGGAATCTGAAAATACCCTTTTAAGGGTTTGTTACCCACATAAATACCTACTTGTAGGTACTTTCAATTTGAGAAATGACTGAGCAAATTTCGTTTAATCGCGAAGTCAAACTTAATTAACGACGGTTTGACTTTTGGTTAATAAACTAAGCTAGAACGAATTAGAGAGGGTTAGGAATACTTACAAGAGTCCTAATTATGCTTAGAGATCATTAGAAAGCCTGAGGTTGATCAGAGAAGCTCCAGAATTGAGAATGCAAGTGCAAAACAAATGAATTCCTCACCTATTTATACTTTTCGGGACCTCACGAGATCGCGACAAGTGTCGGGAGACCATAACCAGATCATGGCAAGTGTTGGGTGGTTTTATCATACCATGTGCCACCCCTAGAATCGAGTTGGTGGTATTAGAAACCAGTTTGCACATGAAGACAGCAAGAAACAGGCTGTCATAAGCTGTTTCTGCATCTGATCAGGCCACGCGGCCCGCGTAGGTAACTCAGCAATCTTACGCGGCCCGCCTGCAGGTCCAGATCAGCAAAACAACTTTCATAATTGGCAGATTTGGTCCCTGTTTGCATATAACGTGTTTCTGACACATCCATGGTCCGTTAACCTCATTTCAAGGCTCCATTATGAGGCTCACATATGGGGGATATGAAACATGTTCAAAAACATGTCGGATGTCGGTTCGTTTGGCCGTACGGTCACGTTGTTTGTCTATTTACGACGAAACACGAACGGACGCTAAAAACGAACCAAACGACGCGACGAAAGGAATTTTATCAAGGCGATTACTAAAATAAAATATTTTAGTGCTTACATAAATTTTTGGGTCTCCGGGGATATTCAGAATGTGAGATATGCGCGAAAATGCAAACTTGTGCACTTTTTGACACTTTTAGTCCCTGAATGACATAAAAGTTTATTTTTGCGCACCAAACACCTCTAAACCTATATCTAAGCTATATAAAGGATAAATAGGGTATGTTTAACTTATGGAAATATTCCGGAAGGTCCGTTACCATACGATTCGACCTCCTTTTGCAGTTTGACGCAATTAGTCCCTTAATTGCGCAAAGTAGCGCGAAATGCCGATTAATGAAAGCAAGGCCTTCCATGGTCCATATTGATCATTCCCAAGCATATACATACATGTTACTACGCTCCCGTTCGCTTAAATGGTCACCGAAGGGCGTAGATTCAAAAGTTGACGCTTTTGGTCCCTCTATTACGCAAACTTGCGCATCTCATCATCTAATAGTATTGAAGCCTCATCTAATCCATATTAGGCATTCTTGGAAGTATTATTAATCATCACGATGCTTCGGGTTCGCTAGAAGGTCATTCAGAGGTATAATTAAACATATTGACACTTCTAGTCCCTCTAACTTGCAAAGTTGCGCGTAACTTTACTTATAGGCATAAAAACCTTAGACGGCCATTATTTGGCATTCCCGAGAGTATAATTAAATATTATTAAGCTCCCGGTTTGTTAGAAGGTCACTCAGAGGTAAAAATTAACATGTTGACGCTTTTAACCCCTTTATTGCACAAACTTTCAATTAATTACGCAAACGGCTGCACTTATTCATCAAGTGGCACATTTGTGAATATAAACATCATAAGAAACTTATTTTTAGGTATGTTATCACTTCCAGTCCTTTCATACTCAAAGTTTTCGATTTTTCAAAAAATTAGTCCCTCACTTTCAGTGTTTGACTTCATTAGGGTTTATTACACGTGTCAATACATCATTGGACGTGATTTTACGAGGTGTTACACCAAGGCCACCATGAATCCCACTAGATCATTGCCTGCCATGTCGTAACCAGCACGTCTGTTGCTAAGACATTGAATGAGTACATGTAGTAGAAACTTGTAGCGCATTGGCAACTCTCCTTTGTTGATTTGGCTACTGAAAATATCACCGGTACATTTCATCCTAAGCAAACAACCGCGTGTGCAGATAATTGGAACGGAATACGGTGCATTCGGATCATCTTGAAGTTCTAGTACGGTGTTTAAGATATTCGGAGAGACATTCACATTCACTTGGTTAACTTGCCCTTGTATAAATTCATTTCCATCAACTTCAATAACACTTGCTGAATTCCAGAATTCTTTGATGAGCGACTTATACACCGGTGTTGAAAAGGTAATGGCTTTGTTTATTCGAGATTCCCTTAGCCATGCAGTGATCTCCTTCAGTTCCGTAATCTTCCCTTCAGGATCAAGGTATGCGACCATGTTGTGACGGGGTTCAGACATGACTTGTTCTTCTGGTTTGTCAGTTTTCTTAGTCGCGGGCTTGCGTTTCTTTTCTTTCGAAGCCATTCTGTTTAGGAAAAACATCCACTGTAAGTCATAATGTCATAACATTTGCAACAGACATATGACTATACATGTTTATGTATAATGTGGACAGTGAACATGTGTATACATATATACTGTGAAGGTGCACACAACTGAAAAATTTTCTAAGTGTTGGACGACGAAAGACTATCACAGTGACGAAAAACATCTTTTATGGCGAAGAACCCTTGGTCAAACAAAGTCAACATTATTCTTTGACAATGGGTTTTTCGTCGACAGACTTTCGACGAAAAATGTAGTTTGAAGAAAGATGTATTTCGTCGCAAGTAGTTTGAAGAAAGATGTATTTCGTCGAAAAAGGTATTTTTCGTCAATTAGGGTTTTTCGCCTTTGCTAAAATTGCGGGTTTTTCGATACAGAGAGTTTTTCGCCGACAGACATTGAATCGATGATGGATTCAGAAAATCAAACACAATGGACACTTTGTTACACACAGACATGAAGAAAACAAATCCCAGAACAGTAACCGACATGAGTTCAACCGGAAAATACACCCAAACCTGTTTAAACATCAATCAAGAACCCATCCCCTGTTTTAATACTTGAAAACATAAACCCAAGACAGTGTACAAATCTACATACAAACCCTATGTTTATCAGTTTTGATGAAGAACAAAGAGAATAAACAGAGTATTTCATGAAGAAATCAAACATCAAAGGTTATCCGAGGGTTTTTTCAAACAATTTCGACCAAACAGAGAGGTCATAAAGATTCGAAACATTTAAACACACACTTTGTATACCTTGATTTGATGAAAATTTTAGAGAAAACAAAGGGGGTTTTGAGTCAGTGAAGAAAGGTATGGGGTTTGCTTATGGAAGGAGATGAACAGTTGAGAGTAGGTTTTGAAAAAGTGAAGTCACTGATGTACTAGGTCCCCTTTATAACCTGACCCTCGACGAAAGACATACCTCGACGAAAAACATGATTGGGTCGACGAAAAACCTTGATGGGCTTGCACAGTAAGCCCATGACGAAAGTCCATGAAGCCCAAGGTTTTTCGTCATGACCTCGACGAAAAATGGGTTTTTCGCCGTGAACAAATTTTATTTTGACCAAGACTGGAACACCGTTGACCTGAAATGGTTTTTCGTTGACCTTTAGGTCTTTCGTTGACCTTTAGGTCTTTCATGGACCTTTAGGTTTTTCGTGAAACATTTTCACCTAAAATTACCAAGTCATTGAAATTTTCACATTTTGAACAGATTTTACTGATGTGAACTGATTTTGCCTTGTGTTTAAGGTTTTCAAATGCAAAATGATCTTTATGAAGTAGTTAAATCACAAACAAGTAGGTTTTGGGCTTTCAGGCAGAAAACATTCGAGTTTAAGCTTCGGCTAAACAAAAAGAACTATACAAATTACGCTAAAATGAATTTGAAATGCGATAAACTAACGACAATCAATAAAAAAAGTAGTAAACGACTGTACAATGTCAAACTTTTTGCGAGTTTCAAGGAAAAAGAATCAAACCAGCTTACAGTCTTTGTCATCATGGTTTATGATTTTTGTTTTAAAGCTTTGGATAAGTATACTACCACGATTATCGATATTGTTGTCCACATGAACTCAAACTGATCAGATGTAATCATAATTAAGAGATACGATTTACAGTAAGAGTTATACTTACAAGTCGGTGTTCATCCACTCACGACACATTCCCGTATCAAGGTATGCATGAGAGTTCATCTTACCAGTGAGTATACCGCTTCTCATCTGTTTGACCGTATAAAAAGATGTGAGATACTCACTTATTTTTGATTGAAAACAAGCCCTATATGATAGAATCACTTATTGATGAGGAACTTGATTTTCATATACATGAGGGCACAGGAGCAAGTCCGTGAACAGGTCAGTACTAACGTACAGCAAAGAGACAAACTTGACTCCCGCAAGAAAGCTGTGATATATTATCACTTATTTTGTTTGGACATGTGATTGTTGATCACTTATTGAGGTCGAATGCAGTATGTACACGTATGTATAGTATCATGGAAGATCTAGACTTCGCCTCCGTTATTTTTTTTTTCGGTAAAAGATACAACCATGATACCCAGATGATAAGACAGCATAAAGACCGTATATCTCAGAACCTCGGCATTCAATCAAATGAAATTTCGGTACCAAGACCATATGCCAATGAATGGTTCCCACCTGACTTGAAGTCTGTTAGGTTTATATCATCCTGCACATTTTAATCTGATTGTGAGCCTACCGACACATCATTAGTAGAGATACTTATCATTTCTCGATTTTTCTTTTTATATTTTTGACCATGTTGATCAACCACACCAGTGAATCTCATCATTTTCCTTATCCAAGAAACTCATTTTTTATTTTCCAATTTTTTTGAATTTTTCAATTGTTCAATTTTTTTCGAATTTTTGAATTTTTCAAACGAACGTAAAGACAGAAACTAAAGACATGTTTTTGGATTTTTGACTTTTTCAAATGTTTTTGTATTTTCTTGAAATTTCTCCCCCTAAAATGCGAAAAGGTTACGAAAAGGAAAAATCTTTTTTGTATTTTTTAGAGTTTTTAAAGAAAATATTTACAAAAACGATTAGCCAAAGAAGTTTTACTCGGGTATCACCTTAATGCCATTGACCAAAAGAAGAAAATCAAAACGTGATTTATCAAAAGCTTTAGTGAACAGGTCGGCACGTTGGGGATCAGTGTGGATTTTAACAACATCGATGAGTCTTTTATCAAAACAATCACGTATGAAGTGATATTTACTTTCGATGTGTTTGGTCTTGGAATGCTACACAGGATTTCTAGTGATCTGTAAGGCAGCATTGTTATCAACAAAAATAAGAGTAGATAGGAATTCAAAACCGTAGTCGCGCATTTGTTGTTGGATCCACAGAACTTGGGAGCAACAACTTGAGGCAGCAATGTATTCAGCTTCACAAGTAGATGTAGCGACACAGGTTTGCTTCTTGCACTGCCATGTGACCAGGCGATTTCCTAAAAACTGACATCCCGCCGTTGTTGATTTGCCATCGATTTTGCAGCCACCAAAATCAGAATCACTAAACGCGATCAAGTCGAAGCTATCATCCCTAGGGTACCAGAGACCGGTGTCTGGGCAACCCTTCAAATAGCGGAAAATCCTTTTTACAGCCCCCAGACGTGAGGCCTTCGGGTTGGCTTGATATCTTGCGAGCAGACACGTGGGATACGTTATGTCGGGCCTCGAGGCTGTGAGATACATGAGAGATCTGATCATTGCGCGATAATATGAAGAGTTAATGCTTTCACCCTTCAAGTCCGGAGTAATCCTGTGATTCTACGGAAGTGGGGTACCAATGGGCGTTGCATCAGACATCTGGAACTGGCTCAAGATGTCACCAACATATTTAGTCTGATGGATGAATATCCCAGACTCAGTTTGCTGAACTTGTAGGCCCAAAAAGAAATTCATTTCCCCCATTGCGCTCATTTCGAATTTATCCTGCATAACACGCTCGAATTGCCTGCACAAATCATCGTTAGTTGAACTGAATATGATATCATCAACGTATACCTGTGCCAACAGAAGATCTCCATCCTGTTCTTTGACGAAAAGAGTGCAATCGATAAGGCCTCGCCGAAAACCATTCTCCAGCAGATAGTTAGATAAGGTTGCATACCAAGCTCTCGGTGCCTGATGTAAACCATAAAGAGCTTTGTTGAGCAACCAAACCCGATCAGGGTGAATAGGTGTCACACCCCGACCACGTTGAACATACGAAACGTGGCGGAAACATCGGGGAGTGTTGTAACAGAATTAATCGTTTCAAATCCATGGCAATTGAAGTTTCGTTTTATTAATTAAAAGTGATACAATGTCTAATCAAACAAGGAAAAACAACATAATTAACTAGTCTTGCATCTTTTATTGTCACTAAAGCCCAAGTCTGCCTATATGTATCTTGATCATCTTATGCAACAGCTCCTGAAAAACACATGTGAAAATAGGTACGTCAGCATAAAAATGCCTGTGAGATACATAGGTTTTGTGAAAATAGGTTCCATGACTTATGTTTGAGAAAATGTTTAGTCATGAACCTTGTAATTTGCTTTGTTTTGTAAATCATTTGAAAAACAATGAGTTCAGATGATATGTATAAATAAGTAAATAATGTATGGTTAAATAAATGACCATGTAAGATGAGTTTATATAAGATAAGTTGTTTGTAAAACAATGTCTTGTGAAAAGTATGTTATTTGTATAAAACGTTCTATGTCTCAAACTGAAATGATTCAAATAACGCTACAATATGTAATACCATACAAACACTTATATATAGGAAGTACCAGCGGCGTATCCACCATGTTTGTATCATATTACACGTGCATCGTTACTTAATCACTTAATCAAACCAAACCACCAAAGTAATGTTTAACAATTGTAGAAATGTTTATGTATTGTAAGTAATGTAAAGTTAAACGAATAACCTTATAGTAGCATATCAAAAGTATACTTTGGATTTGTAAGTAACATATTAAACTATGTTTTGGTTTCATAAGTAACATATCAAAATATGCTTTAGATGTTTAACAAAATATATGTTGGTTTTGTACAATACCACACATGAGAGTATATAAAAATATACTTTAATAGTGTGATTTAAGAATTCATTCAGACCTGGTGCATCAAAATACACCTTTGAGACTATAGAAATACCACAAAGGCAATCCCTATTTGGATGGAGCAACAAATTGGTTTCAGACATTCCATGACAACAGGAATGGGGTGTCAAATCCTATAGCGCTATATCATACTAACAATCGGTCTGGTGAACATAAAATAAGTACAATTCAACAGTTTATTTTATGTTCTTTGAGAAATTAATGTTTAAACCATAGATAGTCATTTAGTTTGTCAAATGATAAGTAATAACATGTATAATCAATTATACTTTGAAATCAAGAAAATATAAGCATGGGATGAAATCAACTGTACTAAGTATGCTCACAATGGACATACATAGCATAAAATGTAATGTAAAACGATGTACTAAGTACGCACACAATGGGCATACATAGCATGAAATGTAATGTAAAACAATGTACTAAGTACGCACACAATGGGCATACATAGCATGAAATGTAATGAAATCATGTACTATAATGTACTAACGAACATAGTAGTATATGATGTGAAAACAAGAAAGCATGAAAGTAACAAGTAGGCACATGTGTTCCACCCCAAAACAGTTTGGAAAACAGTAAAAGAGGGGTCTATGTACTCACATGGGATTGCTCAGTAGTTCTGGAGTGACAACTAAACAATGCTAGAGATCTCGGAATATCAAACGGCACCTAATATAGGTAGCTACATTAATAAACCGGACCTAAATCGGAAGACTGGGTAGCATTAGGGTTTGTAAACCAAACGAGTGTAGAGACTCGTGTCATTTGGTTTAACAAAGCCTACATACTAAATGAAACTTAACCTGAGTGTCTACGACCCATTACGACCCGTTTAGGTAGCTTATGCTACTTTAACGCGTCGTTCGCGTGAAACGCGTTCGGACCGTCTAACTAGCCCTATGACAAGTGTTATATGCCTAAACATATTACAAAAATCAGTTATGTGACAAAGGTTTAGGTTACATATGCTTAATTACCAATTATACATGAAAAGGGTATTCTGGTAATTTACCTAAGGCATATAAACTACCTATCATACAACTACTTAAACGATGTGACCATAGGGTATAACCTCGGAAGGTTATTCCCTACCTACTATGGTCACCTACTGTGTTTGGTCGGATCCTAATGATCGACCAAACTGGGTCGGGTTCGAAGGTATAGGCGATTTATTAGATCGCCTACCCTACGACCCTAGACAACGTGGTAATCAGTGGGCATAGTCCCAAGGGACTATGACCAACGTGATTACACTCACGTTGCGAAGTTCCTACGAACTTCGCATTGACCATTACTGGTCAACGCTGAAAGTCAAACAAAGTTTGACTTTCTGACTCGAAAAGCAGTAAAAAAATAAGGAAAAGAACGAAAGAATACTTACGAAGGGTCCCCGAATGCTAACCCAGATCAAAATAGCTCAGGTATGAAACGAAGGTTCCAACTTAGAGCTTTCTTAATCAGATTTGTGGGTTTTGGGGTTGTGGGTGGATGGGTATTTATAGTTTTCGGGTAACCGTTAGGATCGTTTGTCGAATATCGTGCCTTAATCTCATGCGTACACTTGTCGGAAAGTCATGGTGCCTCAAAATGCTCACCACCATAAGGATTGGACACTTGGCAAGGGGTTAGGGAGTGCAAAACAGCTGAAAACAGGCTGTTAAGTACTCTGCATCTGGTCTGAACTTGCTTTACGGACCTCAAAGCTGCCAATGTTGAGGTCCGTAAGGTAACAACTTTGGCAGATTTACAGTTTTGGTCCCTGCAGCCCCTAAACTTGGTTTTCAATGCTTTTTTGACACGTTTAAGGCCCGTTAACCCCATTTCAAAGCTCTAAAATGAAGTTAAAGTATAGGGAACTTAAAATGTGTTCAAAAATATCTCGGATGTCGGTTCGTTTGACCGTACGGTCGCGATGTTCGCTTAATTACGACGGAATGCGCACAAGCGCGAAAAACGATCCAAATGACGCGACGAATGGATTTTTCTTAAGGCGAACACTAAAATATAATGTAGTCATGCTTACATAAATTTTTGGATGTCCAGATGTATTCAGAACGTAAGTTATGCGCGAAAATGCAAACTTGTGCACTTTTTGACACTTTTAGTCCCTGAATGACCCAAAAGTTTATTTTAGCACACCGAACCCCTCAAAGCCTATTTCTAAGCTATTTAAAGGATATTTAAGGTGTGTTTAACTTATGGTTATGTTCCGGAATGTTCGTTACAGTTCAAATTGACATACTTTCGCAGTTTGTCAAGTTTAGTCCCTGTAAACGAATTAACTTTGATTTCACCACACCAAACCCTCCAAAACTTATATCTAAGTTATGTAAAGGTTATTTAAGGTATGTTAAGCCTATTTCACTATTCCGGAGTGTTCGTTGCATTAAACTGGTTATATTTACGCATCAGTGCGTGTATAACCTTCCAGAAAGCGATTTAGAGCTTGAAATCGAACAAGAGTTGATATGTGTAAACGATACACATATTTTTACAAATCCCAAGTATGAAATACATTTTTTCACAGGTTGGGCATTTGTTTGATGGTTGAAATGACACAGGTGTTACAGTCTCCCCTACTTTAGGAAATTTCGTCCCGAAATTTAATTCTAGAGGAAACTTGTGAAGACAGCTGTGACCGTTTCGCCTTCTAATAGTTCCATTGAACCCTTAAGTAAAAATTTGGGCCATGTTAGGATTCTTAGCGAATTTGTTAACCCTCAAAGTGAATTCCTTGTAGCAGTAAAACATGGAATTTTTGAACCACGGACAGAAGGACGTTTCTTATGAAGACTTATCATTTGAAACTGTGTGTGATTGAGACCAGAATTTAGAAGTGTGAGAATAAATGACATCGGTCAAAGTCCGAGACTTCTCCCGTATCATTATTCTTGTCACTTTAGGTCTTAACACATGACAAAACTTCTTGTGGTTTCTGTGCACTGAATTCCATAATTATGTAGGCCTCCATAATTACGTAATCTCTTGCACAGTCCGCACAGTCCATTTCATAATGCATAGAGGAAAAAAAAATCAATTGAATAAACATGAAGCGACTTGACTAGATCACCAAAGGATCTTTTTAACTAAATCAACGAACGATCTTTTTAATTAGATCAACTCATGATCTTCTTAACTAGACCGTCGTACGATCTCCTTAAATAGACCACTTAAGGGATCTTTTCAATTATATCATCATATGATATTTCTAATCAGATTTTCAAAAATTAATCTGTTTAACTAGTCCTCCCAAGGGTCCAATTATAGAATAGTACTTTATAACCCAAGGGACTTGACTACAACGTAGAAGTCCATTAAGGATTTAAGATAGTAACTTTGGATATCCTATTATGAATCTCTCATATGAAATATAAAAGACTCTACGAGGATTTGGATGGATCACATACAACCACAAAACATGTAAGAAAACACATAAGCACATAATTAGTTAACTTGATTCTTTAATTTGTTGTCTTTGAGCATGGATAATTAAAGCACACCAGGAATCCAATCCGTGGATTTCATTTGGTACTTTAATCATTTCCAAGGATTCATCTAAAAAGATAGAAAGATTCTCAATAAGAGTTTGGCTTTGTTTCTCAGAAGAAACAAGTGTTTAAGGTTCTTGGGGAGATCACAAGTGATCATAAAATAACTGACCCATACGAATAGTTTGTCTTAGAGTTGACATCATAAGATTGTATCCAACGATCACACAATCGTATCAGTTTTGCAAAAATAAAAACGACGAATTTTTATTTATATAACAACTGACTTGTCTTTAAACATCATAAGATAACAGCCAAGGAAAAATAACAAAACACCAGTTGTTCACTGCCGCATCGTTGTTCATGTTTGCCCCATTGATGTTGAACACTCGTCCATGCGCTGGAGGTGCGTTAACAAGTCTTGGGCAATTGTTCCTGTAGTGGGTAAGGTCACCACAATTATAACATGACCCCGGAGGGAACCGTGCTTGAACAGCAGCAGGGTTTGCAGCAGCTTGATTTGCATAACGACAAACATTGATCAAATGTCCCAACCGCCCACAGTGGGTACATTTGTGACACTGCTCTTGCGCTAGATGATGACGGTTGCACTTGTTGCACAAAGGTGCAGTACCAACATAGTTTTGCCTTTTGCGAGGTTGTGCTGGTTGGTTTGGTGCAACCTGTTTGTCTTGAGCAGTTACAGCGCAGTTCTGAGAGGCTTTGCGCTTCTTCTTCTTGGACACCTCAGCATTTTCTTCCTTTGGTTCCACATGAGTAGTCTTGTCAGATGGTCTTGGGTCGCCCTTCCGAAACAGCTTTTTCTTTCTAATGTGGGATTCAGTCAGAGTGGCAGACAGTTCAATGGCTTGTCTGACAGTAGTAGGGTTACTGCCAGTAACGATATCCTGAACTAGATCAGGAAGACCATCTGTATATTTCTCGATCGCCTTATCCACAGGAGTAACCATAGCAGGACACAACAGACTCAATTCTTCAAAACGGTCAGTATAGGCTCGATGCTCGCCACTGTCTTGCTTCAAATCATCAAACTCCCTCTCCAAAGCTCGCAGTTCATGACGAGGGCAAAACTCCTTCATCATAAGAGCCCTAAGCTCAGCCCAAGTCTGTGCTAATGCAACCTCAGCACCGCGGTCTCTCATCACTCCGTTCCACCATGTGAGAGCCCTCTTCTGAAACACACTTGAAGAAAACTCGACCTTGCGATTTTCAGGACACAGAACGTGACGGAACGTATTCTCAATGCTCTCGAACCATTGAAGAAGCCCAGTTGCTCCCTCAGAACCACTAAATTTGAGTGGCTTGGCCGAGTTAAAAGTTTTGAAATTGCATGGGGCATTGTTGTTGTTGATGGCTTGCATCATTTGAGCATAAAGATTTGGGAAGGCAATAGCCATTTGCTGTGCGATGATTCCCGCCAGTTCGTCATTTGCCATCTGATTGTCGCGTCGAGGAGGCATTCTAAAAGAGGAAACATGAAAGGAAACGAGTGAGAGAATTTAGACGAAAAGAATGAGATGAAACAAATCTGATGAAAGCAAGGATAGTGGTCATTTGTTCGCATTACAAAGCAAACAAACTACACACAGTGACTAATCAAAGTAAATGGGTCAAAAATAATGTATCGCGAAGACATGCTCGCCTATAAGTGAACACTCATCCCAAGAATCCCCAGGTAAGCACAACTGGTCTCGCGTCTGATGAGATGTATACGAAGTGCTTGCCTAGACAGAAAACCCAGAATACAGGCATTCACCCTTCCAGTTTGCACATGTTCACATTATTTAAAACCCAAAACCTTGACGAAGTTTTGAAAACTCAAAGGGGTTCAAAACCATATAAAAGAGAGTTCAAAACTTTACAATAGAGGGTTCAAAACCTAGTAATCAATCATCCTAGAACAGATGATTAGTTTTCAAAGCGGTTTTGAAATTTATGTTTTTGTTGTGGTCGTCGCCTAAGGATAGGTGACGGTATTGTTTTATGACTAAACGCAAGTAAACTCGCGTTAGGGTCCTAAGAAGGTTATAGACTAGGTCAAAGCATTACTAATAACCTAATTCCCTATAACCATTGGCTCTAATACCATCTTTTCTGTCACACCCCGACCACGTTGAACATACGAAACGTGGCGGAAACATCGGGGAGTGTTGTAACAGAATTAATCGTTTCAAATCCATGGCAATTGAAGTTTCGTTTTATTAATTAAAAGTGATACAATGTCTAATCAAACAAGGAAAAACAACATAATTAACTAGTCTTGCATCTTTTATTGTCACTAAAGCCCAAGTCTGCCTATATGTATCTTGATCATCTTATGCAACAGCTCCTGAAAAACACATGTGAAAATAGGTACGTCAGCATAAAAATGCCTGTGAGATACATAGGTTTTGTGAAAATAGGTTCCATGACTTATGTTTGAGAAAATGTTTAGTCATGAACCTTGTAATTTGCTTTGTTTTGTAAATCATTTGAAAAACAATGAGTTCAGATGATATGTATAAATAAGTAAATAATGTATGGTTAAATAAATGACCATGTAAGATGAGTTTATATAAGATAAGTTGTTTGTAAAACAATGTCTTGTGAAAAGTATGTTATTTGTATAAAACGTTCTATGTCTCAAACTGAAATGATTCAAATAACGCTACAATATGTAATACCATACAAACACTTATATATAGGAAGTACCAGCGGCGTATCCACCATGTTTGTATCATATTACACGTGCATCGTTACTTAATCACTTAATCAAACCAAACCACCAAAGTAATGTTTAACAATTGTAGAAATGTTTATGTATTGTAAGTAATGTAAAGTTAAACGAATAACCTTATAGTAGCATATCAAAAGTATACTTTGGATTTGTAAGTAACATATTAAACTATGTTTTGGTTTCATAAGTAACATATCAAAATATGCTTTAGATGTTTAACAAAATATATGTTGGTTTTGTACAATACCACACATGAGAGTATATAAAAATATACTTTAATAGTGTGATTTAAGAATTCATTCAGACCTGGTGCATCAAAATACACCTTTGAGACTATAGAAATACCACAAAGGCAATCCCTATTTGGATGGAGCAACAAATTGGTTTCAGACATTCCATGACAACAGGAATGGGGTGTCAAATCCTATAGCGCTATATCATACTAACAATCGGTCTGGTGAACATAAAATAAGTACAATTCAACAGTTTATTTTATGTTCTTTGAGAAATTAATGTTTAAACCATAGATAGTCATTTAGTTTGTCAAATGATAAGTAATAACATGTATAATCAATTATACTTTGAAATCAAGAAAATATAAGCATGGGATGAAATCAACTGTACTAAGTATGCTCACAATGGACATACATAGCATAAAATGTAATGTAAAACGATGTACTAAGTACGCACACAATGGGCATACATAGCATGAAATGTAATGTAAAACAATGTACTAAGTACGCACACAATGGGCATACATAGCATGAAATGTAATGAAATCATGTACTATAATGTACTAACGAACATAGTAGTATATGATGTGAAAACAAGAAAGCATGAAAGTAACAAGTAGGCACATGTGTTCCACCCCAAAACAGTTTGGAAAACAGTAAAAGAGGGGTCTATGTACTCACCTGGGATTGCTCAGTAGTTCTGGAGTGACAACTAAACAATGCTAGAGATCTCGGAATATCAAACGGCACCTAATATAGGTAGCTACATTAATAAACCGGACCTAAATCGGAAGACTGGGTAGCATTAGGGTTTGTAAACCAAACGAGTGTAGAGACTCGTGTCATTTGGTTTAACAAAGCCTACATACTAAATGAAACTTAACCTGAGTGTCTACGACCCATTACGACCCGTTTAGGTAGCTTATGCTACTTTAACGCGTCGTTCGCGTGAAACGCGTTCGGACCGTCTAACTAGCCCTATGACAAGTGTTATATGCCTAAACATATTACAAAAATCAGTTATGTGACAAAGGTTTAGGTTACATATGCTTAATTACCAATTATACATGAAAAGGGTATTCTGGTAATTTACCTAAGGCATATAAACTACCTATCATACAACTACTTAAACGATGTGACCATAGGGTATAACCTCGGAAGGTTATTCCCTACCTACTATGGTCACCTACTGTGTTTGGTCGGATCCTAATGATCGACCAAACTGGGTCGGGTTCGAAGGTTTAGGCGATTTATTAGATCGTCTACCCTACGACCCTAGACAACGTGGTAATCAGTGGGCATAGTCCCAAGGGACTATGACCAACGTGATTACACTCACGTTGCGAAGTTCCTACGAACTTCGCATTGACCATTACTGGTCAACGCTGAAAGTCAAACAAAGTTTGACTTTCTGACTCGAAAAGCAGTAAAAAAATAAGGAAAAGAACGAAAGAATACTTACGAAGGGTCCCCGAATGCTAACCCAGATCAAAATAGCTCAGGTATGAAACGAAGGTTCCAACTTAGAGCTTTCTTAATCAGATTTGTGGGTTTTGGGGTTGTGGGTGGATGGGTATTTATAGTTTTCGGGTAACCGTTAGGATCGTTTGTCGAATATCGTGCCTTAATCTCATGCGTACACTTGTCGGAAAGTCATGGTGCCTCAAAATGCTCACCACCATAAGGATTGGACACTTGGCAAGGGGTTAGGGAGTGCAAAACAGCTGAAAACAGGCTGTTAAGTACTCTGCATCTGGTCTGAACTTGCTTTACGGACCTCAAAGCTGCCAATGTTGAGGTCCGTAAGGTAACAACTTTGGCAGATTTACAGTTTTGGTCCCTGCAGCCCCTAAACTTGGTTTTCAATGCTTTTTTGACACGTTTAAGGCCCGTTAACCCCATTTCAAAGCTCTAAAATGAAGTTAAAGTATAGGGAACTTAAAATGTGTTCAAAAATATCTCGGATGTCGGTTCGTTTGACCGTACGGTCGCGATGTTCGCTTAATTACGACGGAATGCGCACAAGCGCGAAAAACGATCCAAATGACGCGACGAATGGATTTTTCTTAAGGCGAACACTAAAATATAATGTAGTCATGCTTACATAAATTTTTGGATGTCCAGATGTATTCAGAACGTAAGTTATGCGCGAAAATGCAAACTTGTGCACTTTTTGACACTTTTAGTCCCTGAATGACCCAAAAGTTTATTTTAGCACACCGAACCCCTCAAAGCCTATTTCTAAGCTATTTAAAGGATATTTAAGGTGTGTTTAACTTATGGTTATGTTCCGGAATGTTCGTTACAGTTCAAATTGACATACTTTCGCAGTTTGTCAAGTTTAGTCCCTGTAAACGAATTAACTTTGATTTCACCACACCAAACCCTCCAAAACTTATATCTAAGTTATGTAAAGGTTATTTAAGGTATGTTAAGCCAATTTCACTATTCCGGAGTGTTCGTTGCATTAAACTGGTTATATTTACGCATCAGTGCGTGTATAACCTTCCAGAAAGCGATTTAGAGCTTGAAATCGAACAAGAGTTGATATGTGTAAACGATACACATATTTTTACAAATCCCAAGTATGAAATACATTTTTTCACAGGTTGGGAATTTGTTTGATGGTTGAAATGACACAGGTGTTACAATAGGATCTTCAAAACCTGGAGGCTGTTCGACATACACCTCTTCTTCTGTGACAACTAGCACAAAACCGGCAATTTCCGTACACTTTAATTATTATTTAATGACTGCAATTATGTGCTTAAATGTCAACATTGTCTGAATACATACTATACAAGTGAATTCATGCACGTTTTATACTACAAATATTGCTTTATGCATTAACAAGAGCATTGCGTCAGAAATACTAGTAAACTCACCGGTAGGACACAATATGCCAACAACTCTGCAGAAAGCAGTCAGACAATAGAATTGGGGCCTAGGTGTAGGTCCAACATCAAGAATACATTAAAACCCAAGAGTACATACAAGGGTTAACATATAGACTTTCCGGAAGCTAAAATACGCACTAAAAAACACCCGAAACGCACTTTAAGTGCAGAATTTTACAGAATTCAGCTATAATCAACTTTTTAACACATAAATATCATGCAGAATTTATGTTTTATCATCCAGAATACTTCCCTAAGTGTCGGGAATTAAAAGCATCACAAAAGGGTACATAAAGGGCACTAAACGGTGCAATTTAGCACTTTAACGAACCGGTATTTAACCGAACAACCGGACATTACCCGGAACATCAAAATATTACTAGAAGCATTGTTTTAGTATTTTTGAGCTAGTTATGATCACTGAACACCCTAACACACTACATAACACATTATACACCTAAACACTAAACACTATACTTGAAATTTAATTAGAATACTTAACTTACCATTGGAAATTTACACTTTGCCCCCCCCCCCCCTTTTGGTTGGGACGGTCACTTGGTGGCCCCTATAAAAAATCTTACTTAATCTCTTTAGATTGCACATAAACTTGTCAAGATATTCTAGAATCTTATGAGATCTCAATAAAGATTATGTGATTTTATAAAGATTGGATTGGATCTTGTCTTGCACTATGAAAGAACATCACCATCTTTCTCACACCATCAACCTCCTCTCCCTCTCCTTGCTCTCGGCCTCATCCCCATCACCACACACCTTCACTTTTGATCACCCTACATCTATTTCAAGGCCACTACAAGGTGTAAGAAGCAAGAATAGGAAGCTCGGTGCTCACGGAACTTGAAGGACCTCATTCGTTTGCTTTTATACACCACATTTTCACCATTGTTCTTCCCTAGCTTTAAGCTAGTTGTAAGATTCTTGAACACCCTTGTTTACTTCATATTTTAGTGGATAAAAGATATATTATGTTGAAATAACAAGAACACTAAAGAATATGAACATGAATCTTTAACATAAGCTTAAATATATAAGAATATATGTTGATTGTGTTGATTTACTCCTTGTTGATTGATTATTAGTGTTAGTGATATTAGACATCACATGGAGCCTACTAGATCATGATTAAACACATGCTCTAGTAAGATAAGGTGGTGATCTTGTGAAAGAACAAGATCATCATACTTTATGTCTTCATGAACTTGAATAATGAAAGTGATCTTCATATGTAAAGATGGTTTAACAAAATACAAGTCTTGTAAATAGGTGATTACAAGAATAACTTTCCAAGAAAATCAAGTTCAAAATATGATTTTTGAAAGATCATAGTTTTTACTAAACTTACACTATTTTTGGTGATAAAATAAGTGTAGAAGTACCTATGAAACAAGAAGATGTATAAACAAACATTTTTGTAAAATATGTTTACAAGTTGTAAACCTCTAAATAATGAGATTTACAAACAAACAACCATGTTTTTAAGGGTAACTAAACCTACTAAATAACATGGTAAGTTACTACAAGTTTTTACAAAACTTCAAGTTCATGATGTAGTGTAATTTACTTGAATTTGACACTCGGTAGGTGTTGAACGAATTGTTGATTGTTGTGATGATTTAAAAGAAAATAAACTCATGTTTTGAAAACATGGGAAACCTCCATTTTTAGGGGAAACCATGTCAAAATTTCTATAGAATTTTGACACCTAGAAAAATATAAGTTTTGAGAAACTTATTCCCTAAAAATGTATCTAAAAACATTTACCAAGGTTTCCCTAATTTTTTGTGTTAAGAAATGATGATTTCTTCAAGATTAAAATTGATATTAAGTATGTATATTTTTGAGAAAAATATATATATTTATTGACCACCAAATTTTGTGCTAAAGTGTATGTAGTATGTATTATACGTGAATAGTGTATTAGGACTTGAAAATACACTAAATAATCCTAAGGAGTAAAAATACAAGAAATACACATACAACATACATAGACGAATACAAGAAAATATATTTATGAAAATATATTTCTTAATAGATTGAATGACTTGGACAAGTTATGAACATGAAATGAAGTTTTGGACAAAATACATAACTCGGGTGAAAATACAAGATACTTATACTTATTTGAGAAAATAATATAAGTAAGAGACGTAGTTAAAACTATAAATTATTTTTAACACACAAAGAACAAATACATAAAAGATGGTGACTTGTACTTGTGCGATACAAGTCTAGTGACTAACGTTAAGAAAACACGTATAGGTCACGACGTTAATTAAGCAAACCCGGTGAAGTTTACAGCGCAAAGGAACGCAAAGTTGTGAGTTCATGCTCCCCCTTTTGTTTTAACTGTTTTCAGTTTTATAACTTCGGGGGTGAAATACATGTTACTAAATGTTTACAAGAGAGTTCGTGTCCCCACTTTTAATCCTTTACATACTTTTTAAACTTGGGGCGAACACATGAGAATTGATACTTGATATAATGGATACAAGAACTGAGAACCGATACTTGATATGATGGATACGAGAACTGAGAAATGATACGAGAAGTCGTGTCACGAATAGGGTACCATAAGCACCATTAATCAACAATATACCTAGACCGCAGAACAAAAGGTTAGTTCTAACGGGTGTCTGGGCAGCCACACTCTTGGTGAAAACTAGTACCGAGAAGTGATTTTGTGTCTCAGTCGTGAATCGACAACTAGAAAAATGCCTATGGTTTGGATGCTTCCTATGTCGTGTCACATGTTAATGGCCTTGCAACCCATTAACAACCTTGATACATACAGAAATACTTGATTTATACAAGATACATACAGAAATACTTGATTTATACAAGATACATACAGAAATACTCGATTTATACGAGATACATACCATGTTTTCATACAAAGTATACAAACGTGTTCAATACAAAAACTGCATGAATTCACACCAACATTATGTTGACGTTTTTCCAAAACTCACATGTATTTCAGGTAACTAAAGTGGATGTGCGCGCGGTCTTACTCATGCTCTTGGATGTCGTTTATGTTTATCTTTGAATAAAGTTGTAAACTTTTCAGACAATATGCTGTCTTGTGATGTAAACACTAAACTTATGTTTTCAGTTACATAATGTTATGGGTATTTGAAGTTATTCTATGAGCATGTAGTATGTTTACCTTTCGTATGCAATGAGAACCTTTCTCGATCACACCTCGTGCTTCCGCCGTAGAAAGGGGTGTGACAAATTGGTATCAGAGCTGCGATTGTAGTGAACCAGGATTCCCTCTTGAGTCTAGTCTACAATCTTTAGGATCCTCTCACGAAAACAAATTTTTTCAAAAGTTTTTCATTGCATAAAACTTTCCGCGACATCCACTACCTGGAACAACTTTTCAAAGAGACAAGAAAAGACACTACGAGACTTAGGGTGCACAGGAGTAGCACTTGTCTTTGACTGAGAAATTACTTGCAATTACGTGTGATAAGTAATATATACATATACTAGAAGTAGAATACACAAGTATACGTGAATTTACCCGAAAACAATGGCCAATCTGAAGGAAGAGATACGAGGATGAAACGAACTGTGCGGACTGTGCAAGGAGTTATGTAATTATGGATGCATACATAATTATGGAATTCAGTGCATAGAAACCACAGCAAGTCTTGTCACGTATAGATTCCCTCAGTACAAGAAAAGGGTCAAACGTGAACACCCTTCCCCCAGCCTATTAAATACTTTCTGAAGTAATGAGCTATAAGATGTCACTTATGTGGTATATGCCCGTGTATATATACTACTATCTCTTATGACGGTATCAAACAAATGCCTAACCCTGATGTGTTGTGTTCTGTCAGAACATGGCACCCAGGAAAGCTGTGAACGCTCGTAATGATGATCAACCTCCTCCTCCTCCTCTTCTACCGAGGACTGCTGAAGAACTAAATGCCCTACTGGAAGAAAGAATCTCCGCCGCTATCGCCCAATATGAGGCAACCCGTACTGAAGATAGTGGTGGACCAAGCAACACTAGACGTAATGGACATGGAGATTCATCTGGAGGAAACACAGCTCAAGGCTGCACCTTCAAGCAGTTTCTCGACTGCAAACCACTGAACTACAATGGCACTGGAGGTGCAGTGGCATTTGTGCGCTGGACGGAGAAGACTGAAGCCACTATCCGTATGAGCAAGTGTACCGCGGATCAACAAGTCACTTTTGCTACGGGGTTGTTTGTTGATGAAGCTTTGACTTGGTGGAATTTGCAAGTCCAGACTCTGGGTGATGATGCTGCGTACGGCATGACTTGGGATGAACTGAAGGAGAAAATGAGAGAAAAGTATTGCTCACGTGCTGAACTCCAAAGGTTTGAGACTGAGTTCTGGAAACTATCCATGGAAGGTGCTGACATTACTGGTTATACCCGAAGGTTCCATGATCTATCAAGAGTGATCCCTTACATGGTGACTCCCGAATTTAAGTGCATCGAGCGCTACATCTGGGGATTGGCGCCCGAATTTCACGGCATGGTAACTTCGGCTAAACCTGCAACAATCACTGAGGCTGTAACTCTGGCTGTCAGCCTTACTGAAGATTGTGTTCGTATGAAGAAGTTATCGTTGAACCCAACAGAAAAGACCGGGATGCATGCTGAGTCGTCTGGTGACAAGAAAAGGAAACATGCGAACCTGAACCAAGCTACACGTAACAACAAGGGTTTCAACAACAAGAAGCGTGACACTAACCCACCTAAGGAGACAAGAACCATTGCAGCGGCAAATGATACTACAGCCAAAGGATACCAAGGCACCCTGCCTAAGTGCCAAAAATGTAGGTATCATCATGAAGGAGCTTGTCGCATTCCAAGATGCGACAAATGTGGTAGGTTGGGTCATCAAACAGAAGACTGTTGGGGAAAAGGAAATAAGAACGGAAATGGAAATCGTAACGGTGCCGGTAATGGGAACGGTGGTGGAAATGGCAATGGTAACCGGAATGGGAATTGAGCTGGGCAAAACCAAGGATGCTTTAGTTGTGGAAGCAAGGAACATTTCATGAAAGACTGCCCAAAGGGAAACAATGCTCAAGCTCGAGCGTTTGTGATTGGAGCAAGGAACGCACGCGAGGACCCTAATGTGGTCACCGGTACGTTTCTCATTAACAACCACTTTGCATCCATACTATTTGACACTGGTGCCGACTATAGCTTCATGTCTGTGGAATTTAAACGCATGCTTGGAATAGAATCTAGTAGATTAGATATTCCTTATTCTATAGAGCTAGCCAATGGTAAACTTGTTGAATCAGGCGAAGTTGTTAGAGGTTGCACATTAGAACTTGGTGAACGAAGATTTAGCATCGATCTCTTACCAATTCAATTGGGTAGCTTCGATGTAGTGGTCGGAATGGACTGGTTGTCCAAGAACAAAACTGAACTTGTTTGTCACGAGAAAATCATTCGCATCCCTCTGGCGAATGATGAAACTCTCATCGTACATGGAGAAAAACGAGACGCGCCTCTGCGAATCATCAGTTGTATGAAAGCACAGAAGTGCTTAAGGAAAGGATGTGTTGCTTTCCTGGCACACGTTGTAGACAAGAAGGCTGAGGAGCCGAAACTCGAAGACATTCCTGTGGTGAAGGAATTCCCTGATGTTTTTCCCGAAGATCTACCAGGACTACCTCCGCAACGACAAGTCGAATTCTGTATAGACTTGGTTCCAGGAGCCGCTCCTGTAGCCAAGGCACCCTATCGGCTTGCACCATCCGAAATGCAAGAATTATCTACACAACTCCAGGAGTTGTTGGATAAAGGATTCATTAGGCCAAGCTTCTCACCTTGGGGAGCTCCATTATTGTTCGTAAAGAAGAAGGATGGAACACTGCGGATGTGTATTGATTACAGAGAGTTGAACAAGCTCACTATCAAGAATTGGTACCCGTTACCGAGGATTGATGACTTATTTGATCAATTGCAAGGATCGAGCTACTATTCCAAGATCGACCTTCGATCTGGATACCATCAGTTAAGGATTCAAGAGGAAAGCGTACCAAAGACTGCATTCAGAACGAGTTATGGGCATTCCGAATTCCTTGTGATGCCATTCGGATTGACGAACGCGCCAGCGGTATTTATGGAGTTGATGAACCCCGTATGCAAACCATATCTCGATAAATTCGTGATAGTATTTATCGATGATATCCTGATTTACTCACGAACAAGAGAAGAACACGAGCAACACCTCAGAACCATTTTGGAGCTACTGAAGAAAGAAAAACTTTATGCAAAGTTTTCAAAGTGCGAATTTTGGATTCGCGAAGTACAATTTCTTGGCCATGTTGTGAATGAGAAGGGCATCCATGTAGACCCAGCCAAAATTGAAGCAATAAAGAATTGAGAAGCCCCCAAAACCCCAACTGAAGTTCGGCAATTTTTGGGCTTAGCAGGCTATTACCGACGGTTTATCGAAAATTTCTCAAAGATAGCTAAACCGCTGACAACCCTCACACAGAAAGACAAGAAGTACGACTGGGGTAATAAGCAGGAAGAAGCCTTCCAACTGCTCAAAAGCAAGTTATGCGATGCACCAATACTATCTCTACCCGAAGGTACTCAAGACTTCGTGGTATACTGCGACGCTTCGCGTCAAGGACTGGGTTGTGTGCTCATGCAACGCCAAAAAGTCATCGCTTATGCTTCAAGACAATTGAAGGTACATGAAAGGAATTACACCACGCACGACTTGGAGCTAGGTGCAGTGGTATTCGCCTTGAAGATCTGGCGACACTATTTGTATGGTACTCGATGTACAATCTTCACAGATCACAAAAGTCTACAACACATATTTGATCAGAAGGAACTAAACATGCATCAGTGACGATGGGTTGAGTTGCTGAACGACTATGACTGTGAGATTAAGTACCATCCTGGAAAGGCAAACGTAGTGGTGTTGGGATTGAACCCTACCAAAGGAACAGATAATAAAAGCCAAAACTGGATCAGAGCAGTGGATCCAGAATAAGCAGATGTTATGTATACAAGTCTCTCCCCTTGAAAGTGGTTTCAACATCTGCTGACCTCCTTTCCACTGATCGTACAAACTGCTAACCTGCAAACTGCTGATCAAGTAAAAGAATGATGAAAGATTAAAGCTCTGCTGTTCAATCTACTGCCTTAAGTCAAGCTCTGCTGATCATGACAAGTACTGCTGGGTTCAAATCAGTGGAAGGATGCAGCAGTAGTTTAGTTATCTTTATGTAACGAAATGTAATAGCAGTAGTTAGCATAGCAGAGGTTGTATAGATCAGAGGTTAGGGTTTGTTAGGAGGTTAGATGTCTCTTTCATGGTGACGTCAGCTTAGATGCTTCAGTGGTTTGCTCGTGCCTATAAATAGAACAGTGCTCTGTACTGTTCTATTAGCTCTTTTACAATCTTCTTCCTGCACGAACAAATACTGTGAGCTGAGGCTGAGGGGGAGTTTGTTGCATACTTGCAAATTGTAATCGTTGTTGAAATTAAATTCAATCATTCGGTTCAATGTTAAACTTGTATGTTAAAAGCAATTCTCTCGTTTGATTGTGAAAAGTATGTTTCCATTATACTTCCGCTGCACAACTCATTCATCTTCATCTAATTTCAAACGTAAAACACAATCAAAACCAAACTCAGATCCTAACAATTGGTATCAGAGCTTGGGCAGTCAAATTTGATTTAACAATCATTTTGACGTAAATAGTTCAGCTCATAAAAGTTGATACTGATAGTTTGTTCGTTTTGTTGAAAAACAGAGCAAGGTTTAATCACCATCAAAGTTGATTAATCAGTGCCTGTAAAACAACCAGGATGACGTCACAATCACAAGATGATAAGAATAACATTGGCTCTCTTTTCAAACCACCCATGCTTAAACGTAATGAATACAACATCTGGGAGAGAAGGATGGGTCACATCCTTGCTCAACAGAACACTGGATGTTGGAGGTCTGTTGTTTTTGGTCCCCATGTTCCTATGGTGCCAAGTGCTGAGGATCCAAAGAAGTTCGTTCCTAAACCAACTGAAAACTATACTGAAACTGATTTTCAAAAGTTCGAACTCGATGCCAAAGCATTTAGCATCATAGCATCTGCATTACCCAATGAAATCTATGCTGGACTGTTACATTGTAACAGTGCCAAAGAGCTATGGGATGCACTGAAGGAACAATTTGGGGGGACAGAAGAAGTTATTGAAAACAATAGGGAAATTCTGAATCAGCAGTATGAAACCTTTTGTCACATTAAGGGTGAATCATTGACCCAACAGTTTGAGCGATTCAGTTGTCTCATTAGTGAGCTACGACTTGTTAAAGTTACATTTGCTAATTCCACACAAAATAGCAAGTTTCTTAGATCACTTCCTGAAAAATGGGATACAATTACTTTTGTAACAAGGAACACTCCTGAGTTCAAAGATCTGACCCTGACCCAACTTTATGGTAGACTCCTGTCCTTTGAAAGGGAGTTAAACCAGAAAAAGACATCTTGCATCAACTGGCTTTGCTTAGTGTAAGAACAAGTAAAGTCTATAAAAGGACATGAAGAAAATTCCCAGGGTTACATGGGAATCTAAAAGTGGGGTTGGATAAGTCAAAAATCAAGTGTTATAAGTGCAATAGACTAGGTCATTTCGCTAGGGAGTGTAGGAGTCAAACCACTGCTCCAATTATAACTCACCCCAGCTCAAACCCTAGACCACAAAATCAAAGCACTGTGCACTATTCCAATTATACCCCTACTGCCCATGTAAACACTGCTCATTATGCAAGCTTTGTTCATGTGCATTATGTTCAAACCACTGTCCCTCAAATTCAGTATGTTCAGGCTCCAGTACCTCAGGTCCAAGTGCAAACTAGCTGCACCACAACAAGCTGCACCACCAACAGTGGTTCAACCAGAACAGCATAGCTTTTTCACTCAAAGCTTTGTTGACTGGAGCAGCTTACCTGATCAGCTAGGGGATGAAAATTTTGCACTCTATGCTACTAATGATGTTTCTAATGATGAATTTTGTCTTATAGAATTAGAGTCCATATCAGAAGAACTGGATGTTGATAAGGGACAAACAAGTGTTGAAACAGTTGATCAAGTTGCTGAAGCAGTGGTTACTGCTGTTGCTGGTGAACTACTGCTGGGAGAAAATTCAGAAACCCTGATTGAACCACTGGTTGACCCCTGGTCCAAAGAAGAAGAAAAGGAAGAAAAGGAAGAAAAGAAAGAAAAGAAAGAAGAGAGAGCTGATGAAGAAAAAGATCATCAATGTGATTGTGCTATGATGGCAGCTGCCAAGGTATCATCTCAGGTTCTTAAAAATCTATGTTCAGACAAATGCATTATTGCATTTGCTAGCATCAAAGAGGTGAATGAAAACCTTCGGAATAGGGTCCTAACTGATGAAGTCAAATTTGAAAAGTCATTAAAAGAATTTAAAATCAAGTTGACTGAAAAGGACAAAGAAATCAGCTGTCTAAAAGAAGAGCAAAGCATTACCAAAACCCAACTCCAAACCATGATAGAAAAATATCATGTTTGCAAAAAGGAGTTGGAGTCCACCCAAGTCACATGTGAGAAATGGGTGGAATCATGCAAAGGCTATGAACTCTTGTTGGAAAAACAGATCAAAAGCAATCTGAAATTTGGTATTGGTTTTAGAAAACATGATGAAGTTGAAAACACTGCTTTTGAAAAATCTGTTCAAACCACTGATGAATCCACTGAATTCATCCCCACAAACAAGAATGGCCAAGAAGTGAAAATCACTGATAAACTTGGTAACAAAATCACACTTGAGAGACCAGTGGGATCCTCTACTTTTGAGGAAATTGAGAAATACCAATTTAAACCCACATGGTCTGATGAGTGTGACATTCTTGAAAATTTTAAACCCATGGATTTCACAACCACTGATAGTGTTAAAGCTCCAAAAGCAAAAGTCATTCCTCTCAAGGACATCCCAGCAGAGGTTAAAAACTCTGCTGCAAAGGAGTCTGAAAAGAGAAAGAAGAGAGAAAAGATCAAAAATCTGTTTTGTGAATTTTGTGAAAAAAGGAATCATCTAACAAAAGACTGTTTCCATTTAAAAGCATATGATTTAAAAAAAAACAAGTATCGTTGTGCCTGCTGAAAGCTGCACCATCTGTGGTAAACCAAACCACAAAACTCAAGAATGTGTGTATCTCAAGAACTTTGATGTAAAAAGGAATGAGTACACTGCAAAAACATCCTTGAGTTCATCAACATCATCTGTAAAATTCACCAAGAATCAACCACTGTTTGTGCCAGTTCAAACAGCTGTCACAAAACAGCTGAACCAAACATCTGTTAAAAGAGATGTTCAGGTGACTGATGCACCCCCTGCCAATCAATATAGAACATGAATCTTTAACATAAGCTTAAATACATAAGAATATATGTTAATTGTGTTGATTTACTCCTTGTTGATTGATTATTAGTGTTAGTGATATTAGACATCACATGGAGCCTACTAGATCATGATTAAACACATGCTCTTGTAAGATAAGGTGGTGATCTTGTGAAAGAACATGATCATCATACTTTATGTCTTCATGAACTTAAATAATGAAAATGATCTTCATATGTAAAGATGGTTTACAAGAATAATTTTCCAAGAAAATCAAGTTCAAAATATGATTTTTGAAAGATCATAGTTTTTACTAAACTTACACTATTTTTGGTGATAAAATAAGTGTAGAAGTACCGATGAAACAAGAAGATGTATAAACAAACATTTTTGTAAAATATGTTTACAAGTTGTAAACCTCTAAATCCTTCAAGAATGAGATTTACAAACAAACAACCATGTTTTTAAGGGTAACTAAACCTACTAAATAACATGGTAAGTTACTACAAGTTTTTACAAAACTTCAAGTTCATGATGTAGTGTAATTTACTTGAATTTGACACTCGGTAGGTGTTGAACGAATTGTTGATTGTTGTAATGATTTAAAAGAAAATAAATACATGTTTTGAAAACATGGGAAACCTCCATTTTTAGGGGAAACCATGTCAAAATTTCTATAGAATTTTGACACTTAGAAAAATATAAGTTTTGAGAAACTTATTCCCTAAAAATGTATCTAAAAACATTTACCAAGGTTTCCCTAATGTTTTGTGTTAAGAAATGATGATTTCTTCAAGATTAAAATTGATATTAAGTATGTATATTTTTGAGAAAAATATATATATTTATTGACCACCAAATTTTGTGCTAAAGTGTATGTAGTATGTATTATACGTGAATAGTGTATTAGGACTTGAAAATACACTAAATACTCCTAAGGAGTAAAAATACAAGAAATACACATACAACATACATAGACGAATACAAGAAAATATATTTATGAAAATATATTTCTTAATAGATTGAATGACTTGGACAAGTTATGAACATGAAATAAAGTTTTGGACAAAATACATAACTCGGGTGAAAATACAAGATACTTATACTTATTTGAGAAAATAATATAAGTAAGAGACGTAGTTAAAACTATAAATTATTTTTAACACACAAAGAACAAATACATAAAAGATGGTGACTTGTACTTGTGCGATACAAGTCTAGTGACTAACGTTAAGAAAACACGTATAGGTCACGACCTTAATTAAGCAAACCCGGTGAAGTTTACGGCGCAAAGGAACGCAAAGTTGTGAGTTCATGCTCCCCCTTTTGTTTTAACTGTTTTCAGTTTTATAACTTCGGGTGTGAAATACATGTTACTAAATGTTTACAAGAGAGTTCGTGTCCCCACTTTTAATCCTTTACATACTTTTTAAACTTGGGGCGAACACATGAGAATTGATACTTGATATAATGGATACAAGAACTGAGAACCGATACTTGATATGATGGATACGAGAACTGAGAAATGATACGAGAAGTCGTATCACGAATAGGGTACCATAAGCACCATTAATCAACAATATACCTAGACCGCAGAACAAAAGGTAAGATCTAACGGGTGTCCGGGCAGCCACACTCTTGGTGAAAACTAGTACCGAGAAGTGCTTTTGTGTCTCAGTCGTGAATCGACAACTAGAAAAATGCCTATGGTTTGGATGCTTCCTATGTCGTGTCACATGTTAATGGCCTTGCAACCCATTAACAACCTTGATACATACAGAAATACTTGATTTATACAAGATACATACAGAAATACTTGATTTATACAAGATACATACAGAAATACTCGATTTATACGAGATACATACCATGTTTTCATACAAAGTATACAAACGTGTTCAATACAAAAACTGCATGAATTCACACCAACATTATGTTGACGTTTTTCCAAAACTCACATGTATTTCAGGTAACTAAAGTGGATGTGTGCGCGGTCTTACTCATGCTCTTGGATGTCGTTTATGTTTATCTTTGAATAAAGTTGTAAACTTTTCAGACAATATGCTGTCTTGTGATGTAAACACTAAACTTATGTTTTCAGTTACATAATGTTATGGGTATTTGAAGTTATTCTATGAGCATGTAGTATGTTTACCTTTCGTATGCAATGAGAACCTTTCTCGATCACACCTCGTGCTTCCGCCGTAGAAAGGGGTGTGACATCTTCAACCACACCATGTAAGAATGCACTTTTCACGTCCATCTGGTAGACCTTGAATCCTTTAAATGATGCATAAGATAGAAAGATCCGAATTGCCTCAAGACGTGCAACCGGTGCATAAACTTCATTGTAGTCGATCCCTTCGATCTGACGAAACCCTTGAACCACTAGTCTCGCCTTGTTTCGAATGACTACTCCACGATCATCCTTTTTGCATTTGAAAACCCAATGTGTGCCAATTTTCTTGTAATTTTCAGGTCTTTCAACAAGTTTTCAGACACCCTGCTTTTGGAATTGTTGCAGTTCTTCCTGCATGGCTTCCACCCAAGAATTATCTTTTAGAGCTTCTTTCCAAGACTTTGGTTCTTCTTGTGAGACATAACATGCGAAGGACCAATCATTTTGTAAACCGGATTCTCCGATAGCTGAATACAACCCAGTATTCTGGTTGTTTCTCAACTGATTACGCGTCTGCACTCCATTATGGACATCTCCAATAATATTCTGCTGTGGATGAGTATCATGAATTCTCGTTTCTGGAACATCAGGAACACGAGTATTAATACCCAAATTGTTAAGATTAAGATCAACAACCAACTCCACGCCTGGCATCGACGTAGATGTGGATACATTTCTCTCAGCAGTGTCAACATTCCGCACATGAGTAGTTGCTTCAGAAGCACCTTGAACAGGAGCAACTGGAGCTGAAGTGCCTTCGGTCGCATCGTGGAACTCATCATCTTCCGACAACGCATTGTAATCTGTAGCATCTTCAAATTCCTCATTTTGAACAATGTTATTAACCGAAGTAGAACCTTGAGGGTTAACAACAATTGGTTGCACCAAAGATGAGTCAACAGCATTATCACTTTCTAGTAACATTTGAGCAGCTGGAGACGCTTCATCAAAGGTTGGCAGATTAAAGGAGTCGAATAGCCCATCATAATCGAACATCCAAGGATCACCCGGAGCTCTAACAGGATCAGTATACCTTTGAACCTTCACTTCACTCCATAACTCAATCTTTTTGGTTGTCAAATTCCATACACGAAAATTTGGAGTAGCATATCCAAGGAAGAAACCCTCGATAGCTTTGGCGCCAAACTTTCTGTGTGGTTCAATCATAGTGCATGGAGCGCCAAATGGTTCTAAGTGAGAAACCTCCGGTTTCCTTTTGTGTAATAGTTCGAAACAGGTCTTGTCATGCCTTTTAACTGTGAGAACTCTGTTTAAAGTGTAGCAAGCAGTAGCCACAGCCTGCCCCCAGAACTGAACAGGAAGCTCCGACTCTACCAACAGGGTTCTTACAGTTTCGATTATCGTTCGATTTTTCCTCTCAGCGACACCGTTTTGTTGTGGAGTGTAGCGAGAACTGTATTCATGAAGGATGCCCTTTGAGACACAGAACTCATCCATTATACGGTTTTTGAACTCAGTGCCATTGTCGCTTCGGATCCTCTTTACTTTCACCGAGTACAAATTTTCGAGAAGAGTAAGAAGATTTTTGAGGATTTCAGGAGTTTCACTTTTGTGTGCCATAAACGATACCCAAGAAAATCTAGAGTAGTCATCGGTAACCACCAGACAATAAGCATCCCCAAAGTTTGTCTTGTGTTTCATAGGTCCAAAGAGGTCCATGTGAAGACGTTCAAGAGGCATGCTGACGGTGTTGACTTTCTTAATCGGGTGAGACTTCTTCGTTTGCTTTCCTTTCTGGCACGAAACACAGACATCTTGTAGATGAAAATTCTTCATAGGAACACCATTCACAAGATTGTTTTTCACCAAATGATTCATTTTTCTCAAGTGAATGTGCCCCATTCGTCTGTGCCAAGATATAGACTCCTTTTCTGTGGCTTTCGAGACAAAACATGTAACTTGTGCAAATGTCGTAATCGCTTGGCTCATTTCGAGAATATAAAGATCATTAACACTTGGAGCTGCTAAGAGAATCCATTCATTTGGAATTTTAAAACCAGGCTTCAGCACATAACAACCGGCATCATCAAAATGCACGGTGAATTTCTTATCGCAGATCTGCGAAACACTCAGAAGATTGTGATCAATTTGTCATACATAATTGATCTTATCGAAACACACAACACCATTTGAGATCTTTCCTTCTCCAGTGATGTATCCGCCTTTGTCTCCAGCAAATGCGACATAACCTCCTCTAATGTTTTTCACATCATAAAGAAGCCGTAAGTCGCCAGTCATGTGCCTAGATGCTCCACTGTTAACAATCCAATGACTATTAACAGTTCCTCCTGGAACATCCTGCACATTTCATTCAACAATTAGTTGGAGTTAGGGACCCAAGCCTTAGTGGTCTTGGGTCGTCCCTGATCATCAAGAAATGTGATCTCTATTTCTTGATGATTTTGAAATAATGTACCTCCCCCTGAACCTTCACCCATTTTAGGTTTCCAAGTCTGATTTCGTTTACCAGATTGAGTTTTATTAAAAGATTTTGAAGTTTCTGGTTTTAACGGTTTTGATGAACTTGGTTCCTTTTTAACATATTTGACTTCTGGTTTTAAAGCCTTTTCTATTGCCTTGACGTTTTGACGTCGATGTTTAGTTTCTTTATCTTTAACGGTTCGCTTATCTTGTTTTGGTGAAACAGAACGACGTTTTTGGTGACCTTTTTCAGGAGGGGTTCTCTCAACAAACTTTTCTTTGGGAGGATTTGTACAGTTTTTGATGATATGTCCAAACTCCCCACATTTAAAACAAGTTCTCCTTTCAACAAACTTAGGAGATTCCGATTGATGAGCAGATGTCAAGCCTGCAGACCCAGAGGTACTTGTTCCTTCATCACACCCATTTGTGTGTTGGGTGTAGTTGTTTTGACTATTACGTTATAAAATTCTGACTTGTTGAACAAAATCGGTATTTGATTTATTTTCAAAAGTCTCTATTTTATCAGTACCTCTTGATGCTACAAATTTAACATCATTGCCTTTCTTTTTGTAACGAGCTTCTTTTGTTTCAAACTTTGGTTGTGGAACTTTAGGCTTTTTAGCTCGTTGTTCTTGCTGTTTACCCTTAGAAGCAATAGGTTTTTGCTTTGTCGGTAATCTTTGATTTCCAAATTGTTTTCTAACTTCAGATTTTGGAATAGGATCAAACTGAGTTACAACAACTCCTGGGATCGTCTTTCCCAAAAACTTACTAGTAGTATCTTCGAACACTTTATCAATTAAAGATGGATTGACGTTTTTAATTGGAAAATCTTTGTTTGAATAGATTTTAGCATCACCAACTAAAGTATACAACACATTATCACTTTTAACGGCAGAAACAGATTCCTTGACAGGATCTATCACTTGTTTAGCAACAGATTGCACAACAGGAGTCGGAGGATCACACAGAATATGATTCTCAATTGGAATTTCTACTCCTTTCATCTTATCAAGAGATTTATCTTGATCACTCACATCTGATTCATCATCAGACGATTCATAGTCCTCAATAATTGGAGCACTTTGATTCGTAGATGTTGAATTTCCTGTTCCTTCAGATGAGTTACCCGAGGAACCGTCCGGCTTGAACCCCAATCCCGTAGTAACTTCCTCATAATCAAGAGGCACACTTGGTTCAAAACGAGGCATTTCCTCTTCATCGGGCATTCTGGTATAGTTGTGTCTCAAAGGGGGCAGACACGACTTATACCCAACGCCTTTCTTCTTCCCTTTCAGCTATTGAACTTCTAAAATGTGATCAAGCACATATCGTGAGTTAGAATAACTCTCCAATTTGAGCTTGATCACATCATGCTCGCATTTTTCCATGGCTAACTCTTTCTTTGTTTCCTCAATGATATTAATGTAGTTATTAATACCAGTTTGTTTGTTGAAAACAGTTTTTGTTAATTCAGAAACGCTTTTCTTTAAAGTCTCGATTACTGATTTGAAATATTTTTCATTTCAAGTTAAAGCCATGTTAGCCTCTTTGCATTTTGACAGCTCAATAACCAAACTCTGATTGTGACTATGAATCTTTTCTGATTCATGCTTCAAATCTGCACAATTACTGCATACACTAGGAGTAGGAAGGTCGGAATTTACCAGACTTGTCGAAGCTGCGACATTTGCCATAAAGGCAGTCTGATAAGAAAAAGATCCATCTTCAGAGACGAACTTCTCCATTTCCTTTGAAGCAACTGCAGCCTTCTTTATCAGAATAGATTTTTGACACTTTAACTCCTCAGCTTCCTTCAGCAAGCTATCAACATCAGAATCCATTTCCTTCTTCACATCCGATTCTGAATTATAACCTTCCACACTTGAGCTTTCTTCATCCGAACTGCCACTATAACCTAAACTATCATCACTTTCAGAAAACTCTTCTTTGTGAACATGCTTGATGTGATTGATGATCTTGGCATAACATGCAGTTCCTCCTTCTCCTTCTCCTTCATCACCATCTCCAAACTGTACTGACCAGTTACACCCTTCATCAGCTTGAACGACTAATGCCCGATTGGTGTTTGAAGGCCCAGACTGGTTTTGGTTGGTTGTGTTGTTCACAGCTACTATCCCTCTTTCACGGTTACCTTGATTTGTGTTGGAAGGACTTGCCTGATTTTGGAAGGGATTTTGGTTGCCTTGTTTGCTCGGTAGAGTGCACTCACCCTTGAAGTGACTCTTTTCACCGCAATTAAAACACGTAACTGCATCCTTGTCGAAACCGTACTTTGTATCCTTTTTGCTTTCCAAGGTAGTTCTCCCAGTTCGTTTCATAAAATCCTTAGCCCTTCGAACAGCACTCGCAAATGCCCATTTAATGTCCATTAACTCCATTTCATCACGGTCTATCTGTTGATAATCTTCATTAGTCAAATTAATGTTTACAATTTGACCTGCAACCAATCCACAATAGGCACTAAAAATTGTGTTGAGAAGTTCCATATGTTCCTTTGCAACTTCTATACTGACTTTTGAAAGGTTTGAAGTATCAACTCTGACGGTGTTGGGGTTTTGGGGTTGAAAGTTGTTACTGTAACATGCTTGTTGTGGTTGGGCTTGTTGTGGTTGGGCTTGTGATGGTGGTGGAAAATAGGCACTTGGATCAAATTGAGGTTGAGTTGTGGATACTTGAGGTTGAGGTTGGGGTTTAGGGAGCCAGGCACTCGGATCTAATTGAGGTTTTGAAAGGGCATGAGCTTGTGCAATAAGATGTGGTGGTGGGAGATAAGCATTTGGATCGAAAACCTGAGGAGCTGACTGGGGAAAGGGGCTTGTATTGGACACAAAGGCCGTTTGTAGTTTTGGTTGCTGACTAGAGCTGGATGCCGGATTAAACCCTCCAAGGTACATTTTTGGATTTTGAGGAACTGTAATGCATTTAGCTTTCCGGATTTCTTCTTCATTCTTGTTTTCCAATCTCTGAACGAATTCATAGATAGTGGCAGTATCTAAAACACCCGTATGCTTTAACAATTCAATGAATGAACTCCACTTTGGGGGTAGGGCATCTGCAAACCTTGCAACCATTTCCTGTTGAGTTGCAACAACATTATAAGAATACATTTTACTGATTAAATGATAAAAGCGAGTTGTCATATCATTTAATGTTTCATTTTCCATAAATTGAAATGCCTCAAATTCCTTTTTTAACAAATCATGGCGTGTCTTTCTTGCAGCCGCATTTCCTTCTCCTCTTGCTACCAAAGCGTCCCACAAGGCTTTTGTGTTAGTACAATAACCGAATTGATGATAAATGTCTTTGTGGAGTGCTTGTGTAAGAATAGCAAACGCCTTCTTTTCCAGATCATATGCCTTTTTGTCGTTTTCCAACATATTTGCCAAGGTCGTTGGATTTGATCCTGCTTCTTTAAGAGCTGTGTTATATGGCGTAGTGAAGCACGTCCATAGCTCGGTGTTTTGCCCTAGAACATAAGTGTGAAATCGACCTTTCCATAATGGATAGTCGTTCATATGATTGAGCTTTGGTGGGCGATTATTGCTGCCCGTTTCACTTTCACTTAATAACAAATTCTGAATGCTTTGATTCTGATTCGTTACGCATGCCCATTGACTTGCAGTGATTGATTTTTGTGGCATCATCATTTTCATCCAAGTCGCTGTGGAGGTCGGATCTTGACTAGAGCCTGAGCCACTGCTCCAATCCCATGGATTAGTACTCATGTTTGATGTATGAACGAGAATACCTAGTCACAAACTTGAAATGAAACTGTCAAAAGACTTTTGCAAAACTTCTGTGGAAAATTTTACAAGTGACACCAACGAAAAACTAGGTTTTTCGCGAAAGACCGAGTTACACGAAAAATGATTTTTCATCAAAAACAATTTCTACGAAGAACAGGTTTTTCGTCAATAGCACTTTTACGAAAAACTGGGTTTTTCGTCGAAGTTACTTTGACGAAATACTAAGTTATGCGTCGCCTGGGTTTTTCGTTGACAAATAGACACAGACACAGAGAGTTGGTGAGATTTTTCAAAAGGCAAATCTTATCTTTTCAGTCAAAGACACCCACGTTCAGTTCAACCTAACAACATGCCCACCTTACCAACCCAACATGGTGTACTAATATTTTAATCAATTATCTTTTAATTTAAAAATCAAGAACACTTTGAAGGTTTGAAGAACACTGATGAAGATATGAAGAAAAAATGAAGTTTCCGGCCAAACTTTTTACCGGAGAAATTTTCGGAAACACGAAACTTGCTTAAACTTTCAAGAAAAACCCAAGTTTATCATGTGAACATGTAAAATAACAAGGTTTTTGATAAAACTTCTAGCAAGTAACAAGATCTTTGCTGATTTTTAAAGACTTTTTCCGGAAAATATGAATGTCTGAGATCACAGTTTCAGAAAATCGCATAAACACTTGATAAAACACAACTATGTTTGGTTTTAAAGAAGGATAAGAGCCAAGGCTCTGATACCACTTGTAGGTCCGTTTTTGTCGGAGGATCGATAACGAAACCTAACCCTTGTTTATCTCAAACACAATCACGAGTGCGGAATCCCCGTGACGATGCAAACCAAACAAAGTATAGCAAAACACAAGATAACCAAAAGATTCACTTTCTATTGATTAACGAGATGAGAACAGGTTACAAAAACATACACACAATGTTTGATAAACTCTCAGTAGGTTATGCTCTCATACTTTCACATAGAAGACCAAGTGTGGTTTATATAGTGCAGCCTTCCCCAATCATGAAGAAGAACATGAGAGGGCTGACGAAGAACCTTGGTCGACGAATAACCAGGTTCTTCGTCACTGTTCACGATGAAATATAGTGTGACGAAGAAAGGGGTTCTTCGTCACACACATGTATGACGAAATATGTCATTCGTCGTGAGGCTGCAAAACAGAACAGCTGCAAACTGTTAAACAGTTTGTAGCAGAACTTGTATAAACACACACACAAACATAAACTACATAGCAAATGCAACATGCATTAGTTTCAACTTACATAACAAAGAGACACGTGTCGTACCAAAGTTAGATAGGTGGATATCCGACTTGGTCGACTGACGAATACATACAGACTCGATAAGCAAAAGACCGTACTATTACAACGTTAATAAAGAACAAGTTACAGACACAAAAATATACACCAACAAATAATTAGACTATTTAACCTAGTTAAACTATTTAGCCAAAACAAATAAAGAATGAATGGCAAACTTAAGGGACCATAGTTGTAAAAAGGAGAACTTGATTTAAAAAAAAAATTAGACACAACACACACATAGTGTGTGTGTGTGTGCGTACTGCGGGAGGGGAAGACAAGGGTGAAACCCTAGTTCAAGTTCAAATCCACCAAATTGAAGCTCAATTCAAGATCCTATTTGATGCATGAACCCGATTTCTAGAGGATCTAGTACTCGTAAACATGTGGTAAGTTGTATATATTGATTTGGTGTTCTTGTATGAAATAGGTTTATGTTTAATCCATGAGTTAGTATGAAATTTAGTATGAATACGTATTAGAATCATCATATGGAACACGGGTTATGTAAGATTATGAGTAATTTGATGTTTGATGTGGTAAATAATCATAGGATTTGAATGTTACCACTTACTAGGTGATTTGAAACTCATGAGGATGAGTTTAAGTTGATTTAATACTGATGCACATAAGGTATTCGATAAAATGTCTAGGTGAAGTTGGAATGTGAGATATTTAGCAAATATATGGTGAAAACCAAATCTGTCCAGAAAGTTACAGCCGACTTTAATCGGCTGTAACCGGATCAAATCTAATAAGAAAAAGATGTTTATTGAGTTTGTGATGAACTCCCAGGAAAAACCTTTCAAACCCATCTTGGAATTGCATTTTTTCGACAAAAAATGAACGTTTTATGAATTTTTCCGTATCGAAGGTTCAGGCTGCGTTTTCTGGTAGAATTTGCAGCCCATTACGAATGTCATAATTCAATTTAGGAATTCAGTTATGATCTCAATTTTTTACTGTAGGTAGCTTCAGGAGGTTATGTTGATGCAGATTTTGTGTCCGATTTTGTTGATGCAGATTTTGTGTCCGATGCTTGTCGAATAGATTAGTTATTATTTTATGCTGAATTTGTAATAGTTAGTGAATCGGTCAAACGAACGTGTGTTGACCCGCTCGTTTGAAGTGGTCAAATAAGAGGATTATTTGTTTGACCATGTGTGTTTGCTAGACAAGTGGGTGTGGGTATAAATACCAACCCTTTTGTCATTTGCAAATGTGAGAGAGAATTGTGAGACAGGGGAGCTCATTTGAGAGTTCCCTGTGAGTTCTAATGTGTGGGGGAGAGATCACAACTTGGTCTCTCCCCGGATGTATATCCTTTGGTATTAGTTCGGTTATCTTGTAATCGGGCCGATTTGTAATGTTATACTACCGGATTAATACAAAGAAGTTGTTTGTTTATCTCTAATCTCTCCTGTCTTGAACTAATCTCACACTAATCACATTTTTGGTCAACAAACACGGTCCTACAATTGGTATCAGAGCCATGGTACCCGATTTAGTAAATCTAACCGTTTACTAAGTCACATGTGCTCTAGATCTGTGATTTTTGTGGTTTTTGTTCACGATGTAAAAATGGGGAAACATGAAGAAAACCCAGATCTGGACCGTATATGCGGGTCTGTGCCGAAACGGAACACACCAGTGGGTTAGTTTTTATGTTTTACAACAAAATCATCAAGTTTTCATCACTTTGAGGCATATTTCGTCAGATCTGCAAATCTGCAGATGGTGTTCTTCATTGTGTTCTTGGCGGCTGTTAAAGAGAGATAGGGTTTCTTCATAACATGTTGACGAAACCCCTACACATGACGAAACTCCCGGCGACGAAACTCCTGCAGATCCAAGCCAGCGACGAAACTTCTACCTTTCCTAGTGTAGGATCGTTTTACCGACCAAACGAGTCGTTCAGAAGAGTTTTTGCTCGATACGAAAGGCGGAAACAGTCGTATCAAGTTCAATTCCGCAAGATATTCACTTTAAACTGTCCTTTGATTAATATTAGAACGTTTTACAGCGAGACGACACTTCGGCAGCAGTTCGGTACTTCAGCCGGAAAAGTTACATCTGAAACGAAATCCAGTCTATATATAGGCAATCTAATTTCGCACGAACCTGCCAAGCGAAATTAGGTTTCACATGAAATTATATTTCGTGCGAAATTACCAAGTAATTTCGTGCGAAATTACTTGTTCTAATTTCGTGCGAAATTAGCCTTTGACAAATTTTCTCGATTTGCGCGCCCTGATCTATCTAAACAAATACAAGACTCGATACAAGACGAAGTCGACAGACGCATGCACCAACAGAATCCCCCTCGAATGTTGACGAGTCTTCAGTGTCGAGTCTTCGCATCTTCAATCTTTATCAGTCTTCTCGAACTCTTTCCGAAATATATAACAATATAAAGTATCCTCAATCTCTTTTTCTTTCTCTCTCTTTCAGAATTACAACTTGGCTTTATCTTCTCTTAATCAGGTCTCTTGATTCCTTAAGTTCATCAGCATCACGCACGATCCTCAGGATTCGAACCTGGCTCTTTACCATTCAGACTCCCCCTTTCGATATGCTGGGATCGCAGTCTGGCTTCCACAAGTTCAAGATCGTGATCTGATTCACATTCTGCTCAGGATCGAAACCTGGCTTACCTGCACTCATCTCTACCCAAAAATAAATTTCACAAATTGAAAATTTGACAAATTTATATACCACATGCAGGTATTAATCAATCAAAAAATGATTTTTTTTCCAGTATTAATCTCTGATGAATCACTAGTAGAAAAATCATTTTTCTTTTCAAACAATACTCTCCCAAACCTGTTCATCATGTTTAGCACTTGGAATTTTGAAAATCAGCTTTCCAACATCAGTTGTCGAAAATAAGATGAACAAAAATCTTTTTGGATTTTCAAAATTTTAAGCTAAACCACTTGTAGGAATAAAATTGAAATGCAATAACGAAATATTTACATACAATATTTTTGTGAGTTTGTGTAAGAGGATCATATTAGTTTATTAGACAAATCATCTACACCGTTAAGCTTTAAACATTTTAAGTTTTAAACCATTCACGTAGATTGTCAGTATACTGATCCTCTTAAATTTTCACACAAAGTTCAACTGTTTCGAGATACGAGATTAATGTTTTAAGCACTTAAACTTATTCATGTGTCTGATGTACTGTAAAGTACATATGTTTATAGTGTATATTTTGGTCAGTTTTCGGTAGTTTTGAGTCTAGTTTAGGTTAGAATTTCGATACTGCTGACGTTAAGCTTTGATTTCAGGTCCCATAGCTTAAAGTGATGAAAAACGAGTCAAAACGAGCAGTTTGGAAGAAAAACGGGATTCGTACGCGAACTGGATAGCTGGAAATTCAAAAAAATAATAAAATAATCAACATGAGGGCGCCGCGTGACGCCACCCCCCCTCGCGTCACGCCTAGGGTCTGATTTCGAGAAATATGGTTTGCAGCTAGGGTTTTGATTAGATAATTCCCAAGAAACTGAGAGATAACCCTAATTACGAATTTTAGACTTCTTGGAGCATACTTGGAGCATACTTGGCGAACAATCGGAGATCTCAAGGCGTTGGAATCATTGGTACGAGTCAAAGGCGAAGAATCGAAGGATCCATCAGGTTTTCTAATCCCTTGTTTTGTCGATTTCCTTTCTTGATACTTGTTACAATGAATTCTTTGTTAGACATCTTTGTTTTGTTTTCACATTTTAGTATGCTTGGCTAAACATTTAAGCCATCTAGACTTGATGAATGGATTGACATGAAGTTTTTACCGGTTTTATTAATTGCATGATTTTATGGACTAATTGTGATTTGTAAAAGGTTTGATTTAATGATTTGATGTATATGCGTGCTTTGGTTTGGTTTATTGTTATTACTTGCTTCATATGATTCTTAGTGACGGTCTATATCACAACATAGAGTCATATTAGGGTTTAGGATTTCGGTGAGTGTCTATATCACGTTAGAAAACCTTAACTCTTTAGGGAGAATTACGCAATAACCCCTAGAAGTAATTGATAATAATTTGCTAAGTCTTAGTGTTCTGCTAGTCCTAATACCTGGGAAGTGAGGGGCTATTGGTAGGTCTTACCCGGCGAATTGCTTTAGATAGTCCTTGGAAAAGGTCATGTCTTGGTTTACCTGTTGGTCTTATTAGTCTATCAAGTCAAATTAATTACTTCAAACTACCCTAGATCTATGATTGGAAAAGAGTAGGTCAACATTAGGGTACTTACACAATAATTAGACAACTGGGAAGGCGTCTAATAACCGGTAGGATTAACGGCCTAGGTAGTTCCACAGGTTTCTCCTTGAGAAGGGTCGAGGGGCTTAGTTGGTTCTTAATAGGTTTAGTACTTTAAGATCCCGGTTCCATAATTCATGCATTTAACTTAATCGGTAATCTCTTAAAAACAATCCAGGATTCTTGTCTAGGTGGTCTCGTTCTCATATAAGAAAAGTCCTCAGTCTTAATTCGTACTTAGTCTAGCTTTAGTTAATTTAGTAGTCTAATATAGATTTCCTAGTTTTTCCGTAACCCCCCCCCCCCCCCAAAACAAACAAACAAGTTAAGTCGCGTCCGTCAGTGTCTGTCAGAGTCTAGTCTACGTAATTTATAGAGTCTCGTGGTTCGATATCCGGACTTCCTAGGTTATACTACATTGATCGGTACACTTGCCGATTGTGTGGTTTAGGTTGAGTCTAGAATTAAAGCTTTTTAGTGTCTAGCTTAGAGAGTCTAATATAGTTGAATTTTTATAGTCTGTTTAGCACACATCAGTGTCCCACCTCAGAATATACTCCCGTATCCAGATCCCAATATTCAATCTTACAGGTGAGTATACCTAGATGATATCTGTAAAGGGGTTAAATGCGAGGCCATGAGAGCTCAGGTCAGAACTTCCGTTCAGCAGAGAGATGATGGCTCGTCTTTTGGTGTGTTCCCTTTAGAGAATCTTTTTTACAACAGCACATGATTAGCATTTTTCAATGTTTCATCATTTTTTATGCTGAGGGGGGTGCTATATTTCAAGCAAGCAGAAAATATTATACGGGGACTAGGCCATTGCTTTCGCAAAATCAGAAGTCCCGGGATAATACCCCAGATATCACTGAGTATAAAGACCTAGTATCTCAGAAAGAGGGACCTTTCAAACAAGATTTCGGGGGTTACCCATATATCCGAGAGATGTTCCCCACGAGATAAGTAAGTTTGAAATTTAGGTTTATATCTCGTCACAATCTACTAAATGTGCAAAAACCTACTGGTACATCATCAGTGAGACCGTTTATCACATTTGACTTTCCAATTCTTTAGCATGTCGTGACTATCCACTGATGTACTATCATTTCCTCTTTTTACAACAAAACTCATTTTTGATTTTATCATGTTTTTGACTTTTTCAAATTTTCAAATGTTTTTGGATTTTCTGAAATTTCTTACTCCCCCTAAAATTCAAAATCATTTAAAGGAAATTTTGAAAACAAACTGTACAAGTCAAGTGACAACTTCTAAGAATCGCTTCAATTCGCCATTCACTTGGCATAAACAATCAGAACTCCCCCTGACAACAAACTATTTTCCCATTGTGATTTCAAAACACTCAAGTTTGTTTTAATCAAATGGTTTTTCCGGAAAATTAGTTTTGTTGAGTTTACCACTTGTAAGAATGGGGATTCATCATATTGTTTTTCAAAATACCACATGTATGAAAGTTTCATCAAGTTCAACTTAATGACCTTGATTAACCACTTGTAGATCAGGAACCACTTGTAGGTTCTCATTAACTACTACCACTTGTAAGTAAACTATAACAAATTCAAAGAATTACCACCTGTATGACAAACCTGTAAGTCGAAATATCACATTTGTGAATTTCTCAAGAAAGATGTCGATACCTGCTTCACACTTACCAACCTGGAAGCTCCGGCAAGTCAGGGTTTTCAGTTATCGTGATTCTCCCAAGCCTGACAGACCTTGGGAGTTTCCGAGTCATCAACACTCGGTTTCTTACCTTTCCTCTTCTTCTCATAGAATTCTTTTACCCCTTTGACTTTCCCATTAATCATTTTTTCAAAAATATGTTGCACTTTGGGGTGAAAAGCCTTTTCAACATCAAAATCTTCTTTTTCGGAAAAAAATTGATTTGAAATTTCAACTTTTCCAACTTTCTGTTTAAAATTTTCAGCCCTCAATGGTGGAAAATTTGCATCATCCATTGGTGGAACTGATTTCTCATCTTTTATAACAACCTGTGGCTCATCTGACTTTGTGGAGTCAGATTCATCACCCGAAGATAGCTCCTCTGATTTTCTCGAATCAGAATCATCGCTAGATTTTACATTTGATTTCTTAACAACCCACTTGTGATTATTAAGATTCACCTTTCTTTTGTAAAATCTTTTTGAACTCTCACCAACTTCAAATGTTGAATTTTCAAAAATCTTGAATTGTTTAGTTGGTGGTTCGGTTTTCTCAACAACTTTTTCTTTTAGTTTCAAAGAAACTCCCTGTTTTGAGTTGGTTGCCTTTGAACAATATCAGGCAAGGGGAAGGTTCATTTGAGAAGAAAATTTAATTGAGAAGAAAAAGAACAAAGGGTAATTTTGTAAAACATTAAATAGTTTTTTCACTTATCTCATTTATTATCATTTTTTACTAATTAATTAGTCATAAAGACTAATATCCTCCACACTAACTTTTTTTGCCTACACGCATCAAAAGTTATTCTACATATTTCAAAATTCATCCTACACGTAAAAAATTTATCCTACACAACTCGTAATTTATCCTACACAACTCGTAATTTATCTTACACTTTAATTTTTTTTTTTTTTTGAAAAAATATATATTTTGAAGATAAGTTACAAGTTATTTAATTTATTTAGCTATTAAAGAGGAATACTACAAATTAATGACCTATGTAGATTTACCAATGTACCCTTATAGTAACATTAAATACTTCTATTAAATGAAGTAAAATAAAGCATTCTTATTGGTTGAAATTTCTTCTTTTTTCTTCTTACAAAAAATTTCTTCTCATTTGAACTCTCCACTAAGGCAATGTGACCAACTTCTTGGCATTCAAAACAGATCCTTGTCTCCTTCTTTTGAACATCACCATTCTTCATTCCTTCTTGCTTCTTTGCAAGGAACTCTTTGTTTGATTGTTTCCAGAATGGGCTATTTTGTTCTTCTTCAGCACTTGTCCCTGAAACAAACACAGTATTTGTTTTAGAAATTTTCTCATTTTTATGATTTTCTGGTGGAATAAAACCTAGTCCTTTCTTTTTGAATTTACCGTTATGGTTTGGTTTCTTTCGATAACCTGAACCAGAACTGTAACCCTTCTTCTTGTTTAACCGTTGTTGAAATCTTGAGGTGTAAGGATTTGGTTTTTTAGAAAGATTTACATCTTTTATTTCAGAAATATTAATTTCTGTTAATTTGAAAACCTTTTTGATCATTTCAGTTTTAACACCTCTTATTGGAAATTCTTCATCAGAATATAATTTGTCAGAATCATTCAAAGTATAAACCATTTTGAATGTTTCGTCATTCAAATTAGATTTTGACAACAGAAATTCTTTATTATAAACCTGTTTGTCCTTTTTGACTGTTGACTCTGAGTTTGACTCCGACTTTGACTCCTCGGTTTCATCGTTATCCAACACCTGATCGACCACTTTATTTATTAATTCGGACTCATGATCAGTGTCAGACGATGTAAAAGTGACATCGATGTTGTCTGGCAAATTTTCTGAAGACTCAGACTCCCACTATAAATTGGTTGCCTTTTTGACTCTTTCTGAATTTGGATTTCGTGGAGAATATCCATTTTCAAGCGGGGGTGGACACTTGTTGTAACTGGCACTTTGTTTCTTACCAGAATCTTTCATTTCAGTATCCTTCTTCTTTTCAGAGCTCTTGTCTTCAGATATTTCCTCTTCATCAAATGCCTTCATGCCTTCAACGGTTGGATAAATCCTGTCAATAACATAAGAAGTACATGAGTAACTTTTTAATAATCTATTTACTCTTTCTGTTTCAATTCTTTGTGTTTCTAGTTTTGGTTCAAGCACAGCACATTTCTCAATGTAATTGTTGACAACTTTCTGCTTTGTCATGAAAGCTCCTTGAAGTGTTTTCATAGCTGTTGCCTGTTCTTCACTTGTTTGATTGTATTGATTCATAGATTTGTTTAGAACATCATAGGATTCTTTCAATCTGTTCATGTTATGAATCAAAGTACTGTTTTGCTTTTTCACTGCTTCACAATTCTCACATTTCACAGGACTCTCTCTTGCATCAGCTTCTGCTTCAACTTTAAAAACTAGAATGTCTTTTAATTTCTTTCTTATCACAGGAACTTCTTCATCATCACTGCTGACATGTTTTTTAACTTTTTTCTTTTTCTTTCGAGCTTTTTCATCGTCACTATCACTCTCTTCTAGCATTTTCAAGTGCTTTTCCATTCTTTTTGCATAATAATCATCATCATTATCACTATCATCAACAACTCGAGCAATAAAAGCTTTATGATTTGAAGTTTTATTAGGATTATAATCATCCCAACTAAAGTTTTTCCATCTAAACCCTTCTGGTAATTTTTCATCATCTTGATTTATCAGACATGCTTTACTATCAGCTGAAACATATTTGTCCCAACTGAATCCTTTCGATGATTTGTTATCTTCTTGATTCACCATACAAGCTCTCTTTGATGATTCCTCAATTGGCTTCCTTGCATGTGCAGTTTGTGGTTCTTGTTGATGTTGAGCAACTTGATGATATATTGCTTTCCGATAATAATCATTGTTGTTGAACGGATTTTGAGCTCCACTTGCTTCACGTTTTGTGCACTCCCTCTTGAAGTGTCCTTTTTCCCTGCAACGAAAACAAGTAACTTTAGATTTATCAAAACCTAAAGTAGAAACATTAGCATCACGGAAGTCATCTCTTCCTGTGGTCTGTTTAAATTTCTCAGCTCGTCTCAACACACTCGCCAAACACCACTTTATGTCCATTAATTCCATCTCTTCAGCATCGATTTGATCGTAATTCTCTTTTGTCAACATTAGATTCCCGATCCGACCTGCCACTAAACTCTCATATGACTCTAACACAGTCACTAACAAAGACATGTGACCTTTTGCAACCTCCTCAGTGTAATTTTGGCCATTTTCAAGGTCTAATACCATGTTGCATCGTAGCTTCTTTCCATTCTTGGTTGTTGAAAAGTTTGGATCATATGATGGATATGACGAAAAACTTGTTTTGCTGTTTGACCCTTTATATGAACCTCCCGATGAACTTTTTGCATTGAATGCAGTTTCAACCTTTGGTGACATGCTGGTCTTATCACTGATGCCTCCTTTGTAGTAAAGACCATTATCTTGTTCACCATCAAAATCTTTCATTCTTGAGATCTTCCTTTGTTCCATCTCCTGAGCTTCAAGTTTTTCAATGAATTTATTCACTGTCAAATTACTAAAATCTTTCTTGTTTCTCAACATCATGAGATACGTCCCCCAAGTTTCATGTGGCAAAACATCAGCTAATTTTTCAATCAACTCTTCATTATCTTTTGTGATGCTTACTCTTTTCATTTGGACTAACAGATTGCAATATCTTTCAATAATCTGCTTGGTGCTCTCAGTTTTCAAACCACGAAATAGATCAAATTCCTTTTTCAAAAGTGATTTTTTGTTTTTGATCATTTCTTTACTTCCAACAAACTTTGACTTTAATGCTTTCCAGATAGAATATGCACTTCCATTGTGTTGAAGTAAAACCAAGATATCTTCTTTAACTGCTTGATGCAACAGACTGATCATCATCTTTTCATTTTTGTATTTCTTTCTATCATTAGCACTTAGATCTTTAATAGCAATCTCCTCTTCGTCATCATTCAATGGTCTAATATATTTCGTTTCAACACATTCCCAAGCATCCAAATAATTTGCTTGAACCCAATTCTCAAATCGGTCCTCCCATCCTTTATACTCCTCGATATTCATGAGCTTAGGCGGTTTTTGCATAGTGCCCGTTTCATTTTCCATGTTCAAGTTCTGAGTAACAGATGCCGGAGTAGTCGGGGTGGTAGCAAATGCGTTATAAAATTCCTCTTCCATGTTTCGGCAAATTTTTTCACAAAACAGTCACTTTCAAACGAAATTACTTTCAAGCGAAATATCCTTTGGTGCGGAATACCCATTCAAGCGAAATCACCAATCTGATGCGAAATTACTGATTTCGTGCGAAATAACACCTTTTCAAACGAAATAGGTAATTTCGTGTGAAATACTCAAACGAAATACCAACTTGGTGCGAAATTACTAATTTCGTGTGAACCTCCCTAACGAAATTACAATCTGGTGCGAAATTAGGTAATTTCGTGCTAAATTAGAACCTTATTTCGTGCGAAATACTGCTGACGTCATCATCTTGAGCTGTTTTTGTTAAAATTGACCAAGTTTTAAGCTGATTTTAAGTCTGAAACTTTCAAGGATTTGTTACAACAGTGTTGCGCACATAATGTGTGAAATTCAAGTCATTTTGACCGTGAAAATTTGTTAATTGTGAAAAAGAAGGTGTAGAAATCAGAAATTGCAGCTGAATTGATATGAACTCTTCTTCCTGAGCTCCGATACCACTTGTAGGATCGTTTTACCGACCAAACGAGTCGTTCAGAAGAGTTTTTGCTCGATACGAAAGGCGGAAACAGTCGTATCAAGTTCAATTCAGCAAGATATTCACTTTAATCTGTCCTTTGATTGATATTAGAACGTTTTACAGCGAGACGACACTTCGGCAGCAGTTCGGTACTTCAGCCGGAAAAGTTACATCTGAAACGAAATCAAGTCTATATATAGGTAATCTAATTTCGCACGAACCTGCCAAGCGAAATTAGGTTTCACACGAAATTATATTTCGTGCGAAATTACCAAGTAATTTCGTTCGAAATTACCAAGTAATTTCGTGCGAAATTACTTGTTCTAATTTCGTGCGAAATTAGCCTTTGACACATTTTCTCGATTTGCGCGCCCTGATCTATCTAAACAAATACAAGACTCGATACAAGACGAAGTCGACAGACGCATGCACCAACACCTAGATGACGAAACCCCTGAACAAGTTACGTCGTCAATCTTTCGTTGGCTGGTGAGATTTTCGTCGGCTCCTAAATGTTTCGTCGACTCAAGGATTTCGTCGAGATCTTTCGTCGGCATCGGACAACCGCTCTCACTCCTCGTCGCCGGTACTCCTGGTGTCGCTGCTGACGTCGGCCCACATCAACACCGGATCTGAGGTGGTTGGTTACATGAATGTATGTTGTATTGAAGAGAAAGAGAGAGACTAGGAAGATGTCGGCTGCTGCTTGTTTATCGAAGAAAGTTTTGGTTTTGGTTGTTGTGTATCGAAGAGGGTGAAGAGATTTTGGTTGAGGTTCATCGTAGAGAGAAAGATGGTTGGCTGCATATATTTGAAGGTTGTATATTGAAGGAGAAGACAAAGTTGTCGGCTGGTATGTATTCTGCATTTAAGGATTTGTAGGTGCAAGATGGGTTGGGCCCCGCTAGTTGCTTTATTCATATTGCTTTTGGGCCTACAAGAAATGCCAGGTTTGTGCGTATATAATATTGTTGCACTTCTGATGGTTGTGTGAATTAAAAAAAAAACATTAGTAGACCTCGTTAGATGGGAAATGGAGTTGAAAGTCAATACTTACTTTTGAATTCAATGTACATGGTCTTGTTGATGTCAGGTGTATTAAAAGTTTGTTTAGTCAACCTCAATTAGTTTAAATTTCACATCCGTGAATTTAGATATTAAAGTTCACATGGGCCAAATTTAAAAGGTTATCACTACAAGTAAGTGGGCCATGATTGCATGATGATAATTCTTATTTGGGCCAAACTCAAAGTGTAGAGTTTTCTTATACAATCAATGTGGGCTAGTGGCTAATGGAAGTGTTGGATTAATTATTTGCACTAATTTCCTTTTGGGCAAATAATTTTCTGATGACTTCATGATTGGATGATTACTTGGGCCCACATATGCTCAACAGGATATATCATTCATCCCTTTTAGGGTCGGGTGTTCGCGAAGTTTATTTGAACCGTGCTTCTAAATGTCAACGTCAAATTTGTACGGGTTCAGGAGCGCGCGGGACGATGAAGCTTGATGAAAACAAATGATTTATTTTGAATGTGGGGTAGTCACGGTTACCGATGCAAACGTCAAATTTTGGTGACTTGACTACTATGGGCCAAAAACCAAAATGGTATGTTCACTTCCGCACGTCAATGTTTATGATTGTCATCGGTTATTCGCAAATGTTCGAAAGCATTTTGTTTATTGTCATATTCTCGCATTTGAAAACGAATGTATGAACCTGGAATGTCAATACCGGTCCTAACGAGTTCACAAAGTCTTTGGAGGGATACAAGTCGGATCCTACGGGGTACTAGGTGAAATTTCTTTATCAACTAGAATATGCAACGAAGAAATCTTTTTGTTTATTGTCATATTCTCGCATTTGGTAACGAATGAATGAACCTAGAATGTCAATACCGGTCCTAACGAGTTCACAAAGTCTTTGGAGGGATACAAGTCGGATCCTACGGGGTACTAGGGGACATTCTTATTCAACTAGAATATGCAAAGAAGAAAGTCGTTTTCGTGATTTTTCGAAAAACCGAGAACATTCAGTGAAGATTGACGACAGTTCCGCTCAGTGGAGGGAATTGATGAGCATTTGAAGATAAATTCTACTCAGTGGAGAGAATTTGTTATGTGAAATTGACGACAGTTTCTTTAAAGTGGAGAGAATCTGTTAAGGTTTAAAGATCTTACCAAAGAAATGGGGGGATAAAAATTTTTCATATGTTTAATTTCTTCGGTAAATTTCTAAACGCAATCACAGGTGGTAGAGTTTGTCTTATGACAGATCAAGACTTGATGCAGTTTTTAAAAGAATGGAACCCTTATAAAATGCCGGTTGGAGTATTGGAAGATCAGTCAATTGAGCCTTGTGAGGAAATTGCACAACACCCAACACGGATACGCGTACTTTAAGGGGGAAATATAATACAAGGAGCGTTAAGATACTACTTACCTGGATCATCGGTCAAGGGGGAATTTGTTAACCTAGAGAAGATAAATACTTGACTGAATATCGATTGCAGTTGCATTTTCAGCATTCGACAGCAACGGACAAGGGGGAATTTGTAGATGCAGATTTTCTGTCCGATGCTTGTCGAATAGATTAGTTATTATTTTACGCTGAATTTGTAATAGTTAGTGAAACGGTCAAACGAACGTGTGTTGACCCGCTCGTTTGAAGTGGTCAAACGAGAGGGTTATTTGTTTGACCATGTGTGTTTGCTAGACAAGTGGGTGTGGGTATAAATACCAACCCTTTTGTCATTTGCAAATGTGAGAGAGAGTTGTGAGACAGGGGAGCTCATTTGAGAGTTCCCTGTGAGTTCTATTATGTGGGGGAGAGATCACCACTTGGTCTCTCCCCGGATGTATACTCCTTTGGTATTAGTTCGGTTATCTTGTAATCGGGCCGATTTGTAATGTTATACTACCGGATTAATACAAAGAAGTTGTTTGTTTATCTCTAGTCTCTCCCGTCTTAAACTAACCTCACACTAATCACGTTTTCAGTCAAGAAACACGGACCTACAGGTTATCAAAATCTCCAACTGGAATTATATCAATCGGATAACTGAGTAAATGATTTTTACTGTAGGTAGCTTCAGGAGGTTTTCCCTTGGGCTGCAGTCAGAAAGTGACGAATCTGATTGCTTCTTAGTAAATGATTTTTTATAAATATTTGGTAGAGAGTTAGACTCTAAAAATTTAACACAAGGATAACCCCTCCGATGGGCACGTCACATAAAAAGATTGTAATTTTTGGAAGCTCGTAAGTACAGTAAACGGACGTCCCAAAACAGCCTATTTTCAGTGAATTGAGCTATACATGTTAGTGAATGATTAATTAATGAAAGTAATGTAACTAAGTGATTATATACTTGAATGAGTATTGTATTATGAGTATCCCATATGCTTGTTAAATTGACTAATGAAAGCCGAATGTGAAATATAAATTGATATGATCGTTCATATGTATAATTTTGTATGCAAACAAGAATGTGGATGCAATGAAATGGAAGTATAGGGATCATGTAAACATGGATGGAAGCATGAAGGGCTAACGGGTCAGGAGGACATGAGGAAGCGAACGCAAATACGGATGCGTAAGGTAAGTAAACTCCCGGACTCCCTCTTTAGTAGTAAAGAGATTATTTGCATGATAACTGTTAGTAGTTGTGTCGAAACATGAATTTGATGATGATATCAAGTATTAGTATTAAGTGAGTGATTTTCTAGAATCACTTCTTAGTTTATTAAAGCAAGGTTATGTGTTAGTTATTTAAGTATGATATGGAGTTTAGAAAGGTTTAGGCATGTAGAAGTGAAGGTTTCCGCTAAGTCGACCAAACGGGTCAAAATGAGAGTTAACTCGTTACGGTATGATTTGCATAATTTATGACGAAGGTATTATAACCGGGTAATGGATTGAATTTCTTACAAATGCGCTAACTGAGAAACAGAGACACGGGTTAATGGTCAAAAGGCCTAGTTTTGAGGTTTAATAAGAGAGTTGTTTAATAAAAACATGAACGGGTGGAATAAATGCGCATAAGTCATGTAACGTTAATGAAACTCGTAAAGATTGAGGACCCGGGGTAAAGATTGTTAGCCAATAATGTAAGGTTATGTTTTTCGGACAATAGGAACAAGTCTCGAGTGAATTGGTTGAGGAATGTTCGAGTTATGGATGTAGTAGTAACAACATTGAAGGCTGAACTGGGCACCACCGTAGCTTATGGTGGAGGCTATCGCGCCCCGCGAGAAAGGTAGCCAAGGCTCTCACGGCCCGCGAGAGACCTTGTTGCTGGCTAATGGGTTGATTTTGCTTGTTTTGGTTATAGAACGTGTTTTCTATGGTTTTCAAAGCCTCATATTTATTGTTTAAGTTGTTTTTGAATGTATGAGAATGTTATAGGTCTCCGGTTAGTATTAGAATGGATTTACTTTCGTGTTAGCAAAGGAAACCTATAGGTAAACGTGTCTAGAAATGAATAAGCATGTATGTTATTAAGCATAGAACTTATATTATGAACAGTTGGGAATGTGTATTGTTTAAGTGAGTATATAACAACAAAAAGTAGCAAGTGAGACCTCGTAGTCGTGTATGCATGAATATAGGTATATATGATTGTATGTTCGTATGTAGTAACGTATGTATGTACGAAGGTGGGTTGCTATGAATATACGTAGGAATGGTTTCAATACTTTGAGTATTGACAATTACTAACGATGTACCTTGAGATTGGAATGTAATGCAGGTATGAGGTTGTCGGATTCATGAGGAATTGAAGCCGATCTTAGACAAGGAGTTTAAGAGGATAATTGAATGATTCCAGATTTATATTGTGAAATGTTATACGATGTTCAATCATATAGAATAATGTTGTATGGTGGTGTCATTGGCTAACAGTTAAGTTGTTTATGATGTCAATAGGAACCACACGGATTTCCTCTTTCTCTAGTGAAGATAAACGGGCACAGATCGAGTCTAAAAGCAAGGATTGTACGGAAAGAATGGTCACCTAGTTTGAATTATGTAACGCTTGTAGTGTTATTTAAATGTGAACATTGTTAATTCCTTTTAGTAAAAGTTTGACATTTTTGTAACTGAGCCTTCTCGTAAGTAATGTAATTAATAAAGAAAGAAATTTTAAGGCTCGTAATTTCTGCTGCGTCGTTTTGAGGTTAAACATGTTAGGGCGTTACAAGTTGGTATCAGAGCCCTGGTTTGAGAGAAATCAAGTACGATGAAGTAAGTACTTTAACTCGAACCCGTGTGCTCTTGTGACAAGGAACCCATACAATCCAAGACTCGATCAAGATCTAAAGGTATAAGCGAATGTAAGTATGTACTTGAGTATGCATATAAAGAAAACTAACAGTATGTTATGTGTAAGGTAAACATGATTGTTTGGAGAGGATAATCCGCGAATGCAGTCTAGGACCGACACCAAGGCATATAATAAGTCAAATTGAACCCAGGTATGTAAATTCAATATGTGGGTACATGTAATGGTGAAACCTATTATGGGAAGGAAAATTTTAAATGAAAGACAATGATGGTATAGTAATGAAGCTCTGAAAATGTTACCTATGCCGAAACCTAATTCTTAGGGCATAAGGCGATGATTACATGAAGGCACGAAACTAGTATGTGGATTGCGTACCTGGCCAGTACGCAAGAAACATATGACGTTCGTGAGACCGTGATAATTGTTGCAGGTATGTCCGGAAGGATTGGGTACTAGGTGGATGTGTAGGTGAAAGGAGTAGTAAGACTCTTAAGAAATTGAGAGTACTAAATACGAAAGAAAAGTATGAAAAATATGTTTGAATCTGCGAGACGGATTCAAAACATAGAAGCAATGAAAAATGTGAATGATATGTTTGAATCCGCGAAACGGATTGAAAACATAGAAGGAATGAAAGATACGAATGATATGTTTGAATCCGCAGGACGGATTCAAAACATAGAAGAAATGAAGGGTTTGAATAATATGTTTGAATCCGCGAGACGAATTCAAAACATAGAAAGTTATGAAAAGTAGAATGGAAAGTTTGAATTCGTAAGTAAGTACGGATCAAACAAGTAAGAATGAATGATAAGAATGAAAAGTTCGAATTCGTAAGTAAGTACGGACCAGGCAAGTAAATTCTCTTTAAAGCGGATATTATCCAGGTTATGTTTTAAACTTCTATATATGTATATACATGCAAATACGTGTATGCAAGAATGGTTGAAAGGACAAATGAGTCATACGGGTTAAATGGTGATTTCCATTTGGACCCGATATTTAATGTTTTGATTTGTCAAGTTTTATACTTATAGGTGAGCATAATGTATGGGTATGCAATGTCACGAACTGGAAAGAAATAACCATCACAAGGTATGGATAACGAGTCAATGGATTTGACTCGCGACAGGTATGTATAAAATATTATACTCTTAACAGGAGGTTATGGCTCGACTAGAGAGGGGTGTGTTAGAAAAGAATAACTGATACATATATGTGAGGAGGTAATTACAAATTAGACTTCCGAAAAGTCAAACGGAGTAAAGTAAAAAAGAAATCAAATAAGGCAAGTGATAATATATATATATATATATATATAGAAAAAAAATTGGACCCTTAAATAAGTGACTATAACCGTTGAAAATGGTTGATATAGCAAAATTTAGTTGAAATAAAGAAACTTTGAAACAAGTTACATGTTAGACATATTACTAAATGACTCTTGAGGGTCAAAATGAATGACGGGTTACGACCCAGAAAATAACTTAAGAGTGGACGGGAAGGGTAGGTTTTAACAAGGATACTGAAATAATGTAATGAAGTCTTTACAAGTATGCATGAATGGAAAAGAAGTACGAACGTGTACTTCGAAATGCGTAAATATAATAAGAAAGAAGTGGCAGTTTGACTTTGAAAAGTCAAACTGCAAAAGTTGACAAATAAGCTAAAGAATTGCAAAAGAATGATTATCTATTGACCCGTCGTGAACGAGTCAAACAACGAAAATGATATGTTAAGAAATTGTCACGTATTGACCTGTTTTGAACGAGTCAAACGCACTAATGTTTTAAAAAAGAATCAAGAAAGGATTAATATGTAAATAAGGTGATGTAATAAACGTCGCGTCTGAATAAAACTGAATGAAATGTGTAAATCCCTGATTTTATAATGAGAGTGACAGAAATCATGACGAGATAAACCTATCAAGGTTGGCGAAGGAATGCTCATGAGCGGAAGCTCATCACACGGATGAACGAGGTCTATCCAGAGATGGAATAAATTGTAATGAAGAGGGCCGGCCCGTTTTTGCAGGTGGTACTACTGCGCCAAAATAGTAAGGTTAGTGAATTGTTTAATATGTGAATGTAACTATAAAGTTATGAATTGAATAAGTACTTTTGTATGAACTAATGGTAGCGCAAAACGTGATATGATAAGGAAGGCTTGACTTTTAAGAGTTGACTAAAAATGAGTTTTAGTTCAAGCTTATGTAATAAGCAGTGTGTGTATGAGAAAGAAGGAAGAAATAAAACTCCAGGAGTAAATGAAACTAATAGAACTAATACAACTGTGAAATGTAATAGTAAGTTCATATGAACTTTGTTTTGCTATGATGTAGATCATGATATTAGCCCCTTTAGTTGCTACTAGCTTGAACTCACTTTAATTTAAGTACGATAATGTAAGGAGTTGAAATTATTAGAAGAAATTGTTAAAGAACGGAAACGTAAGGTATGTGTAGTTGACCTGCTGCGAACGGGTCAATGTGATGTAGTGGACATAATGAGGAAAATTTTATAAGTAATGACTTGTTGTAACAGACCACAATGGATGAAATTATGATGATGATGAAATGGTATGTAGTGACCCGTTGCGGACGGGTCAATTAAGACCAACATGATGGACTACATGTTCGATGTGAAAGGAAGGAAATGTACAAACTTGGGTAGGCTGATTTGATGTAAGAATGGAAAGGAATTACTAGATATGATGTTCTTAAAATTATGATTTGCTAATGAACAAACCGATATTGATGGAAAAGGGTTTCGGGGACGAAACCTCCTTTAAGGGGGCAGACTTATAACACCTTAAAACTCGAATGTTATATTCACTATATGTTTCCATAGGGTATAACATGAAAAACAATAATTAGACTATTTAACCTAGTTAAAATATTTAGCCAAAACAAATAAAGAATGAATGTTGTGGCAAGAAGAATGAATGGCAAACTTAAGGGACCATAGTTGGAAAAAGGAGAACTTGATTTATAAAAAAAAAAAATTAGACAAAACACACACATAGTGTGTGTGTGTGTGTGTATGTGTGTGTGTGTGTGTGTGTGTGTGTGTGTGTGTGCATTCAGCAGGAGGGGAAGACAAGGGTGAAACCCTAGTTCAAGTTTAAATCCACCAAATTGAAGCTCAATTCAAGATCCTATTTGATGCATGAACCCGATTTCATGAGGATCTAGTACTCGTAAACATGTGGTAAGTTGTATATATTGATTTGGTGTTCTTGTATGAAATGGGTTTATGTTTAATCCATGAGTTAGTATGAATACGTATTAGAATCATCATATGGAACACGAGTTATGTAAGATTATGAGTAATTTGATGTTTGATGTGGTAAATAATCATAGGATTTGAATGTTACCACTCACTAGGTGATTTGAAACTCATGAGGATGAGTTTAAGTTGATTTAACACTGATACACATAAGGTATTCGATAAAATGTCTAGGTGAAGTTAGAATGTGAGATATTTGGAAAAGATTTGGTGAAAACCAAATTTGTCCAGAAAGTTACAGCCAACTTTAATCGGCTGTAACCGGAACAAATCTAATAAGAAACCGATGTTTATTGAGTTTGTGATGAACTCCCAGGAAAAACCTTTCAAACCCAACTGGAATTGCATTTTTTCGACGAAAAATGAACTTTTATGAATTTTTCCGTATCGAAGGTTCAGGCTGCGTTTTCTGGCAGAATTTACAGCCTATTACGAATGTCATAACTCAATTTAGGAATTGAGTTATGATCTCAAATATTTACTGTAGGTAGCTTCCGTAGGTTATCAAAATCTCCAACTGGAATTATGTCAATCGGATAACCGAGGAATTTTATATGAATTTTTTCGTGGGCTGTAGTTAGAAAGTGACGAATCTGATTGCTTCTTAGTAAATGATTTTTTTATAAATTCTTGGTAGAGAGTTTGACTCTAAAAATTTAACACAAGGATAACCCCTCCGAGGGGCACGTCACATAAAAATATTGTAATTTTTGCAAGCTCGTATGTACAGTAAACTGACGTCCCAAAACAGCATATTTTCAGTGAATTGAGCAACACATGTTAGTGAATGATTAATTAATGAAAGTAATGTAACTAAGTGATTATATAGTTGAATGAGTATTGTATTATGAGTATCCCATATGCTTGTTAAATTGACTAATGAAAGCCGAATGTGAAATGTAAATTGATATGATCGTTCATATGTATAATTTTGTATGCTAACAAGAATGTGGATGCAATGAAATGGAAGTATAGGGATCATGTCAACATGGATGGAAGCATGAAGGGCTAACGGGTCAGGAGGACATGAGGAAGCGAACGCAAATACGGATGCGTAAGGTAAGTAAACTCTCGGACTCCCTCTTTAGTAGTAAAGAGATTATTTTCATGATAACTATTAGTAGTTGTCTCGAAACATGAATTTGATGATGATATCAAGTATTAGTATTAAGTGAGTGATTTTCCGGAATCACTTCTTAGTTTATTAAAGTAAGGTTATTTGTTAGTTATTTAAGTATGATATGGAGTTTAGAAAGGTTTGGGTATGTAGAAGTGAAGGTTTCCGCTAAGTCGACTAAACGGGTCAAAATGAGAGTTAACTCGTTACGGTATGATTTGCATAAGTTATGACGAAGGTATTATAACCGGGTAATGGATTGAATTTCTTACAAATGCGCTAACTGAGAAACAGAGATGCGGGTTAATGGTCAAAAGGCCTAGTTTTGAGGTTTAATAAGAGTGTTGTTTAATAAAAACATGAACGGGTGGAATAAATGCGCATAAGTCATGTAACGTTAATGAAACTCGTAAAGATTGAGGACCCGGGGTAAAGATTGTTAGCCAATAATGTAAGGTTATGTTTTTCGGACAACAGGAACAAGTCTCGAGTGAATTGGTTGAGGAATGTTCGAGTTATGGATGTAGTAGTAACAAAATTGAAGGCTGAACTGGGCACCACCGTAGCTTACGGTGGAGGCTGTCGCGCCCCGTGAGAAAGGTAGCCAAGGCTCTCGCGGCCCGCGAGAGACCTTGTTGCTGGCAAATGGGTTGATTTTGCTTGTTTTGGTTATGGAACGTGTTTTCTATGGTTTTCAAAGCCTCATATTTATTGTTTAAGTTGTTTTTGAATGTATGAGAATGTTATAGGTCTCCGGTTAGTATTAGAATGGATTTACTTTCGTGTTAGCAAAGGAAACCTATAGGTAAACGTGTCTAGAAATGAATAAGCATGTATGTTATTACGCATAGAACTTATATTATGAACAGTTCGGAATGTGTCTTGTTTAAGCGAGTATATAAGAACAAAAAGTAGCAAGTGAGATCTCGTAGGCGTTTATGCATGAATATAGGTATATATGCTTGTATGTTCGTATATAGTAACGTACGTATGTACGAAGGTGGGTTGCTATGAATATACGTAGGAATAGTTTCAATACTTTGAGTATTGACAATTACTAACGATGTACCTTGAGATTGGAATGTAATGCATGTATGAGGTTGTCAGATTCATGAGGAATTGAAGCCGATCTTGGACAAGGAGTTTAAGAGGATAATTGAATGATTCCAGATTTATATTGTGAAATGTTATAAGATGTTCAATCATATAGAATAATGTTGTATGGTGGTGTCATTGGCTAACAGTTAAGTTGTTTATGATGTCCACAGGAACCACACGGATTTCCTCTTTCGCCAGTGAAGATAAGCGGGCACAGATCGAGTCAAAAAGCAAGGATTATACGGAAAGAATGGTCACCTAGTTTGAATTATGTAACGCTTGTAGTGTTATTTAAATGTGAACGTTGTTAATTCCTTCTAGTAAAAGTTTGACATTTTTGAAACTGAGCCTTCTCGTAAGTAATGTAATTAATAAAGAAAGAAATTTTAAGGCTCGTAATTTCCGCTGCATCGTTTTGAGGTTAAACATGTTAGGGCCCCAGAAATTTACAAAAACATGCAATAAGTTTCTCTTAATTATGACTAAAACTAGTACAAAAATCAAACACCCCAACTCCCCAAATCCTTTCCCCAATAAAGTTAACAATCTTTCTTACAGACCCTTTTTCCCACGCCACTGTGACCACTTCATCTTCACCCTCAATCCTACTTTGCTCCATTGTTAACGGCTCACAAGTCATGTTCTCCGCCGCAACCGTCGACACGTGTAAACCACTCGAGGAACTAGAACAAGAACTTGAAGATGAAGAAGAAGAAGAAGATGATGATGATGAAGAAGATAAACACTTGTTATTCTTTCTTTCTTTTTTGTTCTGACCATTTTCTTGTTGTGAACTAATCCATCTTCATAAGCGTCTATGATTCATGGATAACTTTTCGGTTTGGTGAAGCATCCCAACGAACCCAGTAACTTGTATAACATCTGAAGCAATTGCAGTTAAACTGTGGAGGGTGGTCTGCGCCGGTGGTGGGTTTTCCGACGGACTTGGTGGAGGGTTTTCCGGTAGTGGTGGTGGTGGCGGAGAGAAGAAAGGAGATTGGGGGAATACTTGGGGGGTAAGGTCGAAATGAAGTTTATAATATAGGGTGTTGTGTTGAGGAAGCAATCAAACACAAGTGGAAAAGACTATATTACCCTTTGACCGTTAATAAGTGACGTTGACTTTAAACAGATTTTAACACCGGGGGGTAATATTGTAGCGTTTTTCAATAGTTGAGGGGTAAGACAGCAAAAATTTCATGGTAGAGGGTACGAGTGCCAATCGCATCTAACCCCAGGAGGTAAAATTGCAGTTTACTCTTTGTTTTATTTGATCATTTTTGGTGATTAAATATAATCTTTTTGAAGAAATGTTTTTGCTCAACAGGTCCTAATGAAATATGACAAGTGGGGACTTCAATTTCACTATTTCCATAATTTTCATAGAAACTTTGTAGAAAATACATGTGGACCATTTATAGCGAGTATCAATGGTACCAGACAATTAATTATGAGTTGTTGAAATAGTACTCATGAAATTGCCTTCATACTTTCTAGGTAGTTTCCTTTAAAACTCAAGTTGAACTCTTTTTTTTAACTGCGAATTTCAAATATCATTGTAGAGGTGAGTTTAGATTCTTATGAGTAGGGCTGTTCAAAAAGCTCGCGGCTCGGAGCTCGCTCGGATTTAGCTTGGAAAAAGCTCGCTCGATATGGCTCGGTTTGAAAGTGAGCCGAGCTAAAATTGAGCCTAGCTCGGCTCGGCTCGTGACGAACCAAATTGGCTCGGTTTGGCTCGCTTGGTAGCTCGGCTCGGCTTAGTTCGAATTACTTTACTTATAATATATTTTATTCTTATATGCATATAATATATTACAAAAAGTGATTATTATTTACATGTATTTAAACTTGTAGTTTGATATGTGTGACATATTTAAAGGTTGATTGCCGTGCTAATTAACAAATATTGTATTTACTTGAAATATAAACTTATTTTGCGTTGTTGAACAAGATTTTGGCTAGTAATGTATTAGGTTGAACTTATTTTTGAATATGTTCTTTTGAAGTATTGAATAATATTTTAGAATACTGAATTTTGAGAACTATGTATTAATTTTTATTTTTAAAATCGAGCCAAACCAAGCCGGGCCGAGCCAGCTCGGTTTAAAATCAAGCCGAGCCCGAGCTTAGATTTTCAGCTCGGTTTCAAATCTGAGCCGAGCCGAGCTAGCTCGGTTTATAATCGAGCCGAGCCCGAGCTTGCCCTAACTCAGCTTGGCTGGGCTCATGAACAGCCCTACTTATGAGAGACTAGTGTTACGGAGTTAGTCGTTCAACTCGCGTGCGGCCTTAGAACACGGTCTAAGTAAGCCTAGCCAACTTAGTGTCGTTGGGTTTTGGTTATGTAAGTTGCTAAAGGGAACGTTGGATCGCAAGGAAGTTGCTTGTAATACTTGAGCACAAGTATACAAGAGAAATGCTTTGTATTATACAAAGGAAGCTTATAAGAGTGATGATGTTTACAAGTGTTTGGGGATGCCTCAAATGAGCCCCCATGATCCCTATTTATGCTACAATGATCACCATCTAGAGTGTTCTATATCTAGAACACTCTTTACAAAATATCATGCATAAATATCTAAGTTATTTCCTACTAAATATCATGACATTTGTTGAAATCTAGATCCTTTCATGGAAGATTTTTATGGTTGTTTTGTCCAGCCATTTCTAGCAGGTTCTAGAGTCTTCTTTGCTGGAAGTTTATGTGTTTTGTGCCCCTTACGTTGCTGGAGGAGTACGGGCTGTTCCGGAGTCTTCCGGGCGGCTCTTGAAGCGTGTAGATGGCCCCGGAAGGTTCTAGAATGCTGAATTTTTTGGATGAATTTTAGCGGGGCGTGACATCCTCCCCCACCTAAAATCGCAACGTCCTCGTTGCGATGACCGAATGCCTCACGAGTCTTCATGAGTTGTATTGCGAATAATATTTTGCCTCGGTTCTTGGACTTCAAGGGTGCAGTGTGCACTTTATCGCCTTTGATGTTGTAGAGTGTGTTCATGAATGGTGCTGGCATGGCCTTTTGTTCTCAAAAGAAATCCACCCCGAGCACAATATTGTAGTCTTCGATTGGAACAATCGAGAAGTGTAACTTGCCTGCCCATGTCCCGATTTTGGTTTTTACGCCCCAAGCAATACCTTCGATTGGTATGGGATTTCCGTTAGCAGGTTTAATCCAACCTTCTTGAGTTGTGATTCTTAAGCCAAGTCTTCTCGCCTCGTTTGTTGACATAAAGTTGTGACTAGCACCGGTATCGACCAATGCTTCTAAGGTTTCTCCTTTGATTTCTAGATTGACAAAGCGAAGACCTTTTCCCTTCGAATTGCCCACGACTGTTGTTGGGTTAGCTTGATTTTCCATTGCTAATGTTTTTCCGTCCATTTCGGTTATAGCGTTTAAAACTTGAAGTTGCATTGCACCTAGGCGAACCTCTTCGGTTTCCTCAGGTTCATCATCGCCGATCCTTATAAGGGTCATTAGTCTGGCTTTCTTTGGGCAGTCTCGTGCATCATGAGGCCCATCGAAAAGGAAGCAGCCTTTGTTTACGGCTTTTCCTTTGTTATATAATGTTAATGCCCGGTCATCATTCTTCTGGTATTGATTTTGGTTGGTGGGTTTTGCTCCCCCACCTTTTGCATCGCCAGTCTTTGTAGTTGCTGATCTTGTCGAACGATTTTCATTACGGTCGTGCAAGTTTTCAGCAACAGAGATTACCGATGATAAGTCTTGAACATTTCGTCGTTCAAGTTCGGTTTTGGCCCATTGTTGCAAGCCATCGACAAAGTATATGAGAGCATCCTTGCGCGACAAGTCCGGAATCTCAAGCACAAGGGTAATGAATTCATTGATATAATCTTTGATGCTACCCTTTTGCCTAAGGTTTCGTAACCGAATCTTTGCGTCGTGTTCGGCGTTTTCCGGATAAAATTGCTTCTTAATTTCTTTTACAAAATCAGCCCAAGTGTTGATAGTGCACATACCTTTTTCGATCTCCATGTGCTTTCGTCGCCACCATAGAGTCGCGGTTTCCTTTAAGTATAAGGTCACCGTCTTGATTTTCTTGCCATCGGCAACGATGTGTACAGCTTCAAAGTACTGCTCAATCTCCCAAATGAAGTCATCAATGGCTCGTGCCTCCCATTTTCCAACAAACGGAGATGGCTTTGGGACTTCAGACTTTGAAGAAATGATGGTGTTGCCTCGGTTTGCTAATGCTTGTTTGCAAATGTTTAGCTCCATTTGTAACTCATTGAATTTTTCAGCAAACTTGCTCTCTATATTGCTTTGTACATGCCCCAGTTCCTTCATAAACATCTCTTTTAATTCAGCTTGCATGACCTGCATAGCAAGTTTGATGTCTTCTTTTAACTCGCCGAGATCGCCACCTACTTGTTCCAGTGACTCGTTAGTGTTTGTTTGGAAGATGTCGACTTCAGCCTTGAATTCTTCAACCTGTGACTTGAATTCAGCTATCGATGTCTCCACGTCTTCCACACGTCTATCTAAGCTTGCGACCAAGTCCTTGGACATGTCTCGATTCTTTCTTCCTCCTTTGCGAGTGTCATCGCGCCCACAGGTCTCTTCTCCAGTAGCCATGGTTATAAGTTGAGTCTTATCATCAGCCATCTTGGATGGATCGAAACGTCGCTCTGATACCACTTGTCACGGAGTTAGTCTTTCAACTCGCGTGCGGCCTTAGAACACGGTCTAAGTAAGCCTAGCCGACTTAGTATCGTTGGGTTTTGGTTATGAAAGTTGCTAAAGGGAACGTTGGATCGCAAGGAAGTTGCTTGTAATACTTGAACACAAGTATACAAGAGAAATGCTTTTTATTATATAAAGGAAGCTTACAAGAGTGATGATATTTACAAGTGTTTGAGGATACCTCAAATGAGCCCCCATGATCCCTATTTATACTACATTGATCACCATCTAGAGTGTTCTATATCTAGAACACTCCTTACAAAATATCATGCATAAATATCTAAGATAAATAGCATGATATTTGTTGAAATCTAGATCCTTTCATGGCAGATTTCTATGGCTGTTTTGTCCAGCCATTTCTAGCGGGTTCTAGAGTCTTCTTTGCTGGAAGTTTATGTGTTTTGTGCCCCTTACGTTGCTGGAAGAGTACGGGCTGTTCCGGAGTCTTCCGGGCGGCTCTTGAAGCGTGTAGATGGCCCCGGAAGGTTCTAGAGTGCTGAATTTTAGGCTGAATTTTAGCGGGGCGTGACACTAGCCTTGAATCCCAAGAAAATTGTTCAATTAGTCGAAATCATTAATAGCAAAATTAAGAATGTAGTTGAAACGAAATGTGAGGCAGTCCACTTGGTAGAGGCATATTGCCTCTAAGGGAGAGGTCTTAGATTCAATCCTCGGCAATGGTGAAAAATTTAGAATATTGGTTAATAGTAGAAAAAAGCGTTGTCATTCAATTAAAAAAAACCTTGAAGCTCCATTTAACAGCGATATCATCAAATATATGATAAACATGTCAATCTTTGAAAACAATGCTATAGGGGATCGCATAGCGATATCATCAACATATACAAAAAAAGTATGTGTATATATAACTTGTAAATATATAAACAACTCAATCTTTGAAAACAATGCTATAGGGGCTAACGTGCATGTAGTTACAAGTAGGGGTGTGCACGGTTCGGTTCGGTTTTGAGCCTTAACCGTAACCGAAACCGATTTGATCGGTCATGACATATCCTTAACCGATCGGTTCGGTTATTTCGCTTTCGGATAATTCGGTTAATTTTCGGTTAATGTTCGGTTACGGTTCGGTTACGGTTAAATAACCGTTTTTTTATTTTTTTTATTTTTCAATTTTTATTTTTTATTTTTTTTATAGTTTTTGTAAGTTGTTGTTGACTTGTTGGACCTGAGATTTGTTTTTTATTAACGGGCTTAGTAACTTGGGTCTAAAAACAATGGGTCTAAAAACAATGGACTTCTTATTAGTGTAATGGACCTGACATTTGTTTTTTATTAATGTAAAATGGGCTTAGTAACTTGGGTCTAAAAACAATGGGCTTCTTAAAAACTTAGGACTAGATATAAATATAATCACAAAAATATGCATTGGGCCAATCGGTTCGGTTATGGATAAATCGGTTCGGTAAAATGTGCTTAACCGTAACCGAACCATTTTTTCGGTTATTATAAAAACGGATAACCGAACCGTCGGTTAAGGCTCGGTTCGGTTATTTTCGGTTCGGTAATTTCGGTTATTTCGGTAACTTACAAGGAAAGATAAGATAGACTAAAAGCAATTCTTTAACTTCCAACATATTTTCCTACTCCATCAAACACTTATAATTCATATTTTATTTGTATATAAATTGCTTTTTTCTTGTATTAAAAAAGTGAATGAGAATTTTTTGATCTTAATCATTGTCTTTTTATTTAGAAACTATTATCTCATAGATATATAATACTACAAACAAAATTATTGAAGTGTCCTTTAAATAAGTTGACTAGACTTATGTGAGATTTCCTTCGTATTATGTAGGGCAAAACTGTCACTCTCCTTTATTGCTTTATGGTTAGACCCACAAATTCAATAGCCTGGAGTGCTGGATGTGTTAGATCAAGTGCCTTTCTATGAACGTTCCTTCCGACCAATGTGTTGGATATACTTTGACTTTTCACTTTGTGAGAGTTAGGGCCGGGCCTAAGAATTCGTGTACCATATTCGCGTTTGAAAAAACGTGCCCTTAGGTCTTAATGAAATTGAGTATTGGGCTCAATAAAGGTCTAAACCTAATGTCAATGGGCTAATAACTAATATAAACCATAAAAATAGTTTTTAGAGTAAAATGCACGGATAGTCCCTGTGGTTTTGCAAAGTTTCAGCTATAGTCCCCAGATTTTGGAAATTACACTCATAGTCCCTGTGGTTTGACAGTTTGTTTCGCTGATAGTCTCTGGAGTGGATGTGGGTTAGTTTTCTCAGTTAAGTCCATGTGAAATTACAAAATTACCCTTGCTTTTATTATATTCATCAACATCATCATCATCATCATCATCATCATCAGTTCTACTCTCTCTCTCTCTCACTAAAAACCACCACAACATCAACACTCCCCACCACCGCCATCCCCTTCCACCACCACACCTCCGCCTCCTAAACCCATACCCGCCTCCACCATCAACCACCCATCCCCAAATCCACTCCAGATTTCAGTCAAACAGATAAATTTAGTCAAACAGATCCACACATTTCAGTCAACAAACACTCAAAAAACACAAAATCAAATCATAAACAACTAAATTACATCTCCGTTAACACATATATATCGCCTGAAATCAAACATCTCTGGTTACGATCCACATATTTCCGTCAACAAATATATATCGCCTGAAATCAAACATCTCTAGTTACGATCCACATATTTCCGTCAACAAACATGCAAAACAACACAAAATCAAACTCATACAAAACTAAATTACATCTCCGTCGCCTGAAATCAAACATTTCGAGTAACAAAGCAAGCAGATCCACACATCTCCGTCAACAAAATCAAAAACTCATACACAACTAAATTACCTGAGGAGATGCACAATACCGCCACAACGCAAGTCGCCAGTCGGAATTCTTAACAGAAACATAGTGTAACTCATCCGCAGTACAAATCGGAGGCTTATTAACAACCTTGATAGGAATCTCGGTGTTCGTTTCGTCGGAAGAGAAAGCCCTAACGGTAACGGCGGATGTTAACCGGAGTGACGGAAAAGGAGGACGGCGGACGGAGAGGTGACGGAAGAGGTGGCGGAAGGCGGTGGACGGTGATGACGTCATGCGGAGAGAAGGAGGAATGGCGGTGGTGTGCAGTTGTGGATGATGAATCATTGCTTGCTGATATTGGTGGTGGTTTTTAGTGTGTGAGAGAGAGAGAGAGAGTAGAACTAATGACCGATGATGATGATGATGTTGATGAATATAATAAAAGCAAGGGTAATTTTGTAATTTCACATGGACTTAACTGAGAAAACTAACCCACATCCACTTCAGGGACTATCAGCGAAACAAACTGTCAAACCACAGGGACTATGAGTGTAATTTCCAAAATCTGGGGACTATAGCTGAAACTTTACAAAACCACAGGGACTATCCGTGCATTTTACTCTAGTTTTTAAGTGGGCCTATGTTGGTGTTTGTATGGATATACCCTATTAATTTATTTTTTACATATACATATCGGATTTTTTTAGAATACCGTGCCCTTTGAAATATCGGGCCCTGTCCGGTGGTTCTCCCTGCCCACCCTCAGGGCCGGCTATGGAGTTCAATCTTCAACGAAAAAACGTAGTATTATAGTGAAATTAGAGGGTGTGTAACTTGCCTAGAATGACATTCATATGCGGAAGAAATGTGTTATGAATTATAGAATTAGAGACTATTTAATCGATTATTTGTGTGGGGCAATAAATGCCAATTATATTGAGTACGAATTTTAACTGGACATGTAAGTTTTGTTAAATAGGAAAAATTAAAGATTTAAATCTTATTTATAAAATGAAGTTTAATAGATGTGGCTTCAACAAAATAAGATTATAACCAAAAACAAAAAAGTTAACTCTTTCTTGGAAGACCCATCATAATTTCCATTTCCTCGCACGTCACTACGTGCGGCTTCAAAGAATTCTTTCTTCTCCAAGAGATATCAATTGCCACCTCAGCCAAATGTAGTATTGCATCGAGTTTGATCTTATATAAAATGGCTTGTAAGTCGCATCTTACATTTTAAAAGTTTGATTCGAATGAAATTATGAAATAAACTTTGATTATTTGGTTATAGTTATTTATATCATCATCATCATACTCAGTAAATCACTCCGATAGCAAAGCTAAGGTAGGGTCTGAGGGTAGATTTAGACAGCCTTACCTCTACCCTGTAGGAATAGAGAAGCAGCTTCCAGTGAGACCCCCAGCTGGTTATAGTTATTTATAAAAGAACAAAACAACATAATGATTAAGACAATTCGTTTCATTTTTTGTATATAATATTTCACATCTTAATGTATATTATTCTATAACAAATATTCAAATACTGAATAGGATTTAACACAAGATTAACATAATTTGATATTTCACAACTTATTTGTTTATTTTAACAGTATATCAATTTTTCTTAGCTTTTATTATATTTTTGTTATGAAAGAAGGTAAATGGAAATTTCCTGAACCCTGCCTGGAAAGTGGGAACACATCTTGTGACTCACCTCTCTTTATATATATAAACGTTTTATCATGTAAAGAAAACATCTCAATCTCAATCTCACCTAAATCTTGTTTTCATATGGTTTCCAATTATCATACATATTTTAAACCTTGATGGCATCTTCATCATCTTCTGCTTCGCAATTGTGTTATTATTACGATGTATTTCTTAGTTTCAGAGGAAAAGACACACGCAAGACATTTGTGGATCATTTCTACTCCGCTCTTGAAGATCGGCGGATCCACACTTACAAGGACGATGAGACACTTCGTAGGGGTGAAACCATCAGTCCATCCCTTTTCAAGGGTATCAAAGAATCAAAAATCGCTGTCATAATATTCTCTAAAAACTATGCAGATTCTGCATGGTGTTTAGACGAACTTGTGTACATCATGAAATGCAGAGTTAAAAGAGGGCTTGTTGTTATTCCCATTTTCTATGATGTGGAACCCTCAGAAGTGAGAAAACAAAAAGAGGATTTCGGAAAAGGGTTTGCCAAACAAGAGGCAGAGAACATTGACAAAGTTGAAATATGGAGAAAAGCACTTGTTGATGTAAGTAACATTGCTGGATGGGAGCCCAAGAATATTGCCAATGGGTAAAATTTTCTATTTGAACTATCCGTATATGCTTGATGTATTTTAACAACTTAATTATACTAGTATCCACTAAGTTTACGGAATTCCGGTAATCTTTAGCTCATTCTATTGTTTGGATTTGAGCTTTACTTGTTTAAGGCTATTATGTAAAACTTGAATTCGGCTTTGGCTGGACTCGCTTATGAGATCACTAACCTAAACAAGTCAAATCTATGCTTGAGCTCGGCTCCTATACCACACCACCTAAAAACCTAAACACCAACCCCCATCCTCACTCCACCGCAACCCAAAAACCTAAACACCTCTGTTCCCCATCACCAAAAACCTAAACTCCCCCCCCCCCCCCCCACCCACAAACACATCCCCCAAAAAACCTAAAAACCTAACCCCCCCTCCCCACCCACAAAGGGTGTGTTTGCAAAAGTAGCTGGTAGCTGTAAATTTTTAAACATAGTTGGTGTTTGGCGGAGTACCTGAGCTTTTAATAAAATGTATAAAATGACCAAATTAGACATAACTAAAAAAATTAAGAATTTTGTGCATTAAAAGATTCATTATCTTTAGAGCTTAAAATAGTCATTTTTTCCCTAAAATCTTGTAGCTTCTTCTAAACACCACTAGTACGCTATTAGGGGTGCAAACGAGCCGAGCCGAGCCGAGCCCGAGCTCGACCAGGCTCGAGCTCGAGCTCGTTTAACATATGAAAGCTCGAGCTCGAGCTCGGCTCGAATCGAGCTTTATTTCTGAAGCTCGAGCTCGGCTCGAAGGTAATTTTTCAAGCTCGAGCTCGGCTCGGGCTCGACTCGTTTAGTATTTTTTTTAATTAATTTATATTAATTATAATTATTATATATATAATTTAGTTATATATATATATATATATATATATATAAATGGTAATTATTTTTATATAAATATACGTTTAATATATATATATAAATGGTAATTATTTTTATATAAATATACGTTTAATATATTAATAAAAAAAAATATAAATAGAAAGCTCGATTAGGCTCGCGAGCCGGCTCGAGCTCGTTTAAGCTCGGCTCGTTCTAGTTTTTTTTCGAGCCGAGCTCGAGTAGCTCGCGAGTAGCTCGGCTCGTTTGCACCCCTATACGCTATTAGTAGGAGCGTTCAACCAAAAGCTTTAAGCTTCAAACTCTTTCAACCAAACAAGTCTTTTTATTGAGTATGAGTTTTTTCATTAAAAGGTTAAAGCTAGAAGTTTCTAAAAGCTCCATACCAAACATACCTAAAAACCTAACCCCCCATACCCACCTCCCAAAAACCTAAACCACCCACCCACCCCACACAAGCTAAATGCTAAAAACTAAAGTATAAGGTTAAATCACACAACTAAATGCTAAAAAAGTTTTTTTTAAATCGTTAAGTTTTGTCATTAAAAAATTGAACAATAATAATTTTTTTTTGTGTTTGTAAGTTTTTTTAGGTATTTTTAGTTGTGTTCACACTGGTTCTCACGGTTCTCGCAATAAAGGGTGGATTCTAACAATTTTGACGCTTTTCCTTATAAAAATGGGTAGAAGCTATTCAAATAAAAATCATTTTTGTAAAAAAAAAATTCCTTTTAAAACTTTTTTATATGTTTTGTTTTTGAACTTTTTTTTATTAAAAATGTTTTTAAATGTATTTATAAGAAAAAACGTCGAAATTTTAAAAAAAATGATTTTTAACATGTTAATTTGAATTTTTAAGATATATTTAGCATGTTAAATACAGTTTTCTCTGATTCCCGTATTCACCAGTAAACATATATCACATACAACTATTTAGTTTCGTATTTTTGCTTTGTTAGTGTGTAAAACATGCTTTCATATTCGTACATCTTACAAATTTCACTTTTCCCCTTACACTTAAATAAGCTTTCTTTTTCTTCTTTTAGTTTCATATTAGTACATATTGCAACAAAGGTAGCATGGATTGTGCCATTATTATTGGTGAGGGAATGGGAGTTGAAAGAGACATGTACTTGGGATCAGGACTGAGGAAGATGGATCCAAGTGGATTCAGAGCTTCATATTGTGGTGTCCCTGTGCTTACAACCTGATCCTTTTGTTAGGATGCAGGAGGAGTTTTAGGCAAGGGTTGAGATCTTTCTTCCAACTGCTGTGAGGAAGTAGCAGCAGTGGTTTGTGGTGACTTTTGTGTTGTCACAGGCATTTCCTCTGGGATCTCATCTTCCAGAGTTGCCTTTGTTTTGGGTTTGGTGGGTTTTCTGGATGTTTTCTTTTTGGTCTTTTTGGTGATGCCAGGTGTGGGTTTCAAAGCAGTGGTTATGCTGCTATGATCACCTGGAGCAGTGGGCTCAGCAGCTGATACCTGAGGAGCAGTTGTAACCACTAAAATCTGCTCAGGTACCCCTGCTTTTGTTTTTATTGGTGCCATCATCCTTGAAAATGTTTCTTTTGTTAAGCTTTTTATTTGACAATGAACACCTTGTTTTAGCAAATTTAAATTTTCCTTTTCAAATTTTTTGTTCAAAATAGTAACTCAAAAATCTTGGAAAAAGTAAAAATGCTTTACTTTCAACGTTTTTCACCATGTCATTGAAAATCTCCTAGGAGTAGTTGTAGTCCTTTTTATTCAAAATAGCGTAACCCAGGCATTGAATTTTTAATGGTATTTCGTTAAAAGATGTTGTTTTATTCGAAGCACACATCAGAAGTGTGTGAAATAAAAATCTTGGAGCAGAAGGAAAATAACCTTTTTGTAAGGTATCAACCTTTGATTGTTCTGCATACCCCCTTTTCAGAAAATCAGCTTTTAACTCGTTTTTGTCAAAAGAGGTTTTACCGTTCTGATCATCGAGTATGAAGACTTCTGATATCGATTGTGGTGTGATTTTGATCGCTTTTCCCTGTATCGAGGAGTTAATGGCAATGACTTTATCGTCTTGTTTTTCAAGCGTCGCCTTTTTCCAAAACTCTCTCTGGGTTTGCAGATATATGGGAGCATTTACCGTCAACAAAGTTTTGTACTTTGATCCAGTTATTGCATCAATGATGGAGTCGAAGGTGTGGTTGTCTTTGGGTTTTGTGAGTAAACCCAAATAATTGTGAGATTGTTTGAATAGTATTTCGATGGGTTCTTCGGCCGTTTGAGCGACCTCTTTGGAAGGTGATGGTGATTTAGGTTTTGGTTTTGATTTTGACTTTGATTTTGTCATTTTTGAGGAGAAGAATGAAGGAGGATTTTGGAGATTTTGAGAAGAAGGGTTGGAAACTGCTATGAGAAGAGAATTTTGGAATTCAATTCGACAGTGTAAAACCCTGTTTAGGGTTTAGGGCAGGGTTTTATTTGAGAAAAAAACAAATGATCGCTGATGTGGCAGCGGTTATTAAGATCTGAGGGCTAAAAACTGAACACGTGTCAAACACTGATGAAACGGATGAAGTATGTAGAACAGTTGTTTTAAGAGCCACTGACGTATCAAGCATCAGAGGTTACAACGGTAAAAATATGGGCAGTGGATGATTTTTACTATCAGTGGATAACATGTCAGTGGATAAGACACTGATTTTGAGCATCAGTGCTTTTCAAGAAAATGAGGGATCAGTGGTTAACTTTCAGCATTGGACAGTGTTTAGAGATCAGATGTTGGAACAAAACAGTGGTTAGGGTAAACGGTGCAAATCTGAAGAACAGGTGTTTCAGCAACAATTTTGAGGATTTTCATTCAAGGTTTTGCCACATGTCAATTTTGAAAGATAGTGGTTTAGTACCCCAGATGATGAAAACTTTTTTTACTAAGGCAAATCATTTTCGTTTAATATTCAATTAACACATGAGTACCTTAGTAATTCAAGCACAGTTTGCAATCAATTTTTGATGGAAATTTAGGAGCAAGCCTGAGTATGACATGATCATGACATATGTACCATTTCCTTTTGACCCATTTATGAGGACACAGATACCACAAAAAATAAGGTATTACATCCTGATAGGAGCTGAAACCATTGCCAACAAAAATAAGCAAGAGTTCCAAATATATTATTCCAAAAAAAATGAATAATATATCCTGGTTATTTGAGAAAATCCTTTGAACAATAAAAAATAGTTAAAGGGTTTTCTGGGAAAAGTATAAAAAAGGATCTGGTAAATTTTCAATAGAAAACATAATCATAACATTCTCAAATTTTATGAAAATGGTCAGTGGTTTGACATCAGTGGTAGAATTTTTGACAGCATTTAGACCACTGTTTGGTACCATTTTCTTTATTAATTGATTGCGAACCTGAGGACACATGGATAAATTTTTGAACATTTGTCTAGTCCTCTTTGAAGCTTATTCACTGGAATCAAAACCTTTTTCTGAACAGATGAATGCACATAGTTGCTTAATGACCATTATTACCCTAAATTTTGACTCATAAGTGTTTTATGTTTATACTCTTTTCTTTTGACTTCAAAAGTTTTGAGATAAACACACTTCTGAGTTTTTGTGAATCTTAGTCCAAAATCATTTTGCAGTAATGTTTTGAGAGACTTGGTCATGTTTTCACAAGTTTTTCACCCAATCTCACATTACATATGATGCGGACTATGTTGACCCCTGTTTTCTTAATGTATTTGAACATAGTTGATTTTGTCCTTTCTAGGAACTCAACCTGTTTTCAACATATAAGATCTAAATAACTAAAGTTTTAATTTCCCTCTTTTTGTGTTAACAAAACAACAATGCTTTTATGAACATAGGTTTTGTTAATCTGAGGTTTGTACTTTAGTTTTTAATGAAAACATCACAAATATCAAAACAACAGTTGAAATCAATTTTGAGAATAGAACAATCCCATAATTTATCAGATATGTTTACAGATCTGACAACTATGAGTGACTTGTGCATGATATCACTTGTTGTATGAAATTTGTGTGTCATATGACATCTTGGTTGTTTTACAGAGTTTTCGAATAACCATTTTGAACATGATTTACACAGTACTCTGTTTTTCAACTAAATACAACCAACCTTAGTATCAATGAATTTTGAGCCGAACGGTTATGTCAAATTGATTGTTAAATCAAATTTTGACTGTCCAGGCTCTGATACCAATTGTTAGGTTCAGAGGCTCTCATTATTGTGTTTGTTTGTATGTTTTGAACAAATCAAATAGATATGAACAGTTTAAGTGCAGCGGAAATGAAAACAAACTTTTATACACAATCAAAGGAGAAAATAGTTTGATAAACAATTGCTTCTCATATAGTCAAAAGATTTACAAATCAAAGCAAAAGATTACAGATATGCTTACAAACTAGGCTCCCCCTCAGCCTGATGCCCCAAGGTTGGTTGCACACAAGATGAAAGGATTAGACATGAGGAGAAGAACTCGCTCAGTCAATCAAATGTAACAGTACAGGGTACTGTTACATTTATAGGCAAACCAAACCACTGAGGTATCTCAGCTGACGTCACCATGAAAGCGACGTCTAACAGCCTAACAACCTGTATCTACTGTCCTTACACAAACACTGCTAACCTAACCACTGACTATACATAAAACAGATATTTCACTAAACAACTGCTTTCTCTTTATGTCAGTGCTTTCCTCAAGGTTGATCAGTCCTTGACTGGGCAGTGCTTTATCATCAGTAGATAGGACCAGCAGTTGTTGGATACTTCAGGGTTTTCATCAGCAGTTGAAAGGACAGCAGCAGTTGAATATGAGCAGCAGATAGAGACCATCAGTTGTTATAAATCACTTTCAAGGGAAGAGCAAAGTGTAAACTGCTGCTTATTGTGAATCCTCTGTTGTGACCTGGTTTTGGCTTTACATTATCTGTTCCTCTGGTAGGGTTCAATCCCAACACGGTCCTTACCAACTTAAACCCGAGTAAGTAAATGATGGAGGCATTAGGACTAACCCTTTTTATTTCTACACCATTATTTTTCTTTTTTTACCACCTACCCAAAATCCCCCTAGTTAACCCCTTTAAGCCTAAACCTTTTTATTTAAACCCTTTGTTTTAGTAACAAGCTCGGTTTTTCGTTTTACTTTGTTTAAAAAAAATTATGTTTTGTTGATGAAGCAAAAGAAATAAAACAAACAAGTTCATCAAAAATAACTTTGTTTGAATAATAGCTTCATCAAAACAAAAAATTGCAAAAATAAAAAGTCTTTCAAAAACAACGCTTGTTACGTTTTTTTCTACTAACCACTAACCCAACCACCTACCTTTTAACCCAAGGCTAACCCTTCACCCAAAAGTCCTCTTTATATTTACAAAGGTATATAGTTAAAAATGAGGAGGATTGATTGGTTGGCAAGCATATGGTAGGAGTAAGTTCCATGCCGCTCTCGAGTGATTCACTAAAATACATCTTCGGCCGAGTGTTGAGTGATCCCCCGTGAGGTATGTGAACTTGTATATAAATAGAATTTTAAAGAGGCATGTTATGCCCTAATAAGTAATTTATCTTATGAAAAGTTTTAAATAAATCATGACGAATAGGATTGTAAATAAATAAAAATAAAACTACATAAAGAATCTTGGAAATCCCGACACTCTATGACAAGCCCAAAAACCTTACTTTCTACCCATTCCATTTGGGAGTGTAAAGCTATATTATAAAGAGTTTTGCTTGAGGACAAGCAAAGATTCAAGTGTGGGGGTATTTGATGTGTGCAAAATGCAACATATAAATTACATCAATAGTGGCATAAAACTAACCCTTTTTTAGTACTAATGTTGGAAAAAATGTGTTCTTGTCTTCCTTTTGTATTTTCAGGATTAAATGAGCTCAAATTAACAAAAGAAGCAAAAAGGCAGCTAAATCTAACATAAATACAAGAAAAGGAATAAACGTGGCATGCCCGACCTCCCCGAAAGCATCTTCCCAAGCAAAACAAGAAGACAGAAGGCTGAACACGCCCCGTGCTCAGTGAGCACGGGGGCGTGCCCAAGTGTCAGCATAAAAGACAAAGTTGTAGAAGCTTCCATCGCCCACCACGGGGCAGTGCTCAGCGGACACGGGGTCGTGGTCAACTATAAGATTCGCAGAATCCAGGAAAATCTTGATAGTACAGATATGTTTCTGCACACGGGGTCGTGCCCAGCGGACACGGGGCCGTGGTCAACTAATAAAGACAAGAGCATTAATGAAGAAAGAGAAGGATGTGGACACGGGGCCGTGCCCACTGGACACGGGGCCGTGCCCGAGCTTCTGTTCAGCCTATAAATAGGAGTGCTTGGCTCAAGCTCAAACCATCCCTTGGCACAGTACCTCTCTCACACTTCACCCACCACCCACCACCACCATTACACCATCATCCACCACCATCATCCATTGTCCATCATAGAGTGTGTGAGTCGTCTCGGGATCCAAGATTGATAGTAAAAGTTCTTGACAATCAAGGCCATGTTTGCCTAAGTCTCTTACATCACTTGGTAAGGACAAAGTGTCTAGTGTAATACTTTTTTTTTAATCTTTTCACACTTTTTAATTGGTTATGCATTAATGACTTTAATAACTAGTTTCTTATGTTTAAGGTGATTCTTCCTTATCGTTTGTCCGTGGTGTCTTGGCATTATTTTACTGTCTATATAAAATAAAAGATTTTCACCATTCATATCTCCACGGTCTATATGGAGGTATGTTGGCTACCTGGTCGAGGGTTAAGGGAACGGTTTGGTAAGAGTCTTGCCATTGTTCAGTGTATAGATCCTGCAAAGGACCTGGGTCAAATTTAGTAGGACCTCCTTCAATACTTAGCGGTATTGGATGGCGGGGGTCCAAACTCTTTGACCCCCTCATAAGTTAAACTACTATTAAAACTTTAACCCGGCTACTTAGGACTGTATCCCTGCTGACTCAGACTACTTAGCCGAGGGTAACGTCACCTTCAAAAGAGGGGCCTACCACATTATGCATTAATAACTTAATTAATTATCTTTCAATAATCCGACCCTTTAGGATTGTATCCTTGCTGACTCAAACTACTGGGTTGAGGGTAACGTCACCTCCAAAAGAGGGGCCTACTACAATAACTAAGATAATGTCTTAAATAGTGCAAAAGTGCGGAAATAATCGAAGGTTACACTAAACACGAGTCGGAACCAAGTGATTCATCTTGTCTATATGTTTTTCTTTTATTTTTATTTTCAGCATTTTAGTTAGTTTTTATTTTTCTTAGTTTAAAACATTTTTCTAAATTTTTTATTTGATTAGACGTTGAGGATAAACCGGTACTAAAAGCTCTTGTGTCCTTGGACGACCTCGGTATCTTACCAACACTATACTACGCTCACGATGGGTGCACTTGCCCATATGTGTGTTTAGTGTTAGTAAATATGGTGTTTTATAAATTTAAAACTTGGCAAAAAGTGTTAAAAAGGGCTTAACATATACACTAAAAACTAATAACACTCACGCACATCAAGTTTTTGGCGCCGTTGCCGGGGACACAAGGATTTTAAGAAAGTTAGGAATCAACGGCCTAATCGTTTTTCTTATTTTTTTAGGATTCTTCTTAGTTTTTCAGCTTCTGCAGAACTCAGCACGGGCCGTGCCCGCTAAACACGCCCCGTGCCCAATCATTGGAACTGGCAAACCTGTTTTATGTCAGACAGTTAGCTGATGTCATGATCGGGTCTGGCTTCACATCTCCTTTGATTTGTCCAAATTTGTTGGTTAATGCTTTCATAAGCATATGTGTTTCACGGCATTCGTTGTCTAGAGCGATGCCAATGCATAAGATTTGCCTCTGTATCTCTTCCATTTTCAGAATTGCCCTGACCGTCTTAACATACACCCTCCTTCTGTTGTCAAAATGGAGGACGTATCGCCTGAGTGTATCTCCACGAAACGATTGTTGCCATTTTTGGCGTTTTGTTTAAGTTGGCGTTTTTGGTTAACGATTTTTTTTGTTGAAAATGGGTAGATTGAAGTGATTATGGAAGCTATGTTTTACGTTTGTTTATATAATGATGTTTTTTGGCGTGTAATTTAGGAGGAAATTTCTTCTAATAAATGCTAATAACTGAAATTCAGTTATTTTGTGTGGTTTCATCTTCCTGTAATATTCAACGCGTTTTATTTTTAATTTTTGGCGTTTTGTTTTTAATGATGTTTTATTTTTTTGTATGGCGTTTTATCATTTGATGCCGTTTTGAATATGAGCGGTAAAAGACCCTTTTACCCTTAATGAAGCGCGTCCCACATAATATTGATGTTATTTACGAAAACGCCACCGCACAATCTAGCCCGTGGATTGTTTTGATCGGACGATCCATAAGCGTTCTCACCGTTCTCATACTTTTCACTGTTTTTTTAAATCCCGACCCTATATATATATAGAAACGGGTTCTGGAGAAAACGGCAAAAAGTGTGAGAACGGTGAGAACGCATCCTGGCCCAACACGTGGCGCGGGGCATGATCAGTGTCCGAGGGGTTTTTTTGTCATTTTATCTTCCGCTTTTCCAATTTTTTTTTTCACAATATTGATTTATTTTTGGCGTTTAAGATTTTTTGGCGTTAACCAAATTCAATAATTATATGGCATTTTTCATGGTTTCATTGTATCAGTATTTTGGCGTTTATGGCGTTATTCAAATCGTATGCCATTAGAACCCAACGGGGTCATAATTTCTCTATGAATGGCTTCATCCATACCAAGTATGGCAAGGACTTTTTAGGATGACGCCGCATTGTTTGTTCTTAGATTCAAAGACGTTTTAGACAAGATGGCCCATTGTTCTATTATTTTTTATATACATTTTGGCTTTTTGTGGTATCTTGGTGTTTTACAATCGGAAGATTATATTACAACCATAGGGAAAAAAATAGATGCAAACAATAAAAAATAAAAAATCCTAATCGGATCTCTCTTCACAATCTTCACTGTCATCAATCTATCTCTTCACAATCTTCACCAGATATATGGCGTTTTATGTAAAACTTAACAAACCCATCGATTTGATTATTTTTGTCTGCTCGTCTGTTGAAGCGGCTTTTGTGGATGTTTTTTGGGGATATAGATCTTTGAAGATGAAGATCAAGTTGAAGAACCAAACGAAAAACCCACCCACACGTCATCCAAGCTTTTTTCAAGAACAAAGAACACAAAATGACATTGACTGTCATCAGTATCCTTTTCTTAAATTTTTGTACATCTCATGCAGCAAAATCCATTCGGTGAAAACTTCACGAAGAACAATACTGAATATCCAAGAAAGCATATTAGCCATCTTTGATTTTTTTTTTAATTTTTTGGCGTTTTACAGTGAGTGGTATTTAGTAGTATTGGCGTTTGTTTTTTTGTTTGATCAAATGGAAGTTACTGATTGGTATCATTTTATAGGATGTCATTTTGGCGCGTATGTTAGGCGGTGCATTATTATAATAAAGTATTCGTCATTTTCAGTTACTGTTTGTAATTATTGTTTTTTATAAGCTTTATCTCTGAAGTCTGTAATACGTCCCATCTTTCAAGTTTGGCATTTTAGTTTTACTGTTTTTAGTTACCATTTCAAGTTTGGTTTTTAATTTTTTTATGGTTTTTAATAATACTTGTCCCAAGTAATATTATTATAGCTTGGGAGTTTTTGAGGCGTTTTATGGCATTATGGCGTTTTGACAAACATTTGTCTGTATGGCTTTTTTATTATAAATGGCGTTGTTATTTATATAACAATCAACTGAAAAAGAAAAATAGAAAAAAATATAAACAATTGATCTTCCAAATCTACACAATTGATCTTCCAAATCTTCACTGTCAGCAGTCTCTTTCTTCTTTTGAAGTATCTTCACTGGCTGTTTCGACTTTCGTATGATTCATTTTAATTTTTATTCATCTTCAGCCTCTTTTTCTTGAAGATTTGTCCATCTCATGTAGCAAAATTTTATTGAGCTAACAATCCTTTCGGCGAAACTTTTCCCCGTAGAAGAATATTGAATTTTCCAATGAACGATATTTTATTTTTTTTTATTTTGGTGTTTTACCGATAAAAAGAACGCCACCAAATAAAAGCACTTTTAAACCTCAAAATTTGATAATGCTAAGATCAATAATATTTTGCTGTATGAGATGGACAACATTGTTAATCCTCGGTTAAGAAAGATTACTGACAATGTTGTCCACCTCATACAGCTAAACTTTATTGATAACAAACCTCAATAATGTTTTTGTATGTTTTGGCATTATAAATTGGATGAAAGTTGATGGTAAGTCAATAAGATTTTACTCAATGAAATGGACAATATCCTCACTTAAGGATTTTGTCCATTACATTGATCGAAGGCTTACAGACAAGCAAACTGAATTTCAAATAAATTTTTTGGTTTAGAAGATATTTGATGTTTGGGTTTTTTGGCGTTTATAAGACGAATGGTATATATTAAATATAGCGTTTAGGGTTTTGTGTGTGTTTTTAATTGAAGGCCTGAGATGTTGTATCTATAGGATTTTTTTGGCGGCTTTTTTAGGCGGGATTTTATTATAATTAAGTTTGGCGTTTTATATCTAATGGCGTTTTTAGTTAGAATGGCGTTTGCTATTTTGTATGGCGTTTTATTTCATGATATGACGTTTTGTGTGGAGAAGTCAAAAGACCCTTTTACCCTTAATGAAGCGCGTCCACGTAATAAAATTGATGTTATTTACGAAAATGCCACCGCGCCAATCTAGTCCATAGATTGTTTTGATCGGACGATCCATAAGCGTTCTCACCGTTCTTACACTTTCTACCATTTTCTCTAAATCCCGACCCTATATATATATATATATATATATATATATATATATATATAGTGGAGAGTTCAAGTGAGAAGATGATGAAGGAGGAATTTATGATTGCATTAATAAGACATGAGTAACTCTTTAAAATATATTAATATTCTACATTAAAATGTCTATACTACCCTTAGTAATTAAAGCATTAATTAAAAGTGGACAAAAATGATATCTTGATTCACAACAATTGATCAAAAAAATATAGGGTCTAGATTAATTCATTTTTTCTTCTTTTAAGAAGATTCCTCTCAAATATATATAGAGGGCCGCTAAATGAAAACCACCCCCAGTTGTGAGAACTGAGAGAACCACTTTACAACCATTAGATCTTCAAGATGGATGGACGAGATTAAAAGTAGTTAAAAACAATATTAAATACTTTTTGTCTTATTAGGTTTTTAATATTTTAATGCAAAAGGGCTGTTTAGTAAATTTACTCTTTCTTGTCTTTTTGTCTTTATTCTTTTTATTACTTTTTTTGTATTATTATATTAGTCGTTTGTTTAACATAATTTTTTTTTATTAAAAACCATTTTAAATTCAGATTTTTTAACAAAACAAAGTTTACGTTTTACGTTAAAAAGTTTACGTTTTACGTTAAAAAGTTTGCGTTAAAAAGTTTACGTTTTATGTTAAAAAGTTTGCGTTAAAAAGTTTACGTTTTACATTAAAAAGTTTACGTTTTACGTTAAAAAGTTTACGTTTTACCTTAAAAAGTTTATGGTTTTAACTTTTTTTTACAAAAACTTTTTTACACAAAACGAACGCATCCAAAAATCGCAACTCGGTAAGCGTCTCAGATAGATTGCTATCATCATCGACTGGGAAAAAAAATATAAAAAGCCAACAACAAAAATCAAAACAATGAGTGGATTCTTGAAAAAAACGGGGTTTGGCTCAGATTTTCCGATAATCAAAGGCTGCAAAGTGGGGTTGCAGGTTCAAAAACCTACCCTCCACCATCCTTGCCGCGCCATCGTCATCAAAATATGCGGGTTTTTTTTTTGCATCATCACCGCCCAATCCAACACATCAAATCCACATAGTTCACTGTTCAATCTTCCAAAAAGACACCCAAAATCCTTCGGATCCATACCAAACGTAAAAAATCATAAAAAGAAATCAAGAAACCTCCATCAACAAAATGTGCTTATGCCGTCGCTCAACCAAGAAACTCAAAACACAGAGAATCTCTCCAAGCAGATCACCTTCATTTAACCAACAAAAAACACAGAGAATCCCCACCAACAAACTGGTTAAGAATCAAAAATTAAACCGTGGTCGCCTGAATCTGACCCGAGATCCGTGAACGTGAATAACCACCACCACCATTGTTGTCGACGTCGGCCCCACCGTCACAGACGACGACAGTTTTCTGCCGTTAACACCCCAAACATTATCATCTTCGTCCTCAACGTCGTTATCATCATCATTTTACCCACCTGAAACAACACCCCCTCTCAGGAATGATGTAAGAAAAAAAACAAAAAAGTGAAGAAAGAGGGGTGAAGGAAGTTTACCGAGGGTTCCTTTACTGCCGCCGGCCCCCTTCTTCCTCTCCGGTTCTCTCCCTCCTTCCCGTTCTCTCATCCCTCTATCTCTCTCTCTCTTTAGCTTCTTTCTCTGCCACTGATAACCATGCCGCAGCCACCAGTAGGTGTGGCCGACCTCTGATCTTTACCATGAAAGCATGAGAGAGAGTGGGTTACGGTGTCTGAGTGTGAGAAAGGTAGAAGGAGTTCCAAGGGGTGTGGGTGACGGTAAAAAGCGATGCCGGAGCGCCGGTATTCGGCGGTAACCGGCTCCGATCACCTGTAATCGGACAAGAGAGAGACAGATGGTGTTGGTTTCGGCCGAACATAAAGGTGAGGGTTAGGGTTTGTAATGAGGTAAATGAAAAGAAGATGGTTTATATACTAGGTTTTCAAATGTAGTTTAAGAGAGAGAGATGAGAGATGCCAAAAAGTCTGGTGACTTTAAATGTAGAGAGAGAGAGAGAGAGATTTGACATTTAGAGTAAAGGACTAAAATACCCCTTATTCTGATTGGTTGAGAGTGGTTCTTGCGGTTCTCGCAACTGGGGATGGTTTCTATTTTAGTGGCTCCCTATATATATATATATATATAGGGATCCACAATTTTGAATTTCGTTAGGGTTTAAGTTGAGTAAATTTTTATTTATATATTTGATTCTTGATGTCAAAGACAGTGGTATATTTGTAAACAAAACACAATAGTTGTTTTATTTAACAAAGACAGTGAAAGTCGGACGAATCCGATTACAGAGATGAACATAATTATAAGAATATTAATCGATCGATTACACTGAAGAAGAAGCCCTCAAATAAATAAGCTAGGAGAATAACTATAAACATGGCAATCACCAATTAGCCTCCAATCAATTTGAAAATAGCCTCCAATCAATATGAAAATAACCTTCATTCAGGCTCCAGTAATCGTCAATGAACAGTTGTAGATATGATTGCACAAATTGCAAAATGAAAGAAGTTTTAACGTCTTTTGTACACCAGGAAACTCCAAAAAAGAGGGATGGTCCAGAAGCAATTTAGACTAAAAAAAAGTCCAATTAGCTTAAGCCAAAGAGCAAATCCACATGAAAAGACAATAAACAAAAAATAGATTAGAAAAATAATCTAAGTATATTTTTTATTATAAAATTGACATGATAATTTTAACACCGCCCCTCAATTTTATAATCCAAACACATCGTGCATGTTAAGTTTCTTGATTAGGGAGTCCTGTTGATACACATGCAGACCTTTTGTGAATATATCAGCTGGTTGATTTCCTTATTCAATTGAAATTGTTTTAATAACTCTAGTTGAGATTTTTTTCACAAAGAAAGAAAAGATTGATTTCAAAATGTTTGGCCCTATCAGGAAAAAAATTGGGTTTGCTGCTATCGATATTGCAGCATTATTGTCACAAAAGATATCTATAGGTAGCGTTACATTTATATGAAGTTCTTTTAACACATTAATTAACCATAACACTTCACTTGTGGCCGCCCACATAGCTCTGTACTCGGAGTCAGCAGAATACCTTGACACAGTCCCCCGCTTCTTACTTTTCCAAGAGACTAGACTGTTGCCCAAATAAACACAAAACCCAGTAACAGACCGTTTAGAATCAAGACACTTCCCCCGGTCTGAATCAGCATAAGCACTAATATTAAAAGATGTACCTTTGCTTAATAAGATTCCCTTACTTGGGGCACCTTTTAAATACCTTAACAATCTCAGAGCGATTTGTAAATGAGAATTCATAGGCATATTCATGAATTGGGTCAGGGTGAGTATGAGATAGATAAATCAATTTTTGAAAATTTGTTATGTTACTAAGAACACACTCATCCTTTTTACAGAAATTCATAACAACATAATATTGTTCAATAGGCATACTTACAGGTTTACATCCACTAAGACCAAATTCAGCTAAAAGATCCATGCAATATTTTCTTTGAGATAGACATACTCCATGTTCGTTCCTAAAAACTTCTATACCAAAAAGTATTTTAACAAGCCAAGATCTTTGATGGAAAATCTTGTATTTAGTAATTATTTCACTTTATTTATTTCTTCCGAGTTATTCGCGGTGATCACGATGTTATCAACATAGATAAGTAGAGCAACAAACAGGGAATTTTTAGTTTTAATAAACAAAGACTGATCACATTTGCTTTGAATAAAACCAAATTCACCCAAGACACTAACAATTTTCTCATTCCACATCCTAGGAGCCTGTTTCAGGCCATACAAGGATTTACTTAGTTTACACACTTTTGTTTCATGTTGAGAAAAGAAACCTTCAGGTAAGCACATATAAATCTCTTCATTTAATCTACCATATAGAAACGTATTATTAATATCAAGTTGGAAAACAGGTCAGTTTCTTTCAACAGCTAGACTTATGAGGCACCGAACAGTAACCATTTTTACAACCGGGGAAAAGGTTTCTTCAAAGTCAACCCCTTCTTTTTTACTATACCCTTTGGCAACGAGTCTTGCTTTATACCTCTCAATTTCTCCTATGGATTTATATTTAATTTTGTAGACCCACTTACAACCTATTGGTTTTCTACCCTCAGGCAGATCAACTAAGGTCCTTGTGTTATTTCTATTCAATGCCCCAATCTCTTCATTCATGGCGGTTTCCCAGTTAGAATCATTTTTGGCTTCATAAAAATTTCTTGGTTCAACTGATTTATTTAAAAATGAAGCAAAACATTTATTTTCAAAAGATAATTTGGAGTAGTTTACAACTTTTTTCTATCCCATACTTTACTTTTCCCTTGATAATAAAATCATTAAATTTATTTGGTATAGACGAGTTCCTAGTTGATCTTCTAATAGGTTCACTAGGATCATTAGTTCCCTCAGGAGAGCTTGAGTTGTCATTGGTAGTTTCAACATTGTCAGTCTCGCTTGCACCTTCATTAGTCCCCTGAGGCTGCTGCGAAGTAGCCATGCCATCAGGGGCTTGATAGTCAGTGTTAGGCTGTTGATCAGTGTGAACTACCTCACTATAGGCCCTCTCCTCATCATTGGGTGTTTCACCATTAGACTAATTAGGTCGTCTTGAATGGAAAAAATTAAAGAAATTTAAGGAGCTTAGAAAAGTATCATTTATTGAAGGATCTTCATTTAAAAACTTTATATCTTTGAAAGGAAAAATGGTTTCATAGAATTTTACATCCCTTGAAAATAATATTTTTCTTTGATCTAAACTGCATAGTTTTTATCCTTTTGTAAAAGGGGAGTACCCTAAGAAAACAAATTTCTCAGCATGACTTTTAAATTTATCAGGGTTGCTTAAAACAGTGCTAACACTACTAGAAAAAAGACCTTCAATGACGCGCAATGCGTGTCATTAAAGGGTAGGCATGACACACAAAAGAGTGTCAAGGAAGCCCCTGTCATTAATTGAAGATGACATGCTTTTGTGTGTCATCATTTTATGACACACATTTACGACACACTTTAATGACACGCCTTTATGACACGCCTTAATGACACACACTCATGATACACGTTTATGATACACTTTAATGACACGCCTTTATGACACGCATTGCGTGTCATGGTTTTAAATTTTTATTTTTAATTTTATTTGTAGAATTTCTAATTTTCCTAATAGAACCAAAACAATATATAAATCCATATCATAACAAAATACACATATAACAAAACAATTCATTTCATAGTTATACGTCATACGTCAAAAATAATACAAATATCTTAACTTAACAAAAAATATTGCTTGGCGTACATAATTTGACATCTAAAATAGTCACTTAAAAACAAACGCAGCCCCATAAATCTAATGCTACAAATCAGCAGAGATCAGTGTTGACCAGAATTTTGCTGCTGAACAGTTAATCATATTCTTGTAAGTCATCGGTGTTGACCAGAACTGTTGCAGTTTGGATTCTCTGTTTTCTGCGTCTTCTGTTATGATGTATGTTCTAATTGCTTCTTTTTCTTTGGCTAACGTGTTGCATATGAGTGGTTCATATATGTTGATTTGAATTTCATTTGAAACCAGCTTCTTTGTCCTGTTAAGCCTACAAAGCCAAAAGAATCAATCATTCTAAAGTAATTCACAACCTCTACTGAACAAAACACAATTACTATAAGAATAACAAATCACATACCATTAAACAATCTTTTTAAAGAGTAATTTGGTAATTACCTGTGCAATCTAAGCCACGACTCCGCCAACTCTATTCTTAGCTGGAACATGAACATTTTCATATAAAACCTCTGCATGCCCGTGAGGTGCATCATCGAACCCAAATACAGTACGAGGTCTTAGTATTTTCACACCAGGAGTATTGAGGGATACAATAACCATGGAATGCTGCTTATAAATTGGTGCATTGAAGTTAGTTTTCACCTGCATTACCATGTGGTCAAATCAGCAATACCATATTTGACTTAAGAAAGTCAAATCTCATCTTTTTTCTGCAGCCTAATATGTTGGTAGTGGATGTTCAAGAAACTTGTTTCACCTCAGCTAAGTAACTTATATACAACCTATGAACAATCGAGAATGTAGAGTTGTCAATTTTAACCCATTTTGTTTTTGTTTTATTCCAAATGCTTTCAAATGGGTCCAATGGGTCAAAAGGTATAAATATTAGTTATTTCATATATTTATGTGTCTTAAAAACTCACTTTTTTATCAACTCTAAGGACCAGTTTGATGCCCATGTAAAGAGCTCCCATCAGCTGGACTGCAGGGATCTTTACAGGAAAATTGAATGCCCATGTAAAGAGCTCCCATCACTGCTTCTATGTCAACCGGCCACCACAAAGACCTGCTGGAATCAATTCAAAGTTCATGGTGAATAACTGAATTTCATCTCAAAGTAGGCAAATTGGAATTCTTCAAACATTGGTCTTGGTGCTATATATATGTGTGTATCTGGATATAGTTCAGCCTAGTTTCCCATTTTATCATCACTGAAAACATCCCAAATTATATGCCTTTCAACAAAAGTACGATGTCAAAAATTAGACCCCTTCTCATAATATCCACATCAGCCGGGTTAAAACTAAAAGCAATAGAGTAAATATGCTAACTAACCCAGAAAGGTGCAACCCTTTGATGACAATAAGTAGCATGATTTTGGTGATGGCATAATCTTCATACATGTGCTCATTTACAAGACCTACAGTTCAAAAAAGGTGCAACGCTGTGTGCCATTGCCGCCGCCACCAGACAATGGTGGTGGTCGGCTGTCTTGTAGTCCGAGAGTTTCTGTGTGGCTGAGAGTTGTGTGGTTGATGCAAGTGAGTTGTCAAAATATTTTATACAAAGAAACTCATCAGCAGAAATGAATCCCTTGGCATTGCGGTCGAGTTGACAAAATCTTTTATACAAAGAAACTATCTCTTGCTGGGAAACTTTAACATATTCAAACAAACATAATTATATAAAATGAGATCAATCAAGAAGTGAAGTGAGTGTGTTAATGTATAAACTATAAAGAAGAAGAGCAATATATATACTTACATAGATTATTGCAGTGTTCTTGAACATCTTCAATATCATATTGAGTTAGTGTAATATAACAAACACCCTTTAATCTGTTGATATGTTAAAGATTGAAAAGAGATGAAATCTTGGAGAATGAATAAAGATAGGATTGGTAGAAGAAAGATGGGGTATTAATCAATGAAAATATAGTTGTTTTTGTCGAAATGACAAATTTGTTGCTTTCTCATGACGGGGAAACTCATGTATGGCTAATTAGATTCTCGGTTTCCAACTCTAGCTTGCATCAGGCATTACAATACCAACTTTGCACGCACGGGTCTTGACAGGGCCGGCTCAACCATTTTGGTGGCCTAAGGCAAAGTAAAATCTTGTGGCCTTTTTCCAAAAAAAAAAAAAAAACAGTTTGAGAAAAACCCTCCTCCTTTACCCGGGTTTGGGACCGGCAATGTGGTAGTAAAAAAAAGAAAAGTAAGGAGGGAAAGTGTAAAATAGAGTCACTATGGAGTATGGATCAATGTGGTAGTAAAATTATATTAATTAGACAACCTACTAGAAGTATCTAAACTAATAGGAGGAACATTAAAACACAACTTCCACAAAATTTACTAAACTAACTACTGGTGTCACCAAGTTTAGGTGTACAATAACTGTTGGCAGCAAATTGTAGGCATGTTATTTCACAGTATTAAACAAGCACACGATAACGATTACAGAGTTCTTGAACAATGCAGAACATCATGGTATGGTAAACAATACAATACAAAACAAAAGTTAAATTCACAGATTATAGCAATTTCAACCCACATGTGAGATCTTAAAGTCAATGTGCTGATATATGCCAACAAATTCATCCGAATTAACTAAATAAACCTACAAGCAATAGGCATCTATCTATCTATATGATGCAACTCCTCACCTTAGTTTCAAGCAGATACAATCACAAACAATTTCTAGATTCTGTTGCCTATTTGAAACCAAAGCAAAGCAAAACAATCATTTTACCAGAGTTAAAGTTAGTAAAAATCATTTAACAATCATAAACAACAAAACCTAACTTATACAAATCAATACCTTCACATCGATCAATTGTTTGAACCGAAGAAGCATCCGAATCGCCTCGTCTTTTGTGTTACACATATCGGGATGAATGTGAAGAGCTTTACGCTCCGACTCCAATGCTCGAGCAGCTGCCTCTTTCACTGTGTTCAATATCATCTCTTTCACGGTGGTGGGAACAAAAGCTTCGTCTGGTTGTCGTACGGTGGTCGTCCGGTGGGGTTTCGTACGGTGGTGAGATTGGAGCTCGTAGTGTGATTTTGGAGGTTGGTAGTGTTTGCTGTAAATGTGAATTTGGGGGAGATTGAGCAAAAGTGACCATGGGGAGGGAAAAACCCCGCCTTTTCTGATAAAACCATAGCCATTGATCATACTCAATATCAACGGCCAGTATTAACCCAGCCACAAACACACGGATCCAAGTTCATTAATACAAAAAATTTTAAAAAAATCACACAAACATTTATAAAAAAAACATACAACTTCATTAATATTTATAAAATTACATAAACCTAAAAATTAAAAAATAAGAAACCTAAAGCGTTAAATAAATTTCAAAAAGGTCGATCTTGTCGAACGCCTTTTTTTCCTTGCCGCGAAACTCTATGTTCGCCACCGCCACCCGGTCCTCGTAGCTTAACTCGCCCCCGGGAACGGCTTCGTAGTAAGCCTTGAAACACTCGAGCTTGGGACGTAGCTCGCGCCATTTATGTTGGCACGCGTTGACGTTGTGGCGGTCGTTACCGACGTTTAGTCGGTAGGCCGCAAAAGCTTTCGGCCAATATTTTGTTTGGCCCGGTGGCCGCCCCTTCATAGCGTCAATGACGCTTGTGACTAGGGCAAGTTCTTCTTCGTGGGTCCAGGATGCCATAGCGGGTTCGTGGGATGTTGGGGTTGGGGTGACCGGTTGGGGCAGCGGGGGGGATAGCGAATGTTTGGGATGGACCACGGTGGGGTTTGGGATGGACCACATGGTTGGGGTTTGGGGTTATTTATAGGGGATGTTGGGGTTGGGGTGATCGGTTGGGGTGACCGCTTGGCCAAGCCAACGGTTTGAATTTAAAAATTCAAAACTTTTGGGATGGACCGCTATGACGTGGCAGGTGAGCCAATGAGATTCAGCCAACTAGGATGGCCATACCGCCCCACGCCCGGCTTGAAACCCAAGCCCCAAGGGCCACGCCCAAACCCAAGCCCACCCGGGATGGTGGCTTGGGCGTTTTCCCCCTACCCACGCCCAAACTCCCGCCCCATACCCCGCAGTCTAAAATAACATTGATATTTCATGAAGTATAACTAAATTTCAAGCCTGAAAGAAGTTGTTCAGCAGATTATCGGTTACATAAACCCTAGAATTTAAGATGCTTTGTTAATAGATTATTGGATGAGGTTTTTTACCTGGAAGGAGATGATCAGCAAGAAACTTGTTTGGATTTGGGATGATGAAGCGGCTGAAGATTTGGGTTTTTTAGAGGGAATTGGGAATTTGGTGTGTAGAATTTTGAGAGGGATCTGGGATGATGAAGCGTAGGGTTTGGGTTTTTGAGAGGGAATTTTGGGGGATAAAACTTTTTGATAAGTTTTTAGATGGCGCCATGATAGATTGGTGATTAAATTAATTAAAAATTAAACGATGACACACAACAATGACACACATATTGATGACACACAACGATGACACATAAGTTTTGTTTAACTATTAAAAGTTAAAAGATGACACAAAATCATGACACACATATTTTAATGTGTTTTAATTTTTTGAAAATGACATTTAAACGATGACACACAAGAATAAGTGTCATAAAACATTCAAATTTTACCAATGATGACATTTTTTCTATGACACAATCGTTTGTGTGTCATAAATTTAATGTGTGTCATTGTTCTTGTGTCATTAAAGGTATTTTTTCTAGTAGTGTAAAGCAAAGACAACCAAATGTCCTAAGGTGATCTAGAGAGGGTTCAAAACCAAACAATAATTCATAGGGTGTTTTTAATTAAGAATAGAAAAGGGAGTCATTTTGATTAAATAAAATGCAGTGAGAACACAATCAGACCAAAACATAAGAGGAATGCCTCCTTGAAATAAAAGAGTTCTAGCAACATTTAACAGGTGCCTATGTTTTCGCTCGACAATTTCGTTTTGTTGTGGACTCTATGCACAGGTGGTTTGATGGACGATTCCATTGTTTCTCATAAAATTAGAAATTTTATTTTTATTAAATTCAGATCCATTGTCACTCTTGAAAATTTTTATAGTTTTATCAAATTGGTAAAAAAAACTTCACTTTTACTTTTTAATAAAAAAATCCACACACACATAGAGAAATCGTCCACAACAGTAAAAAAATATTTATACCCTTCATAGCTTTGTTTTTTGTATGGCCCCACACATCTAGGTGAACCAACTCTCCTATATAAGATGATTTATGATCACTTAGAGGAAAAGGTTCTCTATGTTGTTTCGCCTAAATGGCAAACATCACAATGGAACAAATCACCTAAGTTTTTTAAGTTTAGCTTATTTTTTAGAATGTTTAACACTTAATTTGACGGATGTCCTAACTTAGAGTGCCACAAATGTATAGCATCATGACTATTAAAACACTCCTTAACAGGTTTAGAAGCATCACCACAGAAATATAAATTTGACTACCAATCACCAAAGTTCTCTTTGTGCTCAAATCCCGAAGATAACAGTTATGTTCATCAAAGGACACACGCAGTTTATTATCACGAGCAAGTTTATATACGGACATCAGATTAACATAGTACTTTGGAACAACAAAGATATCTTCAGTTAATTTTAGGCAACCATTTTTTGTGACTTTGGCGTTTGTCCCATTTGGAAGTTTTACAGGAATATTATAGTTAGATACATCAACTTGATTTATTAAACCTATATCAGACATCACCATATGTTGGTTGGCTCCAGAGTCAACAATCCAACCAGTAGATATTCCAGAAGGACAATTAGAAAATCCGTAAACACATTTACTAAAAATATGAGAAGAAAAAGATCCAATGGAGTTACCTCCAAAGTGTGTATTTCGAGAATCTTCATTACTTTTTTCTTTTAAAAGACCGAGAAGCTGAGTAATCTGGTCCTGTGTAAGAGTAGGAGTAGTAGAGGAATTTGTAGATACATCTGACATAGAGTTATTGACCCTACCTCCTTGATTATTTCCTTGCCCGGACTTAAACTTGTAACTTTGTGGATACCCAACAAGTTCATAACACTTATCAATAGTGTGGCCCAGTTTAGTTTATGACAGTGGATACTGTAGAGGTAAGGTACTTAACCCGGCTTAAACAGTTATATATCATTTGTCGTCTTGTATATTAATATTATTATTATTGTGTACTAACCCGCGAGGCCCAGCGCGTTGTAGTTCATCCTACACTAGGTTGTGAGCTTGTAGAGACAACTCCTAACTGGGCCTGGCCCATTAAGGTTAGGGTTTCCCATATCTCCTACATAAGGACGTCTCCACCTCCTTATTAGGGCATGAGATATGGGGCAAACACTTTTGTAGTTGGAAATAGGTGATTCTTCTCCTACCGGTCGTCTCTACATCCCCGTTTTTCTCTCTTCTTCTTGTTTGCAGGTCTAGGACGAGATGGAGAAGGCGAGGTGTGGCCATGTCTGTATTCATCACCGTAGAAGTACTGACCCGCTCGCCATTGGGTATAAGTTGTCTGATGCTACCGTAGGACCCACGGATGGCGCCAATGAAGGGGAGTACCCTAAGAAAACACATTTCTCGCCATTAGGGCCCTTATTAAATTTCTTTTTGTTTTAATAAACTTGATTGGATTTAGACACAAACCCCACATTTTGAACTTTAACGGGAGTGGTTCCACCTCTGTGTGATTCCTCTCTCGATATTATTGAAAAGGCAGTCTTAATTTAAGGATGTGGATCACGAGTTAACAAATTAGTTTTGACAGGTTGATAAACATCGTCAAGACCCATTAAAAACTGCATTAATTTTATCAATTGGTTAAAATTGTTAAACTCTCTTGAGGCATCAGAAGAGCAAGAAGGTAATTGCACCATAGCATCGAATTGTTTCCACATAGTATTCAATCTATGATAATAATCTGACATAGAACTACCATTTTGAGTCATTGAATTAAATTTTCTATATAAACCAAATACCACAGACCCATTAACTTTATTATATGTTTCCTTTAAATCATTCCATACTTCAGAAGCAAGTTTAGAGTACACTTGGCCCACATATAACTCTTCACATACAGAATTAAGAATCCATGTAAGAACAACCGAGTTGCACCAATCCCATTGAGTTCATTTTCAGTTGATTTTTTGAAAGAACCATCTATAAAGCTGATTTTATTTTTATCACGCAAAGCTAATTTTAAAGCATTTTCCCAGACTGTTAGTTCTCAGTACCTTTTAATTTAATGCTAACAATAGTTAAGTTACTCGAGTCACTAGCATGTAAATATAGGGGGATCACTAGTGTCCAACTTGCTAACCAAAGTGTCACTCATTTTTAACAAACGAGTAGTAACACAAAGAATATGCAACACGTATAGACGCACGCAAAACAGAGGGATGTCTCCCCTCAGTAACACAATGTTGGTACACCTACTCCAACCAACAAATGACTATAAAGCAATAATAATTCTCTTCAATTGGAGGTTTAGATACAAAATTAATCCACCTTACTTTAATCTCAATGCATGATACAATCTGTACTTGAAAAACAACAAAAACAAATCACCGAATAACATAGATTTTATTATTACCAAATCCATTAGGTATATTGTTAGATGCCTACTGGTGGTTAAGATTGTTTCCCCTATTCGCTTCATTTAAATTTTCTAAGGAGGCGTTTGGTTCGCATGAATTCAATAGAATTTAAGGGAATTGTAATTTGAATTACATCTCTTAAGATGTTTGGTTCTCAGAATTTGATGGAATTGGAATCCCAATTCCAATCTTCATGTATTTGGTTAACAATGGAATTGGAATTGGAATTAGGCATGAATTCCTTCAAATTCCTTTAACTAAAGGAATTCCAAATCCTTCCTATATGTGAAGGAATTAAAGTAAATTCATTGGAATCTTCGACCGTTTCAACCCGCACCATTTCAACCCTCACCGTTTCGATCCGAACCGTTTCGACCCATACTGGTTTCAATCCGTACCATTTCGACCCGTACCATTTCCACGCGAACGGTTTTGACTCGTATCGTTTCAACGAGAATGGTTTCGACCCGTACCGTTTCGACGCAAACCGTTTCGACTCGTACCATTTTGATGCGAACCATTTCCATGTGTACCCTTTCGACGCGAACCGTTTCTACCTGAACCGTTTCGACGCGAACCGTTTCGACCCGTACCGGGGTGATGGATTCCAATTCATTTGATAACCAAACACAACAAAAATAGAATTGAGATTCCAATTCCAACAATTTCCAATTCCAATTGAAATGTTTAAATTCCAAATTCAATTCCTTCGAATTCTAATTCCTGTACAAATTACAATTCCAATTCCAAATCATTTCGCGAACCAAACGCCCCCTAAGTTGTTTAATTAGTAATTTGAATACACCAGGATCACTTTTGATACCTTTGTGGGCTTTATAGCCTGGGTTCGATTCCCACAAGGGGGTTTTCCCAAATTTATTGGGTTTACTCCTGAATTGGTGTATAGGGATTATGCCTAGTGGAGATCGATATGATCGGGTGGTTCCGCTGGTGACACGATGATACTCCAGTTGTCCGTCAGTGATCCAAATTTGCCGTTCAAAAAAAAACTTTTGATACCTTCGTGACTACTTTAATAGAAAAAAAACCATTGCGCTTGAAAGTAAAACAAAGGGGACTAAATTTTCTGAATACTTTCAAGAATTTTATGTGACAACTGTGCTCTGTAATCGATGTACAATATAAAACAATGTTAATTATCAATAAATCAATGTGATTTGGTGTTATTATATGTGTGTATTTGTGTTTGATGATTTTACAATTCGATTCGATTCGATTCCGACTTCAAGCTTTAAATCGCTTTCTGGAAGGTTATACGCAAACTGGGGCGTAAACGCAGTCAGTTTAACGCGACAAACACTTCATAATAGTGAAATAGGCTTAACATACCTTAAATAACCTTTACATAACTTAGAAATAAGTTTTAAATGGTTTGGTGTATTGAAAACAAGTTTGCTCGATCGCAGGGACTATTTGTGTCAAACTGCGAAACTATACCGATTCGTATGGTGTCGAACAGTTTGGAACTTGATCATAAGCTAAACATACCATAAATAACCTAAACATAGCTTAGAAATAAGCTTTGAAGGGTTCGGTGCGCGAAAACATGCTTAATTGATCTTACAGGGACTAAAAGTGTCAAAAAGTGCACAAGTTTGCATTTTCGTGCATATCTTAGGTTCTGAATATATCCGGACATCCAAAAATTTATGTAATCATTAAAATATTTTATTGTAGTGATTGGCATGATAAAATTTCATTCGTCGCTTAATTTGGATCAATTTTGCGTTCGTTACGACTTCCGTCGTAATTAACCGAACAACGCGATCGTACGACCAAACGAGCCGACATCCGAGATATTTTTTAGCACATTTTAAGTTCCCTATACTTTAACTTCATTTTAGAGCTTTGAAATGGGGTTAACGGGGCATAAACGTGTCAAAAATGCATCGAAAACCAAGTTTGGGGCTTCAGGGACTAAATCTGCCATTTTTGAAACTTGCTGGTCTGCATGGTCCTTACTGTAACACCTCGAATTTTTGTGTCCAATAATGTGTTAACACGTGTCTTGAGTTTACACGTGGCATTAAATTTTAAATAAAGGACTAATGTTGATAAACCTTGAAAGTATTAAATTCGAGTGTTATAAATAACAACAATGGGTAAATATACTGTATAGTAACCCTAAACGATGCTCGTACCTTCGAACGAATAAATCATGGATCGTACGGAAGCGAAACACGGAAGAAAGTGAGAGATTACAAGCTACAGGGGTTAACGGTGTCAACATGTTTAATTATACCTCTGAGTGATCCTTTGACGTACCCGAAGCTTTGTAACAGTCTAATACGCTCACTAAAATATAATATATAAATTCCGTGAAGTTCCGTTTTAAAACGAGAGAGTTGTGATCAAATTCGTACGTGAGGGGTTAAAAGCGTCTACGTTGAAAGCTAAGGCTTTCCGAACAATTAATAAACTAATCGGGAACTTAAAGAAGCGAGTATTAAACACGAGGCCCCTATTCGTAAATAATCGAGGGCCAAATCGCAAAGTTACCCCTTCAATCCCGAAAGGTCAGGTTATTAATTACCAAAGATTTCGTTATTAATTACAAGATTCTGGTAATGATTACTAAAGATTTAGAAAATCCTGGAATTTAGACCTAAAGCGGCCCGCTTTAACTTAGCGTGTAACCTCACGCGGGCCGCGAGTGTCTTGATAAACCGTTTGTTGACTTAAAGTCAAAGCGGCCCGCGTACATATAAGCTTTATATCAAAAGCGGGCCGCGTAAGACTTACAGATGCAGAATTCTTGGACAGATTCAATGTTTGAGCTTGTAATCGATTATTGAGGCATTATTTATGGAATGGGTGCCCTCTACTCGACCCTACTCGACCCCTAGCACCTACTGAACACCCATGCTCACTCATGGGCTGAGTTGTGGCCTTTTATGCATACCATTTCACTATAAATAGGACTATAGTTGCAACATTCATTCACACACTCAAAACACATTCAATCTCACACTTCTGATCATTTCCTAAAGCTCTCAAGCTTCTTCATCTGTTCTAAGTCGAGCACCAAGCTTCAGTAAGTGTTCCAACCATTCTTTGATCTTGTTTTTGCATATTTTAGCCTTAAAGTCAATCCGTCGTAACAAACGGTTGACTTGGCGATAAATCACACATAGATCAGTGTTATGTCGAATCAAAAGTTGTTATGTGTTGGTATTTAGGTGGGTAATAAACTCCTAAAAGGGTTTCCCCTGATCACCACTCTAACTAGTTCAAATATCGAGTCAAACGAACTCTTAAAAAGTCAACAGAAATGATATTTTGCATTTTAGGCATAATCAGTGATCTAATGGATATGAAACCTGTTTGAACAATTATAAAACATAGAAATAAGTATATTAACTTGTCCAAACTCGTTTGATTCGGCCATTTGACATTTAGACCCGGTTCGGAGCCGAAAGTCACAAAGTTTGACTTTCACTTTGACTTTCAGTTCTGACCCGTTAAGGCATGTTTTAGAAATGCCTCAGAGCTTAAATTGGATTAGGATACTTGTTAAAACAACCCTCTGTGATTACACACCTTGGTTCACTAGATATCCAATGAATATGCAATTTTCCGTTAAATGCGCATATGTTGACCGATATGCCCTTATCACCATAAAACGGGTTTTATAAAGATGTAAAAGTGTAAGAACATTAAATACTAATATATAAACCTGTATAAAAAGTTTGATATCAGCTCGACACCTAAAATTAGCGTTACGCTCAATATCGCAAAAATTGATACTTTATGTTATAAAACGGCGTAACTGGCGTATAGCCTAGTTAAGCCGACTTTTCGGTATCAAATTTAATACCCACTGATATGATATATTATTTTGGGATTTTTAAAGATTTTTAATTAATTTTAGGCTGAGCGTAACTAGCGGTCGTAGGCTTAATCCGATAATTGACGATTTTGCCCTTACGGACCATAAAATGGATTTTACTTATCTAAACAACTCAAAACCTTTTGCTACTGATTAAATATGATTAATAAATTATTTTAAGCCCTCTGTAAATATAAAAATATCAGATTTAAGTATAGAACCCGGAAATGGCCTTTAATCGCCATAATTAGCGTTTTAAGCGCATAGTATGTCCTAAAATAATATTAGGCATACCCGGGTTGATACCTACTGATATATGAGGCAAATTATAATAATTTAATAGTAAGCAAAGGTTAACTAACTCAGACTTCGTTTCTGAGTTGTCGGCATATGTAAAATTACCAAAATACCCCTACGAGGCGTAGTTGGTATTTAAATTCATATCGGGCATAACGAAAGACATCCTACTGATGTCACAACATATTTGAAGCATATTAACTTAGGAAACCTGTATATGGCTCTTGCGGATACCCGTTACGCTTATTACGCGTTCGGTTCGGTTTATGTAACAAGTTTACATAAACTAGCCGAAACGGGTCAAACCTTATCGGTTTTATCTCAAAATCCAGAATGTGGATAATAAACCCATATTAAACAAGTCTTCAAACTTGTCGGGTCCAAATCACATTCTATCCGGTCTTCGCTTAATCGTGCGTACGAACCGTATCCTTAGAACTAGCCGGTCTAAGCTTAAGCTTAATTAAAGACCCGTTAGTATTCTAATAGGTTATTTAAAACCACTGTTCCAGATTAGGAGGACCAGTAAAAGCTACCTGCTATTTGATTATTGTGACTATACTTTGCATTAAGGTAAATACTTTTAACTTATTTCCATATACGGGCTTGGGTTACGGTACATAATGTATCGCTTGATCGGGTGATAAATCTTCCATCGCTTAGGTGGTTAATTGAATAGTTTATTGAACCCGTTTAAACAGTCTTATTTACTTTAAAGCCTTTGGGGGGTTAATGACCGTGTCCCGGATATCCTCGGCATTATCTTACGAGATGGCCACGACCTGAGCACGGGGTGTAGGCGTACACCTGTCAGTGTATAACTCTAGAATTGTGGTGAGTCTATTGATTCTTAACCCGGAATTTAAGCGGGCTACCGAACGCATAAGTAATATGTAATTCGTTCACAAGATTATATTATTAAATAATTCTCCCAAGTTAAACAAAATGTTTATGCCATGTGCATCCAAAACCAATTTTCAATCATTTTATAAAATGAGTCAGTTGAATGTATTTACCAGTGTAAACTGACGTATTTTCCCAAAAAGACTGAATGCAGGTACTAAGCGAAATCGGCTGGATAGTCTCCTTAGCATCAATAAAAGTCTCGCAAGCTTAGGATGCCTAAAAGTCTGTTGAACCAATAATGTTACTTTGTTTCGATCCATTCTGTGGATAAACTTCCGGATGTTGTTACTTTGATAAACAATATTTATTCGGTTGTATTATATTTTAAATTTGCTTCCGTTGTGCATTCATATATGTTGTGTTGTTTGACTATTACGTTGCCAACCATGACGTCACGATACTCCCCCACCGGGCCCACCGGTGACACGGGGAAATCGGGGTGTGACAGGTTGGTATCAGAGCCAACAACTGAGTGAATTTAACACTAGTCTTTTGTGTTAATCTCAGTTACACAATTGCACAAATTCTAAACTTCTGAGTCTAGACATATAACATAGGACGAATCCCACATTTGTTGTGTTGTCCTTTAATTGCACTTTTATATTATTATTGTTATCTCATCACATGTTGACAGGTATAACAAAATGCCTCCAAGATTCTTTCGTATGCGAGGACGTGGAGGAAGGGGACCAACCACAGTCGCCGCCAACGACCACGAAGCTGGACCATCAAATACGCAAGCTTCTACACCAGCCGAGAGTGATGGCACTCGGCGAAGCCAGAGAGAACTCTTTCAACCAGCAAGGCACTCGGTTTCAAATAGCACGGCCGATCCCGTCCAAGACTCTTACGGACCGCACTCGGAGAACGAGGCGATACAACGATCATGGTCGCACCGTTTCTTCGGTGACCCCAATCCTTATTCTCAAAGCCAGTTTAATCCGGCGAACTACATACAAGAACCAGTGGCCTTTAACCCATTGGGACCGGAGGACCATTTCTCTGGAGACAACAACAACGACGACGATGAAGACGAAGATCCCGTCGAACCGGCGACCGGAACCCCAAACCATCCGATTGAGGTTTCGGATAGTTCTATTTATCACGGACCACCCTATGATGGTCCCGACAGCTTTCAGGCGATATTCACTCGCCACGAGTGGTATTTCACTCCTTCGCACCATTCATCGCCGCATGGGCAGCATCAGCCTCAGCAGCAGCCACACCATCAAGAATCCTCTGAGGATCACCGCTTTGTGGCAGTTACGCCACCACCTCCACCGCCACCAGTTCAACCGGCGCCTCCGCAAAGACCTAGGAGAAGCGGAGCGCGGATGACCACACGAAGAGAGGAGTATCATTTCAGCTCTCCTCTGCAATCAAGTGGCAGAAATTATCAGCCACACCAGGAGGACCCACAAATGGGTGGACCTTTGAATCCCGCTGTACCACAACAGCCACCGATGGGTTTTGATAACCCAATACCAGCTTACACGGGACCTTCGATGTATAACCCGTTCGACGCACCAATGCACCATAACCCCGGTTACGCAGGAGCCGACCCGTATGCGGTAGCGTTTAATTATAACGCCAACAACCCTGAGGGACCATATGGAGGTCCTTGGGGAGTAGGGTATCCATCACAGGGATACCAGATGCCCTTGCAACCACCGTACTACCAGCAACCCCCGCCGCCTTTGCAAATGTCGCCACCACAGCATCACGAGATACTTCAGAGTATAAGAGAGGTGCGGCATGAAGTGCGGGAGGACCGACGGCGCAACCAGGGAATGTTCAAGACCTTGACCAATTTGATCAAGGGCAAGAGTAAGAAGGATCAGTGAATCCTTTATCTGTAATAAGTCCCTGCGTGGACATTCACTTTTGTACTTAGTCCCTGCGTGGACATTCATCATTGTACCAGTCCCTGCGTGGACCATTTAGTTGTTAAGCCCCTGCGAGGGTATGTATTTTGTTTAACCCCTGTGTGGGTATGTTGTAATCTCAAAGACCCGTTTAGGGCAAATATGTAATCTTCTAAGTGAAGTTAATGGAATGATTATTTTCTAAATTTCTTGTTGCCTTATGTGCATATACAAATGATAAGTGATATAATTGAAAACATTCCTTTTACAATAATCTGCCTAAATAATTATTAAATTGAGAATCTTACAGTGTGAAACCTAGCCTTGTGCCAAATATAAGGTCGGGCCAAGATGGTGAGACCTGTCAAGAGATTCAAATCATATTAAGAATCTTAAAGTGTGAAACCTAGCCTTGTGTCAAATATAAGATCGGGCCAAGATGGTAAGACCTGATTAAAAGATTCAATTTCCTGTTAACATCTTAAAACATGTTAACACTCCTGGCAGGTGTGATTCGTTAAAAATCACATGTCATTTTTATTATGACGATTCTTTAAAAGAATCCAAACCCAATAATATGATCTCTGAATCATGGGTTAAGATCATTAATTAAGATGATCATACTTTACCATACGTTGGTGATATAACGCCTACGGGCCTTACTCATTTTATATGAGCTAAAAGACAGTGGCGACTACGGTTCCCTGTCTGAAAAGGTAATAAACTATGTTTAAACCTTAAAAGCCTTGATTCTCTGGAATCGCAGCTTATAATTTAAAATTTGTCTACGTAACTAGGCCTATTGTGCCAATATACCTAAGGGTTATGATTCTCTGAAATCACAAATTATAATTAAAATTGTCCATGTGACTAGGCTTTTGTGCCACAAATAAAACTATTAATGTTTAGTGGATGGGATAAATTTTAATAAGAAATCCTAAATAAATATGATTTAACAAGTTAACCAAATATGGTCTATGTTCACCATGGCTAACAAGTTACCCTAAGGGGTAATCCCATAATAAACTCCCAAATAAAAATATTGTCCTTGTTTTCTGCAACAGCTCAATACAAATGGCTAGCTCTGATGAAGGCAATAGTCATCCGGCAGAACCGAATATGGATGCCCAAATTACATTAACAGGTGCCGAGCTAAAAGCGATTGTAGACGGCGCTGTTACTCAGGCCTTGGCTAGGCAGTATGAGGAGTTCAGTGGTACTCGAAGTAGGACCCACTCTGCATCACGTTCGAAAGTCAAGACACTTTCTGAGGACCATAGCAAACCTCCTCCTAAGAAGGATGGACCCAAGAAAAACGGTGATGATAGCCAGTCCACCAACCACCAAAGTAATCCATCTCAGCAGTTGATACTGCATAGAGGACCCCGTAACAAGGGTTGCACATATAAGTACTTTGTGTCTTGTAAACCCAGGGATTTTACGGGGGAGAAGGGAGCCGTGGATTGTATGACGTGGCTGGACGAAATGGATACAGTCGTAGACATCAGCGGATGTGCTGAAGGTGACGTGGTTAAATATGTCTCACAGTCCTTCAAAGGTGAGGCGTTAGCTTGGTGGAGATCTCTGATAGAGGCCTCCGGAAAGATCCCGTTGTACAGCATGTCGTGGGATCAATTCATCGCTTTAATCAAGGAAAATTTATGCCCTCAACATGAGGTGGAAAGGATAGAATATGACTTCCTGTCATTGGTGATGAAGAACCTCGACTGTCAAGCTTATCTGACGAGCTTCAACACACTATCCCGGTTGGTACCTTATCTGGTTACCCCGGAGCCTAAAAGGATCGCTCGTTTTATTGGAGGTTTGGAACCCGAAATCAAGGCTAGTGTAAAGGCTTCTCGGCCAATTACCTTCAGGTCAGTAACTGACCTTTCCTTATCCCTCACACTTGATGCGGTCAGGCAAAGATCGCTGAGGCATAAGGATGCCGAGAAGAGGAAGCGAGAAGATGATGGTTCGCGTAAGTCGAACAAGAAGCACCGTGGAAGCGGTGATCACAAGAAGGGATCGGAGTCGAAGAAGGATGGGCATCGTTCTGGTGAAAGGCCCACTTGCAAAACTTGCAAGAAGCAGCACTTCGGAAAGTGCAGACACGAGTCAAACTCAAGGACTCAGTCAAAAACCTACGCTTGTGGGTTGTGCAAGTCCACGGACCACAAAACCGTGGATTGCAAAAAGGTGAAGGATGCAACGTGTTACCGTTGCAATGAAAGGGGGCACATTGCGACCAACTGCCCTAAGAGTAACAAGAAGCCTGAGGAGGCTAAGAAGACGAATGCAAGAGTCTTCAGAATGGAGGCGAAAGAAGCTGTGCATGACGACAATGTCATAACAGGTACCTTTCTTGTAAATGATATTTTTGCAAGAGTACTTTTCGATTCGGGCGCAGATAAATCTTTCGTAGATCATAAGTTTTGCAAATTATTGAATTTACCTGTCAAGACCCTAGGCGTAAACTATGAAGTAGAGTTAGCGGATGGCACTATAGAAACCGTCTCAACCGTGTTAGATGGATGCGTTATATCCATTAAGAACCACTCTTTTCCCTTGTCTCTACTTCCATTCAAGTTAGCTGGTTTTGACATAGTTCTGGGAATGGACTGGTTATCACTTAACCAGGCCCAAATTGTTTGTAACATGAAGAAAGTGGTAATCAAGACTCCGTCTGGAGAACCACTTACCATTAAAGGAGATACCCAGTACGGGCTACCTGAGCATGCAACTATGCTCAAGGCTTCAAAGTGTTTGAAGAGAGGGTGTGTCATTTACATGGCACAGGTGATCATAGATGAACCAAAACCGAAGATTGAAGACATTCCTGTCATCTCGGAGTACCCAGAAGTGTTTCCTGAAGATCTACCTGGTTTACCACCAGATAGACAAGTGGAATTCAGGATCGATATAATCCCAGGAGCTGCACCTGTTGCTAGAGCTCCCTACAGATTGGCACCCACGGAAATGAAGGAGTTGCGGACACAACTAGATGAATTGCTGGCTAAGGATTTCATTAGACCAAGTTCATCCCCTTGGGGAGCGCCAATCTTGTTCGTTAAGAAGAAGGATGGGTCGATGCGTCTGTGCATCGACTATCGCGAGCTCAACAAAGTCACTATCAAGAATCGGTATCCTCTGCCCAGAATCGACGATTTGTTCGATCAACTACAAGGGGCAAGCTACTTCTCGAAGATTGATCTAAGGTCAGGCTACCATCAATTGAAGGTCAAGGATGAAGACGTTCACAAGACAGTATTTAGGACTCGTTACGGTCACTACGAGTTCCTAGTGATGCCTTTTGGGCTCACTAATGCACCGGCCGCGTTCATGGATCTCATGAATCGCGTTTGCAACCCGTACTTAGATAAATTTGTCATCGTTTTCATTGACGACATTCTCATATATTCTAAGAACAAAGCTGACCATGAGAAACACCTTCGATGTATTCTCAAACTACTGCTACAAGAGAAGCTCTGTGCCAAATTCTCCAAGTGTGAATTTTGGCTACGAGAAGTCCAATTCCTTGGACATGTGGTCAGTGAGAGTGGTATCCAGGTGGATCCCGCTAAGGTTGAAGCAGTTATGAACTGGCAAGAACCGAAGACACCAACGGAAATTCGTAGCTTCTTGGGTTTAGCAGGATATTATCGACGTTTTATCGAGAATTTTTCAAGGATTGCTTCTCCTCTAACCTCCTTGACTAAGAAGAAGGTTAAGTTCATTTGGGGAACTAAGCAGCAAGAAGCTTTCGATGTTTTGAAGCAAAGACTGAGCAACGCTCCGGTGCTTACGTTACCTGAAGGCACTGAGGAGTTCGTAGTTTACTGCGATGCATCACACACCGGCATGGGGTGCGTGCTTATGCAAAAAGGCAAAGTTATCGCCTATGCATCGCGACAGTTGAAGGTGCATGAAAAGAATTACACCACCCATGACTTGGAGTTGGGTGCCGTTGTATTCGCACTAAAACTGTGGAGACATTATTTATATGGAATCAAGTTTGTGATCTTCTCTGATCACAAGAGCCTCCAGCATCTGTTTAATCAGAAAGAATTAAACATGAGGCAACGCCGTTGGATGGAGACCTTGAATGACTATGATTGTGAAATCAAGTATCATCCCGGCAAGGCGAATGTAGTCGCTGACGCTTTGAGCAGAAAGGAAAGGGTTAAGCCCATTCGAATCAACGCCAAGCGTATGGAGATTAAGAACAATTTGATTGAAAGGGTGTTAGCTGCCCAGAAGGAAGCAATCTTAGAAGCTAACTACCCTGATGAAAAGCTAGGAGTAACTGAGGAGCAGTTAACTCTTAGCAAGGACGGAATTCTGAGATTAAATGGACGAATATGGGTTCCGATATTTGGAGGACTTCGTGATGTCATCCTCCAGGAAGCCCATAGTTCTAAATACTCCGTTCATCCTGGAGCTGACAAAATGTACCAGGATCTTAAGGCGAATTATTGGTGGATAGGCTTGAAGAAGTCTGTGGCCGCCCATGTAGCTAAATGCTTGACGTGTGCGCAGGTCAAAGCCGAACATCAGAAACCGTCAGGTTTGCTACAACAGCCTGAACTTCCTACGTGGAAGTGGGAGATGGTAACTATGGATTTCATTACCAAGTTACCCAAGACGAGGAAAGGAAATGATACGATATGGGTTATAGTTGATAGACTGACCAAGTCAGCACATTTCCTACCCATTAAGGAGACTTATAGCTCCGACATGTTAGCCCAATTATATGTTGATAAGATTGTAGCCTTGCATGGCATACCTGTGTCTATTATCTCAGACAGAGATACTAGATACACGTCACATTTCTGGAAAAGCTTCCAGCAATCTTTGGGCACACGTTTGAACTTTAGTACGGCTTACCATCCTCAGACAGACGGTCAGAGTGAGCGTACTATCCAAACGTTAGAAGACATGCTGCGTGCATGTGTGATCGATTTGGGTGGAAGTTGGGATAAGAACTTGCCACTGATCGAATTCTCCTACAACAATAGCTACCACACCAGCATTAAGGCTGCGCCTTTTGAGGCATTATACGGTAGAAAGTGTAGATCGCCAGTTTGTTGGGCGGAAGTTGGAGAAGTCCAGTTATCAGGACCAGAGATCGTATTCGAAACAACGGACAAGATTGTCCAGATTCGTAACAATCTCCAAGCTGCCCGTAATAGGCAGAAAAGCTACGCTGATCCTAAGCGAAAAGCTTTTAACTTTGAAGTGGGTGATAAAGTCCTGCTTAAAGTATCACCCTGGAAAGGTGTGATGCGGTTTGGTAAGAAAGGCAAGTTAAGCCCGAGATACATAGGACCTTTTGAGGTTATCGAACGTGTCGGGACAGTTGCCTATAAGTTGAACTTACCAGAAGAGCTCAGTGGAATTCACAACGTGTTCCACATCTGCAATTTAAAGAAGTGTTCCGCTGACGACTCCCATGTCATGCCACATACGGAGGTGCAGATTGACGCGAGCTTAAAATTTATTGAAAAACCTGTGTCGATTGAAGATCGACAGGTAAGGAAGCTTCGAAGAAAGCATATACCTTTTGTTAAGGTTAAGTGGGATGCCCGTCGAGGTCCCGATTTCACGTGGGAGATGGAATCTACAATGAAAGAAAAGTACCCTTATTTATTTCAGTAAATCTCGGGTCGAGATTTATTTTAAGGGGGTGAGGATGTAACACCTCGAATTTTTGTGTCCAATAATGTGTTAACACGTGTCTTGAGTTTACACGTGGCATTAAATTTTAAATAAAGGACTAATGTTGATAAACCTTGAAAGTATTAAATTCGAGTGTTATAAATAACAACAATGGGTAAATATACTGTATAGTAACCCTAAACGATGCTCGTACCTTCGAACGAATAAATCATGGATCGTACGGAAGCGAAACACGGAAGAAAGTGAGAGATTACAAGCTACAGGGGTTAACGGTGTCAACATGTTTAATTATACCTCTGAGTGATCCTTTAACGTACCCGAAGCTTTGTAACAGTCTAATACGCTCACTAAAATATAATATATATAAATTCCGTGAAGTTCCGTTTTAAAACGAGAGAGTTGTGATCAAATTCGTACGTGAGGGGTTAAAAGCGTCTACGTTGAAAGCTAAGGCTTTCCGAACAATTAATAAACTAATCGGGAACTTAAAGAAGCGAGTATTAAACACGAGGCCCCTATTCGTAAATAATCGAGGGCCAAATCGCAAAGTTACCCCTTCAATCCCGAAAGGTCAGGTTATTAATTACCAAAGATTTCGTTATTAATTACAAGATTCTGGTAATGATTACTAAAGATTTAGAAAATCCTGGAATTTAGACCTAAAGCGGCCCGCTTTAACTTAGCGTGTAACCTCACGCGGGCCGCGAGTGTCTTGATAAACCGTTTGTTGACTTAAAGTCAAAGCGGCCCGCGTACATATAAGCTTTATATCAAAAGCGGGCCGCGTAAGACTTACAGATGCAGAATTCTTGGACAGATTCAATGTTTGAGCTTGTAATCGATTATTGAGGCATTATTTATGGAATGGGTGCCCTCTACTCGACCCTACTCGACCCCTAGCACCTACTGAACACCCATGCTCACTCATGGGCTGAGTTGTGGCCTTTTATGCATACCATTTCACTATAAATAGGACTATAGTTGCAACATTCAATCACACACTCAAAACACATTCAATCTCACACTTCTGATCATTTCCTAAAGCTCTCAAGCTTCTTCATCTGTTCTAAGTCGAGCACCAAGCTTCAGTAAGTGTTCCAACCATTCTTTGATCTTGTTTTTGCATATTTTAGCCTTAAAGTCAATCCGTCGTAACAAACGGTTGACTTGGCGATAAATCACACATAGATCAGTGTTATGTCGAATCAAAAGTTGTTATGTGTTGGTATTTAGGTGGGTAATAAACTCCTAAAAGGGTTTCCCCTGATCACCACTCTAACTAGTTCAAATATCGAGTCAAACGAACTCTTAAAAAGTCAACAGAAATGATATTTTGCATTTTAGGCATAATCAGTGATCTAATGGATATGAAACCTGTTTGAACAATTATAAAACATAGAAATAAGTATATTAACTTGTCCAAACTCGTTTGATTCGGCCATTTGACATTTAGACCCGGTTCGGAGCCGAAAGTCACAAAGTTTGACTTTCACTTTGACTTTCAGTTCTGACCCGTTAAGGCATGTTTTAGAAATGCCTCAGAGCTTAAATTGGATTAGGATACTTGTTAAAACAACCCTCTGTGATTACACACCTTGGTTCACTAGATATCCAATGAATATGCAATTTTCCGTTAAATGCGCATATGTTGACCGATATGCCCTTATCACCATAAAACGGGTTTTATAAAGATGTAAAAGTGTAAGAACATTAAATACTAATATATAAACCTGTATAAAAAGTTTGACATCAGCTCGACACCTAAAATTAGCGTTACGCTCAATATCGCAAAAATTGATACTTTATGTTATAAAACGGCGTAACTGGCGTATAGCCTAGTTAAGCCGACTTTTCGGTATCAAATTTAATACCCACTGATATGATATATTATTTTGGGATTTTTAAAGATTTTTAATTAATTTTAGGCTGAGCGTAACTAGCGGTCGTAGGCTTAATCCGATAATTGACGAATTTGCCCTTACGGACCATAAAATGGATTTTACTTATCTAAACAACTCAAAACCTTTTGCTACTGATTAAATATGATTAATAAATTATTTTAAGCCCTCTGTAAATATAAAAATATCAGATTTAAGTATAGAACCCGGAAATGGCCTTTAATCGCCATAATTAGCGTTTTAAGCGCATAGTATGTCCTAAAATAATATTAGGCATACCCGGGTTGATACCTACTGATATATGAGGCAAATTATAATAATTTAACAGTAAGAAAAGGTTAACTAACTCAGACTTCGTTTCTGAGTTGTCGGCATATGTAAAATTACCAAAATACCCCTACGAGGCGTAGTTGGTATTTAAATTCATATCGGGCATAACGAAAGACATCCTACTGATTTCACAACATATTTGAAGCATATTAACTTAGGAAACCTGTATATGGCTCTTGCGGATACCCGTTACGCTTATTACGCGTTCGGTTCGGTTTATGTAACAAGTTTACATAAACTAGCCGAAACGGGTCAAACCTTATCGGTTTTATCTCAAAATCCAGAATGTGGATAATAAACCCATATTAAACAAGTCTTCAAACTTGTCGGGTCCAAATCACATTCTATCCGGTCTTCGCTTAATCGTGCGTACGAACCGTATCCTTAGAACTAGCCGGTCTAAGCTTAAGCTTAATTAAAGACTCGTTAGTATTCTAATAGGTTATTTAAAACCACTGTTCCAGATTAGGAGGACCAGTAAAAGCTACCTGCTATTTGATTATTGTGACTATACTTTGCATTAAGGTAAATACTTTTAACTTATTTCCATATACGGGCTTGGGTTACGGTACATAATGTATCGCTTGATCGGGTGATAAATCTTCCATCGCTTAGGTGGTTAATTGAATAGTTTATTGAACCCGTTTAAACAGTCTTATTTACTTTAAAGCCTTTGGGGGGTTAATGACCGTGTCCCGGATATCCTCGGCATTATCTTACGAGATGGCCACGACCTGAGCACGGGGTGTAGGCGTACACCTGTCAGTGTATAACTCTAGAATTGTGGTGAGTCTATTGATTCTTAACCCGGAATTTAAGCGGGCTACCGAACGCATAAGTAATATGTAATTCGTTCACAAGATTATATTATTAAATAATTCTCCCAAGTTAAACAAAATGTTTATGCCATGTGCATCCAAAACCAATTTTCAATCATTTTATAAAATGAGTCAGTTGAATGTATTTACCAGTGTAAACTGACGTATTTTCCCAAAAAGACTGAATGCAGGTACTAAGCGAAATCGGCTGGATAGTCTCCTTAGCATCAATAAAAGTCTCGCAAGCTTAGGATGCCTAAAAGTCTGTTGAACCAATAATGTTACTTTGTTTCGATCCATTCTGTGGATAAACTTCCGGATGTTGTTACTTTGATAAACAATATTTATTCGGTTGTATTATATTTTAAATTTGCTTCCGCTGTGCATTCATATATGTTGTGTTGTTTGACTATTACGTTGCCAACCATGACGTCACGATACTCCCCCACCGGGCCCACCGGTGACACGGGGAAATCGGGGTGTGACACTTACGGACCGTATGGACATATGCTTATGGTCTGTAAGCAGTCCCCAGATCAGCAGAAACATTGAATCTGGTCATTCCCACTTGTCCCAATGGCTTTGATCCCTGGTTTTTCATGATATGGGCTGCTTTGTGTGATGAACAAGTCCCCCAATCATTCTTTGACATTTGTATGGCCAAGATCATTCCCTCTTGCCAAGAAATGATCCTAACGGTTTGAGAAAACTATATAAGGCCATGCCCCCATTCCATTTTCCTCACATTTGATCTGAGATTTTCTCTAAGTGGTTGTGATATTTCACTACCTACTTGAGAAAAACTTGGAATCAAATCTATTTGGACCCTTTGTAAGTCCTTTTTCATTCTTTTATTGCTTTCCTAGCTTGAAAGTCAAACAGTGTTTGACTTTCAGCTTTGACCACGAGTTAGTCAACGAGAAGTTCGTTTGAACTTCGCAACGTGAGCGTAATAATGATGGTTATAGTCCTTAGCGAATATACCTACTGATTACCACGTTGACTAGGCGTAGTGACGAGTCGTAGTTTCTGTCAAAATGCGCATTTAAGCGTATTTTGCAACCAAACTACTTTAGGATATCAAAACACTTTGTTTTGATATCAAAACTTGTTTTCTAACTTAGTTAAGCATGTTTTGACATGCTTAGCCCGTCACTTTTAGTTTAGTGCTTGTTTAGAGTCGTAAGTCAAGCGGTCTAAACCACCGCTTAGACTTTCGAACTCGACCCGTTTGGTCGATCATTAGGATCCGACCAAGCATGTTTAGTGACCATAGTTGTATAGGGAATAACCTTCCGAGGTTATACCTTATGGTCACCTAGTTTAATAGTTGTATGATAGGTAGTTTATATTAGCCTTACGTAAATTACCAAAATAACCTTTTCATGCATAATTGGATTTTAAGCATATGTAACCTAAACATTTTTCACATAACTAATTATGCAACATAATTAAACATGTTTAGGCATATAATACTTGTCATAGGACTAGTTAGACGTCTCGAACGCGCATTTGCGCGCATAACGCGTTAAAGTAGCGTAAGCTACCTTAATGGGTCGTATCGGGTCGAAAGCACTTAGGTTAGGTTTCAATTTAGGATGTAGGTTTTGTTAAACCATATCACATGAGTTCCAACACTCATTTGGTTTACAAGACCTCATTCTGTCCGATCTTCCGATTTAGGCGTCTATTGTTTAACTAGTGATTCTTTTATTAGGTGCTGCTTGAGTTTCCTTGGTTTGATTGAGCTTGTTGTGTTCTTTAAATTGAGGATACTTTGCCCTTCAATGTGAGTACATAGATCCCCTCTTTTTACATGTTTTGTGGTAACTATGTGAGTACATAGTTCCCCTGTTTTACTATTTTCAATTATTTTGGGGTGATTCATATGTTCAAAATGATTTCAAGGTTTAAATGATGATTTCAAAAACGATTAAGATGGTTTATACTAAACTAATAACGATTTCAATAAAGTGAACAAACTTGTTGGTTGTAGTTACATAACGAATGACATTCATTAATTTTGGCCGAACCGACCAGTATTAGGTTATGGTACCATAGGATCTGCCAAATCCCGTTATCAGACTACACCCATGGTTATGTGTGGGGGTTATGTAGGTAACGACCAAATCTGTGATTGTTAACTTACCCTTTGGTGGTTTGTTAATACGAGAAGCGAGATAGTCGAGTCACGAAGGTTTGAATGTTATTAGCGAGACGACCATAAGTAGTTTCACAATTAAAACGCATACGATTTTGGGACGAGTTAAACGATTTGAGACGAGTTAAACGAATTAAATGATTAGTTTTGGGCAGTGATTAGATAATGGGATGGGTGTAGCATGATAAAAGCATGGTAGATACGCCGCTGATACATCTTATATATAAGTGCTTTTATCATATTACATTGCGTATCATTATTTAGTTCACTTAGGAAACGATATGAAACGATGTCACACAACGAGGTTTTCGAAACGATATAAACCATACGAGTTTTATTAACGAGTTTTTACGAGATATTTTACGAATTGGTTTACTAAAACAAAAGTTTTTGGGTTAAGAATCATGGCTATGAGATTTTATAAACTGTAACCAATTTGATTTGAGTTGGTTAATTATGTTGCAATACACCTTTCAAAACGAGGTTTGTATTTTGACTCTTGTAGTCTAATAAAGTACTACAACATGTAAACTAGTCCATAATTCCAATACTCTTATAAAACCTATGTACTCGCCAGCATTTCTTTGCTGACTTTGTTTTTACATATGTTTCAGGTGGTGTTGCATGATATCGATTGCTAGGATGCATGAGTCACATAGGATTTGGACGAGGCCTTAGTGACTTAATAACGATAATATACGATGCTTAGTTTGTTTGTTTGGTATTAAGACAATGTAATTTACTAAATGGATCAATAAAACGAAACTTGTAATTACCATGGTTGTGAAACGATGATTCTGTTACAACACTCCCCGACGTTTCCGCCACGGTTTGTTGTTTTACGTGGTCGGGTGTGATAGAAGAGTTGGTATCAGAGCCAATGGTTATAGGGAATTAGGTTATTAGTAATGCTTTGACCTAGACTATAACTTTCTAGGACCCTAACGCGAGTATACTTGCGTTTAGATTTTAAAACAATACCGTCACCTATCCTTAGGTGATAACCACAACGAGAACACAATAACAAATTTGCTTCGAAAATTAATCATCTGTTCTAGGATGATTGATTACTAGGTTTTGAACCCTCTGTTATAAGGTTTTGAACCCTCTGAATTTTCAAAATCTCGTCAAAGTTTGGGTCTAAATAATGTGAACACGTGCAAACTGGAAGAGTGAATGCCTGTACCCTGAATTTTCTGTCTAAGGCTAGAGTGTTCATACAAATCCGTAGTATCGGACCAGTCACTCTTACCTGGGAACTCTTGGGGTGAGTGTTCACTTATAGGCGAGCATGTCTTCAGTGATACATTATATTGACCCATTTACTTTGATTAGTCACTGCGTGTCGTTTGTTTGTTCGAGGTAACGAACGAATGATCGCCTTCCTTGTGTTTTGTCAATGTTTTCAATACCTCTTTTGTTTTTTTTCCAATTGTCAACCTCACTCGTCTCTCATGTTTCCTTGCTAGACAATGCCTCCTCGACGTGATACTCAATATTTTACTGCTGAAGAAGTCGCAGCCCTTGTCGCCCTGCAAATGGCTGCTATACTTCCAGGCGTAGTGACCCAGATCCATGAGTTATACAACAACAACAATAATAACAACAATAATGCTCAGTGTAATTTCAAGAATTTTAATTCTGCTAAGCCGCTAAAGTTTTCTGGGTCGCAAGGAGCAACTGTGCTCCTACAGTGGTTCGAGAGTATCGAGAGCACATTCAGACATTTGCAGTGTCCGAATGCGCGTAAGGTTGAGCTTGCATCAAGCGTGTTCGAGAAGCGAGCTCTTACATGGTGGAACAGAGTGATGCGTGATAGGGGTGCCGAAGTCGCATTAGCAAAAACTTGGGAAGAGCTCAGAGCTCTCATGATGAGAGAGTTCTGTCCCTGTCACGAGATTCGAGCTTTAGAACGAGAATTTGACGATGTAAAACAAGACAGGGGAGAACACTGTGCTTATACGGATCGATTTGAGGAGCTCAGTTTGTTATGTCCCACTATGGTTACCCCACTGGAGAAAGCAATCGAGAGATATATCGATGGTTTACCTGATTCCATACAGGATATTATGACTGGCGTTAATCCTACTACCGTTCGTCACGCGATCGAGTTGTCTGCTACCCTGACTGAGTCTCAAGTCAGGAAGGGTAAACTTACCCGCAAGGGTGATAAGAAAAAGACGACCGATTCTATCAAGGAAAAGGGTAGGGGAAAGAAGCAGGGCGAGTCTTCTAAAAAGTCAAGGAAGCGCAAGGCTTCCCAGAACTGTGCTGTCACCAACCAGAACCCTCAGAACCCACCGACTCAACCTCCTGCAAAGAAAGCATATGCTGGTAACGCACCTCACTGTGCTCGATGTAATGGTCACCATGTTGCCCAAAGAAAGCATATGCTGGTACCGCACCTCACTTTGTCGTTTTGGTCAAAATCAAGCTGCTCAGGTTCCAGCACAAGCACAAGGGAATGCTGCGAGATTCCCACCTGGTTCTTGTTTCAATTGCGGGGAAATGGGTCATTTCCGCAATAATTGCTCGAGGTTGGCAAATGCGAATGTGAATCCGAACGTGATCGCGAATGTGAATCCTGCTCATGGACGAGCATTCAATCTGAACGCTAACGAGGCTCGAGCTGACAACGAAGTTGTTAACGGTACGTTTCTTGTTAACAATCAACTTGCATCTATTCTTTTCGATTCTGGTGCCGATAGGAGTTTTGTTTCATTATCCTTTGAGCCTTTACTTGCGATACCTAGAACTAAACTGAGGAAACCCTTATCTATCGAAGTTGCTACTGGGAAACCACTCGTACTCGATTCTGTTATTCGTGGTTGTCAATTGAACCTCGATAACCATCTCTTTCCTATTGATCTCGTACCAATGCAACTTGGAAGTTTCAACATTATCGTGGGGATGGATTGGTTAACCAAACATCATGCTGAGGTGGTTTGTTTCGATAAGATCATTCGTATTCCTCTTTCGTCTAGCGTTATTCTGGAAGTTCGTGGCGAGAAACCATCTGGTGGATTGAAACTCATGGCGTGTACGAAGGCCCAACGTTACTTACAAAAAGGATATGTTGCTTTCCTGGCACATGTCACCAAGGAGAAATGCAAGAATAAGAGTATTCAGGATATTCCGATTGTTCGGGATTATCCAGAGGTGTTTCCTGATAAATTGCCTGGTTTGCCTCCAGTTCGTCAAGTCGAGTTTCATATTGACCTTGTACCCAATGCCAACCCAATTGCAAAAGCACCTTATCGTCTTGCACCGTCTGAGATGCAAGAGTTATCGAAACAGCTTCAAGAGTTATCTAATAAAGGATTCATCCGACCGAGTTATTCTCCTTGGGGCACTCCTGTCCTCTTTGTGAAAAAGAAAGATGGATCTTTTCAAATGTGTATCGATTATCGTGAGCTGAATAAGCTTACCATCAAGAATCGATATCCCCTACCCCGTATCGATGATCTCTTTGATCAGCTACAAGGTGCTACCTACTTTTCCAAGATCGATCGGCGTTCTGGGTATCATCAGCTTCGTGTATTCGAGGAAGATATTCCCAAAACTGCTTTCCGCACAAGATATGGGCATTATGAGTTTACTGTCATGCCTTTTGGTTTGACGAATGCTCCATCCATCTTCATGGACTTAATGAATAGGGTTTGTAAACCTTATTTAGACAAGTTCATCATTGTGTTCATCGATAATATTCTCATTTATTCGAAGTCTCGAGCCGATCACTAGCAACACCTTCGGTTGACATTGGAACTCCTGAAGAAGGAACAACTTTTTGCTAAATTCTCCAAGTGTGAATTTTGGCTTAAAGAAGTTCAATTCTTGGGTCATATTGTCAACAAGCAGGGTATTCATGTCGATCCATCCAAGATTGTTACAATTAAGGATTGGAATACACCAACAACACCTACAGAGATTCAATCTTTTCTTGGTCTTGCTGGTTATTATCGTCGATTTATTTCAAACTTCTCAAAGATTGCGGTTCCACTCACTGCTTTGAATCAAAAGAATAAGCCTTTTAAGTGGGGACCCAAGCAAGAAGAAGCGTTCCAAACGCTGAAACGGAAGCTCTGTGATGCTCCTGTTCTATCTCTACCCGAGGGAAACGATGATTTCATTGTCTATTGCGATACATCCAACTTAGGCCTTGGTTGTGTTCTCATGCAACGAGGCAAAGTTATAGAATATGCGTCTACACGAGAAGAACTACACGACTCATGATCTTGAGTTAGGCGCTGTAGTTTTCGCTCTGAAAATCTGGAGACACTATCTTTATGGCACGAAGTGTGTGGTTTTCACAGACCACAAAAATCTCTAGCACATTCTTAATTAGAAGGAGCTGAACATGAGGCAACGACGATGGGTTGAGCTCTTAAACGACTACGATTGCGAGATTCGCTACCATCCTGGTAAGGCGAATGTCGTAGCCGATGCACTTAGTCGAAAAGAGCGAGTTAAGCTTCATTCTGTTCGAACTCTATCTGATATTCAATCTCGTGTTCTTCAAGCTCAACGATCTTGTGTGATCAAAGACTTATTGAAATATGAGCTACCGCTTCAACTCGAGCTTAAACTCGAAGCGAAGGACAATGGATTGCTGTATTTCAAGGATCGTTTGTGGATTCCGAAACAAGACGATCTTCGCACTTTAGTGATGGATGGATCTCACAAATCTCGATATTCTATCCATCCTGGTGCTGATAAGATGTACAAGGATCTTCATACTCAGTACTGGTGGCCTGGTATGAAGAAGGATATTGCCTTATATGTGTCAAAATGCCTAACTTGTCTCAAAGCCAAGGCTGAACATCAACGACTTTCTGACTTGCTTATACAACCAGAGATACCGGTTTGGAAGTGGGAGAACATTGCGATGGATCTCATCACTAAATTACCGCGTACATCAAAAGGTCACGATGCTATTTGGGTTGTCATCGATCGATTAATGAAGTCAGCTCATTTTATTGCGATTCGCGAGGATCTATCTGCTGATAAACTTGCAAAGATTTATGTTGATGAGATTGTATCACGACATGGTGTTCCTTTGGATATCATTTCCGATCGTGATGCTCGATTTTCATCTCATTTTTGGAGAACCATGCAATCTGCTTCGGGAACCCAACTAAATCTAAGCACTGCTTGTCATCCCCAAACAGATGGACAATCTGAGAGGACGATTCAAACTTTGGAGGATATGCTTAGAGCATGCGTGATGGACTTTGGTATTGGGATTCTCATCTGCCGTTGATCGAGTTCTCTTACAACAATAGTTATCATGCTAGCATTAATATGGCACCATTCGAGGCTCTCTACGGTCGAAAATGTCGTTCACCTGTCTGTTGGAATGAGATCGGTGAAGCTCAGCTTACTGGACCTGAGCTCATTCTGGAAACAACAGAAAAAATCAAGAAAATTCGTGATAATCTTGTGACAGCTAGATGCCGTCAAAAGAGTTATGCGGATGTGCGACGCAAGCCCCTAGAATTTCAAGTCGGAGACCATGTCCTACTCAAGGTGTCACCTTGGAAGGGAGTGGTAAGATTTGGAAAGACAGGAAAACTTGCACCTCGATATGTTGTACCATTTAAGATTGTGGAAAGAATTGGGAAGGTTGCCTATCGACTAGAGCTACCACCAGAGCTTGGAAATATGTAACACCCGTCTAATTTTTCTTGAATTTAATAATGATTCATACCATTTCATATAAAAGATATCTAAGTTATATCATAAATTCCATAAGTAATATTCAAAAGTAGCAAAACATTAGTCAACTAACGACTAATTCAAAACATTCAAAAGTAGTTTAGAAATTTGTTTACAACCCATAAACATAGTATATTAAAGGTTAAGATATTGCGGAAGCTTCAAAAGTTGTGTTCCGTTCTTCGACATTTGCTTGATCGCCATCCGTAAGTTCACCATAGTCACCTAAGGTCAAAAAACACTAAGAATATTAGTTTTGGCATTGACATATTTCATATAAACAAGTTCCATCATCAAAGCATGAATAAAAAATTAAAATTTCAGAATTTCTCCTGTCGCGTGTCGCGATAGGATTCATTCGTTTTGTCGCGTGGCGCGGGAGCCCCCGCCTGTCGCGCCATCTACCATGTCTTCCTCCGCGTGGCGCGAAAGAATACGATTTCCAGCAAGTGCAGTTCTGAATCCTGCACTTGCTGCCAGTTCCGGAAAACTCAGATTCTAACTTCAAATTAGCATATCTTTTGACTCGTGAGTCCGTTTTAAGTGATTCTTTTTCCTATGCGTCTGTAAATTCAATACCAACGTAACTACAATGATTTCGATACCAAAAGTTTTATTTACGGACCGAACAAATAAAAGTCACTTATGTGCTATTCGACCCAATCTAACTTTACTCGTTTAACTATCATTTAACTATCAAGCCTATGGCATCTTATGCCCATCATCCGGGGCTTAACATCACTTGCATTATCTTACCAATTCCATGGTTTAATGCTCTTGTGATTTACATCGCCGTTACTACTAGCTAAGACACTATCACTACAATTTACACTATTATTCGACCCGTTGGCTCATCTTGTGGAAAATCCTCCAATATGATGACAACCAAATGGTTCCTTATCAAGGATAACTTTAGTAATTCCAATAACGATCATGGTTACAAAATTCAACACAACTTTTAAATCAACAATGCATATATTAACAACAATTCATTGAATGTAACGGGTCAAGTTACATACCTTCAAAGTAGGCCTTTCAAACGTGATTCGCCATCCGCTTGTCCGCTTGACGCTCCTGCGTCCTTTCCTATAGAGTTCATTAACGACATGTTTAGAACTCTCTTTAAACCATATATCGCATAATTCACTGAAACATCATAATTATGCGTTTAAAGTTTGAATTTAAATTTTAAGCCTTCTTTGAGGCATTTTCACCAACACTTTAAGGGCAGATTTTTACATGATTATATAGCAAGTTTCTAGCTTATCATCTAGCCCGAATTTCACATAAATTAACCTATTTTACACAATCGTTAGCTTCTAAATTTCTGAAGTCACTTCAAAATTGTCAAGTTACACTAGAACAACACCCAATTTCCTAGTGTTCATCAAATTACACATAACCCACTAATCACCTACAATGGTGTTCATAGGTTTCACTAAAATTTTACATGATTTCAACTTGTATTTGTCTAGGGTTTGTCCCTATACATTATATGGTTCCTAATTCATCATAAAACAAACATGCAACCATGAATTTCAGATTTTTCCAATTTCATGGGAATTTCAAACAGAGAATTAGCACCAAATTTTACATACCTTTTAACCCCCTTGTGATGAGGATCACTAATCTATGTTCAGATTTCGATTTGGGACAGAAATTAGCCTTCAATTGATCAATTTTTGTGGAGTTAGGGTTTGGTGAGAAGCTTTGGTCGCTCCCCTGCGTTTTTGATCGACCAGACACACTAATTGTGTGTTTGGTTTTTGTTTATTTTGTTTTAATAAATTCTAGTTTCAGTTTTTACAAGATTAACCCCTCCTCTTTTGTATAACTTATAGTTTGGCTATTTTTAACCCTATTATAAGTTATTTCTAGACTATTAGCTAACTAGGTTAAAATTCCTAGTTAGTAGATTCTTGTTTATTTATACTTTATAATCATAGTATAAAGTTTTATATTTTCGGGATGTTACAAGTCCACCCCCCTTTAAAAAGGGTTTCGTCCCCGAAACCGAATTACGTACCAAATAAAGTAGGGTAGAGGCGTCGCATCTCCTCCTCGGACTCCCACGTAGTGTCCGAGCCTTTTCTATGCTCCCACTTGATCTTCACTTGATCAATTTTATTTATTTCGTAAGTGCTTGACCTTTCGATCTAAAATCTCCACCGGTCTCACCACATAATTCAGGTTATTATCCACTTCGATATCATCATAGTGGACACGAGCAGTTTCGTCTGCTAAACATTTTCGGAGATGTGACACGTGGAATGTGCTATGAATCCCACTCAACTCCTCGGGTAGTTCAAGGCGGTAAGCTACCTTTCCTACTCGTTCAACAATCGCAAATGGCCCGATAAACCTCGGGCTTAATTTTCCTCTTTTTCTAAACCTGATAACACCCTTCCATGGAGATACTTTGAGCATAACTTTGTCACCAACCTGAAATTCGATTGGCCTGTTCCTTTTGTCAGCATACGCCTTTTGTTTATCTTGGGCCGCTTTCAAGTGTGCCCGGACCACATCAATCTTTTCATTAGTGGCTCGTACTATATCTTGGTAGGCAAGTTCACGTGGGCCCACTTCACCCCAACATACCGGGGTTCGGCATTTTCTACCATAGAGCATTTCGTACGGTGCCATCTTAATACTAGCATGATAGCTGTTGTTATACGAAAACTCGACCAATGGTAGGTAAACATCCCAACTCCCTCCAAAGTCGATTATACACGCCCGTAACATGTCCTCCAATGTTTGTATTGTTCTTTCACTCTGTCCATCTGTTTGAGGATGGTACGCAGTGCTAATGAACAATTTGGTTCCCATTTGCTATTGGAAATCTCGCCAGAAATTTGAAGTGAACCGGGTATCCCTATCAGACACGATGGATACCGGTACTCCATGACGTATAAGTCTCACGAATCGGAATGAAGTGAGCACTTTTCGTCAATCTATCCACCACTACCCATATGGCATCGAAACCGCGATTTGTCTTAGGCAATTTGGTTAATTGGTCCATTGTAATATGTTCCCATTTCCAAACCGGGATTTCTAACGGTTGGAGTTTGCCGTATGGTTTTTGGTGCTCCGCCTTGACTTGTAGATATGTCAATCATTTTTCCACATACTTTGCCACATCCCTCTTCATTCCAGGCCACCAATAGATTTGTTTCAGATCATTGTACATCTTGGTCGCACCCGGATGAATTGAATATCGGGATTTATGAGCTTCGTCTAGTAGAAGCGTCTTCACCCCACAAGTATTTGGAACCCATATCCTTCCGGATCGAGTCTTCAACCCGTTATTCCCATCCGACAAATCTTTCAACTGCCCGATTATTCTTTCTTTCTTCCAATTCTCCTCTTTCACTGCTTCTAATTGTGCCTCTCGAATACGTTCAAGTATAACCGAGGTGACCACAAGCTGCATCGATCTTACACGTATTGGTACATAGTCCGCTTTTCTGCTCAAAGCATCCGCCACCACATTTGCCTTTCCGGGGTGATAGTGTATTTCACAGTCGAAATCTTTCACCGTTTCTAACCATCGCCTTTGTCGCATATTTAACTCCTTCTGATCGAAGAAGTATTTTAAGCTCTTGTGATCGGTGAATATGGTGCACTTTACCCCATATAAATAGTGCCTCCATATTTTTAATGCAAATACCACTGCAGCCAATTCGAGATCGTGCGTGGGATATTTCTTCTCGTGTATCTTTAATTGCCTCGAGGCATAAGCTATAACTTTGCCCCGTTGCATCAAAACGCATCCGAGCCCCGATAGTGAAGCATCCGAATAAACCACCAAGTCTTCGACCCCGTCCGGCAATGTCAGTACCGGAGCTTGAGTTAACTTCTCTTTTAGCGTTTGAAACGCTCTTTCTTGATCAACACCCCAAATGAACTTTTCTTCCTTCCGGGTTAGTTTTGTTAGCGGTGACGCAATCTTGGAGAAATCTTGAATGAATCTCCTATAGTATCCCGCAAGCCCCAAAAAGCTTCTAATTTCCGAAGGGTTCTTCGGATGATTCCATTTTGACACGGCCTCGATCTTTGACGGGTCTACTAATACTCTATCGGCACTGATGATATGGCCAAGAAATTGCACCTCTCGTAACCAAAAGGCACACTTAGAGAATTTCGCATACAACTTCTCCCGTCTAAGTATCTCTAACACCTCTTGTAAGTGGTGTGCATGTTCAGCTTCACTTTTTGAATACACCAAAATATCGTCGATAAACACGATGACTGACTTATCCAACATTGGCTTGCAAACCCGGTTCATGAGGTCCATGAAAGCCGCGGGTGCATTTGTTAGCCTAAACGACATCACAAGGAATTCGTAATGCCCGTATCGCGTGCGGAAAGCCGTCTTCGGCACATCTTCCTCCTTGACCTTTAGTTGGTGATACCCCGATCTAAGGTCAATCTTTGAAAACCAGTTCGCACCTTGTAATTGGTAGAATAAATCATCTATCCTTGGAAGCGGGTATCGATTCTTTACCGTGAGTTTGTTTAACTCCCGGTAATCGATGCACATGCGCATGCTTCCGTCTTTCTTTTTTCACGAACAGTATCGGTGCGCCCCAAGGAGACACACTCGGCCTTATGAATCCCTTATCAAGCAGGTCTTGAATTTGGGACATCAACTCTTGTAATTCCGACGGTGTGAGTCGGTACAGTGCTTTAGCTATGGGTTTTGCGCCCGGAATCAATTCAATCCCGAACTATACTTCCCGTTCAGGCGGTATCCCCGGTAAATCCTTCGGAAACACATCTTCATAGTCTCGTACTACCGGTACATCTTCAATCTTCCGTGATTCTTTCTCGGGCTCATTTGCGTATATCATGAATGCCTTGCATCCTCGCTTCATAAGCTTGTGAGCTTTCAACATTGAGCATACTATGGGGTTGCCTCCTTTTTCGCCAAAGATAGTGACGTGTTCCCGCTCGGAGATGTTAGCTTTATCTCTTTACGGAAACACACGACCTTTGCATGGTGCTGAGATAGCCAATCCATCCCAACAACTACTTGAAATTCCCCCATTGACATCGGGATTAGGTCTATCAAGTATTCCGCATCGTTGATGCTTAATTTGCAGCCTCGACAAACATCACAAACTATAAAACTTTTGTTGTCCCCTATTTCAACTTCTAAAGGCACAGATAATTTCGTCAATACAAATGAAGGATGTCGAATAAATCCATGCGAAATGAAGGATTTATTAGCACCTGTATCAAACAATACACGTGCTGGAATTGAATTAATTGTGAATATACCTGAAACCACATCGGGTTCTGTTTTTGCTTCAGCCGCGGTAAGTTGGAAGGATCTAGCCTTTGCCTTAGGAGCTTCCGTTGGAGACTCTTTTGTGTCTCTCTTTCCAACCAACTCGGGACATTCAGACTTTTTGTGGCCGGGTTGATAACATTTGTAACAAACGGAAACTTTTCCAGGACATAGCGATGCAGTGTGCCCCGTCTTCCCACATACCGGACACGGCTTGTCTTTGAAGCGGCACTCACCCTTGTGCCCCTTTCCACATACTTTACAACTTGGCGACCCGCCTTTAGTCTCCACCTTCTTTCCTGATTCAGCAGTTCTAGCTTTCTTTGTAGGACTTGGATTCACATCCTGTGCCCTCCGCTCACCCCTTTCAACTTGTTTCTTTAACTCAATTTCCCGCTCCCAGGCGGTGTTGATGATTTCTGTGAGAGTTTCATATTTTGAGGGAGTCATAAACTCCCGGTATTCAGCACTCAGCATGTTTTAATAATTGTATATCTTTTGCTCTTCAGTGGTGACTAACTCGTCACAAAATCTCAGCTTATCCATGAAGATGCCTGTGATCTTATCAATTGTTTCACCCTTTTGTCTTAACTGGATGAATTCTTCCTTAATCCTGTTGATAACCGCTTTGGGACTATGATGTTTAAGGAACGGCACCTTAAACTCATCCCAAGTCATAACCCTTGCCGCTTCGGCTCCTATCTCCTTCTTTGTATTGTCCCACCAATCCTTGGCTTGGCCTCTCAATTGACCCGTTCCGTAAGCAATGAAGTCGTCTTCCTCACAATGGGTCCGTTGAAACACCCCTTCGACATCACTTAACCATCTTTGGCATATTATCGGGTCGATCTCCCCGTTATAAATTGGCGGTTTACACGCCATAAATTCCTTGTACGAACACCCTTTGCGTTCTCCCGATTTTTCTTTTATAAGGTTGACACTATCCTCCAACCTTTTAACTCGCTCTTCGACGAGCGACAACACCGTGCTTTGAATCTTGTCTATAAACCCGAATAGACTGCCTTCAATTGCCTCTCCTACTTCTTCGGCAATTATCTCTTTCATTTGTTCGGTGCTTATCGGCACCAGATCATTATTGCTTCCTTTCGACATCTTGAAACTGAAATGTTTACATCAAACGTTAAACATTTCATTCATAACATTGCTTCATTTGTTTCGGTTTAGCCAAGTTCCTAACTTGCTTTAACCATTCACATTTAATGCACTTTCCGGGTTTGAGTGTGTTAACACGCTCTTCCCATGCATATCAATTCATTTCTCATTCCTTACATAAGACATAATTTATTAACATAATAAGTTAATTCTTACCGGACGATCGATCAAGCTTGAACCGAACACTTCGTTGACAACCTTAAGCTCTGATTACCAACTTGTAACACCCGTCTAATTTTTCTTGAATTTAATAATGATTCATACCATTTCATATAAAAGATATCTAAGTTATATCATAAATTCATAAGTAATATTCAAAAGTAGCAAAACATTAGTCAACTAACGACTAATTCAAAACATTCAAAAGTAGTTTAGAAATTTGTTTACAACCCATAAACATAGTCTATTAAAGGTTAAGATATTGCGGAAGCTTCAAAAGTTGTGTTCGGTTCTTCGACATTTGCTTGATCGCCATCCGTAAGTTCAGCATAGTCACCTAAGGTCAAAAACCACTAAGAATATTAGTTTTGGCATTGACATATTTCATATAAACAAGTTCCATCATCAAAGCATGAATAAAAATTTAAAATTTCAGAATTTCTCCTGTCGCGTGTCGCGACAGGATTCATTCGTTTTGTCGCGTGGCGCGGGAGCCCCCGCGTGTCACGCCATCTACCATGTCTTCCTCCATGTGGCGCGGAAGAATACGATATCCAGCAAGTGCAGTTCTGAATCCTGCACTTGCTGCCAGTTCCGGAAAACTCAGATTCTAACTTCAAATTAGCATATCTTTTGACTCGTGAGTCTGTTTTAAGTGATTCTTTTTCCTATGCGTTTGTAAATTCAATACCAACGTAACTACGATGATTTTGATACCAAAAGTTTTATTTACGGGCCGAACGAATAAAAGTCACTTATGTACTATTCGACCCAATCTAACTTTACTCGTTTAACTATCATTTAACTATCAAGCCTATGGCGTCTTATGCCCATCATCTGGGGCTTAACATCACTTGCATTATCTTACCAATTCCATGGTTTAATGCTCTTGTGATTTACATCGCCGTTACTACTAGCTAAGACACTATCACTACAATTTACACTATTATTCGACCCGTTGGCTCATCTTGTGGAAAATCCTCCAATATGATGACAACCAAATGGTTCCTTATCAAGGATAACTTTAGTAATTCCAATAACGATCATGGTTACTAAATTCAACACAACTTTTAAATCAACAACGCATAAATTAACAACAATTCATTGAATGTAACGGGTCAAGTTACATACCTTCAAAGTAGGCCTTTCAAACGTGTTTCGCCACCCGCTTGTCCGCTTGACGCTCCTGCGTCCTTTCCTATAGAGTTCATTAACGACATGTTTAGAACTCTCTTTAAACCATATATCACATAATTCACCGAAACATAATAATTATGCGTTTAAACTTTGAGTTTAAATTTTAAGCCTTCTTTGAGGCATTTTCACCAACACTTTAAGGGCAGATTTTTACATGATTATATAGCAAGTTTCTAGCTTATCATCTAGCCCGAATTTCACATAAATTAACCTATTTTACACAATCGTTAGCTTCTAAATTTCTGAAGTCACTTCAAAATTGTCAAGTTACACTAGAACAACACCCAATTTCCTAGTGTTCATCAAATTACATATAACCCACTAATCACCTACAATGGTGTTCATAGGTTTCACTAAAATTTTACATGATTTCAACTTTTATTTGTCTAGGGTTTGTCCCTAGACATTATATGGTTCCTAACTCATCATAAAACAAACATGCAACCATGAATTTCAGATTTTTCCAATTTCATGAGAATTTCAAACAGAGAATTAGCACCAAATTTTACATATCTTGTAACCCCCTTGTGATGAGGATCACTAATCTATGTTCAGATTTCAATTTGGGACAGAAATTAGCCTTCAATTGATCAATTTTTGTGGAGTTAGGGTTTGGTGAGAAGCTTTGGTCGCTCCCCTGCGTTTTTGATCGACCAGACACACTAATTGTGTGTTTGGTTTTTGTTTATTTTGTTTTAAGAAATTCTAGTTTCAGTTTTTACTAGATTAACCCTTCCTCTTTTGTATAACTTATAGTTTGGCTATTTTTAACCCTATTATAAGTTATTTCTAGACTATTAGCTAACTAGGTTAAAATTCCTAGTTAGTAAATTCTTGTTTATTTATACTTTATAATCCTAGTATAAAGTTTTATATTTTCGGGATGTTACAAAATATTCATCCGACTTTTCACGTGTCCAATCTACGAAAGTGTTTAGCTGACGCTGATCTTCACATTCCTCTCGACGAGATCCAAATCGATGAAATGAAGCACTTTGTCGGGAAACCTGTGGAGATAGTGGACCGTACATACAAACAGTTGAAGAACAAACGAATTCATTTGGTCATGATTCGCTGGGAATCCAAACATGGCCCAGAATTTACTTGGGAATGTGAAGACCAAATGAAGGCGAAGTATCCGCAATTGTTCTCACAAGTTTCCTCTAGTTAAAAATTTCGGGACGAAATTTCCTAAAGTAGGAGAGACTGTGACAACTGTGCTTTGTAATCGATGTACAATAAAAAACAATGTTAATTATCAATAAAACGATGTGCTTTGGTGTTATTATATGTGTGTATTTGTGTTTGATGATTTTACAATTCGATTCGATTCCGACTTCAAGCTTTAAATCGCTTTCTGGAAGGTTATACGCAAACTGGTGCGTAAACGCAGTCAGTTTAATGCGACAAACACTCCGGAATAGTGACATAGGCTTAACATACCTTAAATAACCTTTACATAACTTATAAATAAGTTTTGAATGGTTTGGTGTGTTGAAAACAAGTTTGTTCGATCGCAGGGACTATTTGTGTCAAACTGCGAAACTATACCGATTCGTATGGTGTCAAACAGTCCGGAACTTGATCCTAAGCTAAACATACCATAAATAACCTAAACATAGCTTAGAAATAAGCTTTGAAGGGTTCGGTGTGCGAAAACATGCTTAATTGATCTTACATGGACTAAAAGTGTCAAAAAGTGCACAAGTTTGCATTTGTCGCGCATATCTTACGTTCTGAATATATACGGACACCCAAAAATTTATGTGATCATTAAAATATTTTATTTTAGTGATTGGCATGATAAAATTTCATTCATCGCTTAATTTGGATCGATTTTGCGTTCGTTACGACTTCCGTCGTAATTAACTGAACAACGCGATCGTACGACCAAACGAGCCGACATCCGAGATATTTTTGAGCGTAAGCTACCTTAATGGGTCATATCGGGTCGAAAGCACTTAGTTTAGGTTTCAATTTAGGATGTAGGTTTTGTTAAACCATATCACATGAGTTCCAACACTCATTTGGTTTACAAGACCTCATTCTGTCCGATCTTCCGATTTAGGCGTCTATTGTTTGACTAGTGATTCGTTTATTAGGTGCTGCTTGAGTTTCCTTGGTTTGATTGAGCTTGTTGTGTTCTTTAAATTGAGGATACTTTGCACTTCAATGTGAGTACATAGATCCCCTCTTTTTACATGTTTTGTGGTAACTATGTGAGTACATAGTTCCCCTGTTTTACTATTTTCAATTGTTTTGGGGTGATTCATATATACAAAATGATTTCAAGGTTTAAACGATGATTTCAAAAACGATTAAGATGGTTTATACTAAACTAATAACGATTTCAATAAAGTGAACAAACTTGTTGGTTGTAGTTACATAACGAATGACATTCATTAATTTTGGCCGAACCGACCAGTATTAGGTTATGGTACCATAGGATCTGACAAATTTCGTTACCAGACTACACCCATGGTTATGTGTGGGGGTTATGTAGGTAACGACCGAATCTGTGATTGTTAACTTACCCTTTGGTGGTTTGTTAATACGAGAAGCGAGATAGTCTAGTCACGAAGGTTTGAATGTTATTAGCGAAACGACCATAAGTAGTTTCACAATTAAAATGAATACGATTTTGGGATGAGTTAAACGATTTGAAACGAGTTAAACGAATTAAACGATTAGTTTTGGGTAGTGATTAGATAATGGGATGGGTGTAGCATGATAAAAGCATGGTAGATATGCCGCTGGTACATCTTATATATAAGTGCTTTTATCATATTACATTGCGTATCATTATTTAGTTCACTTGGGAAACGATATGAAACGATGTCACACAACGAGGTTTTCGAAACGATATAAACCATACGAGTTTCATTAACGAGTTTTTACGAATTGGTTTACTAAAACAAAAGTTTTTGGGTTAAGAATCATGGCTACGAGATTTTATAAACTGTAAACAATTTGATTTGAGTTGGTTAATTATGTTGCAATACACCTTTCAAAACGAGGTTTGTATTTTGACTCTTGTAGTCTAATAAAGTACTGCAACATGTAAACTAGCCATAATTCCAATACTCTTATAAAACCTATGTACTCGCCAGCATTTCTTTGCTGACTTTGTTTTTACATATGTTTCAGGTGGTGTTGCATGATATCGATTGCTAGGATGCATGAGTCACATAGGATCTAGACGAGGCCTTAGTGACTTAATAATGATAATAGACGATGTTTAATTTGTTTGTTTGGTATTAAAACAATGTAATTTACTAAATGGATCAATAAAACGAAACTTGTAATTACGATGGTTGTGAAACGATGATTCTGTTACAACACTCCCCGACGTTTCCGCCACGGTTTGTTGTTTTACGTGGTCGGGGTGTGACATTTTACAAGTAAATAGTTATTTAATGAATGTTGAAACGTTGGTTCTTTGGGCGTGGTTGGTTGCTGAGTGATTGACTTTCTTTTATGCCATTGTATTTGACTTCATCTTGCAAATAGCCAAATAGTCGTTCTTGCCAAGGTAGGATTACACGTATACACAGTTTGTCCATAATGTGTTCCTTTTTTTTTGCAATAGTTTGTTTATTTGTCCATAAGACTTAGTTTTGCTATTCAAAATTACTTTTGAAAACGTTTTGAAATATCAAAGTGTTGTGTTCATCATCTTGTGCGTTCTACATAGGCTTAACTTAAGGAGCATAATTGTTAAACCCTAATTAGTGTGAAAATATAATCATTGTACTTGTAATGTGATTAACACCTCAAGAAAGAATAACCTAGTTGTTACGATGGAGTAAGTCAAATTAGACCAAACCATGTATTTCTTTGTGTTTATTTATTTACTTTCATGTTTTGTGTTTGTGTATATGTGTTGTTGATCCTAACACAAAAGTTCATGCAACAGTTTTGTTAAACTAAAAGACTCGTTTACCAAGTGAAATATCATAACAAACAATCTGCTGGTTCACGCACACAACCTGACCCAGAAGAATATCAACACCAGTTCTGCTGCTTCAAACACAAGCGACTCTTTTTTCTTATAAAAAACTGACAAACAAAATATACAGAAGAAACATAAGTACGTAGTAAACAAAGTACTAATGGGTTTATATAATACCCTACAATGAATCCTTGACCAATACGTATTCTTTTATAATACTTATCCAATGTGAAAATTAAACAGAATAGATAAGCCTTAAAATTAAAAAAAAAACAAAATAATAACCTAATTATTATTTTCTAGATTCTCCTCCAACCACCCCTTGGCAATTACCAAACCTCCCTTTCGCACCCTACAAATATCGCTCCGTTTTAATACTCCCTCTCCATATTTGCTTCTACCATTCCCACAGCTCTGCAAAACTTGGTCATCCTTTCTTGAGTTAAAGCCTTCATAAACACATTTGCCACTTGTTCCAATGTATTAACGTACTTAAAATCAATTTCACCCGTTAATACTTTCTCTCTTATAAAGTGGTAGTGAACTTCAATATGGTTAGTCCTTGCATGAACGACGGGTTCTCGGCCAAGAGTACTGATGATATGTTATCACCAAATATTGTAACTTTTTTTCTAACTCTTGATTTAGTTCCTTCAATAAACGCACTAACCAAGTACACTCTTGAGCAGCCATTACCACCGCCTGATACTCTGCTTCAGTAGTTGACAAAGACAATGTGGGCTTCCTTTTACTACACCACGAAACTGCCTAGTACCAATTTTAAGCACATCCTGCGGTTGATCTTCTAGTACTTACATCACTGGCATAATCCGCATCACAAAATTCGGTTAGCTTGAGTTCATTCTCCCTCTCAAACCATAACCTAAACTATGAAGTATACTTGACATACCGAATTATCCGCCTTGCAGCTTCTAGGTGTGGTTTCTTTGGAAGTTGTATAAACCTGCTTAAAACTCCAATCGTAAATGCTATATCTGGTCGAGTGAGCGTAAGATAAATAAGACTTCCTACCATCTTCCTATACATTGTAACTTCTTCAATATCTTTATCTTCATCAACTCTTAATTTTAGGTTTGTTTCCATCGGTGTTTTACACGGCTTACAACAATTCATACCAAACTTATACATCAATTCAGCCACAATCTTAGTTTGATGTAATATTATTCCGTTTGCCTTATAAATGATTTCTAACCCGAGAAAGTGCTTCAAGGCTCCTAAGTCCTTCATGTTAAACCTTACACAAAGGTTCTCTTTGAGGTGATCTATTTCTTCAGCCAGGTCTCATGTAATGATAAGGTCGTCCACGTAAACAAGAACTATTGCCACCAGTGTGTTTTCCCTTTGAACAAACAAATAAACTGGCATCAGCATTAGTTGACTTATATCCATTAAGTTCCAAAAACTCTCCTATCTTTCCAAACCAAGCTCTAGGCGATTGTTTCAAACCATATAGTGCCTTTTTTAGTTTACACATATGGTTAGGATATTTTGAGCTTTCAAACCCTTTCGACTGATCCATGTATATTGTATGGTCATGATCTCCGTACAAGAATGTGTTACGCACATCCATTTGCCACAATTTCCAGTCTTTAATTGCAGCAATGGATAACAACACACGAACAGTATAAAGCTTTGCTACTGGACTAAACGTTTCCTCATAATCGAGTCCTTGTTGAGAAAAACCTCGAGCACTAACCGTGCTTTATATCTATCAACCGAGCCGTATGTTTTTCGGTAACGCCCTGCGTTTTCATACTTTCTATATTTAGAAACCATTGCTTGAAATTCTATTTTTGGAAATCTCGCGTTCTTGTAATCATTCTTTCATCAAATACGGGACTTGGTTCATAAATAAAACTCGTATTTCTTTAAATTCGTGTTAAATATACTTCATACATATTCATACGTTTGATTTTGGTAAACAATTGATTCATATTCGTAAATCTTGGAATCTGTTTTGGTAAAAAATCAGGCTAAGATAATTTAACCAAATCTTTGTTGTGAGGAATGATGCTTGATACAATGAACAATGACAAAGATAACTTAGAAATATAATGACAAGTGACACAAGGATTTATACGAGGAAAAGCCCTTGATCAAGAGTTGATCTCTGGCATAAAGACCTCGGGTGATGGAAACTACCGATCACCAACTACTATTAAACAAATGCTTGTTACAACTCGGGATAATAACAAGCCTGTTACAAGGATCACTATAGTGCAATGTGTATGAAATCGCCAAGTAAACTGTTGAGAGCGATTGAGAACTATTACGAATGTGAGTGTTTGCTAAAATTGGCTAAGTGTTCTTATTCAAGCTTGTTATCCCCTTTTAAATTTAGAAATAACTAAAACAACTAACTATCCGCAATTCATGCTAGCTTCCCACGATCTCCATAACGTTCACTAAGCCATGCACGTGCAGAATATTGAAGGCATATTCCCCAGGAATATTGGCAAGACCAAGTTCAACATGTATACTCCTGCAAAACAAACTCAAACATAGCAAAGGCAATGGTTAGTGTAAGGATAACCATGAGGATCCTGAATCCTGATCCTATAACACCTTCTGAGGATCCTTAATTCAAACAGAATTGAGGATCCGTTATCCTGGCAGTACTTGAGGATCCGTGATCCTTAGGATTGGAAAATCCTCCCCTAACAATTGCCCCCAAAATATAAGGAGTAAAGTGTAATTTTGACGAGTTATATTTTTGATCTTATCTCCAACTAACTAACGGATATATAGCCGTTTCGATCGAACTAGCCGTTGCTGGTCTTACGTCACTGAAGTGACAATCCTGCAGAATCATGGTTATAAATAGGATGAAGATAAGGATCAATGTGCATTTAAATTCGAGCGATACTCCCTTTAAATCCCCATTCGAAGATTAATCAAGTATCTCTCTCTTCCTTTGCTCTTCATCTTCCTACTCTGTTTTTCTTCAAATTCTCTTGATCACGATGAAGTTACAATCATCCCCCGCCAAGGATCACCACAAGGATAGTCCTTTGAAAAGCCAAGGGATTCTCAAAAGTAGTCCGAAGGAACTCTGCAGTTTTACCGATCCGAAGATCGACCGGATTCGCCATTGTTTTCCGGCGGACACCGTCTTCAAATCCTTTGACCCTACCGCTAAAAACGATTTTGTCTCTAAAACCTGGGTTGCTTTTCCGGCCACTCCATTCTTGATAGGATACTCATATCCTTTCCCTGCCTTCACTGAATCCTTCTTCTCTCTCACCGGTATGTGCTACATTCAAGCCATACCAATGATGTGGAGGGTTTTGTATACCCTGGAGAGGATCATTTAGCAGGAAGGTATAGAGTTGGGGATGTCCGAACTCGATGAACTGTACAACCTTGTGAGCCATGGTTCACATCGCTTTTTATTCAAACATAAACCCGGTGAAGAACACCCAATCCTAGACCACTAAGAATGACACCAACTGGAAGAAGCGTTTTTTCTTCGTTAGGAGGGATTCTATCCCGGATGGGAAGGATCTCCCAAGAAAATGGGCCACCCATGGTAGGATAGAGGATCCTTATAGAAGGATCATAGGATAACCCTGTTCCTCTGAGGATAACTGATCTTTTTTTTTTGTGATTTTGCAGCTATCTCTGTCTCTCATATCATTCCATCACCTGAAACAAAAGAGAGGATTGCTACTTTCTGGAGTCTTGATCCTGCAGTAAGATCATTTCAAGCAAACATAAAGGATTCTCAAGAAGTATCCTCCGGCTCAGTCACAATGTCAAGTAAGTATCTAAATTTGTACATAATTGAATGTTTAAATGAAAATAAAACAAGAATACTTATCTGTTGTTTTGGATTGACAGGCGCTGGAAAATCCTCCAAGTCAGCCACCCGATTCAGTGTCACCGATCTTAGTGCTGTTGCTCCCAGATCTGGGAAGAAGTATGCTGCTAGCCCTACCATTCCAGTTTCGAAGCCTACCACCTCTAAAGGCAAAGGAGGAAAGAAGAGGAAGTCCTCTGAAGCTGATAACCTTGAAGGCCTGCCCCTTATCCACCACCAGTTCGAAGAATACTTTGCTGATGTAAGGATCACTGATCCTTAATTTTATCCTTCACACTTTAAGGATAACGGATCCTGAGCTGACCCCTTCTTTCTTTTTGCAGAAATTTGCTGAGATCCAGATGCTCCTTGATGCTTATGTTGAAGAGGCTGAGGTGAAAGAGATAGACTTCCAGAAAATCTTCTTGGCTAAGGATGAGACTATCTCCCGCCTTGAGAAGGATCTCAATCTGGCAAAGAAACAGCTGGTCATGGCCCACATCACTGCTGACCAAGAGAAGAATGAGGTGATGGAGGATGTCAAACTCTCTGCTGCCATTGCCATGTACAAGACCAAGCTGCAGATGGCTCAAGAGGCTGAGGATCCTGACTTTGACAGGGCCAACTGGGATCAGAAGGGCTGGAAGGCTAGGCTGGCTGAGCTTGATGATGAAGAGGAGGCTGGAGAGGTCCTGATGCTGGAGGCAAGCGGCAATGGAGCTAAGGATCAAGCGGGTGATGCTGGAGCAGTATGTAATGGTGATGCAGCGAAGGTGTGAGCTGCTGAAATGGGCGATGATGGATTTATCTAGACGCGGCCGGAGCCCATTTTTTATAGTTTGGTAGTGGTTTTTGGTTTGATGGTGTTTTTCATGAACAATTGTTGGTTTGTAATAACTTAGACAATAGTTTTTAGGGTTGAGGATCATGGATCCTTGGACAACAGGTAGGATAATGGGTGGTGGATGGATCCTCTGTTTGGGGGATGAAGCCACTTGTTATCCTTCCGCCTTTATTTCTTGCACTATGACCTTATTAAAATGGACACCCTTTGCCAACCCAAGTGGACGGGCCACATTTTGCTGGTAGAAACTTGGGTTGGAAATTTTGACAACCTTTTAAGGGTTTAACTTTTGTTAAATAAATAAAATCTTAATCTTTTGGCTATCTTATGTGTTGTTTCATTTGTGAATACCTTACCTTTCATTTTCTGTTATACACTTTGTTTGAATTCATAAGTTGAGAATAAAAGTTTAATAGATTATGTCAAAAAGTTTAGGATATGATCAAGGATCAAATATCCTATAATCGATAAACTCAAAAAGGTAATGTAATTTAAGGATCATGTGTCCTGTTGTCAAAGAATAAGGGTCACTTAGATAAATAAAATCAAAATGATAAAGGATCATACCTGAGGATCCAAGTTAGGATCCTAAACCTTCAACATTTATAATTAGGATAACCAAAAGACAGACCTTAGTAAAAGGTAAGGATCAAGGATCCTTAGCTGTTTAGCTTCAAAAACCTGAAATGGAACATAACTTGGGACTAAGCCAATATAAGAGAAGAGTTAGCAACTGGGGACAAGCCCAACAATTCTGGGGACAAGCCCAAAGGATCTTGTGTAAACTGGAGTATAGCCCTCACTGGCGACTATCCAAACTTAGTGACATGAAGATGTCAAAACCTTAGCTAAGGTGAAAACGTTAGAAACCTTAGGAACAGATGTATGGTACGTCTACCATTATACGTAGGATCCCGGATACAGCCAGTACAATGAAATTGTCAGCCCCTAAAGCGAGTACTGGTCCCATTTCCATGAACTGTACCAGGATCATCGTGCGCTGCTGGCGATACTGGGGACAGGCCCAACAAACTGGGGACTAGCCCAAATAACTGGGGTCAAGCCCAAATAACTGGGGTCAAGCCCAAATCACTGGATACTTCTGTGGATACTCAATCCTTTGTCAAGGATATATCATCTTTCTGCAAAACTCAGAACTAAGTGAAAGAAGGATAAAGGATCCAGGATCCTTCTCCTTATAATTAAAGAATTAAATAGATTAAAATTAGATCATTACCAGAATGAGGATCATCTATCCTCTAAGGATCCTTCAAGGATACTCATTGTGAAAATAGCTAAGGGTCCTGGATCCTTATTACATGAAGTATTTCTTCAAGTGGACAGCATTCCAGGCTCTTGGTAGCAAATTACCTTCCATTGTTAGCAATCGATATGCCCCCTTTCCTGCCTCAGCTTCAATCAGGTAGGGGCCTTCCCACTTTGGTGCCAACTTTCCATCAGCAGGATTTGTGGTATTCTGAAATGCTTTCCTCAATACCATATCACCAACTTGGAATTTCCTGATCCTGACATTCTTATTGTAGGCTCCAGCCATCCTTTGTTGATAACTAGCCATCCTTATCCTTGCCAAATCCCTGAGTTCTTCTATAGTATCCAAGTCTTGAACCAAGTTTTTAGCATTTCCTTCAGGATCACGGATGCTTGTTTTTGCAGTAGGAACCACCATCTCTGTAGGGATCACTGATTCTGCTCCAAATACTAAAGAAAATAGAGTTTGGCCAGCGGCATTCTTGGGAGTTGTCCTATCAGCCCATAGTACATAAGGTAGTTCTTCTGCCCATTTTCCTTTCTTGGATCCAAGCTTCTTCTTCAAGTTGTTGATGATGATCTTGTGGGATGATTCTGCTTGACCATTAGCTTTAGGATGGACTGGTATTGATGTTATCATCTTAATCCCCCAGCTATCACAAAAGTTAGTAGTTCTACTCCCAATAAATTGGGATTCATTATCACAAACTGTGACACCTGTGTCACTTCAACCATCAAACAATTACCAAACCAATGAAATATTGTATTTCATACTTGGGATTTGTATAAATATGTGTATCATTTGCACATGTCAATTCTCGTTCGATTTCGGGCTTTAAATCGCTTTTTGGAAGGTTATACGCGATCAGATGCGTAAATATAACCAGTTTAATGCAACAAACACTTCGAAATAGTGACGTAGGCTTAACATACCTTAAATAACCTTTACATAACTTAGAAATAAGTTTTGGAGGGTTTGGTATGCCGAAATCAAGTTTATTCGCTTACAGGGACTAAATTCGACAAACTGCGAAAGTATGTCAATTCGTACTGTAACGGACATTCTGAAACATGACCATAAGTTAAACATACCCTAAATATCCTTTACATAGCCTAGAAATAGGCTTTGAGGGGTTCGGTGTGCTTAAATAAACTTTTTGGTCATTCAGGGACTAAAGGCGTCAAAAAGTGCATAAGTTTGCATTTTCACGCATAACTTACGTTTTGAATATATCCGGACATCCAAAAATTTATGTAAGCACTAAAATATTTTATTTTAGTGTTTGGCATAAGAAAAATCCATTCGTCGCGCAATTTGGGTCGTTTTTCGCGCTTATGCGCATTCCGTCGTAAATGAGCGAATATCGCGATCGTACGACCAAACGAATCGAAACCCGACATATTTTTGAGCATGTTTCATGTCCACAATGTTTAAGCATCATTTTAGGGCCTTAAAGTTGGCTTAACGGGCCTTAAACGTGTCAAAATGAGCCTTAAAACACAACATGGACTGAAACTGTCATTTCTGAAAGTTGTTTGCTGATCAGAAGGCCCAGGCGGCCCGCGTAAGCCCCCATTAAACCTTACGCGGCCCGCCTCAGACTGCCAGAAGTGCAGAATGTTGAAAACAGCTATTTCCAGCTCATTCCAGCCATATTTTCCACTTGCAAATGGTTTCTAGCAAACTATGGGCCAATTCTATGGGCTCTAATGGTTTTAGAAAACAAGGGGCACACTTGGACGGCCTAGATCGATGCTCGTTTCCCGATAAACGATCCTAACGGTTCTAGTTTTCCTATAAATACCCCTCACCATTTCTTGCAAAACCCACTTGATTTTTCTGAGATTTTCTCTAAGTTGATGTGTGAAAACACTTCATACCTGAGAAATACTTGGAAAATCAATCTTGCGGAGACCCTTTGTAAGTATTCCTTCGTTCTTTTCATTCGTTTTAGCGTTAAAGTCAAACTGCGTTTGACTTTCTGCATTGACCAGTTTATGGTCAATGTGAAGTTCATTTGAACTTCATAACGTGAGCGTAATCACGATGGTCATAGTCCCTAGTGACTATACCTACTGATTACCACGTTATCTAGGCTCAGTGACGAGTCGTAGTTTCGGCCAAAATGCGTATTCTCGCGTATTTTGTAACTAAACTACTTGTGGGTATCAAAACCGTTTGTTTTGATACCAAACCTGTTTTTAAACCTTGTTAAACATGTTTTAACGTGTTTAGCTCGTCCCTTTTAGATTTGTGCTTGTCTAGGGTCGTAAAGGTAAGCGATCTAATTAATCGCTTATACTTTCGAACCCGACCCATTTGGTCGATCATTAGGATCCGACCAAACACTTTAGGTGACCATAGTTGTATAGGGAATAACCTTCCGAGGTTATACCTTATGGTCACGTCGTTTAAGTAGTTGTATGATAAGTAGTTCTTATGCCTTAGAAAAATTACCAAAATGCCCTTTTTGCGCCAAAACTCATTTTAAGCCTATGTAACATAAATTTTGACATCTAAACTGATTTGGCAACAATATTAAACATGTTAAAGCATATCTTACTTGTCATAGGGCTAGTTAGGCGGTCCGAACGCGTTTTACGCGAACGTCGCGTTAAAGTAGCATAAGCTACCTAAACGGGTCGTAATGGGCCGTAAGCACTTAGGTTAGGTTTCATTTTAGTATATAGGCTTTGTTAAACCATATCATATGAGTTCCAATACTCATTTGGGTTTACGAAACCTCATACTATCCAATCTCCCGTTTAGGTCCGGTTATTTATATAGTTATCTATATAGGGTGCCGTTTGATTTCCGTGATCCCTCTAGCTTTGCTTGGTGGTTATTCAAGACTTCTAAGCACCCTCAAGTGAGTACATAGTCCCCTTTTTTACTGCTTTTCAAACATTTTGGGGTGAAACACATGTGCCTACTTTTTATTTTCATGCTTTCCATTGTTTTTACATCATATACTTGCTATGTTCATTAGTACACTATTAGTACATGATTTTATTATGTTTTTGCTATGTATGTCCATTGTGTGCATACTTATTACATTGTTTTACATTACCTTTTCATGCTATGTATGTTTATCATACTTAGTACATTGTTTTACATTTCATTTCATGCTATGTATGTTCATCATACTTAGTACATTTGCTTTACATTGCATCTCTGTTGCATATGTTCCAGTAACATATGGACACATTATTTACATCTCTACCTTGTATGTTCACTTAAGCATACTAGGTACATTATTTTCATAAAACATGCTTACGTTTGGTATATCATTTGGTTTGTTTAACGGGACTAAATTACATTCATTAACATTAGCTACGCCGCTCGGTAGTAAGTAATGGTACCATAGGACTTGACAAATCCCGTTCCTAAAATCCTAGGTTTGTTTGGATGGATGGAATGACTGAATCCGAAAACATTTCTTTTGATAACCTTCACTCTAAGGTTATCCGTCTGTCTCAAGGCTTGAATGTAGGCGTTTAACATTACCACATAAATGTTGTATCAGTAAAGCATGCATTATTTTACAAAGCATAACTTTTGATTTATTCAAATACTTTTTTGTGTACATTTTTACTTGTGGTTTAAGTAGTCTTATTTTACTTACCATACATAACTTTTGTTTACACATTACATGATTTACATTTGATGGTTTTCACACAAGCATTTAACATTTGACTATACATAAACATTTTTACATTGATGGTTTGTTTTGGTAAGTGATTTAAGTAACAAGACGTGTGTAGTATGATACAAGCATGGTGGATACGCCGCTGGTACTTCCTATATATAAGTGCTTGTATTATATTACATGTCGTAGCGTTATTTAAATCATTTCGATTTAGACATATAACATTTTATACAAATAACATACTTTTCACAATACATTGTTTTACAAAACAAATTATTTTATACAAACTCATTTACTCAGTTATTCATTTAACCTTACATTACTCTTTTACATATCAACTACTTTATCATCGCTTTTCATCTGATTTACAAAACAAAACATTTTACAAGGATCATGACTGACTTTTGCTAAACAACTTTTCCTAAAACTTATAAGTCATGAATCCTATTTTCACAAAACCTATGTATCTCACAGGCATTTTTATGATGACGTACCTATTTTCACATGTGTTTCAGGAGATGATGCATAGGATTGATCAAGATACACTTAGGTGGACTCGGGCCTTAGTGACAATAAAAGATGCAAGACTAGTTAATTATGTTATGTTTCTTTGATGTTAAGACATTGTAACTACTTTTGATTCAATAAAACAAAACTTCAATTTCCATGTGTTATGAAACAATGATTCTGTTACAACACTCCCCGACAAATTCCACCACGATTTGTTGTTTTACGTGGTCGGGGTGTGACAGAAAAGTTGGTATCAGAGCTCATGGTTATAGGGAATTAGGTTATTAGTAATGCTTTGACCTAGTCTATAACCTTCCTAGGACCCTAAGGCGAGTTTACTTGCGTTTAGTCATAAAACAATACCGTCACCTATCCTTAGGCGACAACCACAACAAGAACACAAATTTCAAATCCACTTTGAAAACTAATCATCTGTTCTAGGATGATTAATTACTAGATTTTGAATCCTCTAAGTTTTCAAATCTCATCAAAGTTTGGGTCTTTTGATGTGAACACGTGCAAACTGGAAGGGTGAATGCCTGTACTCTGAGTTTTCTGTCTAAGGCTAGAGTGTTCGTACAAATCCGCAGAATCAGACCAGTCACTCTTACCTGGGAACTCTTGGGGTGAGTGTTCACTTATAGGCGAGCATGTCTTTAGTGATACATTGATATGACCTGTTTACTTTGATTAGTCACCGTCTCATTTGTTTGCCTTAGGAAACAAACAAATGATCGCAATTTTTATGCATTGCCATTCTGTTTTGTTTATCCGGTAACATTTCACTTGTTTCTTCCTATGTCTTTCATTTTCTTCTAGAATGTCTCTTCCTCTCAGCAAAGGTCAAATGTCCGAGCAGACTGCCAAATTTGCCCAGCGAATAGGCGAAGTGATCCTGAAGACTGTCGAATTAGCTACTGCTATGTATCGACTCCAGAATGAAGCCACGCAGGAGCCATCACAGAAAACAGAAGCCAAGCCTTCACCAAAACCAAAGAAACGTAAAGTTGCCCAAAATAGAAGCCAAGCCCAGCGTAAGGTTGCAATGGCCCCTTCATTGCCCGAGAATTCCATTGGTTTACAAGACCAGAATTCTTTATATGAACAACCGTAAGACACGGTTCTTCTTCTTTTGGGAATGGGCAATTGAAGTACTGGTCCATTGTTCACGCTGTGTTCCGGTTTAATTGGTCGCTTACTGCTATATTTACTTTTATTATTCGCTTCTTGAACCGTTTGAAGAATAAATGGCATTGCATCTATAATTCCCTGTGCCACTATGTGTTGGATAGCACTATTATCCACTTGATTTTCATTGTTATTGATGCTTGGATTCTCATTAACCACGTTAATGTTACTCTGGTTAACGTTATTCAGATTTCCTTGATTTCCTTCGTCGGCCATCTGAATTTTAAACATTTATCCCATATTAATGTCACAAGATAATAGTTAATCACATGATACGCAATCTAGCCAAAAACGTATATCATTGCTACTTTTACTCTATTCATATACTATTATGCATCTATTAGACACTAGTACTGAAATAAAAATTACAATACCAACAGAAATAGAATCACACTAATAGCAATATGCATCCGTACACACATATTTTATTTTATTATATTTTATTATTATTACTACTACCGTTTCCTCCATTCTCACATTCACGGATATGGATTTATCCAAAAATCCATATTGCGCTCATCGTATTTCCATACGAGATGCTCTCCCACCTGACGCATTCTGTCACTGCTTTCTAAAATTTCATCCCCAAAAGTCCTAAGTTCTTGGACGTTTTCTGCACTCATTGGGGGTGCAGGTTCTCGGACTGGGTTTAGAATCTGGGGTGCGGGTTCCTGATATGGGGGTGAAAGTGCCTGAAATCGGTAAGGATCTTCTAAGATCTCCCTAATATAATTATCATGGTAATAGGGATCTAAAGGGTCCATACCTTGGTAGGCTCCTATGTTCTGTATGGGTGGGTCTTCATGGATAGGGTAACGTTGCACAAAGTCTCTATTGTCGTCCCACCAGGGGTCGTAATTTGGGTCTAGGGGGTTTGGTGCAGGTATCCTAGGGATTTATTCTGGGTTGAAGTCATCCATCTCCACTGGGTTTTCAGGATTTTCTATCTCCATGGGTTGGTTTTGGATTGGTAGTTGTGGTTGGGGTGCTACTAATTGTTCCAGACATGGGTCAGCAGCAGTTGTAGCTAGGATATGGAAATTGGCTAAGCTTCTATTAAGCACATCCTGTGTATGGGCATCTGTTTTTCGCTTAGCAGCTGCTAGAACTCTTTGCTGTTGCAACTTTCGCATTCTTTTCCTACGAGCAAAGGCTTCTTTACTGAACCATCATCGTTTCTTATGAGGGAATGACTCTTCTGACTGAGCTTTAAAAGCAAACATTCCTTCTTCCTGATCAGCAGAATACCCAGAAAGGGCAGGCTGTGAAGAAGTACCTTCACTCTTAGGTGAATCAGACAACTGACGACTCATGTCTGAGGGTCCTTGATCACTCATACTGTAAACTAACAAATAGTTAAATAACACATAACAAATAAATACAGTTATGCACGTATTTCCATAATTTATTTCCTAACACAAAATTTAAGTGTCAGCAGAACACTTCTTTGGCTCAGACTAGTGGCTAGGCTCTGATACCACCCTCTGTCGCAACCCCCGATCCCTTATCTGTCCTGGGAATGAGCGGACGCGAGCTTAGTGGTGGTGGTATCAGGTTTCGTTAATTTGGCAGTGGATTTTACATCAGGACCGTAGTTAGGAAATGTTTATCAGAGTAAAACCACCATAATTGATATTAATAAACACATGGGCAAAACCCAAGTTTCTTATTACATTTCATTTATAGGGACAAACCCTATTTTATTGAATTTAAAATATCGTTTATTAGGTAACTTTTATAGCCACATTTTTTCCAAGCCTTCAGTGCTCTCCAGCTGGCTTTTTACTAATTGGCTTTCACATTGTGTTATCTGTAACGCGTTTTAAAAACATTTGTCAGTCGGAAATACTGGTGAGTGAATCCCAGTTTAATCAAGAAACATTTATCAATTAAAACAGTATTGAGAGCGATCACATTGTTTATTTCTACACAATTACTCATTCAGTATTTGCCACTCGACCGGATCTATGGGTATGGTCAAGTTACACATTGGCTAACTCGTTGTCCAATTGTAACGTACTGTCGTACCGACTTACTTCTCGCAGGTAGTATAAATTTTGTATACCAACCCCCAACATACTGGCAGTAATAGAAGAACTACAAAGACTCAATCACCGCTTAATCACATTGTAAAACAATTAAGGTTTTGTAAAACATTTCAAAAAGGTTAACAAAAAGAGGATAAACTCACATTGCTATCTTAGACTTCGCGTAAGGGTTTCTTGGGAATAATCTATAATTTACACAAATGTACATTGATTAGTATCATAACCCTTTGAAAATATTAATGATACCCTCCCCGAGACGGCATTCCAACAACTACGTCGGGCAGAACCACGACAGTTGTTACGGAACCTTAAATCAATCGGGCAGCGTAACTATTACGAAACTGGGGTTATAATACTTACAATGGAGTCGAACCTCGCTAATTAGGGGTATAATACCCGACTATAATAACTCTTCTACGGAATTTGAGATTGAGAAATGAAATGTGAGCGACGGAAAACGAAAACTGATGCATTCTATTTATAGTGCTGAAACCTAGTCCTCACGCGGCCCGCGTAAGGAACAGACAAGGGTTACGCGGCCCACGTCAACCCTGGTCAACTCTATAACTTATCCCGGTCATGATCTAGACCTGCCACGATGTCGACACGTGTCAGCTCAGGGTGTCTCCGCGTTTGATGATCTCTAGCGGCCCGCGTAAGATTTAAGGTGAGCTTACGCGGCCCGCCTTAACTTATAATTTCACCGGAATAATTTTCATCATTGATACCGCCCGCGTGAGGTTGGGGTGGGATCCTACGCGGCCCGCCTCAACTCAATATTTATTTTTTTAATTTATTTTATATGTTATAACATATTTCGGGCTCGGTTTTCACATACGGGGTGTAATTAAAGACATATTGGGACATTCTAAAATATACTAGAGTGTTAGAAATATTATAAGGGTGTCGGGTTATGTGAGGATTGTTACAAGCTTGGTACTTAGAGAGAGAAAGTCTAGAGAGAGAGTGTTCGTAGGTGATTCTCGGAGCTTGTACTTGTCTTACTGATCAATAAGAATCACGTTAAATTATACGATCTTGTGGTCGGTCCACGCACGTGTACGGATTCCGCACGTCACACGTGTCGTTACGCAATCGTTCGGAGGTCAAAACTGGTCCTGAACAGATTGAAATTTGTGTGAGAATTTAAATGGATCAGTATATCGACAATCTAAGTGAATTGTTTAATTCTAAGAATGAAATCAAAGCTTAACGGTACTTGTAACTTGTTGGCAGTTGATATGATTCCCTAACACGCTCACCAAAAATATGTTTGTAAATAGTTTACGGTTACTGCGTTACATTTTCTGTTTAAACTTTCAAAACTCAAAAAGATTTCTTAGTTTGCTAGTCTAGAAACTTTCTTAAATTCTAAACAGATTTTGATTCCGCTTTATCTTCGACAACCGATGTCTGTGAGCTGAGTTTCAAAATCCAAGTATGCTGATCGTGTTTCTGAAAATAAAACAAGTTCATTAATTTGTAACTTGATGTTTTTAGTCAAAAATTAAAAATAGTTTGTGATATCTCCAAGGTCATTAATTTGGACTTGGATGATTATCTGTGAGGGATTTGGATTCTTAAACTGTAAAATCAATTGTGAAGAGCTAGGTTTTAGATTTGGATGCTTGAATCATCAAATCTATGAAGTTTATTGATAGGGGAAGTGGAAATGTTTTAAAAGTGCCAGGTTACGATTCCTGGTCAATAGAAAATGCTTTCACTGTCGAAATATTTTAGCTTATTCTGAGAAAGCCAGGTGTTTTAATCCTGGATGTTCGAAACATTGTTACTTATAAATGTTTGAGTGTTGCAGATGTTGTACCAGACTACGATCCCGATAGCCGAGTCTAAAGGGGAGTCTGAAGACGAGCTCAACGCAAGAGGAAGCGTGCATTCAAGGAGCCAGGTATCTATCCTGAAGGAGCTTCTATCCAGAAAGGCAGGTGTCGATCCCAAAAGCTCGGAAGCTTAACGAAAGGGGGAGCCTGAAGAAAGAGTTTACCGAAAGAGGAAGCGGAAGCCTGAAGACCGATCCACGAGGATTCTGTTCAAGAAAGAGGGAGTCTGCGGTTGCTGATAATATCAAATCTGCAAAAAGACTCAGAGAGAGAGAAAGACAAGACGCTACGAGATTGACTGCAACAATATCCAAGGGGGAGTCTGTTAGTGCATTTATGTCTATCGCCTCCGTCAATACGAGTCGTAGCTGAAACAGTTTAATTCTAGCACTTATATTGTAATATGTAGTAAAAGACAAGGTGGCAATTCTGTAAATAATGAGTTCTCTCATTATATCCCTTGGCTTATAAATAGAAGTGTTAAAGTTAGAACTCAAGACTTTTGGCCATCTGGGAACTTGGAGCTTGGTGCTTAGAGAGAGAAAGTCTAGAGAGAGAAAGTTCTCAAACATGATTCTCCAAGCTTGTATTTGTCAAACTGATCAATAAGAATCACGTTAAATTGTACGACCTTGTGTTCGGTCCACGCACGTGTACGGATTCCGCACGTCACACGTGTTGTTACGCAATCGTTCGGAGTGAAAACCGGTCCTACATGCACCATCACTAGGAACCATTGCAGAATCCTCTTCTATCTCCATAGTTATGTGATCCTCAATAGCAGGAGCCAAAACATGGATGATAGGGATCTTGATATCCTCTAGAATTTTCAAGGATGATCCTAGGTTGGCCAATGCATCAGCTTCTGCATTTTCTTCCCTGGGTACATGTGTCAAACTAAAAGAAACAAAAGAGAGTGCCAATTCCTTGACTATCTCTAGGTATTTGATTAGCTTTTCACCTTTAACAACATAGGATCCATTAAAGTGATTAGTAATTAACAATGAATCTACATGTATCTCAAGATACCTGATCCTCATATGCTTGGCAATTTGCAAACCAGCTATCAAGGCTTCATATTCATCCTCGTTATTAGTAGCTTGAAACTCACAAGCTATGGAGTGGGGTATTATGTCCCCCTGTGGCGATTTTAGTAGTATTCCAAGTCATGTTCCTTTGACATTAGATGCTCCATCAGTGAAGAGTATCCAAGGATCCTTAGTCTCTTCAAGCTGCTGAACTTCTAACTCGGCTTCTTTTTGCAAGTCACTACTAAAACCTGCCACAAAGTCAGCTAAGGCTTGGGATTTGATGGCAGTCCTTGGCTCATATCTTATATCATAAGCACTAAGCTTCACTACCCATTTAGCCATCCTTCCTGACATTTCAGGTTTCCTGAGAACATTCTTAATTGGAAAATTAGTCTTAACAATAATGGTATGAGTTTCAAAATAATGTCTTAGTTTAGTAGATGCCATAATCAAAGCAAGAATAAGTTTTTCTAAATGTGAATACCTGGATTCAGCATCAAGCAAACTCTTACTTCCATAATAAACAGGATGTTGTGTACATTCGTGATCCTTAACAAGGACCGCACTTACTGCTTTAGAGGATACCGCTAGATATAAGGATAATATATCCCCTTTTTCTGGTTTCATCAAGGCGGGAGCTGAGGATAGGTAATCCTTAGGGGATTTGAGAGCATTTTCATGCTTTTCAGTCCATTCAAATTTCTTGTTCTTTCTCAAAATGTCGTAGAATTCCTTGCACTTTTCTGATGATTTTGATATGAACCTATTCAAGGCTGCGATCCTCCCTGTCAACCTTTGCACGTCCTTAGCATTGGCAGGAGATTTGATATTCACAATAGCCTTAATTTGCTCTGGACTTGCTTCAATGCCTCTTTTAGTTACCATATAGCCTAGGAACTTGCCTGCTTTAACACCAAAGTGACACTTTGAAGGATTCAACTTCATATTGAATTTGTCAAGGATATTAAATGCTTCCTCCAGGTCACTAAGGTGATCCTCAGCTCTCTTGGACTTAACCACCATGTCGTCTATATAAACTTCCATAGTGTGTCCAATTTGTTCCTTAAACATCATTGTTTTGGTCAAAAATTACCGAAGCAATTAAGTGATCAAATTAGTTAAGTGAGGTAGTGTGCTAAAAAGTGTGTTGAAAATATGCTGGTTAAGTTGTTTGGAAAAACAATATTCAGGATACGGCTCAAGATATTGAGCTGTATCTATGATCAAACAATGAGCAAAAAGTAAAGGGGGTGACACAAGATATACGAGGAAAGCCCTTGATCAATCTAGATTGCCGACATAAAACCTCGGGAGCTGACAATCACAGCTTCCTTGTTCTTCTTATTGCTTTAAACTTCAGGATACAGTGCAGGATATTGACCAGATCGCTAAGTGTTACAATGCTTTTGTGCGAGAGTGAAAATTGCTAGAGAACAAGTGTAAGAGTGTAGTGAGTGTTCATGTGATGTCCTATTCGATCTGGTATACCCACCTATTTATAGTAACAAATTATAAACGAAAATTCCTATAAATATGGGATGCTCCGAAAATCCCATTGTAAACGTTGTTGACCAAGTAATGCGGCTTCAATGTCTTTATTTGAACGACTTGGACCGAGTCTTCCGCGAAATGATTCCTTGTGAACGTTGCTAGCTTCTAACCCACGTACCTGCACATAATCCGTTAGTGATCCTGAGGATACCATTCAGGATGTTACCAATATCCTGAATCAGCATCCCGGATGTGAACAGATATCATATAACCAAGATATAATCCAAGATATTTCTCCGGATATGGGCTCAGAATTTCACCCATAACAATTGTCCCCAAAAATGTTACCGTTTAGTATCCTGAACTAACGGTTACATTTTTCACAGAGATCGAGGCAATTAAGAGATAAGACCTATGATGTGACCGTTTGCAACTACTCAGCCTATATTTACTCATTGCACCCTATATCTTCTCATCCCCATCTCTTTTTTAATCACTATCGATAAGGAAAAAGGTAACATTCTCTCTCTAATCTCCATCTTTATCTTCATTCTCCTTCTTCGGTCAAAAATTTAAGCAATCAAATGCCGAGACAGACGAGATCTAGTTCCGGTGATTCAACTCCCACATTTATCCAGCAGAATCTTCTCCAAGAACCGGAGAAAGAGATATGCTCTTTTGATAGTGCCCACTTGGCAGCTCTCAAATCCTCCGGTATCTTTCCGGAATGAACGGTATTCCGGCCGTTCGACCGGGAAATCCGGTCGGATATGGTCTCCAATGAGTGGTTGTGCTTTAGTGCATTTCCCTTCACTTTAGGGTTACAGTTCCCCTTTCCAGACTTCATCACGGAATTCTTCAACATTACCAAAATCTCCTTTAGTCAAACAATGCCAATGCTTTGGCGTGTTCTGTCCGTTCTTGATTAGATCAAGAAAAACCACATCCCTGATCTTTCTGTTCATGATCTCCCCCTAGCTTACAAGCTTAGATGCCACGGATCATGTAGATTTTTGTTTTATTCCACTTCCGGCGACCCGCTGATACTTCGTGCCACCAGGAATGAGGATAATTGGCAATCTAAGTTCTTATTTGTAAAAAGAGACTCAATCCCTGGTGGAACGGAATATCCGGTGCAGTGGTTGAAAAAGGGTAGGATTTAGGGTTTAAGGATGATCCTGCCTCTTATCCTGTTCCATATCCTGAACTTGATCAACTTTATTTTTTCTGTTGTGTACACAGCTGACTTTAGGAAGATTGCTCCTCCCCTTGCTGATTCAAAGAAAATGATTGACGCCATTAGACTCCTTCCAGAGGCTAAAAGAAGTTTCAACCCGTCTCCGCCATCTCCAAGTCCTCTTTCTAATGCAAACATGTCTGGTAAGGATCCTGCAAAATATTCTGTACATACATGTCTTTATTTGAAATACTTAGGAGAAATTTTTACTCCCTGTATGCAGACTCCAGCAAGGTTCCAGTCTATCTAGACCTCGACGAACTTGACAGCTATCCTACTCCAGTCATAGTCAAGAAAGAGACCCCTGCTGCCACCAGCTCCAAGCCGCTCCCGGCTCCTAAGGCTAATCCGAGGACTCGTGCTTCCACAGCAAAAAAGAGGAAAGGTCCAGAAGTTAGTGCTCCAGGTCCAGAAGGGTTCTCCTACGATGAACTCAGCTTTTCTGACTCCTTAGAGCCAATGACATCCTTCCTCAACAAGGTAATATCCTGCTACATATCCTGCACATATATCCTGATAGGATATCCTGACAGGATATCCTGCTTAATATATTCTGACTCGTACCTGAATTTGATGTGCAGGGCCACCAGCATTTGCTCCACCTGTACAATGATGCCTGTGGTATTGTTGTACTCCACGAAGCCAGGATCAAACAGCTCGAAAGCACCGTTGCCGACCAAGGTGCCATCGCTGAAGCAAAGTCCCGGCACTACGAGGGCATGCTCAAGAAGGTCACCCAAGATGCTGAGCTCAAACTTGCCACTGTCCAAATGGATCACGAACAGGCCATGGTTTCTTTCTGGGAAGGAATCAAAGCCTCTGCTATCGTCTCCTTGCTACAAGCTCGCATCAAGATGGCCTACGAGGCCAAGGAGACAGGCCTTGTATGCCCATCCTGGCCGGTTGAATCCTGGGTGGCCAAGCTAAAGGAGCTTGGGGGCAAAGCTGTGCCACTTCCTACTAAAGCCGGAGAATCCTCTAAGTCAGCAGAGGTGGTGGACAAGGCTGGAGATAAAAAGGATGCTGGAGCGGATGCTGGGATGGATGCTGGTGAGGATGCTACTCAGGATGCTGAAGCTGAGAATGCAGAGAAGGTTGGAGAAGATGCCGCTGTGTGAGGGCATCCAGGTGGGCAATGATGGATATACGTGCCAAGGCCGGAGCCCACCTTTTTAAATTTGAATGTTGGTCTGTAATCCCCTAAACAATTTACTTTTTCCGCACTTTACTTTTCTGCACCTGAACAATTTACATTCCTGCATGCTTTTTGAACTATACAACAGTTGGAGGTGGATGGGTCTCGGTTTGAGATGAAACCTTCAACTGTTGGGTAAATATGTTTAAAGACTAATTGTACTTTTGGTGGATGGATCTCGGTTTGAGATGAAACCAAAAGCACAAACTTTTGCTATGCTAATAATTTAACTTTTCTTTTGGCCTTACTATTGTTGTTATTAGGGCACCAATTTTACTTATGAAAACTGTTTTGTTTGAACATTTTTAGGAATATTATGGGAACACACTCTGAGAATATCCTGACAGGTATCCCAAGAGATATCCTGGTCAGGATATTGTCATGTATACAACTTAGAAAACTTAAGTCTTTTGAAAAAAGGAGAGATCATACCAAAGACTCTTAGAGAGTCAATTCCAATCTTCCACCTTAGGAATGTCCCCAGTGCACACTTACAAACTTGGATCCAACCTTTGAATAGTATAATGTATGTCCCCTGTGTATGATACAGAAATGCAAACGTATTCACACTTTGGCTTGAATAAATTCCAAACACCTCGAGGCAAAACCCTTGATATTCTGAAATGAATCCTTAGCATACTGGGGATAAACCCTTAATATCATGGGGATAAACCCTGAGTTTTATGTGCTACAGGCGAGAGTGTATAAACTCCAAATCTTAGAAAGGTGAAAACCTTTAAACCTTAGAGAGTATGAAAATACCCTTTCGTGAGAGAGGGTGATCAATCCTCATATACCTTCAGGATCTAGGATATAGCCAACAGTAACGAAATTGTCAGCCACTTTTACATGAACTGGTCCCGCTACCTTGAACTATACCTAGATAACTTGTGCTCCAGGCGAGGTGTTTAAACCCAATTCGAAAGAAAGGTTAATACCGTTAAACCTTTGAAGGGATGAAGATCCCTTAAACGTGAGAGAGGGGGCCAATCCTCTAATCTTTCGATTTATCCTGAGTGCATATCATGGAGCTATATCCTGAAACATATGCTGCAAAACAACTGTAAACTAAGGTGGGTGTTAGCCTAGCTAACACCCCTCCGATGCTTAAGTCAGTATTGGGTTCAAGATAATACACAAATATATTTAAAAGAGATAGAATACAGACCATTCTGAGATAGAAATTAAATTCTATTCTTACTTGAAATAGAGCTTTAAGTGTATTGCATTCCAGGATCTCGGTAGCATATCCCCTTCCATATTCTTGAGTCTATATGCTCCTTTCCCTGCTTCTGACTCAACTTCATATGGTCCTTCCCATTTTGGAGCTAGCTTGCCGTCGGCAGGATTAGTGGTATTTTGAAAAGCCTTTCTTAGCACCCAATCACCAACTCGAAATCTCCTAGTCCTTATATTCTTGTTATATGCTCTGGATATTCTTTGTTGATATGCTGCCATCCTTAGCCTTGCTGCATCCCTTTTTTTCATCTATAGTATCCAAATCTTGACATAAGGCTTCAGGATTCTGTTCAGGATCCTGTAGGATAGATCTTGCAGTAGGTATCGCCATTTCCGTTGGAATCATTGCTTCTGCTCCAAATACCAAGGAAAATGGGGTTTGGCCTGTTGCATTCTTTACCGTTGTCCTATCAGCCCACAAAACAAAGGGTAATTCTTCTGCCCATCTTCCTTTTTGGCTCCAAGTCTCTTCTTTAAGTTATTGACAATTATCTTATTTGAGGATTCTGCTTGTCCATTCGCTTGAGGATGCACCGGAGTAGACGTGATCATTTTGATTCCCCAACTCTTGCAAAAGTCAGTAGTCTTCTTGCTTATAAACTGGGACCCATTATCACAAATGATTTCAGCTGGTACCCCAAACCTGGTCAGGATATTCCTCTTTATGAAGGACACTACTTCTTGGTCCCTAACTTGGACAAATGCTTCAGCTTCAACCCACTTAGAGAAATAATCCGTCATTGCTAGCATAAAGACTTTTCCTCCCGGAGCTTTTGGTAACTTCCCTACTATATCCATCCCCCATTTCATGAATGGCCAAGGGGATGCTACAGGATATAGTGGTTCAGCTGGTTGATATAGTATGTTACTATGCCTTTGACATGCATCACACCTTCGAGCATATTCTGCAGCATCTTTCCTCATCGTTGGCCAATAATATCCTGTCCTTAATACTTTGGAGAACAATGACCTGCCCCCAGTGTGGTTACCACAATCCCCTTCATGTATATCCTGAAGTACTTCTTTGGCTTCAGGACCCTCCAAGCACCTCAAATAGGGTCATGCAAGAGATTTATTGTATAAAACATTATTTATAATAGTGAATCATGATACCTTCATCCTAAATGCCTTAGGATTTTCATCTCCGGGGATATGTCCTTCCTTGAGATATCTCATGATTGGAGTCATCCAGGATTTAGGATCCTTTTCAGGATACTCTGCCCCAGGATCCTGAATCCCCGCTACGATATTATCCTGAGGATTCGTTGCAGGATACAAGATATGTAATATTGGTATTTGAGTCCCTTCTGGTATCCTGATCGATGATCCCAGGTTTGCTAAGGCATCTACTTCAGCATTATCCTCCCTTGGTACCTGTTCAAGTGTAAAAACATCGAAATATCCTGCTAATTTTTTGAGAATATCGAGGTATTAGATTAATTTCTCACCCTTGACTGCATAGGATCCATTAAAATGATTAGTAATTAACAAGGAGTCAACATATACTTGCAAATTCTTGATACTCATATTCTTAGACAACTCTAATCCTGCAATTAAAGCCTCATACTTTGCTTCATTATTAGTAGCAGGGAACTCACACCTAATAGCCTGGGGTAATATGTCCCCCTGTGGCGATTTTAGTAGTATTCTCAATCCTACTTCTCTTACATTAGATGCACCATCAGTATATAACGTCCAGGATCCTGAAGATTCTCCTAACTGTTGAACTTCTAGGTCTACCTCATCCTGAATGTCACTACTGAAATTAGCCACAAAGTCAGCTAAAGCCTGAGACTTTATGGCATTTCTAGGTTCATATACTAAATCATAAGCACTTAACTTTACTGACCACTTGGCCATCCCGCCTGATGTCACACCCCGACCACGTAGAACATACAAAACGTGGCGGAAATGTCGGGGAGTGTTGTAACAGAATTAATTGTTTCAAATCCATGGTAATTGAAGTTTCGTTTTATTGCTTAAAAGTGTTACAATGTCTTAATAAACAAGAAATACAACATAATTATCTAGTCTTGCATCTTTTATTGTCACTAAAGCCCAAGTTTGCCTATGTGTATCTTGATCATCTTATGCAACAGCTCCTGAAAAACATATGTGAAAATAGGTACGTCAGCATAAAAATGCCTCTGAGATACATAGGTTTTGTGAAACTAGGATTCATGACTTATGTTTGAGAAAATGTTTAGTCATGAACCTTGTATTTTGCTTTGTCTTGTAAATCATTTGAAAATGATAAGATCAGATGATATGTATAAGTAAGTGAATAATGTATGGTTAACTGAATAACCATGTAAAAATGTGTTTGTATATGATAAGTTGTTTATAAATCAATGTCTTGTAAAAAGTATGTTATTTGTATAAAATGTTCTATGTCTCAAACTGAAATGATTCAAATAACGCTACGATATGTAATACCATACAAACACTTATATATAGGAAGTACCAGCGGCGTATCCACCATGTTTGTATCATATTACACACGCTTCGTTACTTAATCACTTACTCAAACCAAGCCAACAATGTACTATGTCTATGTTTAAACCAATTGCCAAACGTGTTTATGTGTCAAATGTAAACCATGCATGATCAATGTAAATCATGAAATGAGTAAATGCATGATCAATGTAAATCATGTAATGTGTAAATGCATGATCAATGTAAATCATGTAATGTGTAAACCAAACCGATCTGTATGGTTAGTGATAAATATCAACTAAACCATATGCACAAAAAAACACAGTATTGAAGTAAAACTTGGTTTAAATCAAAGCTATGTTTTGTGTAAATGCATGCTATAATGATATGAACATCTATGCGGTATTGTTATAACAAATGTAAGCATGTGATGAAAACGATGTACTAAGTATGCACGCAATGGACATACATAGCATAGAATGTACATGTAAAACGATGTACTATAATGTACTAACGAACATAGCAGGTATATGATGTGAAAACATGGAAAGCATGAAAGTAACAAGTAGGCACATGTGTTCCACCCCAAAACAGTTGGAAAACAGTAAAAGAGGGGTCTATGTACTCACCTGAGATTGCTCAGAAGTCCTAAGGTAACCACCAAGCAATGCTAGAGATCTCGGAATATCAAACGGCACCTAATAGGTAGCTATGTTAATATACCGGACCATAATCGGAAGGATCAGATAGTATGCGGGTTCGTAAACCAAACGAGTATGGAGACTCGTGTAATATGGTCTAACAAAGCCTACATACTAAAATGAAACCTAACCTAAGTGCTTGCGACCCATTACGGCCCATTTAGGTAGCTTATGCTACCTTAACGCGTCGTCCGCGTACAACGCGTTCGGAACGCCTAACATTGTGACCACAAGGTATAACCTCGGAAGGTTACAGCTATGGTCACCTAATGTGTTTGGTCGGATCCTAATGATCGACCAAATGGGTCGGGTTCGAAAGTATAAGCGATTGTTTAGATCGCTTACCTTTACGACCCTATAAAAGCACTAAACTAAAAGTGACGAGCTAAGCATGTTAAAACATGCTTAACTAAGTTTAGAAAACAGGTTTGGTATCAAAGCAAACGGCTTTGATACCCAAGAGTAGTTTGGTTACAAAATACGCAAGAATGCGCATTCTGACCGAAACTACGGCTCGTCACTGAGCCTAGATAACGTGGTAATCAGTAGGTACAGCCGCTACGGACTATAACCATCGTGATCACGCTCACGTTATGAAGTTCTAATGAACTTCGTGTTGACCATAAGCTGGTCAACGCAGAAAGTCAACAAAACGTTGACTTTCGGACTCGAAAAGCGAATAAAAGAACGAAAGAATACTTACGGAGGGTCCCCGAATGCTAATCGTGATCAAAATAACTCAGGTATGAAACGAAAGTTCCAACTTAGAGCAGAAATGATCAGATTGTGGGTTTTTAAGCCAAAGGGGGGTGGGTATTTATAGATTTCGGGTAACCGTTAGGATCGTTTCTTGAATAACGTGCCGCGATCCAAGCCGAACACTTGTCAAAATGTTGTGGTGGCTAAATCCTGATCTTATCTTGCTGATTAGGCAAGTTTAAACATGTGGATGAGGTTTAATCAGCTGCAACTTGCAAAAACAAACATTGAATCTGGTCTGAAGGTGCCATGCGGCCCGCTTTAGATTCATGCAAACACAATGCGGGCCGCTTGGGCCCTCTGATCTGCACATATGTTTCAGAAATGACAGTTTAGGTCCCTGCACGTGTTTTAAGGCATTTCCGACACTTCTAAGGCCCGTAAAGCCAACTTTAAGGCCCTAAAATGTTGCCTAAACATTGTGGACATGAAACATGTTCAAAAATATGTCTGATGATGGTTCGTTTAGCCGTATGAACGCGATGTTCGCTTAATTACGATGGAATGCGCACAAGCGCGAAAAACGATCCAAATGACGTGACGAATGGATTTTTCTTGTGGCGAACACAAAAACATAATGTAGTCATGCTTACATAAATTTTTGGATGTCCGAATGTATTCAGAACGTAGGTTATGCGCGAAAATGCAAACTTGTGCACTTTTTGACACTTTTAGTCCCTGAATGACCCAAAAGTTTATTTTAGCACACCAAACCCCTCAAAGCCTATTTCTAAGCTATGTGAAGGATATTTATGGTATTTTTAACTTATGGTCGTGTTCCGGAATGTCTGTTACAGTTCAAATTGGCATACTTTCGCAGTTTGTCATATTTAGTCCATGTAAGCGAATTAACTTGTTTTTGCCATACCAAAGCCTTCAAAACTTATTTCTAAGTTATGTAAAGGTTATTTAAGGTATGTTGAGTATATGTTGACGTTCCGGAGTATTTGTCGCACTAAACTGGGTATGTTTACGCATCAGTGCGCGTATAACCTCCCAGAAAGCGATTTAGAGCTTGAAATCGAACAAGAATTGATATGTGTAAACGATACACATATTTTTACAAATCCCAAGTATGAAATATAATATTTCATTGGCTCGGTATTTGTTTGATGGCCGTGGAGGCACAGGTGTTACAGTCTCCCCTACTTTAGGAAATTTCGTCCCGAAATTTAATTTTAGGAGAAACTTGTGGAGACGACGGTGATGTTTTCGCTTTGAATGAACCCCTTGAACCCTAAGTAGAACTCTGGGCTATGTTAGGATTCTTAGCGAAAATGTCAACCATCAAAGTGAAGTCATTGTAGTAACAAAACATGGAGTTTTGAACTACAGACGGAAGAACGTTTCTTATGAAGACTCATCATAGGAAACTGTGTGTATGATTGAGGTCAGGATTGGGTAGTGTGAGAATAAATGACATTGGTAAAAGTCCAAGACTTCTCTCGTATCATTACTCTTGCCATTGTTGGTCTTAACACATGACAAAACTTCCTGTGGTTTCTGTGCACTGAATTCCATAATTATGTAGGCCTCCATAATTACGTAGTTCCTTGCACAGTTCGCACAGTTCATTTCATAATGCGTATGGGGAAAAATCAAACGAATAATCCTGTGGTGATTTAACTTGACTGCAATAGAGTCTCTTTAACTAGGTCACCAAAGGATTAGATCAACGAACAATCTCTTGAACTAGACCACCCGAGGGCCTATTTCACTACATAAACACATAATGTATTTAACTAGATTGTCGAACCAATCTATTTAACTTAGATCGACGTAGGATCTCTTTAATTACATCAACGCATGATATATTTAACTAGATTGTCGAACCAATCTATTTAACTTAGATCGACGTAGGATCTCTTTAATTACATCAACGCATGATATATTTAACTAGATTGTTGAACCAATCTATTTAACTTAGATCGACGTAGGATCTCTTTAATTACATCAACGCATGATATATTTAACTAGATTGTCGAACCAATCTATTTAACTTAGATCGACGTAGGATCTCTTTAACTTAACTACCCAGGAGGAATATTTAACTACATCGACGCAGGATGAATTTAACTAGATTGTCGGACCAATCTTTTCAACTATATCAACACATGTTGTCCTTAAACCTTGGAATAGTACTTTATAATCCAAGGGACTTAACTACAAAGTAGAAGTCCATTAAGGATTTAAGATAGTACTTTTTTTGAATATCCTACTACAAATCCTTCATATGAAGAGATTTTATGAGGATTTGGATAACGAATATCCAGAGTATACAAAAACACAAAATGCTTAAAAGGAAAAACAAGATGCATAAACACATAGCCACATAACCACAAAATTGTTTATCTAGATCTTTAATTTGTAAGTTTTGTTTTGTTATTTACGTACATGCATTTAAAGCACACTAGGAATCCATTTCATGGATTTCATTTGGTACTTTAAACATTAGCAAGAATATAACTATGGAGATAGCAAGATCTTCCAAAAATTCGATTTCGTTTTCAAGAACACGCAATATTCGAATTAAGGAACACAAAAATTTGAAGATACGGAAATACCCTTAGGTACCCTATTAAGAATTTATAGTGGTACTTTGGGTATTCGTACAGAATTGTAACTTGCGCCTTGTACTTCGTTTTCCTTAGAAGAAACGGGTACCTTGGATTTCCGTGGGAAACGCAAGAGATAATAAAATGGAAGAAATTACGGGGTAGTCTGTTCTTCAAGGAATACGGTTCCTTGACTGTCGGTATGGTAGGGGATATGTTGTTTATACATACAATCACATAAATACATTGCAATGTAAATAAAAGATTTATTTATAAACAACGATAACAACTGTTTCTTGGACCTTGACAACAAAAGAAAATAATACATAAGACTTGATTATTTCTAAACAACATTGTCTTCTAGTTGGTCTGATGCTCATCCCTGCGCTGGATTTGCATTAGCAATCTTTGGGCAATTTCTTCGGAAATGGCTCATCTCGCCACAGTTGAAGCAAGGACCTCGTGGAAGACGAGCTTGAGCAGGATTAACTTGAGGTTGGTTTGGACCAGCTTGGTTTGGGGTAAAACGACAAGCATTTGCCAGGTGACCGAGTCGCCCACATGATGCACACAAACGACACTGTAGGTGAGCTAAGTGGTGTGCATTACATTTGTCGCATATCGGTGCAGTACCGGCATAAGGTTTCCTTGCAGGAGGCTGAGCTGGTTGGTGGCGGATGTTTTGGTTGGGTTGAGCAGCAATCGCAAAATTATGCGAAGCCTTACGCTTCTTATCCTTGGACACCTCAGCATGTTCTTCCTTTGGTTCCACTTGAGCAGTCTTGTCGGATGGTCTTGGGTCGCCTTTTCGAAAAAGCTTTTTCTTTCTGATGTGGGATTCAGTTAGAGTAGCAGACAATTCAATGGCTTGTCTGACAGTAGTAGGGTTACTGCCAGTAACAATATCCTGAACTAGGTCAGGAAGACCATCAATGTATTTCTCAATCGCCTTATCCAGAGGCGTAACCATAGTAGGGCATAACAAGCTCAATTCTTCATAGCGGTCAGTATAGGCTCGATGTTCCCCACTGTCTTGCTTCAATTCATCAAATTCTTTCTCCAACGCTCGCAGTTCATGACGAGGACAGAACTCTCTCATCATAAGAGCTCTAAGCTCGGCCCAAGTCTGTGCTAGTGCAACTTCAGCACCACGATCTCTCATAACCCCGTTCCACCACGTAAGAGCCCTCTTCTGAAACACACTCGAAGAAAACTCGACCTTGCGATTTTCAGGACACTGAACGTGACGGAACGTATTCTCAATGCTCTCGAACCATTGAAGAAGCCCAGTTGCTCCCTCAGAACCACTAAACTTGAGCGGTTTAGCCGAGTTGAAACTCTTGAAGTTGCATGGAGCATTATTGTTGTTGATGGCTTGCATCATTTGAGCATAAAGATTTGGGAAGGCAGCAGCCATTTGCTGCGCAATGATTTCCGCCAGTTCGGCAGTCGCTATTTGGTTTTCGCGTCGAGGAGGCATTCTAAAAGAGGAACATGAAAGGAAACGAGTGAGAGAAATTAGACGAAAAGAATGAGATGAAACAAATCTGATGAAAGAAAGGATAGTGGTCATTTGTTTATTACTACAAAGCAACAAACGACCTTGGTGATTAATCAAAGTAAATGGGTCAAAAATAATGTATCGCGAAGACATGCTCGCCTATAAGTGAACACTCATCCCAAGAATTCCCAGGTAAGCACAACTGGTCTCGCGTCTGATGAGATGTATACGAAGTGCTTGCCTAGACAGAAGACCCAGAATACAGACATTCACCCTTCCAGTTTGCACATGTTCACATTATTTAAAACCCAAAACCTTGACGAGATTTTGAAAAATTCAAAGGGGTTCAAAACCTTATAAAAGAGGGTTCAAAACCTAGCAATCAATCATCCTAGAACAGATGATTAGTTTTCAAAGCGGTTTTGAAATTTATGTTCTCGTTGTGGTAGTCGCCTAAGGATAGGCGACGGTATTGTTTTATGACTAAACGCAAGTAAACTCGCGTTAAGGTCCTAAGAAGGTTATAGACTAGGTCAAAGCATTACTAATAACCTAATTCCCTATAACCATTGGCTCTGATACCATCTTTTCTGTCACACCCCGACCACGTAGAACATACAAAACGTGGCGGAAATGTCGGGGAGTGTTGTAACAGAATTAATTGTTTCAAATCCATGGTAATTGAAGTTTCGTTTTATTGCTTAAAAGTGTTACAATGTCTTAATAAACAAGAAATACAACATAATTATCTAGTCTTGCATCTTTTATTGTCACTAAAGCCCAAGTTTGCCTATGTGTATCTTGATCATCTTATGCAACAGCTCCTGAAAAACACATGTGAAAATAGGTACGTCAGCATAAAAATGCCTGTGAGATACATAGGTTTTGTGAAACTAGGATTCATGACTTATGTTTGAGAAAATGTTTAGTCATGAACCTTGTATTTTGCTTTGTCTTGTAAATCATTTGAAAATGATAAGATCAGATGATATGTATAAGTAAGTGAATAATGTATGGTTAACTGAATAACCATGTAAAAATGTGTTTGTATATGATAAGTTGTTTATAAATCAATGTCTTGTAAAAAGTATGTTATTTGTATAAAATGTTCTATGTCTCAAACTGAAATGATTCAAATAACGCTACGATATGTAATACCATACAAACACTTATATATAGGAAGTACCAGCGGCGTATCCACCATGTTTGTATCATATTACACACGCTTCGTTACTTAATCACTTACTCAAACCAAACCAACAATGTACTATGTCTATGTTTAAACCAATTGCCAAACGTGTTTATGTGTCAAATGTAAACCATGCATGATCAATGTAAATCATGAAATGAGTAAATGCATGATCAATGTAAATCATGTAATGTGTAAATGCATGATCAATGTAAATCATGTAATGTGTAAACCAAACCGATCTGTATGGTTAGTGATAAATATCAACTAAACCATATGCACAAAAAAACACAGTATTGAAGTAAAACTTGGTTTAAATCAAAGCTATGTTTTGTGTAAATGCATGCTATAATGATATGTGTCACACCCTGGCTTTGCGGAAGCGTGGTTAATTTTGGTGTGACTTCTTAATACCATAGCTTAATCATAACAAAGCTATATGAATTTAAAAACCATGCAAGTCATCATTAAGTTTAAAAATCAACATACAATACCATTGTTTTAAACATACGACCATAACCATGTTCAGTAAAGATTACAACTTATAACAAACATAAATGAGGGTTAAGGATTGTGTCTTGTCCAGGTAAGAGAACACAACCCCTAATCCTTGATGACTTCATGAAGATTGCAGCGGAAAACGTTCATACCGTGCCAGAATCCGTTTAATTCCCTGAAATACATGTGAGTTGAAAAATCAACAATAATGTTGAGCGAGTTCATGTGCAAGTGAGTATGTAAACACTTGTAAGTATAAAAGTTTCCTGGTATGTAGCAGTGTAAGAGGACTTGTGATCACCAATGGTTTGCAAGGCCATTAGCATGTTGTGATATGCAAGTAGGAAGACACAACCTAGCCGATTTTTGCGTTGGGCAACCAAGTCACTCCAGGTCCGTTCTGTGGCCTCAGCGAGGTCCGTTTGGCCTAGAGCTGGGCTCGCTACACCCAGATAGATCTACCGCTCGAGTCCCTCGGTGTTCTAACTACCCATTCACATGATCTAACCTCCTTACGTAATCATACCGTGTATAAAAGTACTTGTAAACAAAGTAACATGTATTTCACCCCCGTAGTTAAGTAAACTGAAAACAGTTAGAGAAAAGGGGGACATGAACTCACTGTGGATGCGTAACTCTACCAAGCGTCTCCTGATACAGTAAGCTGTGCAACGACCTACAAGTGCTAATTCTATTAGACGGACGGCCGTGCTTTAGCTTTACAGTTTATGTTTGCGGGAAATAGTTAGACAACTATTTCGTGTTACATTTTGTATATGCTTGATAGTTATTTTCCTTCCCAAGGATGGGGGATTTAATACATGTGCGTAATATTTTCCATCATTAAGTCTCACTTAACCTTCATATATATATTCAACTCCAAAATGTATGTATTTATCCAAAATACGTTGTTTAAAGTACGCGTTCATAAATACTTTCCGTAATTGTGTAAGTTACGTTTTAACATACAAGTGGTAATATGATTACCGGTGTAACTTATATATTTATGGCGAAAGCGTTCGTATAATTTGGAGTCGTTAACGTTCGTAAACATTATTTTTACTCTAAAAATAATATTTACGTGTTTCACAAAATAATCATAAATAGTGTGTGAAAATATATATTTATCACGTTAATACTTTGTGAAAATCCCACCTCCGGACATTTAGTAATAAAGTCATGGCGAAATTTATGTTTCGAAATCATGTCAAAAATGATTCTAACACTTGTAATGTAAACAAGTTTAAGTGTTAGGTTTTTGGAAAAATTTCGCCAGAGTTTCCTCTGTAACTGGAGGTGGCCACGCTTTCAAGCGTATCATTTTCTTTTAACAAATCAATTCAACAACTTCTTTATTCAATCAAACAATTTCCGACACATCAAACTAGTCAATAAATATGTAAATTTGCATAATGGTATGAACTTGTAGTTTTTCCCGCATCTATAGTGTAAATCCCCTTTATATATGTAGACCTTCATATAAAGTAATTTCAATCTTGTAAAAACCTCGTTTTTAGAGAAGTCCGACTTTACAACTTCTAGTAACAAGTGACGAAGCTAGTCCTTTGTCGGATCTTTTTGTTTCACAAGTGTCTACACACTTGTGGTTTAAAAATATCATATTTGTTAGTGTAAGATCCCTTCTTTAAAACACATGGTTTCTCAAATGTGTGGTTCTTTGAAGATACCACTTGCGGATACGTAGATCCGCTAGTTTTAAACACCCTTTTTACCGGTTAAATCACTTTTACACAACCAATATTCTTTTACACAAGTTCATGCTCTAAAATGTGGTAGTGTTTCACCTTTAACCCTTGTATCTTTCAAAAACAAGCTTATGTGATGATACATGATTTTACAAAGTCGGGTTAAACGAAGATTCGAGCTACCACATCATAGATCGGGTCTAGATAAACACAAATTTCAAGTCCTACGACTTTTACACAAGTTATATGCTATTAACCTCCATTTTTGTAGTTTTAGTAGACTTTAAAGTTTCAAAACGCATGTTAACGATATTTCACCGATAAAATTCCTTTTAACCACTTTAAACAAGCTTAAATATGAGTTTTACGTGATATACCTCTAGCTCGGGGCTAGGGAAGAATCTCGACGAAAACGGGGTGGATAAAAGCCAACGGTTGAGGTCCTTCGTGTTCCGCTTGCAACAAAGCTCCTAAAACGCGACTTGTGAGGCTTGTATGATCTTGGAATGCAAGGAACCAAAGTCGAAAATGTGATGGGTGTGGTGAGGAGGTTCGGCCGAAAGGTAGAGAAGAGGAGAGAGTGTGAGTGAGTTGGTGAAGTATGATGGTTATTATCTCAAGTTTAGTGGGGTTATTTATAGGAAGATTAATGTTGTTAACCCTTGGATAATATGCCCCCTTGATATCAAACATAATCTATTTAATATTAGATCTTGTACTAATGTGTCCCCTTGGTTCATGGGGCCGGTTATGGCATGGGGTGGGGGTCGGTTCGATTGTAAGTAGTAATTAGGAAATGGTTATGTTAAGAAGGTTAACTAAGTAATTAACTTAGTTAGTTGTCTGTTATGTGTTATGACGGGTGTTAGGGTAATCAGGGACCCTAACTAGTTCAGAAAAATATATTTAGTGAAAATATTAATATTTTCATGTTCCGGGTAAAGTCCGGGTGTCCGGTTGGATAGTAATCCGTTAAAGTGTTACAAAAACTTTTAAAGTGTCGTTATTGATACTTTTAGTGACACCATTTAATTCCAACACTTTAGAAAGTGTCTAGTAATATTTTTCCCATGTATTGGCACTTTACTAGTCAGCTAGAAGCTGGTTAAATTATTAAAGTGCTGTGTTTTGTACTTAAAGTACGTTTTAGGCACATCCGTTCACTGTAACTTATCCCTAGAGACGCAGTTCTACAATACTTGTATTCCTACACTCACCACTAGTGTAGTAACTTTCTCAGGCTCTTACAGGCCTTAGAGGCAGTGTCTGCCTGATGCTGGTTATATCAGCATGTTCACTGTGTATCCGTATATTGTGTTACTGTGCGTTTAGTGCATCAAGTTTGTCACGAAGGTGCTATAAGCAGAATATAGTGTGACAGCAAGTAATGTATGATGCAAGTAAGTGCATGTATCAGTATGCAGGTAGCAGTTTATCAGCTAGTTCAATGTTGCACAGTAATTAAGCAGTAGTTAATCAGTAATTAAGTTGTACGGATACCTGGTTTAGTGCGGGTTGTCACATACTCCCCCCGTTAAATAAATTTCGTCCCGAAATTTTAAATTCTGCTCGTAGATGCATGGTTCTTGGGAAATAAGTGGGGGTACTTTTCTTTCATCCGGTCCTCACGCTCCCAGGTGTATTCAGGACCATGTCTGGCATTCCAGCGAACCTTGACGAGTTTGACACTGCTCCGGCGGGTCCTGTTAACTTTCCAATCTGTGACCTCGACGGGTTCTTCTACGAAGTGGAGCGTGTCGTCAACGTGAATCTCGTCGATAGGAATGGCAACGTCAACTTGAGTTGGACTTTTCTTTAAATTGGATACATGAAATGTATCGTGAACACCATTTAGTTCAGCAGGTAGATCCAACTTGTATGCTACTGTTCCGATTCTTTCCAGAATTCTAAAGGGACCAATGTAGCGCGGATTTAACTTCCCACACTTCCCAAAGCGTGCCACCCCTTTCCAGGGTGATACCTTCAATAACACCATCTCCCCAATTTGAAATTCCACATGCTTTCTGTTTGGATCCGCGTAGGCCTTTTGTCTGTGGTGAGCGGCTTCGATGTTTTTAAGAATCTGCGCAATCTTGTCCGTCGTTTCTTGGACAATTTCGGGACCGGCAAGCTGCCTATCACCTGCGTCAGCCCAACATAGTGGTGATCGGCACTTGCGTCCGTATAGGGCTTCAAAAGGCGCGACACCAATACTGGTGTGGTAGCTGTTGTTGTATGAGAATTCGACCAAGGGTAAGTGTTTATCCCAGCTACCGCCCAAATCCATAACACATGCTCTCAGCATGTCTTCCAAAGTTTGTATCGTTCGCTCGCTCTGGCCATCAGTTTGTGGATGAAACGCAGTGCTCAGATTCAGTTGAGAGCCAAAAGCTTCCTGGAAGGATTGCCATATTCTTGACACAAACCTTCCGTCTCTATCAGAAATGATTGAGAGAGGCACTCCATGACGTGCTACGATCTCTCTCATGTATCTTTCGGCCAATTTGCTCGTGTTATCCTTTTCTCTGATAGGTAAGAAGTGTGCTGTCTTTGTTAATCGATCCACTATCACCCAGATAGTGTCATGGCCTCTTGGCGTTCTTGGCAGTTTTGTAACAAAATCCATGGGGATTTGTTCCCACTTCCATTTGGGAATCTCCGGTTGTTGTAGAAGTCCCGAAGGCCTCTGATATTCAGATTTAACCTTAGCGCACGTTAAACATTGGCTCACGTAGACAGCAACATCGCCTTTCATTCTAGGCCACCAATAATAATCTTTAAGATCCTGGTACATCTTATCCGCCCCCGGATGGATAGAGTACCGTGACTTGTGCGCTTCGTCGAAAATAACTTTCCTTAAATCTCCGAACAGAGGAACCCAAATTCTTTTCTCGAAACATTATGTTCCTTCATTGTTTGGTGTCAGTAACTTCTCCATCCCACGGAGATATTCATCCTCACGATTCCCTTCCTTAAGGGCTTCTTTTTGTGCAGCGCGAATGCGCAAGGAAAGATCGGTTCGTATAATCATTTCTAGAGCCCTAACCCTTATGGGCTTGATCCTTTCCTTTCGGCTAAGGGCATCGGCGACCACATTCGCCTTCCCTAGATGATACTTGATCTCGCAGTCGTAATCGTTTAGCAATTCAACCCAACGTCTTTGCCTCATATTCAGCTCTTTCTGGTTGAATATATGCTGTAAGCTCTTGTGATCTGTGAAGATTGTGCATTTCGTACCGTATAGGTAGTGTCTCCAGATCTTTAAGGCAAATACCACGGCGCCAAGTTCCAAATCATGTGTGGTATAGTTCCTTTCGTGCACTTTCAATTGGCGAGATGCGTAAGCAATAACTTCTTGGCGTTGCATCAACACGCAACCCAATCCCTGACGCGATGCGTCGCAGTATACCACAAAATCATCAGTACCTTCCGGTAGTGCTAAGATTGGCGCATCACAAAGTTTGTTCTTCAATAACTGAAATGCTTCTTCCTGTTTGATTCCCCAATCAAACTTCCTATCCTTCTGTGTGAGCGCGGTAAGGGGTTGAGCGATTTTTTTTTAAAAGCCCTCTATGAACCTTCGTTAATAGCCAGCCAAACCCAAGAATTGTCGAATCTCGGTTGGCGTCTTAGGCGTTTCCCAACTCTTGATTGCCTCGATCTTTGTGGGATCAACATGAATTCCATCTCCATTAACCACATGTCCAAGAAATTGGACTTCACGTAACCAAAATTCACACTTGGAAAGTTTGGCATACAGCTGTTCTTTCTTTAACAGTTCCAGAATAGCTCTTAAGTGCTGTTCGTGTTCGGCCTTTGTTCTTGAATAAATCAAGATGTCGTCGATGAATACAATCACGAACTTGTCCAGGTATGGCTTGCAAACTCTATTCATCAAATCTATAAAGACTGCAGGTGCGTTTGTCAAACTAAACGGCATAACAAGGAACTCATAGTGTCCATAACGAGTTCTGAAGGCTGTCTTCGGGATACTTTCCTCTTGAATCCTCAACTGATGGTATCCAGATCGAAGATCGATCTTAGAGTAAAAGCTTGAGCCTTGTAGTTGATCAAACAGATCGTCGATCCTTGGCAGAGGATATCTATCCTTGATCGTTAGCTTGTTCAGTTCTTTGTAGTTGATGTTTATTGAAAATCATCATCCTTCTTTTTGATGGGTGAAAATGGGATTACCCCAAAAGGGAATTTTTGGTCTGTTATCTTCCTTCTCCATCCATTGCCCACACTTCTCTGTCAATCCTTGCATCTCCGAAAATGTAAGTCGCTATGATGCATCGACTACGGGTGTAGTGCCTGGAACCTAAATCGTCGTGAAGCTCTACTTGCCTCTGAGGTGGCAGTCCAGGCAAGTCTTCCGGGAAGACTTCTGGGTACTTCCTTACGACAGGGATGTCTTCGATTCTCGGCTCAGCAGCCTTCTTATCCACAATGTGTGCCAGGAAAGCAACACATCCTTTCTGCAAACACCTCCTTGCTTTCAAGCAGCTGATAATTCTTTAGCGGCGTATCACGCTTCTCACCATGTACCATAATGGTCTCACCATCATCGGTTGGGATACGAACAACCTTTTTGTGACAAATTATCTCAGCTTTGTTGCCTAATAACCAATCCCTTCCTACCACCACGTCGAAGCTTCCCAACGGGACGGGTAGTAGATCTAGAGCGAACTCGCGTTCCCCAAATTCGATCACACAGCCTCTGATAACTTTATTGGCTTCTACTAACTTCCCATTAGCTAATTCGATTGAGTACGGAACATCTAACTTATTAGCGGTTAAACCAAGTATATTCTTAAATTCTAATGACACGAAGCTTTATAATCGGCACCAACATCTAACAAAATAGACGCAAAAGTTTTGGTTGTTAGAGAACGTACCAGAAATCACATCTGGATCCTGGCATGCCTCACGAGCTCCGATGGGGGGCTTTCATCCTTGCGCCTGATTGCTTTTCGGGCAATATCTTCTGAAATGCTTTTTGCTTCCACAGTTTAAACGTCCTCGAGCACGCTTCTGTTTATCACTCATTCTGCCTTGACAATTATCATTGTCGTTGTCCCCTTCGTGATTCTCGCTACCGTCTTGGACCCCATTACTAAGTTCAGTATTTTGCCAACAAGTTTCCTTGACATGTCCCACCTTGCCACAGTTACCACAATTTCCATATTTGCATCGCCCGACATGATAACGTAAACAATTGTCGCACTTAGGTAGGATACCCTTGTAGTCTTTTCCCTTTTTGGCCTTCTTCTTGTTACTTACCCGAGTAACCATCTTGAAATTTGCAAGCTTCCTCTCGTTCTTTCCGGACGACTCTTCCTGAGTCTCCTTGTCCGGGTTTGCAAATTTTCCTAGTCTAATCGCTTCCGTAGTGAGTGCCAAACCCATCTTACTTGCAACAATAGTGGTTGGCGGCGTAGATGTTGTCATCAAGTTCAAGACTTGAGGTGCCAGTTCCCAAATGAATTGTTCCAATTTCTTTAATTCTGGTTTTACCAGGTACGGAACAACTCGTGACAAATCATGGAGTCTTTGCATGTACTCCAACACCTTCGGACCTTCCATCATCAGGCTCCGAAATTCATCTTCCCAATTCTGGGTTTCCGTTTGGGGGCAATACTTCTTATGCATTATTCCTTTCAGTTCATCCCAAGTTAACGCGTATGCTGTAGTTAGGCCCATCATTCGAACCTGAAGATTCCACCATAATCGAGCTCCATCTTGAAACAACTCAGAAACGTATGGGACTTGTTGTTCTGGCGTACAGCCACTCATTCGAAGGATGGATTCCGTACTTTCAATCCATTTTACAAAAGTTATGGCACCCCCAGTGCCGTCGAACTTCGGAGGCTTGTAGTTGAGGAAGTGCCAGTAGGAACAACCGTTATTTTCTAAGGTGCCTCTGTTGGGTTCGGAGCGTAGGGCCTCGTGTTGTGCTATAGCCGCAGCAATTATCTCTTTAAGTTCTGCCACAGAGGTGGGCATGCGCATTTCGCGTCTTGGCGGCATCTTCTAAAAGATGTTTCACATAGGTTAGGTCACAGCAAGTGAAGCGTACGTATGCATTCAACAATACCAACACATAACATCTCATGCTATCAACATATCAATCACATATCATCTTATGTTATAGGACATAAACAATAGATTGAACATCACAAGTGATGAGAATACTGCGATTGTATTACCACAATTCGAGGCCACAATGTAAAGCTTACAAGTACACCACTATATCATACAACATCAATGACTTAGTAGGGGACGACCCTAGACATGTCGTGTGATCGCTGGACATGTTCAGGAGTCTCTGGTTCGTCCATTCTCAAATTCCAGGACTCCGCGTCAAGCTTCTGAATTTCAGTCTTAAAACAACATTTCCTCCCAATCATTTCCTTGAGCTCGTCCCAGCTCAGTGCATAAGCAGCATCTTGTACCAGGGATCTAATCCTGGAGGTTCCATTATGAGAGTGTACCATCTAGAAATGTCCCCGAGATATAGGTAACACTCTGTTGGGGCGAACAGTTACTCATTCTTAGAATGGAGTCGGTCTTTTCGGACCAATGAACAAATGCAACGGTGCCTCCTGTTTTATCAAAGTTCAAAGGCTTGCAGTTCAGGAACTGTTTATAGGTGCAGCCAGTTGGAGGGTTATCTCCAGTAATGCCATTGTTGTGCTTAGAGCGGAGGGCTTCAGGTCGTGCATTTGCCTGTGAGATGCGTTCTTGCAGCTCGGCTTCTGTTCTTGACAACGTACTGGTGTTTGCGTCACGTCTAGGTGACATTCCGTTTCGTAGAATTAATGCGGGCTAGACAACGTTTCAATTGTTTTGTGAGATACATAGCACTATAAGCTATCATGAAATCACCCACCTTTGCACGTAAATATACTCACTGTATGAGTGGGGAAGTAAATTTCTGAGCCTTCACATAGGCTGGCCAAATTGGCTTGTTGCTCGTAATAGAATGAACTCGAGGTTACATCGCCTTGGTCATTCGCGTTTAAGTTATTTCCTGCTGCATTGGTTATCATTAGCTTGGCCCGCAGAGTCCACCAGGATTCCTGTGCACTACAAATCGTTATTACGTGGGCCCCCGTAATAATAAATTGTCTTGCACAGTTACCCCAAATTTTCTCTCGTCCAAGTAGGTAATCAATCAAGGAGCAACAGTAGTGCATTGGCATGAACTAGGTCATGCTCCGATGCGGGGTCAGGAGCAGTGCCTGGCTCAGGGGCCACGGCTGGCTCTGGGTCAACAAACTTCATCTCAAAATTAGCTGGATCGACCAACACAGGGGTCGACAGGGGCTACAGGATCCCCCAAGGGTCGTTCTAAGTGCATGAACTCAATGTCATGGTCTGGATCAAAACCAGGTGGAAAAAAACAGAATCGTCCTCATAATCGCGATCAAACTCAAGCTGTATGCGGGAACTGGTGCAGCTGATGACGCCATATCAGGGTCGGCGTCGTGTGAGTAGTGCTGCACTCCCTGTATATGCAAAGATGCGGATGTCAGATACTCAAATGAGTCCGGGATAGGGGAATGGGCATGAGTTCCCCTTACAGGAGCGTCCGCATGCAGTAGTCTAATACCAGCAGCAATAGGGCCTTGCCCTCGAGTGGGTCCTCCTCTTATTAGTTCGACATCGTCTTCAGAGACAACGTCGGGGGCATATCAACAACGAGATAAGCGGCAAGGGGCACAGGGGCAGGGATCGCCGCCAGTGGCAAATTCCCCACAAGATGGCCATCAGTAGGCTCTGCTACGACTTCAGGCAGTGCACAAAGGGCTGAAAGTCGTCATTGTCTGTGCCGGTAGTATCAGAAATGTACACCTCGTGCTTCGTTGAACTAAGTCGTCTGATACTATGGTCATGGGATTCGTAGTGCCCATCTTTCTAGTACTTTGATGAAAGCATAATGTTTGTAACATGAACACATATACGTATAATAATCAATCATATAATCAGTTAATCACATAGTTACCAAGTAAGCAATCAAATCATCCTCCTAGTCCCACTAGCCCACACTCCTAGTCCCACTAGCCAACACTCCTAGTCCCACTAGCCAACACTCCTAGTCCCACTAGCCATCACTCCTAGTCCCCACTAGCCACCTACCTCGACCTCCCAGACCGAGCCTAGAATAATGAATAAAATGTGCTCAACATTTGTTTGTAAAAAGTTGTGGATCTGGACTTAAGTGGTATGCAGAAAAATGTTTTCGTGAGAGCCCTAGTGATCATAGTCTAGACTCAAGAATGAATCCTAGTTCGCTATGATCAGAGCTCTGATACCAAGCTGTCACACCCTGGCTTTGCGGAAGCGTGGTTAATTTTGGTGTGACTTCTTAATACCATAGCTTAATCATAACAAAGCTATATGAATTTAAAAACCATGCAAGTCATCATTAAGTTTAAAAATCAACATACAATACCATTGTTTTAAACATACGACCATAACCATGTTCAGTAAACATTACAACTTATAACAAACATAAATGAGGGTTAAGGATTGTGTCTTGTCCAGGTAAGAGAACACAACCCCTAATCCTTGATGACTTCATGAAGATTGCAGCGGAAAACGTTCATACCGTGCCAGAATCCGTTTAATTCCCTGAAATACATGTGAGTTGAAAAATCAACAATAATGTTGAGCGAGTTCATGTGCAAGTGAGTATGTAAACACTTGTAAGTATAAAAGTTTCCTGGTATGTAGCAGTGTAAGAGGACTTGTGATCACCAATGGTTTGCAAGGCCATTAGCATGTTGTGATATGCAAGTAGGAAGACACAACCTAGCCGATTTTTGCGTTGGGCAACCAAGTCACTCCAGGTCCGTTCTGTGGCCTCAGCGAGGTCCGTTTGGCCTAGAGCTGGGCTCGCTACACCCAGATAGATCTACCGCTCGAGTCCCTCGGTGTTCTAACTACCCATTCACATGATCTAACCTCCTTACGTAATCATACCGTGTATAAAAGTACTTGTAAACAAAGTAACATGTATTTCACCCCCGTAGTTAAGTAAACTGAAAACAGTTAGAGAAAAGGGGGACATGAACTCACTGTGGATGCGTAACTCTACCAAGCGTCTCCTGATACAGTAAGCTGTGCAACGACCTACAAGTGCTAATTCTATTAGACGGACGGCCGTGCTTTAGCTTTACAGTTTATGTTTGCGGGAAATAGTTAGACAACTATTTCGTGTTACATTTTGTATATGCTTGATAGTTATTTTCCTTCCCAAGGATGGGGGATTTAATACATGTGCGTAATATTTTCCATCATTAAGTCTCACTTAACCTTCATATATATATTCAACTCCAAAATGTATGTATTTATCCAAAATACGTTGTTTAAAGTACGCGTTCATAAATACTTTCCGTAATTGTGTAAGTTACGTTTTAACATACAAGTGGTAATATGATTACCGGTGTAACTTATATATTTATGGCGAAAGCGTTCGTATAATTTGGAGTCGTTAACGTTCGTAAACATTATTTTTACTCTAAAAATAATATTTACGTGTTTCACAAAATAATCATAAACAGTGTGTGAAAATATATATTTATCACGATAATACTTTGTGAAAATCCCACCTCCGGACATTTAGTAATAAAGTCATGGCGAAATTTATGTTTCGAAATCATGTCAAAAATGATTCTAACACTTGTAATGTAAACAAGTTTAAGTGTTAGGTTTTTGGAAAAATTTCGCCAGAGTTTCCTCTGTAACTGGAGGTGGCCACGCTTTCAAGCGTATCATTTTCTTTTAACAAATCAATTCAACAACTTCTTTATTCAATCAAACAATTTCCGACACATCAAACTAGTCAATAAATATGTAAATTTGCATAATGGTATGAACTTGTAGTTTTTCCCGCATCTATAGTGTAAATCCCCTTTATATATGTAGACCTTCATATAAAGTAATTTCAATCTTGTAAAAACCTCGTTTTTAGAGAAGTCCGACTTTACAACTTCTAGTAACAAGTGACGAAGCTAGTCCTTTGTCGGATCTTTTTGTTTCACAAGTGTCTACACACTTGTGGGTTAAAAATATCATATTTGTTAGTGTAAGATCCCTTCTTTAAAACACATGGTTTCTCAAATGTGTGGTTCTTTGAAGATACCACTTGCGGATACGTAGATCCGCTAGTTTTAAACACCCTTTTTACCGGTTAAATCACTTTTACACAACCAATATTCTTTTACACAAGTTCATGCTCTAAAATGTGGTAGTGTTTCACCTTTAACCCTTGTATCTTTCAAAAACAAGCTTATGTGATGATACATGATTTTACAAAGTCGGGTTAAACGAAGATTCGAGCTACCACATCATAGATCGGGTCTAGATAAACACAAATTTCAAGTCCTACGACTTTTACACAAGTTATATGCTATTAACCTCCATTTTTGTAGTTTTAGTAGACTTTAAAGTTTCAAAACGCATGTTAACGATATTTCACCGATAAAATTCCTTTTAACCACTTTAAACAAGCTTAAATATGAGTTTTACGTGATATACCTCTAGCTCGGGGCTAGGGAAGAATCTCGACGAAAACGGGGTGGATAAAAGCCAACGGTTGAGGTCCTTCGTGTTCCGCTTGCACCAAAGCTCCTAAAACGCGACTTGTGAGGCTTGTATGATCTTGGAATGCAAGGAACCAAAGTCGAAAATGTGATGGGTGTGGTGAGGAGGTTCGGCCGAAAGGTAGAGAAGAGGAGAGAGTGTGAGTGAGTTGGTGAAGTATGATGGTTATTATCTCAAGTTTAGTGGGGTTATTTATAGGAAGATTAATGTTGTTAACCCTTGGATAATATGCCCCCTTGATATCAAACATAATCTATTTAATATTAGATCTTGTACTAATGTGTCCCCTTGGTTCATGGGGCCGGTTATGGCATGGGGTGGGGGTCGGTTCGATTGTAAGTAGTAATTAGGAAATGGTTATGTTAAGAAGGTTAACTAAGTAATTAACTTAGTTAGTTGTCTGTTATGTGTTATGACGGGTGTTAGGGTAATCAGGGACCCTAACTAGTTCAGAAAAATATATTTAGTGAAAATATTAATATTTTCATGTTCCGGGTAAAGTCCGGGTGTCCGGTTGGATAGTAATCCGTTAAAGTGTTACAAAAACTTTTAAAGTGTCGTTATTGATACTTTTAGTGACACCATTTAATTCCAACACTTTAGAAAGTGTCTAGTAATATTTTTCCCATGTATTGGCACTTTACTAGTCAGCTAGAAGCTGGTTAAATTATTAAAGTGCTGTGTTTTGTACTTAAAGTACGTTTTAGGCACATCCGTTCACTGTACCTTATCCCTAGAGACGCGGTTCTACAATACTTGTATTCCTACACTCACCACTAGTGTAGTAACTTTCTCAGGCTCTTACAGGCCTTAGAGGCAGTGTCTGCCTGATGCTGGTTATATCAGCATGTTCACTGTGTATCCGTATATTGTGTTACTGTGCGTTTAGTGCATCAAGTTTGTCACGAAGGTGCTATAAGCAGAATATAGTGTGACAGCAAGTAATGTATGATGCAAGTAAGTGCATGTATCAGTATGCAGGTAGCAGTTTATCAGCTAGTTCAATGTTGCACAGTAATTAAGCAGTAGTTAATCAGTAATTAAGTTGTACGGATACCTGGTTTAGTGCGGGTTGTCACAATATGAACATCTATGCGGTATTGTTATAACAAATGTAAGCATGTGATGAAAACGATGTACTAAGTATGCACGCAATGGACATACATAGCATAGAATGTACATGTAAAACGATGTACTATAATGTACTAACGAACATAGCAGGTATATGATGTGAAAACATGGAAAGCATGAAAGTAACAAGTAGGCACATGTGTTCCACCCCAAAACAGTTGGAAAACAGTAAAAGAGGGGTCTATGTACTCACCTGAGATTGCTCAGAAGTCCTAAGGTAACCACCAAGCAATGCTAGAGATCTCGGAATATCAAACGGCACCTAATAGGTAGCTATGTTAATATACCGGACCATAATCGGAAGGATCGGATAGTATGCGGGTTCGTAAACCAAACGAGTATGGAGACTCGTGTAATATGGTCTAACAAAGCCTACATACTAAAATGAAACCTAACCTAAGTGCTTGCGACCCATTACGGCCCGTTTAGGTAGCTTATGCTACCTTAACGCGTCGTCCGCGTACAACGCGTTCGGAACGCCTAACATTGTGACCACAAGGTATAACCTCGGAAGGTTACAGCTATGGTCACCTAATGTGTTTGGTCGGATCCTAATGATCGACCAAATGGGTCGGGTTCGAAAGTATAAGCGATTGTTTAGATCGCTTACCTTTACGACCCTATAAAAGCACTAAACTAAAAGTGACGAGCTAAGCATGTTAAAACATGCTTAACTAAGTTTAGAAAACAGGTTTGGTATCAAAGCAAACGGATTTGATACCCAAGAGTAGTTTGGTTACAAAATACGCAAGAATGCGCATTCTGACCGAAACTACGGCTCGTCACTGAGCCTAGATAACGTGGTAATCAGTAGGTACAGCCGCTACGGACTATAACCATCGTGATCACGCTCACGTTATGAAGTTCTAATGAACTTCGTGTTGACCATAAGCTGGTCAACGCAGAAAGTCAACAAAACGTTGACTTTCGGACTCGAAAAGCGAATAAAAGAACGAAAGAATACTTACGGAGGGTCCCCGAATGCTAATCGTGATCAAAATAACTCAGGTATGAAACGAAAGTTCCAACTTAGAGCAGAAATGATCAGATTGTGGGTTTTTAAGCCAAAGGGGGGTGGGTATTTATAGATTTCGGGTAACCGTTAGGATCGTTTCTTGAATAACGTGCCGCGATCCAAGCCGAAATGTTGTGGTGGCTAAATCTTGATCTTATCTTGCTGATTAGGCAAGTTTAAACATGTGGATGAGGTTTAATCAGCTGCAACTTGCAAAAACAAACATTGAATCTGGTCTGAAGGTGCCATGCGGCCCGCTTTAGATTCATGCAAACACAATGCGGGCCGCTTGGGCCCTCTGATCTGCACATATGTTTCAGAAATGACAGTTTAGGTCCCTGCACGTGTTTTAAGGCATTTCCGACACTTCTAAGGCCCGTAAAGCCAACTTTAAGGCCCTAAAATGTTGCCTAAACATTGTGGACATGAAACATGTTCAAAAATATGTCTGATGATGGTTCGTTTAGCCGTATGAACGCGATGTTCGCTTAATTACGACGGAATGCGCACAAGCGCGAAAAACGATCCAAATGACGTGACGAATGGATTTTTCTTGTGGCGAACACAAAAACATAATGTAGTCATGCTTACATAAATTTTTGGATGTCCGAATGTATTCAGAACGTAGGTTATGCGCGAAAATGCAAACTTGTGCACTTTTTGACACTTTTAGTCCCTGAATGACCCAAAAGTTTATTTTAGCACACCAAACCCCTCAAAGCCTATTTCTAAGCTATGTGAAGGATATTTATGGTATTTTTAACTTATGGTCGTGTTCCAGAATGTCTGTTACAGTTCAAATTGGCATACTTTCGCAGTTTGTCATATTTAGTCCCTGTAAGCGAATTAACTTGTTTTTGCCATACCAAAGCCTTCAAAACTTATTTCTAAGTTATGTAAAGGTTATTTAAGGTATGTTGAGTATATGTTGACGTTCCGGAGTATTTGTCGCACTAAACTGGGTATGTTTACGCATCAGTGCGCGTATAACCTCCCAGAAAGCGATTTAGAGCTTGAAATCGAACAAGAATTGATATGTGTAAACGATACACATATTTTTACAAATCCCAAGTATGAAATATAATATTTCATTGGCTCGGTATTTGTTTGATGGCCGTGGAGGCACAGGTGTTACAGTCTCCCCTACTTTAGGAAATTTCGTCCCGAAATTTAATTTTAGGAGAAACTTGTGGAGACGACGGTGATGTTTTCGCTTTGAATGAACCCCTTGAACCCTAAGTAGAACTCTGGGCTATGTTAGGATTCTTAGCGAAAATGTCAACCATCAAAGTGAAGTCATTGTAGTAACAAAACATGGAGTTTTGAACTACGGACGGAAGAACGTTTCTTATGAAGACTCATCATAGGAAACTGTGTGTATGATTGAGGTCAGGATTGGGTAGTGTGAGAATAAATGACATTGGTAAAAGTCCAAGACTTCTCTCGTATCATTACTCTTGCCATTGTTGGTCTTAACACATGACAAAACTTCCTGTGGTTTCTGTGCACTGAATTCCATAATTATGTAGGCCTCCATAATTACGTAGTTCCTTGCACAGTTCGCACAGTTCATTTCATAATGCGTATGGGGAAAAATCAAACGAATAATCCTGTGGTGATTTAACTTGACTGCAATAGAGTCTCTTTAACTAGGTCACCAAAGGATTAGATCAACGAACAATCTCTTGAACTAGACCACCCGAGGGCCTATTTCACTACATAAACACATGATGTATTTAACTAGATTGTCGAACCAATCTATTTAACTTAGATCGACGTAGGATCTCTTTAATTACATCAACGCATGATATATTTAACTAGATTGTCGAACCAATCTATTTAACTTAGATCGACGTAGGATCTCTTTAATTACATCAACGCATGATATATTTAACTAGATTGTCGAACCAATCTATTTAACTTAGATCGACGTAGGATCTCTTTAATTACATCAACGCATGATATATTTAACTAGATTGTCGAACCAATCTATTTAACTTAGATCGACGTAGGATCTCTTTAACTTAACTACCCAAGAGGAATATTTAACTACATCGACGCATGATGAATTTAACTAGATTGTCGGACCAATCTTTTCAACTATATCAACACATGTTGTCCTTAAACCTTGGAATAGTACTTTATAATCCAAGGGACTTAACTACAAAGTAGAAGTCCATTAAGGATTTAAGATAGTACTTTTTTTGAATATCCTACTACAAATCCTTCATATGAAGAGATTTTATGAGGATTTGGATAACGAATATCCAGAGTATACAAAAACACAAAATGCTTAAAAGGAAAAACAAGATGCATAAACACATAGCCACATAACCACAAAATTGTTTATCTAGATCTTTAATTTGTAAGTTTTGTTTTGTTATTTACGTACATGCATTTAAAGCACACTAGGAATCCATTTCATGGATTTCATTTGGTACTTTAAACATTAGCAAGAATATAACTATGGAGATAGCAAGATCTTCCAAAAATTCGATTTCGTTTTCAAGAACACGCAATATTCGAATTAAGGAACACAAAAATTTGAAGATACGGAAATACCCTTAGGTACCCTATTAAGAATTTATAGTGGTACTTTGGGTATTCGTACAGAATTGTAACTTGCGCCTTGTACTTCGTTTTCCTTAGAAGAAACGGGTACCTTGGATTTCCGTGGGAAACGCAAGAGATAATAAAATGGAAGAAATTACGGGGTAGTCTGTTCTTCAAGGAATACGGTTCCTTGATTGTCGGTATGGTAGGGGATATGTTGTTTATACATACAATCACATAAATACATTGCAATGTAAATAAAAGATTTATTTATAAACAACGATAACAACTGTTTCTTGGACCTTGACAACAAAAGAAAATAATACATAAGACTTGATTATTTCTAAACAACATTGTCTTCTAGTTGGTCCGATGCTCATCCCTGCGCTGGATTTGCATTAGCAATCTTTGGGCAATTTCTTCGGAAATGGCTCATCTCGCCACAGTTGAAGCAAGGACCTCGTGGAAGACGAGCTTGAGCAGGATTAACTTGAGGTTGGTTTGGACCAGCTTGGTTTGGGGTAAAACGACAAGCATTTGCCAGGTGACCGAGTCGCCCACATGATGCACACAAACGACACTGTAGGTGAGCTAAGTGGTGTGCATTACATTTGTCGCATATCGGTGCAGTACCGGCATAAGGTTTCCTTGCAGGAGGCTGAGCTGGTTGGTGGCGGATGTTTTGGTTGGGTTGAGCAGCAATCGCAAAATTATGCGAAGCCTTACGCTTCTTATCCTTGGACACCTCAGCATGTTCTTCCTTTGGTTCCACTTGAGCAGTCTTGTCGGATGGTCTTGGGTCGCCTTTTCGAAAAAGCTTTTTCTTTCTGATGTGGGATTCAGTTAGAGTAGCAGACAATTCAATGGCTTGTCTGACAGTAGTAGGGTTACTGCCAGTAACAATATCCTGAACTAGGTCAGGAAGACCATCAATGTATTTCTCAATCGCCTTATCCAGAGGCGTAACCATAGTAGGGCATAACAAGCTCAATTCTTCATAGCGGTCAGTATAGGCTCGATGTTCCCCACTGTCTTGCTTCAATTCATCAAATTCTTTCTCCAACGCTCGCAGTTCATGACGAGGACAGAACTCTCTCATCATAAGAGCTCTAAGCTCGGCCCAAGTCTGTGCTAGTGCAACTTCAGCACCACGGTCTCTCATAACCCCGCTCCACCACGTAAGAGCCCTCTTCTGAAACACACTCGAAGAAAACTCGACCTTGCGATTTTCAGGACACTGAACGTGACGGAACGTATTCTCAATGCTCTCGAACCATTGAAGAAGCCCAGTTGCTCCCTCAGAACCACTAAACTTGAGCGGTTTAGCCGAGTTGAAACTCTTGAAGTTGCATGGAGCATTATTGTTGTTGATGGCTTGCATCATTTGAGCATAAAGATTTGGGAAGGCAGCAGCCATTTGCTGCGCAATGATTTCCGCCAGTTCGGCAGTCGCTATTTGGTTTTCGCGTCGAGGAGGCATTCTAAAAGAGGAACATGAAAGGAAACGAGTGAGAGAAATTAGACGAAAAGAATGAGATGAAACAAATCTGATGAAAGAAAGGATAGTGGTCATTTGTTTATTACTACAAAGCAACAAACGACCTTGGTGATTAATCAAAGTAAATGGGTCAAAAATAATGTATCGCGAAGACATGCTCGCCTATAAGTGAACACTCATCCCAAGAATTCCCAGGTAAGCACAACTGGTCTCGCGTCTGATGAGATGTATACGAAGTGCTTGCCTAGACAGAAGACCCAGAATACAGACATTCACCCTTCCAGTTTGCACATGTTCACATTATTTAAAACCCAAAACCTTGACGAGATTTTGAAAAATTCAAAGGGGTTCAAAACCTTATAAAAGAGGGTTCAAAACCTAGCAATCAATCATCCTAGAACAGATGATTAGTTTTCAAAGCGGTTTTGAAATTTATGTTCTCGTTGTGGTAGTCGCCTAAGGATAGGCGACGGTATTGTTTTATGACTAAACGCAAGTAAACTCGCGTTAAGGTCCTAAGAAGGTTATAGACTAGGTCAAAGCATTACTAATAACCTAATTCCCTATAACCATTGGCTCTGATACCATCTTTTCTGTCACACCCCGACCACGTAGAACATACAAAACGTGGCGGAAATGTCGGGGAATGTTGTAACAGAATTAATTGTTTCAAATCCATGGTAATTGAAGTTTCGTTTTATTGCTTAAAAGTGTTACAATGTCTTAATAAACAAGAAATACAACATAATTATCTAGTCTTGCATCTTTTATTGTCACTAAAGCCCAAGTTTGCCTATGTGTATCTTGATCATCTTATGCAACAGCTCCTGAAAAACACATGTGAAAATAGGTACGTCAGCATAAAAATGCCTGTGAGATACATAGGTTTTGTGAAACTAGGATTCATGACTTATGTTTGAGAAAATGTTTAGTCATGAATCTTGTATTTTGCTTTGTCTTGTAAATCATTTGAAAATGATAAGATCAGATGATATGTATAAGTAAGTGAATAATGTATGGTTAACTGAATAACCATGTAAAAATGTGTTTGTATATGATAAGTTGTTTATAAATCAATGTCTTGTAAAAAGTATGTTATTTGTATAAAATGTTCTATGTCTCAAACTGAAATGATTCAAATAACGCTACGATATGTAATACCATACAAACACTTATATATAGGAAGTACCAGCGGCGTATCCACCATGTTTGTATCATATTACACACGCTTCGTTACTTAATCACTTACTCAAACCAAACCAACAATGTACTATGTCTATGTTTAAACCAATTGCCAAACGTGTTTATGTGTCAAATGTAAACCATGCATGATCAATGTAAATCATGAAATGAGTAAATGCATGATCAATGTAAATCATGTAATGTGTAAATGCATGATCAATGTAAATCATGTAATGTGTAAACCAAACCGATCTGTATGGTTAGTGATAAATATCAACTAAACCATATGCACAAAAAAACACAGTATTGAAGTAAAACTTGGTTTAAATCAAAGCTATGTTTTGTGTAAATGCATGCTATAATGATATGAACATCTATGTGGTATTGTTATAACAAATGTAAGCATGTGATGAAAACGATGTACTAAGTATGCACGCAATGGACATACATAGCATAGAATGTACATGTAAAACGATGTACTATAATGTACTAACGAACATAGCAGGTATATGATGTGAAAACATGGAAAGCATGAAAGTAACAAGTAGGCACATGTGTTCCACCCCAAAACAGTTGGAAAACAGTAAAAGAGGGGTCTATGTACTCACCTGAGATTGCTCAGAAGTCCTAAGGTAACCACCAAGCAATGCTAGAGATCTCGGAATATCAAACGGCACCTAATAGGTAGCTATGTTAATATACCGGACCATAATCGGAAGGATCGGATAGTATGCGGGTTCGTAAACCAAACGAGTATGGAGACTCGTGTAATATGGTCTAACAAAGCCTACATACTAAAATGAAACCTAACCTAAGTGCTTGCGACCCATTACGGCCCGTTTAGGTAGCTTATGCTACCTTAACGCGTCGTCCGCGTACAACGCGTTCGGAACGCCTAACATTGTGACCACAAGGTATAACCTCGGAAGGTTACAGCTATGGTCACCTAATGTGTTTGGTCGGATCCTAATGATCGACCAAATGGGTCGGGTTCGAAAGTATAAGCGATTGTTTAGATCGCTTACCTTTACGACCCTATAAAAGCACTAAACTAAAAGTGACGAGCTAAGCATGTTAAAACATGCTTAACTAAGTTTAGAAAACAGGTTTGGTATCAAAGCAAACGGCTTTGATACCCAAGAGTAGTTTGGTTACAAAATACGCAAGAATGCGCATTCTGACCGAAACTACGGCTCGTCACTGAGCCTAGATAACGTGGTAATCAGTAGGTACAGCCGCTACGGACTATAACCATTGTGATCACGCTCACGTTATGAAGTTCTAATGAACTTCGTGTTGACCATAAGCTGGTCAACGCAGAAAGTCAACAAAACGTTGACTTTCGGACTCGAAAAGCGAATAAAAGAACGAAAGAATACTTACGGAGGGTCCCCGAATGCTAATCGTGATCAAAATAACTCAGGTATGAAACGAAAGTTCCAACTTAGAGCAGAAATGATCAGATTGTGGGTTTTTAAGCCAAAGGGGGGTGGGTATTTATAGATTTCGGGTAACCGTTAGGATCGTTTCTTGAATAACGTGCCGCGATCCAAGCCGAACACTTGTCAAAATGTTGTGGTGGCTAAATCCTGATCTTATCTTGCTGATTAGGCAAGTTTAAACATGTGGATGAGGTTTAATCAGCTGCAACTTGCAAAAACAAACATTGAATCTGGTCTGAAGGTGCCATGCGGCCCGCTTTAGATTCATGCAAACACAATGCGGGCCGCTTGGGCCCTCTGATCTGCACATATGTTTCAGAAATGACAGTTTAGGTCCCTGCACGTGTTTTAAGGCATTTCCGACACTTCTAAGGCCCGTAAAGCCAACTTTAAGGCCCTAAACTGTTGCCTAAACATTGTGGACATGAAACATGTTCAAAAATATGTCTGATGATGGTTCGTTTAGCCGTATGAACGCGATGTTCGCTTAATTACGACGGAATGCGCACAAGCGCGAAAAACGATCCAAATGACGTGACGAATGGATTTTTCTTGTGGCGAACACAAAAACATAATGTAGTCATGCTTACATAAATTTTTGGATGTCTGAATGTATTCAGAACGTAGGTTATGCGCGAAAATGCAAACTTGTGCACTTTTTGACACTTTTAGTCCCTGAATGACCCAAAAGTTTATTTTAGCACACCAAACCCCTCAAAGCCTATTTCTAAGCTATGTGAAGGATATTTATGGTATTTTTAACTTATGGTCGTGTTCCGGAATGTCTGTTACAGTTCAAATTGGCATACTTTCGCAGTTTGTCATATTTAGTCCCTGTAAGCGAATTAACTTGTTTTTGCCATACCAAAGCCTTCAAAACTTATTTCTAAGTTATGTAAAGGTTATTTAAGGTATGTTGAGTATATGTTGACGTTCTGGAGTATTTGTCGCACTAAACTGGGTATGTTTACGCATCAGTGCGCGTATAACTTCCCAGAAAGCGATTTAGAGCTTGAAATCGAACAAGAATTGATATGTGTAAACGATACACATATTTTTACAAATCCCAAGTATGAAATATAATATTTCATTGGCTCGGTATTTGTTTGATGGCCGTGGAGGCACAGGTGTTACACCTGACATCTCTGGTTTCCTAAGCACATTTTTGACAGGATAATTTGTTTTAACATGAATCCTATGTGTCTCAAAGTAATGTCTAAGCTTCGTTGATGCCATAACTAATGCTAGTATCAATTCTAAATGAGAATACCTAGTTTCAGCATTTAACAAACTTTTACTAACATAATAAACAGGATATTGCTGACCTTCATGATCCTTTACATGGACGGCACTTACAGCATTCCCTGATACTGAGAGGTATAGGGATAGTGGTTCACCATTCTCAGGCTTCATCAGTAGAGGTGCAGTTGAAAGATATTGCTTCAAATCCTACAGGGCTGCTTCATGCTTCTCACCCCATTCAAATTTCTTGTTCTTCTTCAGGATATCATAAAACTCTTTGCATTTCTCCGAGGATCTTGAAATAAATCTGTTTAATGCTGCCACTCTCCCTGTTAATCGTTGAACATCTTTCATATTTGAGGGTGATTTAATATCCAAGATGGCTTTAATCTGCTCTGGGCTCGCCTCTATTCCTCTTTTGGTCACCATATATCCTAGAAATTTTCCTGCCCCCACTCCGAAATGACACTTAGCAGGATTTAGCTTCATGTTATATTGATCCAGGATATCAAATGCTCCTTTAATATCCTGGAGGTGATCCTGGACTTTCTTTGATTTTACCACCATATCGTCAATGTATACCTCCATGGTGTCCCCCAGCTTGTCTTTGAACATCATATTTACCAATCTCTGGTATGTTGCACCTGCATTTTTCAAACCAAAAGGCATAGCCGTATAACAATAAATACCTGTTGGTGTCATGAAGGCAGTATCCTCCTGGTCAGAAGGTTCCATTTGAATCTGCTGAAATCCTGAGGATGCATCCATGAAGGTCAACATTTCATGCCCGGCAGTAGCATTCACCATTGCATCAATGTGAGGAAGAGGAAATGGGTCTTTAGGACAAGCCTTGTTCAAGTCTGTGTGGTCTACACAGACTCTCCATTCCCCATTTTTCTTCTGTACTACGACTACGTTTGCTAGCCATCTTGGAAATTTAACTTCTCTGATCATCCTGGACTTCAACAGTCTTTCAACTTCCTCTTGGATAATCGTATTCCACTCAGGGGCAAATTTCCTTCTTTTTTGCTGAACAGGCTTGAATGATCTATCAATTCCAAGCTTGTGAGTGATAATGTCTTTGGATATACCTGTCATATCCTCATGCTTCCATGCAAACGTTGACATCTTGCATTTCAAAAAGTTAGTTAACTGCTCTTCAATATCCTGAGGGATATTGGTTCCTACGAGCACCGAGATATCAGGATTATCCTGATCCAGGATAATTTTTTTCACATCCTGCTCCGGATCCTCCACGATATCCTGGGCTCGCGTCTTTAATTGCTATGCTGCACTAGGCTTGGTCGAGGATTTCATCGAAGATGAATAGCATTCTTTCGCCTCATGTTGATCGCTATCAACCTTGACAACCCCCCAAGGGGTTGGGATCTTGATGCATTGGTGATATGTTGATGGCACAGCCTTCATATCGTGAATCCATGGTCTTCCCAGTATGATGTTATAGCAGGATAGAGAATCCATCACACAGAAACGTTGCATCGAGTTGACTCCTTCAACATATACTGGTAACTTTATCTCTCCCACTGTGTTCCTAGCCTCTCCACTGAACCCAACAAGCACGGTGGACTTTGAAGTGATATCCATCGGAGATACATTCATTCTCTTCAGAGCCTCTAGTTGGATTATATTGACGGAGATGCCATTATCAACCAATATCCTGCGTACAAAATGGTTAGCCACATATAACGTTATTACCAGAGCATCATGATGAGGATCCTGGATAGTATCCCTGTCATCAGCATCAAATGTGATCACTTTGTCAGTTGTGAGGGTAGTCATCCTGACAGGTTTGTCTCCCCTTTCGGCCTTAGCTTCTTTTGCATGTCTCTTTACCGCCGAATACGAAGTCCCACAAATGTCGGATCCTCCCGAAATGAAGTTAATTATCTTGGCATCCGCGGGAGGTGAGGCTGCTCGCTCAGGATCCTTCTCAGTATCCTGACCCTTATTCTTCTTTCTTCCTAAGAGATCTTTCAGATACCCCTTGCTCAGAAGATAGCTTATTTCTTTCCTTAGGGCAATGCAATCCTCATTCACATGTCCGAAATCTTCGTGGAAGGCACACCATTTTAACTTATCTTTCCAATCAGCTTTTTGTTGATTCTTTCGAGGCCACCTAGCCTTGTCTCCCAAACCCTGCATGGCATACATCAATTCAGGAATGTTAACAGAAAAGCAATATTCAGATAATTCAGGATATTCTTCAAGATCCTCGTCTTCGACTGCATTCACTTTCTTATTTTCATTTCTACCACATGGCCTAGGGCGATATGGCTTAAATGAGGATTCTGACTTCCTGTTAGTTGTCTCATAGGTGTTGGATGAGTTCATCCTCTCTTGCATCTTTCTGTCATCCTCCAATGGAATATATCTTAGGACCCTGTTTCGAGCTTCGTCCAAGTTCCTACATGGGTTCATTACAAGGTCTTGGTAAAATTGAGAATCTTTTTGCAGCCCCATCTTGAAAGCTTGCACAGCTGTTGCAACATCAAGATGCGGAATGTCTAAAGATTCCCGGCTGAACTTGTTCACATAATCCCTTAAGGATTCTTGAGGCCCCTGTGTTATCCTGTAGAGGTCACTTGTTAGTTTTTCAAAGCTTCTACTACAAGAAAACTGACTACTAAATAAATTCACTAGGTGAGAAAATGATGTAATCGAATGAGGAGGAACATTTAGGAGCCATTTCAAGGCTGATCCTGTTAAGGTAGAACCAAAACCCTTGCACAAGCAAGCTTCCTTGAGCTCCGGAGGGATAGGGTTAATCTCCATTCTTTCCCTATACTGGGCAATATGCTCTTCAGGATCCGTAGTTCCATCATAAAGCTTCATGTTGGGGGTTTGAAATCTCTTTGGAATCTCAGCATCACAGATAGGATATGCAAAACGAGATATCCTGTGGCTGTCTTGGGACACTTCCGGGATTCGCTGGACCACTCCAGGCACACTGAATATCTTGTCCTTCAACTTCTGAAGCTCCCTAGTAAATGCTGATGTTACACCTGTATCCTGCAAAGATCCACTATTGTTAGCAGCATGAGTATTATTATTATTTGACACATTACCCATCTGAGGATTCTGCCCATATCCTGAAGCATATCCTGAGCTCCTCAAGGTTGACACCCTAACCGAGGAGGGTATTTCAGGAGTATGATTCTGAGGAAGGCTGGGCACAATATTCCCCCTATTATCCTCAGTGTACACAGCCGAACTGAAGTTCAAAGTTCTGGGTTGTAGTGGAGTGACGATATCCTCAGCGGATCTGCTCGAGCCGGACTTCAGGAGTTTTATTTCCCTCAACAGCATTTGGTTTGTTTCCTGTTGCTGCCTCATTTGTTCCTGCACACTTCCAAATAGGGTTAGAATCTCATCATTAGAAGCTAAAATGGGAGCAGATCCCTGAATACTCCAAAGTAGGGATAATATCCTGAGGTTGTGAAGAAGATGTCATCCTTGGAGGAGGTGGTGGAAGCACCGGACCAGTAGTAGCAGAAGTTGTAGCAGACACAGTGGAGGAGCTCATGTTTGATCTTGAGGCCACTGTAAACAATGTGGCAAAAAGTTTTGGAAACAGAAAACCGATTAGCGATTTCACAAAAAAATTTAGTAAAGAGAGCACCACTTGCCTCACGGTGGGCGCCAAATTGTTTTGGTCAAAAATTACCGAAGCAATTAACTGATCAAATTAGCTAAGTGAGGTAGTGTGCTAAAAAGTGTGTTGAAAATATGATGGTTAAGTTGTTTGGAAAAACAGTATTCAGGATACGGCTCAGGATATTGAGCTGTATCTATGATCAAACAATGAGCAAAAAGTAAAGGGGGTGACACGAGATTTACGAGGAAAGCCCTTGATCAATCTAGATCGCCGGCATAAAACCTCGGGAGCTGACAATCGCAGCTGCCTTGTTCTTCTTATTGCTTTAAACTTCAAGATACAGTGCAGGATATTGACCAGATCGCTAAGTGTTACAATGCTTTTGTGCGAGAGTGAAAATTGCTAGAGAACAAGTGTAAGAGTGTAGTGAGTGTTCATATGATGTCCTATTCGATCTGGTATACCCACCTATTTATAGTAACAAATTATAAACGAAAATTCCTATAAATATGGGATGCTCCGAATATTCCATTGTAAACGTTGTAGACCGAGTAATGCGGCTTCAACGTCTTTATTTGAACGACTTGGACCGAGTCTTCCGCGAAATGATTCCTTGTGAACGTTGCTAGCTTCTAACCCACGTACCTGCACATAATCCGTTAGTGATCCTGAGGATACCATTCAGGATGTTATCAATATCCTGAATCAGCATCCCGGATGTGAACAGATATTATATAACCAAGATATAATCCAAGATATTTCTCAGGATATGGGCTCAGAATTTCATCCATAACAATCATATTGACTAGCCTTTGATAAGTAGCACCTGCATTTCTTAGTCCAAATGGCATAGCAATATAACAATAGATATCAGTTGGGGTCATAAAGGCTGTATCCTCTTGATCAGATGGTTCCATCTGAATTTGTTGAAATCCAGATGAAGCATCCATAAAGGTCAACAACTCATGACACGCGGTAGCATCCACCATGGAGTCAATGTGGGGTAATGGGAAAGGATCCTTGGGACATGCCTTGTTTAAATCAGTAAAATCGACACATACCCTCCACTTTCCGTTTTTCTTTTGGACAACAACCACATTGGCTAACCATCTTGGATACTTAACCTCTCTAATCATACCTGCTCGGAGTAATTTGTCTACCTCCTCCTGGATAATGGCATTCCTCTCAGGTGCAAACTTCCTCCTCTTCTGATGTATGGGTTTGAATGACCTGTCAATACCAAGTTTATGAGTGATTATATCCTTAGAGATACCTATCATATCTTCATGCTTCCAGGAAAATGTAGTTTTTCTCCTTTTAAGGAAGGATATTAGATCATGTTCAATGTTGCTGAGGATCCCTGATCCTATGAAGACTTGGGATTCAGGATCATGAGGATCCATAAGGATTTCTTTCACATCATGTTCTCTTGTCTCCGAGACTTCTCTTGGAGGATACTTTAGTTGCTATTGCTCCCTTGGTCTCGAGGCCGGCTTCATTGGTGAGATATAGCAATTCTTTGCTTCTTGTTGATCACTCTCAATCTTTATCACCCCCCATGGACTAGGAAGCTTCACACACTGATGATATGTAGATGCAACTGCCTTCATGTCATGTATCCATGGCCTACCAAGGATAACATTGCAACAGGATAAGCAATCTATAACACAATTTTTTTTATAAGAATGAAGTCCTTCAATATAGATGGGAAGTTTAATGTCCCCTAATGTATTCTTGGTTTCTCCGCTGAATCCCACAAGAACTGAGGATCTTGGGATTATATCTGATTCAGGGATGTTCATCTTCTTGAGGACATCAAGCTGAATGATGTTCACCGAGCTTCCTCCATCGATTAGGATCCTGTGAACAAAATGGTTAGATATGAATAATGTAATAACAAGATCATCATGGTGAGGATCCTGCACATCAACACGATCATCCTCATCAAAAGTTATAACTTTCTCCTATGTAACAGTAGAGGTTCGAATGGGTCTATCCCCATTATCCATCTTGGTTTCCTTGGCATGTCTTTTGGTTGCTGAAAAGGAGGTACCACAAATGTCTGATCCACTGGATATGAAGTTTATGACTTGTGCATCTGCTGGAGGAGCAGGAGCTCTTTTTGAGATCTTCTCAGGATCCTGGATCCTTGACTTTTTTCTTCCCAAAAGCTCCTTCAAGTGCCCTTTGCTTAACAAATAACCAATCTCTTTTCACAGTGCAATACACTCTTCAGTGAGATGCCTGAAATCCTCGTGATACGCACACCATTTGGATTTGTCTTTTGTTGTGGCTGGTTTATCACTTTTTCTAGGCCATCTTGCTTTTTCACCTAAATTCTGCATTGCAAGGATCAGTTTATTGTTATCAACAGAGAAACAATATTCGGAAATGGGAGGATAATCATCATCATCCTCTTCCTGTTCCACCACATGCACATTCTGGTTGTCAGACTTGTTGTAAGACTTGAATTTGTTGTTCTTGAAGTAGGATCCTTGCTTTTCTTGCTTCAAGGATCCTGCCAGTGTTTCTTGGATCCTTTTATAATCCTCTAGTCGGATGAATCTAAGTGCCCTGGTTCTTACTTCATCAAGATTCCTGCAAGGGGTCATGACAAGATCATCATAGAACAATGAATCCCTTAGTAAACCCATTTTAAAGGCTTCTACAGCCGTAGTTATATCCAGGTTAGGGATATCTAAGGATTCTTTACTAAACTTGGTGATGTAATCTCTAAGTGATTCATTTTGACCTTGTGTTACCCTATATAGATCACTAGTTAAACGTTCAAATTTTCTACTACATGAGAATTGGCTATTAAAAAGATTAACTAGATTAGCATATGAAATAATAGAGTAAGGGGGAAGACTTAGCAGCTATTTAAGAGCAGATCCTGTGAGTGTGGATCCAAAACCCTTGCATAGACATGCTTCTTTTAACATCTCTGGGATGGGGTTGATCTCCATCCTTTCTCTATATTGAGCTACATGTTCTTCTGGATCCGTCGAACCATCATATAGCTTCATAGTTGGTATTTGGAACCTTTTGGGTATCTCAGCATCACAAATAGGTGGTGCAAAACGAGATATCCTATGGCTACCATCTGCAATTTCAGGAATGGGCTTGACCACTCCTGGAACGCTGGATATCATATCCTTATGCTTCTGTAATTCCCTAGCCATAGCTTGATTGATGCATGTATCCTGCATAGAGCCATGGTTAGTGTTATAAGAATTATTAAAAGTGTTACCTCCCAGAGAATTCGAGTTTGGAATTCCAGAAGTGAATCCATATTGGCAGGATTCTGGTATGACTGAAGGACCAGAAGAGGCAATGGTCTGCATTGGAATGAAGTCTCCTTGATGAACATCCGAACTTGGAGGCTGCACACTTCTTAAGAATCCTTGATCCTGAAAGGAGGATCCTTGAACCTGAAAAGAGGATCCTTGAACCTGGGAGGATCCTTGACCCTGAAAGGATCCTTGAACCTGAGAGGATCCTTGAACCATGGAGGATCCTTGAACCTGAGAGGGTCCTTGAACCATGGAGGATCCTTGAACCATGTGCGTCCCCATATATCCTCTTGAGCTAATGAAGGATCTCTGATGCTGGAAAGAGGACCCTGAAGGCTGAAAGCAGGACCCTGAGGGCTGGAAGTGAGACCCTAAAGCCTGACTCATAGTTGTTGTTCCATAACGCCTTCCCAATGGTCCACTCTGATACTAGATGTCCAGAGCTGTGGATTGCTGAGCAGTTATAGCTGGAGTGTCAAAATCCAGTGATCTTGGTATCAGAGGAGAGTGATCCTCCCATGATTTATTCTGTTTCTTGATATCACCAATCTCCCAGAGGATCCTTTCGTTGGTTTTGTCCTTCTCCTGTATGTGATCCCTCATCTGCAAAATCAAAGAAAAAAGATCACTAGTAGTAGGTGTTAGGGGAGGATTTTCTAACAATTAGTGATCCTTATTTGTTATCCTAACTGGTGATCCTTACTTCTGTGACAGGTGGTGATCCTCAGAAGAACTTCAGGATCAGGATCATGGATCACTTTAAGGATCCTCGTACTGACAATTGTTTATTAATGTATGGTATTATCTCGCAGGTATAATAAGCTTGACCAAGTCTAGGCGACATTCCTGGAGAATATTCCTAAACTATGCTGCACGTGCTTGACCGAAAATAGACTTTATGGAGAACGTGGAGGCTTGGCACGAAAGTCGGATAGTTAGTTTAGGTGGTTATTTCTATTTTAAAAAGGGGGAACGAGCTAGTAGAACACACTTAGTCATTTTGGCAGTAACACACACTCGTACAAACACTCATACAAGCTCTCGTTCACATACCAAGCAATTACATACACTTTTTACACATTTCACCGTAGTGATCCTTGTACCTAGCTCGTTACCATCCAAAGTTGTAAACATTCAATCATATATATTAGCTCGGTGATCGGTAGTTTCCATCACCCGGGGTTTTTTGTGCCGGAGATCAACTCGTGATCAAGGGCTTTTTCCCCGTATAAATCCTTGTGTTGTTTGTGCACTTTACATTGAAGTGATCCTCATTGCTGTTGCACACATTAAGCATCATACCCCGTATCGTAGAGTTTGGTTGTAGTATCCTCAACAGAATTTTTGACCGAAACAGTTTGGCGCCCACCGTGGGGCAATTGGTGCTTCGTCCTTAGAAAGATCCGTGTTTCTGTATTCAATTTGGTTCACTACAATCAAACAGATGGCCTCCTCAGCGAAGAATGCTTCAAATTTGATGCCATCACTCAGTTCTTCACAGGGCGTTTCCTCTTTGCCTCCACCACCTTCTGGACCTCAGAAGAATGCTGAGAATGCTCCGAAGAAACCAACTCCTATTTTCTCAAAACCTCCAACTTCTTCTGCTTCTTACACTCCCACTACTAGTGATATGTTTACTTTGATTTTGCAGATGAAGGATCAGATACGGCAACAGGATAAGACCAATGAGAGGATTCTCAAAGAAATCGGAGATCTCAAGAAACAAAAGACAACGGCAGATGATCATTCCCCACTGGTGCCAAAATCCTTGAATTTTGACACTCCGGTGATTATTTCTCAGCCATCAGTGTTTCCAGACATCCAATATGTAGGTGGACCGAAAGGAGTACACTACGGAACAACAACAGTGACTCAGGCATCGGGTTCATATTTCCAACCAGCGGGATCCTATCCTCAACATATGGGATCCCTCACGAGTTCAAGCGGATATTCAGGAGTGCAGCAGGTTCAAGGATCCTCCTTTGTTCCAGGATCATCCCAGGTTCAAGGATCCTCCTTCGTTCCAGGATCATCCCAGGTTCAAGGATCCTCCTTCGTCCCAGGATCATCCCAGGTTCAAGGATCCTCCTTTGTTCCAGGATCATCCCAGGTTCAAGGATCCTCCTTCGTCCCAGGATCATCCCAGGTTCAAGGATCCTCCTTTGTTCCAGGATCATCCCAGGTTCAAGGATCCTCCTTCGTCCCAGGATCATCCCAGGTTCAAGGATCCTCCTTCGTTCCAGGATCGTCCCAGTTTCAAGGATTCTTCCAGGTGCCAGGATCCTTGAGGAGTTTGCAAACAGGAGGTTCAGATATCCATCAGGGAGATTTTATTCCAATGCAAACCAATGCTTCTACTGGTCCCTCGATCATTCCAGAGTCTCAATAATATGGATTAACATCCATTCTTCCTAACTTGAATCCAATGGGAGGTAACGCTTTTAATAATTCTCATACTACTAACCATGGTCTTATGCAGGATCCAGGTATCAATCATGCCATGGCCAGAGAGTTGCAAAAGCTAAAGGATATGATATCAAGTGTTCCGGGAGTAGTCAAACCTATCCCAGAGATTGCAGATGGGAGCCATAAGATATCTCGTTTTGCACCACCAATATGTGATGCTGAGATACCCAAGAGGTTCCATGTGCCAACAATGAAGCTGTATGATGGTTCGACGGATCCTGAAGAACACATAGCACAATACAGGGAGAGGATGGAGATCAATCCAATCCCAGAAAGGTTAAAAGAAGCATGCCTGTGCAAAGGATTTGGATCCACTCTTACTGGATCAGCTCTCAAATGGCTGCTAAGTCTTCCTCCCTACTCTATTACCTCATTTGCTAACCTAGTTAATCTATTTAATAATCAGTTTTCTTGTAGTAGAAAATTTGAACGATTAACTTGTGATCTCTATAGGATAACTCAGGGTCATAATGAATCATTAAGGGATTACATTACCAAATTTAGTAAAGAATCCTTAGACATTCCCAATCTAGATATAGCTACGGCTGTTGAGGCCTTCAAAATGGGATTGCTTAGGGATTCGTCTTTCTATGATGATCTTGTTATGACACCATGCAGGAATTTAGATGAGGTAAGAACCCGAGCACTTAGATTTATTCGGCTGGAGGATGACAAGAGAATCCAGGAGAGGTTAGCAGGATCCTCAAAGCAGGATAAACAAGGATCCTCATTTAGGAACAACAAATTCAGATCCTACAACAGATCTGATAATCAGAACGTGCATTCAGTTGATCAAGAAGAGGATGATGAGGATTATCCTCCAATCTCTGAATATTGTTTTAGTGTTGATAACAATGAACTAATCCTTGCAATGCAGAACTTAGGTGATAAAGCTAGATGGCCAAGAAAGAATGATAGGCCGGCTGCAACTAAGGATAAATCCAAGTGGTGTGCATATCATGAAGATTTTGGGCATCTCACAGAAGAATGCATTGCATTGAGAAAAGAAATTGGATACTTGTTGAGCAAAGGGCATCTAAAAGAGTTGTTGGGAAGAAAAAAGTCAAGGACTCAGGATCCTGAAAGGATCCCTGAGAAGGCTCCAGCTCCTCCAGTAGATGCACAAGTGATAAACTTTATTTCCGGAGGATCAGACATTTGTGGCACATCTTTCTCAGCAGCAAAAAGGCATGCAAAGGAAACTAAGATGGATAATGGAGAAAGACCAGTTCGAACATCAAGTGTCTCCGAAGGAAAAGTTATAACCTTTGATGAAGAGGATCGTGTTGACATTCAGGATCCTCATCACGATGGTTTAGTTATTACTCTTTTCATATCTAACCATTTTGTCCGCAGGATCCTTATAGACGGAGGAAGTTCAGTGAACATTATCCAGCTTGATGTTCTAAAGAAGATGGGTATCCCTGAATCAGAGATCATACCAAGATCCTCCGTGCTCGTGGGATTTAGTGGCGAAACCAAGAATACCCTGGGGGACATTAAACTCCCAATATATATTGAAGGCTTACACTCTTATCAAAAGTTTTGTGTTATTGACTGTTTATCTTGTTGTAATGTTATCCTTGGCAGGCCCTGGATACACGATATGAAAGCAGTCCCATCTACATACCATCAGTGTGTGAAGCTCCCTAGTCCTTGGGGAATAGTGAAGATTGACAGTGATCAGCAGGAGGCTAAGAATTGCTACACTTCATCGATGAAACCAGCCTCGAAGTCAAGGGAACAATAGCAATCAAAGTATCCTCCAAGGAATATCTTGGAGGCAAGAGAGCAGGATGTGACAGAAATCCTCATGGATCCTGATGATCCTGAATCCAAAATCTATATCGGATCAGGGATCCTTGGCGAAATGAAAGAAGACCTCATATCCTTCCTCAAAAGGAGAAAGACTACCTTTGCATGGAAACATGAAGACATGACTGGTATATCTAAAGAGGTAATCACTCACAAACTCGGCATTGACAGATCCTTCAAACCAATCCATCAAAGGAGAAGAAAGTTTGCACCAGAAAGGAATGCCATTATCCAGGAAGAGGTAGAAAAATTGCTCCGGGCAGGTATGATTAGAGAGGTCAAATATCCAAAATGGTTGGCCAATGTGGTTGTTGTTCAAAAGAAAAACGGAAAGTGGAGGGTATGTGTCGATTTTACTGATTTAAATAAGGCATGTCCCAAGGATCCTTTCCCATTGCCCCACATTGACTCCATGGTGGATGCAACTGCGGGTCATGAACTGTTAACTTTTATGGATGCTTCATCTGGATTCCAACAAATCCAAATGGAACCATCCGATCAAGAGGATACAGCCTTTATGACTCCAACTGGTATATACTGCTATATTGCTATGCCGTTTGGACTAAGAAATGCAGGTGCAACATATCAAAGGCTGGTGAATATGATGTTCAAGGATCAGATTGGACAAACTATGGAGGTTTACATAGATGATATGGTGGTAAAATCCTTAAAAGCTGAGGATCACCTAAGAGACTTGGAGGAAGCATTTGATATCCTTGATAAGTATAACATGAAACTTAATCCTTCAAAATGTCACTTTGGTGTTAAAGCAGGTAAATTCTTAGGATATATGGTGACAAAGAGAGGCATTGAAGCTAGCCCGGAACAAATCAAAGCAATAGTGAACATAAAATCCCCGGCTAGTGCTAAGGATGTTCAAAGGCTAACAGGAAGGATAGCAGCCTTGAACAGATTTATATCCAAGTCCTCCGAGAGGTGTAAAGAATTCTATGATATCCTAAGGAAGAACAAGAAATTTGAGTGGACGGAGAAGCATGAAAGTGCTTTAAAAGCCCTCAAAGATTACCTATCCTCGGCTCCGGCTTTGATGAAACCAGAAAAAGGTGATGTGTTATCCTTGTGTCTTGCAGTATCCTCAAAAGCAGTAAGTGCGGTCCTTGTTAAGGATCATCAAGGTACACAACATCCTGTCTATTATGTAAGTAAAAGTTTACTTGATGCCGAATCCAGGTACTCACACCTTGAAAAGCTTATTCTTGCATTAATTATGGCATCTACAAAGTTAAGACACTATTTCGAAACTCATGTTATCATTGTTAAAACTAATTTTCCAATTAAGAATGTCCTCAGGAAACCAGAGATGTCAGGAAGGATGGCTAAGTGGGCAGTAAAATTAAGTGCATATGATATAAGATATGAGCCTAGGACAGCCATCAAATCCCAAGCATTAGCTGACTTTGTGGCTGATTTCAGTAGTGATTTACAAGAAGAAGCTGAGTTAGAAGTCCAGCAGCTAGAAGAGACCAAGGATCCTTGGATACTTCATACTGATGGATCCTCAAATGTCAAAGGCACAGGGCTTGGAATACTACTAAAATCGCCACAGGGGGACATAATACCCCATTCTATAGCTTGTGAATTCCAAACCACTAATAATGAGGCTGAATATGAAGCCCTAATTGCTGGTTTACAAATTGCAAAGCATATGGGGATCAGGTATCTTGAGGTACACGTAGATTCTTTGTTGATTACAAACCACTTTAATGGATCCTATGCTGTTAAAGGAGAAAAACTAACCAAATATTTGGAGATAGTCAAAAGTTTGGCACTCTCTTTTGTTTCTTTTAGTTTATCACAGGTACCAAGGGAAGAAAATACAGAAGCTGATGCATTGGCTAACTTAGGATCATATTTGAAGATCCCTGAGGATATCAAGATTCCTATTATCCATATCCTGACCCCGGCTATCGAGGATCACCAGGCTATGGAGATAGGAAATGATTCTGCAGTTATCCCTAGTGAGGATACTCAATCCCATCCAGGATCAGGATCATGGATCTCACCGATTATGAGATACTTACAGCATGGAGAGATTCCTACAGGAGAAAACCCTAGGGCTTTCAAATCTAAGGTATCTCAATTCACAATTATGAATAATATGTTATATAAACGATCTCTTGCAGGACCATACTTGAGATGCATTGAGGATCCTGAAATCCAAGAAGTTTTAAAAGACTTCCATGAAGGAGATTGTCGAAATCACACTAGGGGCAGAGCTTTATTTTCAAGGATCCTGAGGACAGGATACTACTAGCTAACCATGAAGAAAGATGCTGTGGAGTATGCTAAAAGATGTGATCCTTGTCAGAGACACAGCAATATCCTTCATCAACCAGCTGAATTATTGCATCCTATATCCTCCTCTTGGCCATTTATGAGATGGGGTATGGATATAGTTGGAAAGCTCCCTAAAGCACCTGGTGGAAAAGTATTCATGCTAGCTATGACTGATTACTTCTCCAAGTGGATAGAGGCTGAAGCTTTTGCCCAAGTCAGAGAAAAGGAAGTTATATCCTTCATTAAAAGAAATATTATAACTAGATTTGGAATTCCTTCTGAGATTATATGTGATAATGGTTCCCAATTTATTGGGGGCAGAACCACTAACTTTTGTAACAGTTGGGGGATTAGGATGATAACATCAACACCAGTCCACCCACAAGCTAATGGTCAGGCAGAATCATCCAATAAGATCATCATCAACAATTTGAAGAAGAAGCTTGGATCCAAGAAAGGGAAATGGGCAGAAGAATTACCTTATGTGCTTTGGGCTGATAGGACAACTCCTAAGAATGCTACTGGTCAAACACCATTCTCTTTGGTGTTTGGGGCAGAATCAGTAATCCCAACAGAAATGGTGGTTCCTACTGCTAGAACAAGTACTATTGATCCTGAGGAAAATGACGAAAACTTGGCTCAAGACCTGGATACTATTGAAGAAATCAGGGATATGGCTAGGATAAGGATGGCCAGTTATCAACAAAGAATGGCTGGTGCTTACAACAAAAATGTCAGGATCAGGAGGTTTCAAGTTGGAGATATGGTGTTAAGGAAAGCATTTCAGAATACTACTAATCCTGCTGATGGAAAATTGGCTCCAAAATGGGAAGGCCCCTATTTGATTGAAGCTGAAGCAGGAAAGGGGGCATATAGATTGCTAACCATGGAAGGTGATTTGCTACCAAGAGCTTGGAATGCTGTCCACTTGAAGAAATATTTCATGTGATCAGGATCCTCACGGTATAGATGATCCTCACGATAAGGATATCTTTAAAGGATCCTCAAAGTATCAGTGATCCTTACTTAGGTAATATCCTAAACTTGAATTATTTCATTCCTTTACTTTCTCACATAAGGATAAGGATCATGTATCCTTCATCCATTTCTCATGCCATTTTAAGTTTTGAAAGTCCAGGTATCCTTAGCAAAGTACTGATGATCAACACAAGCAATCTGTTCCTTGGGTTTAATCCCAGTGATTTGGGCTTGACCCCAGTTCCGCCTGTAGCGCACGATGATCCTGGTATAGTTCAAGTCTTTGGGACCAGTACTCGTTTTAGGGGCTGATAATTCCATTGTTCTGGCTATGCTTAGGATCCTACGTATAATGGTAGACGTACCATACATCCGTTCATAAGGTTTCTAAAGTTTTCACGTTAGCTAAGGTTTCTAACGTTTTCACGTTAGCTAAGGTTTAGGCATCTTCATGCCACTAAGTTTGGATAGACGCCAGTTGGGGCTATACTCCAGTTTACATACGATCCTTGGGCTTGTCCCCAGTTATCCTTGGGCTTGTCCCCAGTTATCCTTGGGCTTGTCCCCAGTTATCCTTGGGCTTGTCCCCAGTTGCTAACTTTTATCCTATATTGGCTTAGTCCCAAGTTATGATCTATTTCAGGTCCTTGAAGACAAGTAACTAGGGATCCTTAATCCTTATTTATTCCTAAGGTTTATTTTATAGTTATCCTTGTTATGCTTAGGATCCTAACTTGGATCCTCAGGTATGATCCTTAGTTATCTTTTGTTCTATTTATTATTTATTTGGATAACCCTTAAAATTTGACAACTAGACTTGTGACCCTCAAAACATATTGCTTTATAAAATGCTTTAAGGATATATAATCAAAGATCATATCCTAAACATTTTCAGTCTGGTTTGTTCAAGATTGTTTATTCAATAAATATATATCTAAACAAAGGGAAATAAAAGAAATATAGGGATAACAACACAAGATAAGCGTCAAAAGGTTAAGTTTTTATTTATTAACATAAGGTAAACCCTTTAAGGTTGTCAAAATTGCCAACCCACGTTTCTACCAGCAAAACGTGGCCCGTCCACATGGGTTGGCAAAGGGTGTCCATTGTTTACGGGCCTTGATAGTGCAGGAAATAAAAGCGGAAGGATAACGAGTGGCTTCATCCCCCAAACAGAGGATCCATCCACCACCCATTATCCTACCTATTGTTCAAAGGATCCTACATGATCCTTAATCCTAAAAACTATTGTTTAGAGTTATTACAGACCAGCATTGTTCACCATCAAAACATCATCAAATAAAAACCATAAACCATAAAAATTGGGCTCCGGCCTTGGCACGTATATCCATCATCGCCCAATTGTGCAGCTTACACCTTCGCTGCATCACCACCTCCAGCTCCACTTGCCTCACCAGCTTTACCCTTGTCTCCAGCCTCAATCGTCAAGACCTCAGCAGCCTCCTCCTCATCATCCTCAAGATCAGCCAGCCTTGCCTTCCAGCCTTCAACATCCCAGCTGCCCTTATCAAAGCTAGGATCCTGAGCTTCCTGAGCCATCTTCAGCTTTGTCTGGTACATTGTGATGGCAGCAGAGACCTTTGCACCTTCTATGAGGTCATGCTTCTCATAGTCAAGGTCGATCAGGAGTTTGGCTGTCTTGGTCTTCTCATCTTGGAGTTCCTTTCGGAGGTCAGCGATGGCAAGGTCTTTCAGCACGGCAGCCTGTTGGAGGTCAGCTATTTTCTTGTCCTGCTCCTCAACATTCCCCACATAATCCTCGATCTCGGCAAATTTCTGCAAAGAAAAAGACAGAGCAATTCAAGATCAGGTGATCCTCATATGGGTAGGATACCTAGCTAGAGTTGGTGATCCTTACATCATTGAAGTATTCGAGGAATTGGTGGCGGATTAAAGGCAGACCCTGCAGATCATCAGCTCCGGAAGTCTTTCTCTTCCTGATTGCCTTTCCTTTGAGGGGTGCCTTAGGGATAGAGATGCTGGGACTAGTGGTGGACCTTTTCTTCCTCGGTCTAACAGAATCAAGATCAGCTGTGTCAAACTGGGATACAGGCTTCACAGATTTTCCAGCGCCTACACAACCAAAACAAGATAAGTACCTTTTCTTAATTCATATTTCACTATTTATTTAAATTTTAAATAAGGATACTTACTTGACATTGTGACGGAACCTGAGGATATCTCCTGAGAGTCTTGGGTTATTGTCTTGAATGTTCTGATTTCAGGATCAAGTCCCCAGAAAGCAGCAAGTCTTTCTCTGGTTGCAGGTGTTGTGATGAGACGTGAAACAGAGATAGCTGCATAATACAAGACAAAAAGGGTCAGTAATTCTTATACAAAAACAAGACTACCTGGTGATCCTTCTCAGGATCCTCCGGCCTACCATTGGTGGACCATTCCCTTGGCAAATGCTTTCCATCTGGAATAGTATCCCTTCTTACAAAAAAGAAACGGCGTTTCCAATCTTTGTCATTCTTGGTGACCTTAAGAAGGGGATGCTCTGCACCGGGTTTTCGTTTGAACAAGTAACGATGGGAACCGAAAGTAGTAAGATCATACAGCTCCGCCAGTTCTGACATGCCTAACTCAACACCCTCTTGTTCAATGATCCTCTCCAGGGTATACAAAACCCTCCAAATCATTGGCATGGCTTGAACATAAGAGATGCCGGTTAAAGAAAAGAAAGATTGTGTAAATTCAGGGAAAGGATAGGTGTATCCTATGGTGAACGGGGTGGATGGAAATGCGATCCATGTTTCTGAAACACAGTCGCTTAGGGCAGTAGAATCAAAGGGTCTAAAAAAGGCATTCGCTGGAAAACATCGTCGGATTTTGTCTACTTGCACATCGTTGAAACAACACCTTTCGTTCGTTGAGTCCTTGATGATTTTCTGACTCTTCAAAGGGCTGTCTTTTTTGTGATCTTTGGCCGGAGAACTTCGGAGCAACATTTTTGAAGTAACGAAGGTGATGAAAGAAAAACAGAGTAAGAGAGGAAGAAGATGAAGAGAGAATACCTGATTGATCTTCAACTGAGGTTATAAAGGGAGTTTCTTTCGGATTTAAATGAATATTGATCCTATCTATATCTCTATTTATAATTATGATTCTGCAGGATTGTCACTTCAGTGACATCATCATCGCAACGGCTAGTTCAAGATTAACGGCTATATATCCGTTAGTTTGTTACGGATAAGATCAAGAAAACATAACTCGCTATTTTTACAATTTCACTCCTTATATTTTGGGGGCAATTGTTAGGGGAGGATTTTCTAACAATTAGTGATCCTTATTTGTTATCCTAACTGGTGATCCTTACTTCTATGACAGGTGGTGATCCTCAGAAGAACTTCAGGATCAGGATCATGGATCACTTTAAGGATCCTCGTACTGACAATTGTTTATTAATGTATGGTATTATCTCGCAGGTATAATAAGCTTGACCAAGTCTAGGCGACATTCCTGGAGAATATTCCTAAACTATGCTGCACGTGCTTGACCGAAAATAGACGTTAAGGAGAACGTGGAGACTTGGCACGAAAGTCGGATAGTTAGTTTAGGTGGTTATTTCTATTTTAAAAAGGGGGAACGAGCTAGTAGAACACACTTAGTCATTTTGGCAGTAACACACACTCGTACAAACACTCATACAAGCTCTCGTTCACATACCAAGCAATTACATACACTTTTTACACATTTCACCGTAGTGATCCTTGTACCTAGCTCGTTACCATCCAAAGTTGTAAACATTCAATCATATATATTAGCTCGGTGATCGGTAGTTTCCATCACCCGGGGTTTTTTGTGCCGGAGATCAACTCATAATCAAGGGCTTTTTCCCCGTATAAATCCTTGTGTTGTTTGTGCACTTTACATTAAAGTGATCCTCATTGCTGTTGCACACATTAAGCATCATACCCCGTATCGTAGAGTTTGGTTGTAATATCCTCAACAGAATTTTTGACCAAAACAGTAGGGTTAGAAGAAACAGAAGAAGTTGGTGGTTTTGGAAAAATGGGGCTTGGTCTCTTTGTAGCATTTTCAGCATTCTTCTGGGATCCAAAAGGTGGTGGAGGCAAAGGTGGAACGCCCTGTGAAGAAGTGACTGCCGGCATAGAGCTTGAAGTGTTCTTTGCTGAAGAAGCCATATGGTTGAAGATGATGAACCGAAATGAACACAATGAGCAAAATTTCTCAGAAATGAAGCACCAATTGCCCCACGGTGGGCGCCAAACTGTTTCGGTCAAAAATCAGGCTAAGATAATGTAACCAAATCTTTCTTGTGAGGAATGATGCTTTATACAATGAACAATGATAAGGATAACTTAGAAATGTAATGAACAAGTGACACAAGGATTTATACGAGGAAAAAGCCCTTGATCAAGAGTTGATCTCCGGCATAAAAAACTTCGGGTGATGGAAACTACCGATCACCAACTACTATTAAACAAATGATTGTTACAACTCGGGATAATAACAAGCTTGTTACAAGGATCACTATAGTGCAATGTGTATGAAATCGCCAAGTAAACTGTTGAGAGCGGTTGAGAACTATTACAAATTTGAGTGTTTGCTAAAATTGGCTAAGTGTTCTCATTCAAGCTTGTTATCCCCTTTTAAATTTAGAAATAACTAAAATAACTAACTATCCGCAATTCATGCTAGCTTCCCACGATCTCCATAATGTTCACTAAGCCATGCACGTGCGGAATATTGAAGGCATATTCCCCAGGAATATCGGCAAGACCAAGTTCAACATGTATACTCCTGCAAAACAAACTTAAACATAGCAAAGACAATCGTTAGTGTAAGGATAACCATGAGGATCCTGAATCCTGATCCTGTAACACCTTCTGAGGATCCTTAATTCAAACAGAATTGAGGATCCGTGATCCTGGCAGTACTTGAGGATCTGTGATCCTTAGGATTGGAAAATCCTCCCCTAACAGAAACTATGTTCTAAACTTACAAATACGTGGAACTTATGCATAATACGTCTTTTTAGTGAATACGATACTTAAATATGACATTCATATGCCTAATTATACTTAGTTTATGTTCCTCATACTTAATTTATCCTTAAACTATGTTTAAATTTCACACAATACCCTAAGACCCAAAAATATGAACTCAAGGGACCAAAGTGTCAATTCAAAAACTTGAATTGAAGACCTGATGGTCTCTGGCACCCCGCCACCGTCCCTGGTTTCTCTCGCGCCCCGCCAGAGGCAGAATCCACAGATTAGTTGTTTCCCCTTACAGGATTGGGCATTTTAGTGTGTTTGTTGCTTCCAATATGTGTTTCTTGCATTAAAAACTCACAACTACTAGCCCCAACCCTTCCTCTATAAATACCACACCACTCCAAGCCCTAAACACTTTACAAACTCATCTAAATGTCTCTCAAATCACCTAAAACGTAGCTGCAATTCAGTGTTCGGACAGATTCTTCAAGCTTCACGAAAATGAGCATAACTTCTTCATTTATTGTCCGATTTAGTCCATTCTTTTCCTATGTGCTTGGATTGACCTTAGCTTCGATTCCATGGGTTTTTCACAGTAAATAAGTCCCTGGAACTCCGGCAAAAAGGCTCCAAAGTTCACTGCTTGTTTTGTTTTGAATCAAACCTTACTTAACTTGTTCAAACTTGAGTCTAACTCATCTCAAACCTATGTCCTTATGCTTATAACCACTTCTATGGTTAGTTAGCCTTAAAAACAAGGTTGAGACATCCAAAATCAGATGATTAATCCTCACAAACTTTCTGTTTTGTCAAGGGTTTAACCCACAAGTGATGTTCAAGTCCAAGACTTGATGTATGTGTGATTAAGGATTAACTTGGGTTGTCCTACATAAAATCCACACATTGTTTGATGATTTCTTATAGATTAGTGTTTAATATTCTTGTATTACTTGTAGTTCATGACCTTCCTTGTATGTTTTTACATCAAGTGTAGTGTTGAAGACTTAGAGGTGCCTACTTTTCATATACATACTTTTCTTGCGCTTTAAACTTCACATCCTTAGACCAAATGTATCCACCTCTTAAAATCCCAACTCGAACATACTCAACCCTCTAATCTCAACAACTTTGTCACATTGGATAATCCGAAAGCTTATGCAAACTTTGCGAGTATACTTGACCCATTTTACCGTTTTCACACTTTTGGGTGTAACATGTTATTATATACAAAACACACATACTATACATATTCTTATGCAAATGTACAAACAAACAATCCAATACATGCTTACTATTTGTTATGCTTGATTCGTGTTTTCTAGACCATACTTATGGGATGAACTTGTCATTAGCTTCGTACGAGCCTCCATTTAACATGTATAGCGCTATAGGAGTAACGCACCGCCCGTAGACTAGTGGTTGTTAGGGGAGGATTTTTTAATGAACAGTGATCCTCATTTACTGTTGGGCTTAGTGATCCTCACTTCTGTTTGAATTAGTGATCCTCAGAAGTATTGCAGGATCAGGATCATGGATCATCATAAGGATCCTTATACTAACGATTGTCTACTTTGAATATGATGTTGTTTTGCAGGAGTACGAGCTTGGACTTGGTCTTGGCGATATTCTTGGAGCATATTCCATATTTATTCCGCACGTGCATGGCTGAAATGGACGTTATGGAGGTCGTGGAGGACTTGCACCATATGCGGAATGTTTGTTAGCTTAGATATTTTCCATTTTTAAAAGGGATAGCGAGCTAAATAGAAAACACTTGGCTATTTTTAGCTTAACACACACACTCGCAACTGCACTCACCAGCTCTTGACAATTCACTTGGCGATTACACACCTTTTTACACTCTATATTACAGTGATCCTTGTAATTAGCTCGCTATCATCTGAAGTTGTAATACATTTTTTGTTTAATCTGAGTTGGTGATCGGTAGTTTCCATCACCCGAGGTTTTTTATGCCGGAGATCATTCATTGATCAAGGGCTTTTTCCTCGTATAAATCTTTGTGTCACTTGTTCATTTCATTTTTGAGTGATCCTTAGTGTTGTTCATTAATTCAAGCATCATACCTCACAGAAAGTTTGGTTGCATTATCAGTGCTTGATTTTGGACCAAAACAGTTTGGCGCCCACCGTGGGGCAATTGGTGCTTCATTCCTAAGAAGATTCATAATTTTGTGGTCATTTCGGTTCATTACAACCAAGCAGATGGCTTCCTCAACAAAGAATACATCAAGTTCTATGCTGGCAATTAGTTCTTCACAAGGCGTTCCACCTTTGCCTCCACCACCTTCTGGATCCCAGAAGAATGCTGAGAATGCCGCGAAGAGACAAACCCCCATTTTCACAAAACCACCAACTTCTTCTGTTTCTTCTAATCCTACTACTAATGATCTTTACACTCTGATTTTGTAGATGAGGAATCACGCACAAGAGCAGGACAAAACCAACGAAAGGATCCTCCGGGAGATCGCTGAGATCAAGAAACAGAAGAAATCAGTGGAGGATCACTCTCCTCTGATGCCAAAGTCGCTGAACTTCGACACTCCAGTCATAACTTCCCAGCACTCAGCAGCTCCGGACGTGCAATACTTGGGTGAATTACCAGGAAGGCGTTATGGAACAGCAACTATGAGTCAGTCATTTGGCTCTCGCTTCCAGCCTCAAGGATCCTCTTCTCAACCATCGGGATCCTCTTTTCAGCATCATGGATACTTCACGTCAGGAGGATATTTGGGAATGCATGCAGTTCAAGGATCCTCCCAGGTCCAAGGATCTTCCCAGGTCCAAGGATCCTCCCAGGTCCAAGGATCCTCCCAGGTCCAAGGATCCTCCCAGGTCCAAGGATCCTTCCCGGTCCAAGGATCCTCCCATTTCCTAGGATCCTCTCTGGTTCCAGGATCCTTTCAGGTTCAAGGATCATCTCAACTTCAAGGATCCAACATCTTTCAGGATCAAGGATTCTTAAGAAGTATGCAGCCTCAAAGCTCGGATGTTCATTAAGGAGACTTCATACCAATGCAAACCAATGCTTCATCTGGTCCTTCGATCATACAAGAATCTCGTCAATATGGATTCACATCTGGAATTCCAAACACGAATCATGTGGGAGGTAACGCTTTTAATAATTCATATAACACTAACCACGGCTTAATGCAGGATACAGGTATCAATCAGGCTATGGCCAGGGATTTACAGAAGCTTAAGGATATGATATCCAGTGTTCCAGGAGTGGTTAAACCCATTCCTGAAATTGCAGATGGTAGCCATGGGATATCTCGTTTTGCACCGCCCTTATGTGATGCTGAGATACCCAAAAGATTCTAGATACCATCCATGAAGCTATATGATGGTTCAACGGATCCAGAGGAGCATGTAGCTCAATACAGGGAAAGGATGGAGATCAATCCAATCCCTGAGAGGTTAAAAGAAGCATGTCTATGCAAGGGGTTTGGATCCACACTTACAGGATCTGCTCTTAAATGGCTGCTAAGTCTTCCCCCTTACTCTATTACTTCATTTGCTAATCTAGTTAATTTGTTTAATAGTCAATTCTCTTGTAGTAGAAAATTTGAACGATTAACTAGTGATCTATATAGGGTAACACAAGGTCAAAATGAATCACTTAGAGATTACATCACTAAGTTTAGTAAAGAATCCTTGGATATTCCTAACTTGGATATTGGTACGGATGTAGAAGCCTTTAAAATGGGATTGCTTAGGGATTCATTATTCTATGATGATCTTGTTATGACACCTTGCAGGAATCTTGATGAAGTAAGAACCAGGGCTCTTAGGTTCATCCGCTTAGAGGATGACAAAAGGATCCAGGATAGATTCACAGGATCCTCAAAACAGGAGAAACAAGGATCCTACTTCAGGAACAACAAATCCAAGTCCTACAACAAGTCTGATAACCAGAATGTGCATGCAGTGGAACAAGAAGAGGATGATGAGGATTATCCTCCTATTTCTGAATATTGTTTTTCTGTTGATAACAATGAACTAATCCTTGCAATGCAGAATCTAGGTGAGAAAGCTAGGTGGCCAAGAAAAAGTGATAAACCAGCTGCTACAAAGGATAAGTCCAAGTGGTGTGCATATCATGAGGATTTCGGGCATCTCACTGAAGAGTGTATTGCACTAAGAAAGGAAATTGGTTACTTGTTGAGCAAGGGGCATTTGAAGGAACTTTTGGGACGGAAGAAGTCAAGGATCCAGGATCCTGAAAGGATCCTGGAAAAGGCTCCTGCTCCTCCAGCAGATGCACAATTTATAAACTTCATATCCGGTGGATCAGACATTTGTGGTACTTCCTTTTCAGCAGCAAAAAGACATGCTAAGGAAACCAAGATGGATAATGGAGACAGACCCGTCCGGACCTCCGTTGTTACCCAGGATAAAGTCATAACCTTTGATGAGGATGATCGTGTTGATGTCCAGGATCCTCATCATGATGGTCTTGCCATGGATACATGATATAAAGGCTGTTCCATCCACCTATCATCAGTGTGTAAAGCTTCCAAGTCCATGGGGAGTGGTGAAAATTGAGAGTGATCAACAAGAGGCTAAGAATTGTTATACATCATCAATGAAGCCAGCCTCAAGACCAAGGGAGCAATAGCAATTAAAGTATCCTTCAAGAGATGTCTTGGAGGCAAGAGAACAGGATTTGAAAGAAATCCTCATGGATCCTGATGATCCTGAATCCAAGATCTTCATAGGATCAGGGATCCTTAGTGACATTGAACAGGAGCTAGTATCCTTCCTTAAAAGAAGGAAAACTACCTTTGCCTGGAAGCATGAGGATATGACAGGTATATCTAAAGATATAATTACTCATAAACTTGGCATTGACAGGTCATTCAAAGCAATTCATCAAAAGAGGAGGAAGTTTGCACCTGAAAGGAATGCTATTATCCAGGAAGAGGTAGATAAACTACTTCCGGCAGGTATGATAAGAGAGGTTAAGTATCCAAAATGGTTAGCCAATGTGGTTGTTGTTCAAAAGAAAAATGGAAAGTGGAGGGTATGTGTTGATTTTACTGATTTAAACAAAGCATGTCCCAAGGATCCTTTCCCATTACCCCACATTGACTCCATGGTGGATGCTACCGCGGGTCATGAGTTGTTGACTTTTATGGATGCTTCATCTGGATTTCAACAAATTCAGATGGAACCATCTGATCAAGAGGATATAGCCTTTATGACCCCAACTGGTATATATTGTTATATTGCTATGCCATTTGGACTAAGGAATGCAGGTGCTACTTATCAAAGATTAGTCAATATGATGTTCAAGGAACAAATTGGACACACTATGGAAGTCTATATTGATGACATGGTGGTTAAGTCCAAGAAAGCTGAGGATCACCTTAAAGACTTGGAGGAAGCATTCAATATCCTTGATAAATTTAATAAGAAACTAAATCCTTCCAAGTGTCATTTTGTTGTTAAGGCAGGTAAATTCTTAGGCTATATGGTGACAAAGAGGGGCATTGAAGCAAGTCCAGAGCAAATCAAGGCTATTGTGAATATCAAATTTGCTGCCAATGCTAAGGATGTGCAAAGATTAACAGGCAGGATTGCAGCCTTGAACAGATTCATATCCAAATCCTCAGAAAAGTGCAAGGAATTCTATGACATCCTGAGGAAGAACAAGAAATTTGAATGGACTGAGAAGCATGAAAGTGCCCTTAAAGCTCTTAAGGATTACCTATCCTCAGCCCCGGCCTTGATGAAACCAGAAAAAGGGGATATATTATCCTTATACTTAGGAGTATCCTCAAAAGCAGTAAGTGCGGTCCTTGTTATGGATCACCAAGGTACATAACATCCTGTTTATTATGTAAGTAATAGTTTACTTGATGCTGAATCCAGGTATTCACACTTAGAGAAACTTATCCTTGCATTAATAATGGCGTCTACTAAATTAAGACATTATTTTGAGACTCATGCCATTATTGTTAAAACTAATTTTCCAATTAAGAATGTTCTCAGGAAACCTGAAATGTCAGGAAGGATGGCTAAGTGGGCAGTGAAGCTTAGTGCATATGATATAAGATATGAGCCTAGAACTGCCATCAAATCCCAAGCCTTAGCTGACTTTGTGGCAGATTTCAGTAGTGACTTGCAAAAGGAAGCTGAGTTAGAAGTCCAACAGCTTGAAGAAACTAAGGATCCTTGGATTCTCTTCACTGATGGAGCCTCTAATGTAAAAGGAACAGGGCTGGGAATACTACTAAAATCGCCACAGGGGGACATAATACCCCACTCCATAGCTTGTGAATTTCAAACTACCAACAATGAGGCTGAGTATGAAGCCTTGATAGCTGGTTTGCAAATTGCTAAGTATATGAGGATCAGGTATCTTGAGGTACATGTAGATTCATTATTAATCACTAATCACTTTAATGGATCCTATGCTGTTAAAGGTGAAAAGCTAATCAAATATTTAGAGATAGTCAAAGAATTGGCACTCTCTTTTGTTTCCTTTAGTTTGACACAGGTACCAAGGGAAGAGAATGCAGAGGCTGATGCATTAGCCAATCTAGGATCATCCTTGAAGATCCCGGAGGATATAAGGATCCCTATTATCCATATCCTGACCCCTGCTATTGAGGATCATGTAGCTATGGAGATAGGAGAAGATTCTGCAATCATCCCTAGTGATGATACTCAATCTCATTCAGGATCATGGATCCTCCCAATCATGAGATACATACAACATGGAGAGATTCCTACAGGAGAAAACCCTAGGGCTTTCAAAATTAAGGTATCTCAATTTACAATATTGAATAATATGTCGTATAAATGATCTCTTGCAGGTCCGTATCTAAGATGCATAGAGGATCCTGAAATCCAAGAAGTCCTAAAGGATTTCCATGAAGGAGATTGTGGAAACCACACTGGGGGCAGGGCATTATTCTCAAGGATCCTAAGGACAGGATACTACTGGCCAACTATGAAGAAGGATGCTATGGAGTATGCCAAGAAGTGTGATCCTTGTCAGAGACATAGTAATATCCTTCACCAACCAGCAGAGCTTTTGCATCCTATATCCTCTTCTTGGCCATTTATGAGATGGGGAATGGATATAGTTGGTAAGCTTCCTAAGGCACCTGGTGGAAAAGTATTCATGCTTGCTATGACTGATTACCTCTCCAAGTGGATAGAGGTTGAAGCCTTTGTTCAAGTCAGAGAAAAGGAAGTTATATCCTTTATTAAAAGAAACATTATTACTAGATTTGGTATCCCTTCTGAAATTGTTTGTGATAATGGATCCCAATTTATTGGGAATAGAACTACTAACTTTTGTGACAGCTAGGGGATTAAGATGATAACATCAACACCAGTCCACCCACAAGCTAATGGTCAGGCAGAATCATCCAACAAGATCATCATCAACAATTTGAAGAAGAAGCTTGGATCCAAGAAAGGAAAATGGGCAGAAGAATTACCTTATGTGCTTTGGGCCGATAAGACAACTCCCAAGAATCCTACTGGCCAAACTTCATTTTCTTTGGTATTTGGGGCAGAGTCAGTGATCCCTACAGAGATGGTGGTTCCAACTGCAAGAACAAGCATTCGTGATCCTGAGGAAAATTCTGAAAACTTGGTTCAAGACTTGGATACTATAGAAGAAATCAGGGATTTGGCAAGGATAAGGATGGCTAGTTATCAACAAAGGATGGCTGGAGCCTACAACAAAAATGTCAGGATCAGGAAATTCCAAGTTGGTGATATGGTATTAAGGAAAGCATTTCAAAATACCCCTATTTAATTGAAGCTGAGGCAGGAAAGGGGGCATATCGATTGCTAACAATGGAAGGTGATTTGCTACCAAGAGCTTGGAATGTTGTCCATTTGAAGAAATACTTCATGTGATAAAGATCCATGATCCTACCATGACAAGTATCCTTGAAGGATCCTTACAAGACAGATGATTCTCATTTTGGTAATGATCTAATCCCAAACTATTTCATTTTTTTTTAATTATCTTATCTAAGGGTAAGGATCCTGTATCCTTTATCCTCTTTTCACTTGATTCTGAGTTTTGAAGGTTTAGGTATCCTTAACAAAGGAATGATTATCCACAGAAGTATCCAGTTATTTGGGCTTGACCCCAGTTATTTGGGCTAGTCCCCAGTTTGGGCATGTCCCCAGTTTCGCCAGTAGCGCACGATGATCCTGGTATAGTGGCAATGGGACCAGTACTCGCTTTAGGGGCTGACAATTTCATTGTATTGGCTATATTCAGGATCCTACGTATAATGGTAGACGTACCATACATCCGTTCCTAAGGTTTCTAACGTTCTCACGTTAGCTAAGGTTTTGGAATTTTCATGTCACTAAGTTTGGATAGTCGCCAGTGAGGGCCATACTCCAGTTTACACACGGTCCTTTAGGCTTGTCCCCAGTTATCCTTTGGGCTTGTCCCCAGTTATCCTTTGGGCTTGTCCCCAGAATTGTTGGGCTTGTCCCCAGTTACTAACTCTTATCTTATATTGGCTTAGTCCCAAGTTGTATCCTATTTCAGGTTTTTGGAGATAAACGACCAAGGATCCTTGATCCTTACCTTCTACTAAGGTTTGTCTTTTGGTTATCCTGATTATAAGTATTAAAGGTTAGGATCCTAACTTGGATTCTCCGGTATGATCCTTAACTATTTTGATTTTATTCATTATTTATTTGAGTGATCCTTATCCTTTGACAACTGAATTTATGATCCTTAAACTATGTTACTTTTCAGAAATTACCAACTAAAGGGTATGTGATCCTTGATCATATCCTAAACTTTTTGAGGATATTTATTAAATTTTTTCTTTACTTGATAAGTTTAGACAAAATGAATATCACAACAATTGAAAAGTAAAGTACTAACAAGGATAGTAACATGGGAGATAGCCAAAAAGTTAAAGTTATTTTATTCACAAAACGTTAAACCCTTTAAGGTTGTCAAAATTGCCAACCCACATTTCTACCAGCAAAACGTGGCCCGTCCACATGGGTTGGCAAAGGGTGTCCATTGTTTACGGGTCTTTGTAGTGTAGGAAATAAAAGACGGAAGGATAACGAGTGGCTTCATCCCCCAAACAGAGGATCCATCCACCACCCATTATCCTCCCTATTGTTCAAGGATCCATGATCTTTCATCCTAGAAACTATTGTCTAAAGTTATTACAACCCATCATTGTTCAACAAAAACATCATAATCAAAATACCAAATTCTAAAAAAAATGGACTCCGACTACGTCTAGAAATGTCCTTCATCGCCCATTCCTGCAGCTTACACCTTCGCTGCATCACCTTCACCAGCTCCACCTGCTTCTCCACCATGATCCTTGCCACTGCCACCAGCCTCAATTGCCAGAACCTCATCAGCCTCTTCTTCGTCCTCCAACTCAGCAAGCCTAGCCTTCCAGCCCTCCATGTCCCAGTTGCTCCTGTCAAAATTAGGATCCTGAGCATCTTGGGCCATCTGCAACTTGGTCTTGTACATGGCAATGGCAGCGGAGACTTTAGCATCCTCCGTGATCTCGTGCTTCTCATAGTCAGCATTGATCTGAGCTGCAACCGCCTGAGTTTTGGCATCATTGAGGTCCTTTTTGAGGGAGGCAATCTTGTGATCCTTGAGCACCGCCACTTTTTGGAGATCAGAGTATTTCTCCTCAAGCTCTTCGACGTTCCCAACATAGTCCTCGATTTCAGCAAATTTCTGCAAAGAAGACAATGTAAAGTTTAGGATCACATGATCCTCAAGTGGGTAGGATAACTAAGCTAAGTCAGTGATCCTTACATCAGCAAAGTACTCGAGGAACTGATGGCGGATCAGAGGCAAGCCTTCTAGGTTGTCAGCTTCAGAGGTCTTCCTTTTCTTTCCACCTCTTCCCTTTGAAGTGGTTGCCTTGGGGACTATGACGGAGGGGCTAGCAGCATACTTTTTCTTTGAGGATCGGACAGTGTCAAGATCAGTGACACTGAATTTGGAGGCAGATCTTGAAGGGTTTCCAGAGCCTACACACTCAAAGCAGATGAGTATCCTTATCCTATTTCTATTTAACTATTTATTTAAACATTTAATTATGCAAAAAACAGGATACTTACTCGACATAGTGACAGAGCCTGAGGATACTTCTTGAGAATCCTGGGTGTTTGCTTTAAATGACCTTGTTGCAGGATCAAATTTTCTGAAAGCAGCAAGTCTCTCCTTGGTGGCAGGTGATGGTATAATGTGCGAAACAGAGATAGCTGTACAAAAGAAACAAAAGCATATTAGTAAACCTCATCAGAGACAAGCTTATTTGCTGATCCTTCTAAGGATCCTCTATCCTACCATGGGTGGTCCACTTCCTTGGCAGATCCTTTCCATCAGGGATAGAATCCCTTCTGACAAAGAAGAATCGCCGTTTCCAGTTGGTGTCATTCTTAGTGGCTTTGAAGATGGGGTGTTCTTCACCAGGTTTATGTTTGAGTAGATACCGATGAGATCCATGGCTTACGAGGTCATACATCTCTGCCAACTCCGACATTCCCAGATCAATGCCTTCTTGCTCAATGATCCTTTCAAGGGTATATAAGACCCTCCAGATCATTGGCATAGCTTGAATGTAGGAGATGCCGATGAGGGAGAAGAAAGATTGGGTGAATTCAGGGAAAGGATACGAGTATCCTATTATGAATGGAGTGACCGAAAAAGCTACCCAGGTTTCAGAAACATAATCACTTAGAACGGTGGGATCAAATGGTTTGAAATCGGTGTTTGCCGGAAAACAATGGCGGATTCTGTCTATCTGTGGATCAGTGAAGCAGCATCTTTCTTTCGCCGAATCTTTGATGATCCCCTGGCTCTTAAGAGGACTGTCTTTTGTGTGATCCTTAGCTGGAGAGGATCTTAGCATCATCTTGGTCATGAGGGTAGAGAAGAAGATGAACAGAGAAAGAAAACGTAAAGGGAGAAGAGGAAGAGAGATACCTGCTTGATCTTCGGATGTGGATTTAAAGGGAGTTTCTCTTGAATTTAAATGCAAATTGATCCTTATCCCTAACTTCAATTTATAATGATGATCTTGCAGGATAGTCACTTCAGTGACGTCAGGATGGTAACGGCTAGTCCGATTACAACGGCTAGTTATCCGTTGATTCGTTACGGATAAGAACGATAAAATATAACTCGTTTATTTACATAATTACTCCTTATATTTTGGGGGAAATTGTTAGGGGAGGATTTTTTAATGATCAGTGATCCTCATTTACTGTTGGGCTTAGTGATCCTCAGAAGTATTGCAGGATCAGGATCATGGATCATCTAAGGATCCTTATACTAACGATTGTCTACTTTGAATATGATGTTGTTTTGCAGGAGTGCGAGCTTGGACTTGGTCTTGGCGATATTCCTGGAGCATATTCCATATTTATTCCGCACGTGCATGGCTGAAATGGACGTTATGGAGGTCGTGGAGGACTTGCACCAAATGCGGAATGTTTGTTAGCTTAGATATTTTCCATTTTTAAAAGGGATAGCGAGCTAAATAGAAAACACTTGGCTATTTTTAGCTTAACACACACACTCGCAACTGCACTCACCAGCTCTTGACAATTCACTTGGCGATTACACACCTTTTTACACTCTATATTACAGTGATCCTTGTAATTAGCTCGCTATCATCCGAAGTTGTAATACATTTTTTGTTTATTCTGAGTTGGTGATCGGTATTTTTCATCACCCGATGTTTTTTATGCCGGAGATCATTCATTAATCAAGGGCTTTTTCCTCGTATAAATCTTTGTGTCACTTGTTCATTTCATTTTTGAGTGATCCTTAGTGTTGTTCATTAATTCAAGCATCATACCTCACAACAGAAAGTTTGGTTGTATTATCAGTGCTTGATTTTTGACCAAAACAGTGGTCATGTTAAATTTTCATACATACTTGCGTAAACAGAGGGTTGACTTGTAAATCGCATGCCAGTTTAATACGTTAATCTTGATAACTAGGTTTGCCATGTGGATTGTTCCTTATCATTTCTATACTTATATACTACGCACCAAACTTGTATTCGCGCCAATACTTTTTGTATTGAACTACACTTTTAAAACATGTTGCAGGTTTAGCGATGATGTTGGTGATGCATGGAATCCAGTAGGATGCTTAGATACACACTTTAAATTTGTATTCTTATTGTATTGTATTTCGTTACTCATGTTGTATTTATTTCAAATCTTTGTAATTGACTCTTTAGAAATGAAATGGAAATTTATTATTTAAATACTTGCCACAAATAGTGTTATGAAGTCTCTTGCAATCTATTTCGTCTCACTCTGATGTTTCCGCCATCGGTTGGGGTGTGACATTTTCGCTTAATCTTGAACACCCATTTGCATGAAATTGTACTTGCGTTCTGTTCATTCGATACAAGCTCCCATGTTTGATTTTTAATTGAGGCGTCATACTCAACTTGCATGGATTTTACCCACTTCTCTTTAGTAATTGCTTGCTTTTTCCGGTTCATGCTCCTCTCTTTCTTCTAGAACTGCGACATTCGCATACCGTGGGTTAGACATCTTTTGTCGAGTTGATCGTCGAACACTTGTCTCGTTGTGCCTTTATGTTCTTAAAAAAAAAATATAGCAGACACAACCAAACGTATGAAAATAAATAACGTTAGGTTTTATGTTAAACAATTTTTCAAAAGGTGACTAGAATTTCAAACTTTGTTGTGGTAGCCGGTTATACACAAACGCCCAGAAATTCCATGGAATATTCTTGTAATGCCTCATGCTTCCTGAGAAGTAAACTAAGGTTTAGTTTTGACGCTCAGAAACTCCATTCTGTTGAGGGGTGTTTGAGCACGTAAGTTGGCGCTTAATTTTCCAGTTCTTTAAATACTCATTAAACTCATTCAAAGTGTACTCCCACCGTTATCTGAATGAAGGCACTCAATGTTGTTTTTGGTTTCTCTTTTTACATCACTTTTAAATTCTTTAAACTTGTTTTTGGCTTCAGACTTCTCCTTCATGAAGTATACCCACAAGTAACGTGAATAATCATCAGTAAAGGTAATCATATGTTTCATACCTGTGACGGATGACTGTCGAACCGGCCCAAACACGTCTGAGTGTACCAACTGTAAACGTTTTAATGATCGATGTTTAGAGCTCTCACAAAGTAACTGGTGAGCATTACCGTATTAACAACCAGCACAAACAATATTTTTCTTTACTTCAACTTCTGGTAACCCAGCAACCAAACTTTTCTTAATCATTAGTTCTAATTAACTTATCATATCCCACATGACCTAGTTGGCGATGCCACACATTACAACCTTGATTCGCTTTGGTCTTTTCTACATATTGCAGATAAAACATATACAGTTTCGTTTCTCTTTCCACGTAACACCGGTTTGGACTTTGTCTCAAATTCATCAAATATCAAGACATCCTTCGGTCTGAAAAGAACATATCTTCCAGTTTCAGTTATTTGTGGTACTGAAAGAAGATTTTTCTTCATGCCTGGTACATGGTATACGTTATCAAGGCTGAAACCGTTCTTCTCAGTTGGTTGAAATGGCACATCACCGACATGTGCAATATTATGTCTCGAGTTATTTGCAATCACCACTACTAGACTATTGGACGTAATTCAATCTCAAAGTAACCGTTGTCTAGTAGCCGTTTGAAGTTGTTATCAGATGAGAATAAATTGCACAGTCAAGCTTGTTCCTGATAATGTGGCTTGATCCAGTTTTTTACGTATTAGTTGTTATTTTTGTTTGTTTACGTTTCTAGCCGTTGCATGTATTTCCTTTATAAAAGGATTGATGAATTATCAATAAAATCATCCGAGTTTGTGCAATTAACGATTAGATTTTCTGTTCTGCTATATCATTTGGTATCAGAGCAAACCAGGTTCTGATCAATCTCTCAATTATCTTTCTCACTTTCAATTCACTTTTCATCCAATGGCCTGGAATAACACGAACCCTAGTTCTGTGAATGCAACGCTTCCGATCTTCAAAGGTGAAGGTTATGAATTTTGGAAGATCCGAATGAAGACCATTCTCATGTCACAAGATCTCTGGGATTTTGTGGAAACCGGTTTCAATGCAGCAGACACTGATCGAATGAGACTCCGAGATAATAAGAGAAAAGATGCACGTACACTCTCACTTAGTCAATCTGGTGTCCATGATGAATTATTTTCTCGAATTGCAGGTGCAACGACATCCAAACAGGCATGGACTCTCTTGCAAAATGAGTATGAAGGAGACACAAAGGTCCAAATGGTGAAGTTACAAGGGCTACGGAGAGATTTTGAAACCATACATATGAAAGAAGGGGAACCAGTGGGAGATTTTCTGTCAAAGGTAATGAAGATTGTTAATCAACAAAGGGCTTATGGTGAGAATGTATCCGATCAGAAAGTTGTGGAGAAAGTATTGAGGAGTTTGCCAGTCAAGTGGGATCACATTGTGGCTGCCATTGAAGAATCAAGGACCTAAGTGTGTTGACCTTTGATCAATTGATGGGGTCATTGCAGTCACATGAAGCAAGAGTTAACAGAGGAAATGAAAATGTTGCTGAAGAACAGGTGTTACAAGCCAAAGAAGAAGACGTTGGCCTGTTTATGAGAAGCAGAGGAAGAGGACCTCCAAGAGGTAGAGGTCGTGGTCGAGGAAGAACAAATGGTCGAGGAAAAGCAGGTATTCAATGTTATAACTGCAACAAATTTGGTCATCTCAGTAGAGATTGCTGGAATGAACCACAAGCATCTCCTGCCACAGGAGACGACACTGATGAAGAAGAAGGGCAATTGTTTATGGCTGTGGAAGATGATGAAGAAGTTGTATTGGTAACAACAAAAGATGATGTCAATCCTTCTCACATCTGGTTTCTTGATAGTGGTTGCTCAAACCATATGACAGGTCAGTTATCATTATTTAAGAAACTAGATAAGACTAAAACTGTAGCTGTGAGAATGGGAAATGGTAAGAGAATTATGGTTGAAGGGAAAGGCACTATAAGACTTGAAGTAGCAGGTGGTAAGTTTAAGACATTAGATGATGTTTATTATGCACCTGATCTTGGTTATAACCTGCTGAGTGTTGGGCAACTGATGAAAACGAGTCATAGGTTGGTATTTGATGAAGGTGCATGCACAATTACTAAGAAGCAAACTGGTGAAACGGTGTGCATGATTCCTGTTGCCAGTAATAATACTTTTCCTCTTGATGTTTCTAACGCTAATAATGTAGCCTTTGCCACTATTATTGATGAGTCGTACATGTGGCATCTAAGATTTGGGCATCTTAATGAACGAAGCTTGCAAAGCTTGAGTAGCAATCAACTGGTTTATGGACTGCCCAAAATCAGAAACTGGAATGTTTGTGAAAGTTGTGTCAGTGGAAAGATAACAAGAGCCCCCTTTTTGTCACAAGGAACAAGAACATCTGAAGTTCTTGACTTAATTCATGCTGATGTATGTGGGCCTATGTCAATAAAATCCTTGGGTGGAAGCAGGTACTTCTTATTATTCATTGACGATGTAAGCAAGATGACTTGGGTTTATTTTTTGCATAGAAAATATGAAGTGTTTGATAAGTTTAAAGTCTTCAAGGCCAAAGTTGAAAATGAAACAAATCGGAAGATTAAGGCATTTCGAAGTAACAGAGGTGGGGAATTCTGTTCAAATGAGTTTATGGCATTTTGTGAGCAAGAAGGAATAAGGAGGGATTTGACACCTCCCTATACACCTGAACACAATGGAGTTTCTGAGAGAAAGAACAGAACTATAGGAGAAATGGCCCTGAGCATGTTGCATGAGAAGAATCTGAGTAATGTATTCTGGAGTTAAGCCGTTGCTACAGCTGTTTATCTCAGAAACTTGTCACCTACAAAGGCTCTTGATGAAGCTACACCTTTTCAGGTATGGTATAATCGAATTCCTTCAGTTCATCACTTAAAGGTTTTTGGGTGTGTTGCATACAGTCAAATTCCTAAGCAGCAAAGAAGAAAGATGGAAGAAAAGGCCTGCAAATGTATTTTCATTGGTTATTCACCAAACTCTAAAGCCTACAGACTGTATGATCCAGTAAAAAGAAGAGTTGTGACCAGCAGAAATGTAGTATTTGATGAACATGCAAAGTGGACTGATAATCATGAAGATAAGCATGGATTGCCTGCTGAATTGGTTACCATTTGGGAGCCTGAAGACAGTGGAGATACTAATGAAAGTGGCAGTAACAATTCTGTCCATGAAGAAGGTGAAATCGCCAATGATCAAAGTGAGGCCAACTCTAGCAGCAGCAACAACAATCCCAGAATCAAGTCATTGAACCAGGTTTATCAAGAAACAGTTCCTCTTAATAGTGATCAAGTGCAGCAACTGTATGAATGTCAATTGGTTTTGTCATCAATGGAGCCAAGATCATATGTGGAAGCTGCAAAGAATCAGCAGTGGAGAATGGCTATGGCACAAGAATTGAAGTCTTTAGAAGAACATAAGACCTGGTCTCTGGTTGAACTGCCTCGTGATCAACAGGTCATTGGCCTCAAGTGGGTGTTTAGGGTAAAGATGGATGAAAGTGGTGAAATCAAGAAGTATAAAGCCAGGATTGTGGCAAAGGGATATGCCCAGGAATATGGTATCAACTAAGAGGAGACGTTTGCTCCAGTAGCAAGATTCGAAACAATTAGAATGATTCTTTCATTGGCGGCTCAAAAAAAGTGGGCTATCTTTTAACTTGATGTCAAGTCTACATTTTTTAATGGGCCTTTACAAGAGGAAGTTTATGTGACACAACCACCAGGATTTGAAGTTAAAGGAGAAGAGCATAAGGTGTACAGGCTGCACAAGGCTCTCTATGGTCTCAAACAATCGCCGAGGGCCTGGTATGAATGTATCAACTCTTATCTAAATGATAATTCATATTTGAGACTCACAAGTGAGCCTACTGTTTATATAAAGAAAACTGATGAGGGTGATATTATTATCATTTGCATTTATGTTGATGATATAATATATACCAGCTCCTCTCAACATTTGATAGAAGAATTCAGAATGAAAATGATTCAAGAGTTTGATATGACTGATTTAGGGAAGTTAGCTTACTTCCTTGGGTTAGAAATCAGTCAAACAGTGAATGGTGTCTTCGTGTCATAAAAGAAATATGCTACAGATCTTCTTAAGAAATTTGGCATGTGGGGATGCAAAGGTGTAGTAACACCTATGAATAAAGGTGAAAAATTACAAGGAAATGATTCAGGCAAGGTTGATGGGACTGAGTTCAGAAGCTTAGTGGGAGGATTACTATACTTGACACACACAAGGCCTGAATTGGCATTTGCAGTTGGGTTTATTGCAAGATACATGCAATGTCCAACTTCAAAACATTATGGAGCAGCTAGAAGAATTCTGAGGTATGTGGCCGCAACACTTGATTATGGTATATGGTATGAAGGGGGTGTAGCTGTCAAGCTAATTGGTTATTCAGATAGTGATTGGGCTAGGTCTGATGATGATAGAAAGAGTATATCGGCCTATGTGTTTTCAATTGGTAGTAGTGTGGTGTCCTGGAGCTCAAAGAAGCAGCAAGTTGTGGCCCTTTCATCAACCGAAGCTGAGTATATCTCAGCAACTGGAGCAGCATGTCAAGCAATCTGGATGAGGCAGCTGCTAAATGAACTGGGTTATAAACAAGAAGAGGCAACTGAGATCTATTGTGATAATGAATCAGCCATCTCCATGTCAAAGAATGCAGCATTTCATAGCCGAAGTAAACACATTGATATCAAGTTTCACTACATTAAAAGTATGGTAGACTCGAAGCAGATAAAGCTAAAGCCCTGCAAGACTGAAGATCAGATTGCTGACTTACTGACAAAGCCACTTGGACCGGACCAGTTCAGCTATTTTAGGGAAGCTCTCGGAGTCAGAAAGATTGAATTAAATGAGGGTATTGGACGTAATTCAATCTCAAAGTAACCGTTGTCTAGTAGCCGTTTGAAGTTGTTATCGGATGAGAATAAATTGCACAGTCAAGCTTGTTCCTGATAATGTGGCTTGATCCAGTTTTTTACGTATTAGTTGTTATTTTTGTTTGTTTACGTTTCTAGCCGTTGCATGTATTTCCTTTATAAAAGGATTGATGAATTATCAATAAAATCATCCGAGTTTGTGCAATTAACGATTAGATTTTCTGTTCTGCTCTATCATCGACTCCGTTCATATTTCCTAGGATCTTTTAATTTCCGCTTGTCTCCTGTCATGTGATTAGAACAACCTAAATCGACAATCCAATCATCAAGATTAGCTTTATTTTCGATTGTAGCAATCAAGGCATACATAGGTTCCTCTTTTGCGTAATAACCATCATCATCCCATGGTTCCTCTTCTTGTGTTGCTGCTGCATTCCCTTCATCGGATTTCATTTCAAGGCAATTTCTAGACATATAACCTCGCTTCCCGCAGTTGTAACACTTAAAAGGAAACTTTCTTTCTGGATGTCAATTTTTCTTATCACTGGATTTCTGGTTATTTTCTCGTTCCTGTTGCTTGCCCTTTTTCCACCGATCATTACCTTTCTTTTGACCCTGGCTCCTACTTTGTTTCCACTTGTTTCGATCCTTATTGGCATACATCGCTGATTCCTCTTTCTTGATGAGCTCAGAAATACTTACCCCAGCCATCTGTTTTGCTAAAGCTTCTTGAGCTGCCAACAGGTTTTCAAACTCAACCAACGTAGGTTGAGTCGGCCAACCTTGGATTGCTGCAACAAACATTCTGAATTCTGGTTTCAGTCCATAAATCAGAATTCGTTTCATCCTTGTTTCACCAATTCTGGATTGATGATCTAGTTCTCCAATTTCTCGACACAACGATTTTACTTTATGAAAGTACTGAGCTATCGTCAAATCCTTTTGCATAATGGACATTAGCTCGTTTTCTAATAACTGTAATTTTGCATCATTCTTTTCGGTGTTGCAAGATCACGAATATGATTTAAGAATTCTTCTTCGATTGTGGTCTTCAAAACGAACGTCGCTTTACCCGTCTTGATCTTCCACTTGTTAATGGCTCCATTCACGTCGTTTTTAGGTTGAACGGTATCGGCTCCCTGTACAACTTCCCACAAATCCTGACCCTGCAGATACGAACTCATGCATGTCATCCAAGTATTGTAATTCATGTTGTTTAGCTTCTTCACCCCACCGACTGTTTGGAAATACGCCAATGATAACGAACGAGTTTGCCCTGATACCACTTGTTAAACTAAAAGACTCATTTACCAAGTGAAATATCAAAACAAACAATCTGCTGGTTCACGCACACAACCTGACCCAGAAGAATATCAACACTTGTTCTACTACTTCAAACACAAGCGACTCTTTTTCTTTAAAAAACTGACGAACAGAATACACAGAAGAAACATAAGTATGTACTAAACAAATTACTAATGGGTTTATATAATACCCTATAATGAATCCTAGACCAATACGTATTCTATTATAATACTTATCTAATCTATACTATATAATAAAAGAAACCTGTTTTGGAACACTTGTCATTCTCTCATTTAATTGATTAAAATTATTAATAATACTAATAATAATAATATTTAATCTAAATTAATACAAATTTTTATTATTAATAATATTTAATCAAATCTAAAATCTAATCTAATACAAATTTTTATTATCAATAATAAAACGTCAATTAAATCTATACGTATTAATTTGGATTTATAACAACCATCTTAACAAATTCTATCATCTACCAACAAGGTTATTTATTCGTTTGTTTTATTCTTGAAAACGACAATACTTTTATAATTTATGAACATTTATTTATGCAACATTTTTACATCAACTTGCTAATTTGCCTATCATTAGGGTTACTTATGAAATCGGCTTTAGCTAATTCTGATTATTCAACTTTTACCTTTTTAAGAGTGAATTCATTCAAATCTAAAAATTTTAATTTGGGTTGATTCAAGTAAATTATATAAAAAAATAATTTATTAAAAATTATGGAAAAATATAAAAAATAATCTAAAGCAAAGTGGTGATCAATGTTTATTCAATTTTGTCTATCTTTTCATGAATTGAATTATTTAAATGGAGTGAGTCGTGCAACATAGTGACACCCAATCACGAATGCACCATTCATAATCTATATCTATATCTATACTTACTATATAGTAAAAGAAAGTTGTTTTGGTACACTTGTCATTCTCTCATTTAATTGATTAAAATTATTAATAAGACTAATAATATTAATATTTAATCTAAATTAATACAAATTTTTATTATTAATAATATTTAATCAAATCTAAAATCTAATCTAATCCAATACAAATTTTTATTATCAATAATAAAACTATAGAATCTGAAAGCAGTTTTTATTAGTTGTGACAACTTACTAAAATACCGAATTTTATCATAAAAATGAGGTGTTGAGGGTAAAGTGAGAAAATAACCAAATCTTATCTACACATGGTGTAAGTTAATATAATGATAGTTTTACCAGGATCTTCACTTATCTATCTACACTGTATAATAAAATAAACCTGTTTTGTGATACTTCTCATTCTCTCATTTAATTGATTAAAATTATTAATAATACTAATAATAATAATATTTAATCTAAATTAATACAAATTTTTATTATTAATAATATTTAATCAAATCTAAAATCTAATCTAATACCAAATTTTATTATCAATAATATTTAATCAAATCTAATAAGAATTCATACGAATTCCAAAGTTGATATTAACTTTCAAATAATTAAAAAAAAATCCACCTAACATCACAAATGTTTCTGTTAAATTCGATTAATTAATTTGTTCAACAATCACTATTATCTTTATCATTCAGTACGGTTAACCGATTTATCATCATACAACTTCCCACCTATTCAATCATATGATTTTTCAATCTTATATTAACTAAATAAATAAAGATTAATATTCAATCTTATCTTACTTTAAATATAAAAAAATCCATTAGTTCAGATTAATATTCAATCTTATCCTACTTTAAATATAAAAAAATCCGTTAGTTTTTTTAAATATATTTTTTTATTATTTGGTATGTAAAATCATATTTATTCAACTCATGTAATATACGGGGTTTTTTTAAAATATAACTTTTTTTTATTATTTGGTAAACAATATTACATTTATTCAACCCGTGTAATACAATTGTTTTAAAGATATATTTTTTTCTATTATTTGGTATATAATATTACATTTATTCAACCCGTACAATACATATGGTTCTTATAGATATAACTTATTTTATTATTTAATATATAAAATTACATTTCTTTAACCCGTGCAATAAAGAAGGTTTTTAAAAAGATAATGTTTTATTATTTGGTATATAAAATTCATTTATTCAACCCGTGTAATACACGGGGTTATAACCTAGTGTGAAAATTAAACAGAATAGACAAACCTAAACATTTAAAAAAAAACAAAAACAAAATAATAACCTAATTATTGTTTTCCAGATTCTCCTCCAACCACCCCTTGGGAATTATATCAAACCTCCGTTTCGCACCATACAAATATCGCTCCGTTTTAATAAGTTTTAGTTTAAAAACCAAGTCTTATAAACTTTTAAAGTTTTTTTCTATTTTCTGAAAACCTTATGTAACAGTATTTGGTTTTGTTGTTTTTGTTTACGCACATGTTTCTATCGATTACATGTACGTTGGTTTTGATTATTTGCAACGGATAATGTAATTAGTGTTTCCATATATCAATACAAGTCATTTGGATTTTCCATTTTCTATTAGTGTATAGTGACACGTCAAATAATGCCAGCTTGTGTTTTTAGAACTTAAAATAATACAATTCTTGAATATGCAGATAATGCATGGTTGTATTATTGTGACAAGCTTAGAATGTTTCCGGTAATATTTATTGAGACGGAATACCTTAAATAGAGCTTTGCTATTTTGTAGATGAAGAAATCCCTTACCCAGTTGTCGAGTTATCCAACTTACAAATTGTCGAGTTATCCAACTTACAAAGAGGAGCTAAGAAGAATAAGTGGTAATGTAAGTTGTCGATTACAATTTAGGGTTTAGGATCAAATACAAAATCTCTGAAAAATAAGAAGTCATACGAAGGGTATCAAACGGATTCCGATTGACCTCAGTCATGCGGCACTGGAACCATCTCATTGAACTCTACGATGTGAGATTTTAGGTTTTCACTTTTGGATTGATAAGTTGTAGATTTTACAAATTTTGTTTATCATCATCGTGTCTTTTATTTATCATTGTTTTTTTTCTATATTTGCGTCATTGTGTTTTGTGTTTTTTTCCTCGACGTTGTATTATATTTTTTGTCATTGTGTCATTTTGTATGATTCATTGTGCCTTTGTACACTTATTATTCTTATTTTTATGAGGCTTTGTAAAATAATTTAACCCTATAATTTAGGGTGTCGATCTATTACTTAATCAAGTATACATTAACATTAAAAAATCAGATGAACATATCGTAATTAATTTCTTACACTAAAAAAGGACTATAAAGTATCATGTCACAAAGTCAAATTCACAGATCAGAACAATGTGAAGGACGGCCCAATAGTATTATTTTGGGCATATATCAGAAAGAGAAGTTTGAATATAATATATCCAAAGGCAAAAGAAAACAAATTTAGATTCCAAGACAAAAGCATCATACATTTTTTTTAGCATCTGTTAAATATTTCTAAGTTGTTAAGTGTCACATATATGGGCCCATAGAAAGACGAAATACGATACCAAACATGTCTCGTAACTACATATTCAAATATTCAACTAAGTTGTTAAGTGTCACTGTCACATATATGGGCCCATAGAAAGACGAAATACGATACAAAACATGTCTCGTAACTACATATTCAAATATTCAATTGTGTATAAGGATCGAATAAGGAGAATTCTATTCCTACACCTCATTATCTATCCGCACACCCTGGAAATTTCAATACGCATCGTATAGGTCTATACGATGCGTATTGAAAAAGTCAAAAAACATTGCAGACTGACAGGTGCAGGTGTTGTCTGGCAGCTGGCATCATACGCATCATATAGGCCTATATGATGCGTATTGAGCCACTGAATTTTTAAAGTTTATTTTTGGTGTGTTATGTTGGGTTTTTGGTGTTTTAGGTTTGTTATTGGTCTTTATTATTGGTTATTTTTGTTTTAATAAGTTTTAAAATCTTTATTATTTTTATATCGTTAAGTATCGTATTATAGCGTATCGTGTCGTATCGTATCAGATCTTTATTATTTTTATATCGGTAATTATCGTATTATAGCGTATCGTGTCGTACCGTATCACATTTTTAACTTAATATCGTATTATAGATTGTACGTAACCAAGCATACCAATCTAAACAATTAAATAAACAATCACAAATACAAATAAATTGAAACTGCAACTTTAATTACATAATAAGTTTGTACATACACAGGCCATTGTTCAAAATACATAAACCGTCAAAATACAAGAAAAGTACAATGATCCTAAACCTATGGATCCTGAGTGGTGCCTGAGGGCCCCTCCCCCGCAGTGCCTGAGGTCCCCGCCCCCTGATCCGGACCGGGCTGCTCACCATGGCGGAGTGCCTGGATCGCCTCCATGAGAAGACGCTCCATACGGCCGTGAACGGCGTCCATCCGCGCCTGCATCCGCGCCTCCAACTGATGTAATGTACCTGCCACAGCTGGATCGAGCTCGTCGTCGACTACGTGCTAGGGGTACTGAGGCACCCCATGTAGCTGCAGCTGCAGTGGCGGAGCACCTAACGGAAATGGAGGCGGCGGCGGAGGTGGTGGTGGCTCAGCGTGGTCACCATCGTCGTCATCGGAGTCGTTGTCGTCGCCCTCTGCGGCATCACCATCTGCCGACTGACCCTCACCTTGTGCCGGCTCTTGAAGCAACGCTGGTAGCTCGTCTGGGAGAACGACGGGGACGACCACCTCCCCGTCTTCCCCTATAAGTCGCAGCCCGAGCCTAGGGAAGTCACGCGTCACGTGCATGCCGATCAAAGTAGTACGGGTCAACCTGACCGGCTCCACCACGCCCCCTACGAGAATAATGGGTCCTGCTGGGGAACAAGGCCCAAGGAGACGGCGATACGCTGTAACACCCTATATCCATTTTAATCAATTATCCGATAACTTTCGATTATAATAGTGTATTACAATTAAACTTACACTTAAAAATGCGAGTTTGTTAAAACATTTTACTAAATAAAACATTCCAACATTTTGTAATTTAATTCGCCATTTAAAACGTGACGACGAAACTATTCGCGGAAGCTTTGATCTCTTGTGTTCGGTTCTTCATCGGACTCAGTCGACATCCGGTACTGCTAGGCAACCTACATTCCATAAACATGAAATGATTTTAGTCATACGCGGTTTAAAACGTGTTCAACAGGTTCGCGGAACAAAACTCAACAAGATTGACTGGGCTCTACCGTAACTTACGGTAGCCACCGTAAGTTACGGTAGCCACTGGGCAGCACTGGTCTGCCGTAAGGCAGTAAAGAACTGTCGTAATAATTTATTCGCTACCGTAAGTTACGGTAGCTACCGTAACTTACGGTAGTTGCTGCATATTCTTCATATTTGCTGTTTTGACCCGTTCATGTATAAATCAAACAAAAACGGGTTTGTATCCCCCCCCCCCCTAAACTTATGAAATTCATAATTTCAAAATCTCCTATCATATTAGGTTCAAGTCACGAGTTTCTTACGTATTTAAAACCCGTTTACACTCAAGTGCTTATTTTAACCCGTTAAGGGTATTTAAGCACTTTCAAGCTTAAAATTGTTTTCGATTTCTTCTAGCATTACATTACCACATTTCTTATCATAAAATTTTCCACCACTACTGAATTTATGGTGGGTTTACTATGGTAACCTATATAAACCGAGTTTTACCCCTCAACTCATTATTTTTACGGCAAGGACTCAAATAGAGCCATTTGACTATCGTATTACATCTTACAACTTCTATACTTGTCCTAAGTATTTATCTAATCATGAAACTCGTTTCCAAACAACCTTTAAGGGTTGTTTGCTCCGTTTAACTTATAAGGGCGTTTTGGTCCATTTTGGCCCTTCATTAGCGATGAGAGATTTTTGTAAACATGTTTGACCCATAAGCCCTCTTTTAACTATGATTTTGTTTGAAAAGTCATTTGGCCTTTCAAACGTAATGACCATCGTTTGTAACATTCGGTTTACCTATTAAAGTAACCAAAATCTATTTTAGACTCCGATTAACTCTCATTAAACCTTACGTTTAAATAAGAGTTATTCTATTATGCGTACCTGGTTCGGATCATTATATTGACCCATTTAAAGACCTTGCCTCGATAGCCGCTAAGTAGTAGCGATGTAAATATCCACTCGATAATTATTTCTGTAATCATACAACTCAACAAACCATTAGTCGATATTGTCAAAGAGTGATATTTTCACCTTTTGACCCGTTTGGTCTAAATGACCGATTATATTGGCGAGATGAAGCTTATTGCCATCTCGTCTACACGACTCGCTCCGGTTTACACCACACGGTCGTTTTAATTATAAATCACCTTTTAATGCTTTTTGGCCTATTAAGGCTTACGGAATAAGTATCTTTCAAAACCAACAATTATTGTCAACGAGTGACCAAATTACAATTTTACCCTTATTGGTTATTATGATTTACCTTATATGCTAACCTTTAAAAGTACATGTTTCATTCGCCATAACATGATCGAATTACCGATTTAACTCATTTTTAACCATCAATACGGTTTCTTATCCTATTTGGATATCTTGTTCCGTATGACTACACGCCGGAACACCATATCTCAATTAGGCATTTGTCTTATTCGTAATCAATACAACAAAAGAACATTCTAAAATATATGACTAGTGTAAGCTATACTTACCTTGCATCTGAATTATGCTTTTCCTCCATTCTTGATTTGTTTGACCCGCATCCTTTCCCAAGCCTCCACCTAGCTCATTAGGCGTCAAACTATTTTCAATCATTTACAAGGCGGTTAAATTAGTCATAAAAATCACGACTATTCCACCTCACTTATTTTCTATGCCGAAGCTATTACTCGACTTCATGATTAGTTAACTTAGCTTATCAAAAGTTAACTACTTTTTGATCACATGGTTTACACAATTAAGTCAAATCAACATTATGATTAGAACCCGCTTTACCCCATCTTTCACGTAATTAGTCAAACAAGGCAATTACGCGTTTCATCCATAATTTCAAAATATGAACATTCACTTAGGCATTTTAACAAACACCTTGTGGGCATATTCTATAAAATCAACAATCAATTTTCATAACTAGTTATTTAGCCAAGCTTAACATCAGTTAAGAATGTTCATATCAATTTTCACATTAACAAAATCTGAATACACTTCCTAGAGCTCAAATTACACTAGAACAACAATCAAAATTCTAGGGTTTAACATATTCTTACAAAACCCACTTATCGCCTTCAATGGTGATTGTGAATTCACAAGAATTAAGCAAAATTTCAACAAGTAATTGACTAGGGTTTATCCCTAATCACTATCTCATTCCTATTTCATCCAAGCAACTATCATGCATCATAAATTTCGAGTTTCAAGTATTGATTCAGAATTTCAATTGGAATCATTCAACGAAATTTCACATACCTTATGATCATTTCACTGAGGTGATCACTAATCCATGCTTGGATTTCAATTTGGGTGTGATTTGCCCTTCCAATTGCTTGAATTTTAGCTTGTTAGGGTTTGAAGATGAGAGCTCCTGGCTCCTCTAGAATTATCGACCAGAACACACACTCAAGGTGTGTGTTAAGGTGTGTGTTTTGGTGTTTCATGTTTCATTTTATTAAAACTTGTTTCAAGTTTATCACATTTGGCCCTTATACTTTACCCAAGTTGCATATAGTGTGTTTTAACAAATTTTCTTATTACTATAAGGCTTATGACTAACTAGGTTATTTATTCCTAGTTGCTTTATCTTGTTCATAACCCGTTTTATTTTAAGTCCCGTTAACTCGGGCCTTTTATATACTTTGTTTTCTCAAAGTATTTCTCATCATTTTAATAAATATTAGATTTATTTATTTAAATCCTGATATTCACCGAGTTTACTTTACCACCTACGGTATTTTACCCGTTCATTATTATTAACACGGTTTAATTACCAATCCCGATTTCGGGGTGTTACATACCCGTGATGTACACCCCCCCCCCCCAAGTACAGCACAGACCTGTCCTGTCGCCGCGAACCACTAGCTTAGGCAGTGATGGAGGGCGCACCTCTCCCCCCATATAAGGCAGTACAGGTAAAAGAGATCCCCATTATTGCCCACTCGGGACTCTTCTCGCGTGGTGCTATGGATGTGGCAATAAGCTTGTGCAGGTAACGGTAGAGGGGATCAGTGATATAGGAAGACCTCGACTTCGACGTCGAGCCGAAGTGATGGTGGTTGATCACGTGCCAGAACCTCTTCAGAGTCGTACAGGGGAGGGGAGCATCCATATGCCGTCGGTGTATATGGGGGTGTCTAACTCCTCCACCCTGTAAAGCCCGCAATGCTGGCCAAACTGTCTGAGTGACATCCAATGCCACTGGTTTGCTAGACAAAAGCTGACCTCTATCCACGGGTCGTCCGGGTCGTCATCCTTATCCGGACGGTCTGCAGGCCTGGGAGCAAAGTCGAAAGTCGACAAAAACTTGCACGTCATTTAATGAACTAATCAATAAAATGGCCAAAAGTTACATTTTTTTCTTAAATGTGAGTAAAAGAATCCATTAATTTAAAAAATATGATTTTTTAGACATAAAAAACTTATTTTAGTATCACAATATTCATGCCCAGGTTGGTATTATTGTGTAACTCTCTACATAAAGGGAATAAGTAATAAGTAAGGTTTCATGCGTCTAAGGGTTTTTTTTTTTTTTTAATTTTGTTTTGATAAATGAAGAATGCAAAAGAACCTAATTACTCTTGGACTCTATTAAAATTAAACTGGGTTAAGTGTTAGTACTCTAGTTTGTTACAAATTGAAAGGTTAATAGCTTAGAATGTTACTTTAAACTATTAGTACCCTAGGTTGTTACTTTCTACAAACCATAGGGACTAACGACGTAATTATCTCATAAAACAATGGATGGTAGCTCTTGTATAACAAAATCGAAACATGAGGGACTAAAATGGGCAATTAGAAATTGAAAATGAAAATAAAAACAAAACACACATATGTGTGTGAATTTATTCATGGAATGTGCTGGATATTTGTTTATTTTGAATGTGCTGGATTTTCGTTATTTTTGAGTATGTTGGATTTTTGTTATTTTTGAATGTGTTGATTTTTGTTAAGTGTTAAATTTATTTGAATGTGTAGGATTTTTGTTTATGGAATATGCTGGATTACAGTCCTGGAAATTCTGTGGATGTGCCGAGATTGCAAAATAAATACCGAAGGCAAAGATTACCCGATTGATTCAATACCCATGGCAATGGGAGAATTCCAAGTGGTGGTTGGTATGGATTGGTTGTCCCACCACCAAGCGAACGTTATATGCTACCACAAGGTGATACAATTCACATCACCGAGTGAGAAGCAAGTAACGATCTATGGAGAGAAATTTGTAATCCCGTGATATGTTCAAAGGCGGAAGCTAATTAACTCATACTACACGGGTGGAAGGCTTTTCTATTTTATATGCTCGACTCAGAAAAAGAAATGCTAGAAATTGAAGACGTGACCTTTGTGCGTGAATTTAAAGATGTGTTTCCGGAAGACATACCTGGCGTACCACCCGAGCACGAGATGGGGTTCGGGATAGAATTAGTTCCAGGGGCTAAACCGGTTGCTAAGGTACCATAGCAGGGTTAAAGATGAAGAACTTAATTAAGGTAGTAGTATGAAATGGAGAAAAAAAATTGTCACCAAGTGTGCCAATAATTCGATAATTATTATAAAATTAACAGTCGGTCAACAACCACTACAAATTACATACCACTTTTTGTCGGTCAACAACCACAACAAATTACATATAACTTTTTTAATTTCTTTTACCTTTTCCCACCTTTTAATTGGTCAACAACCACTACAAATTACATATAAGTTTTTAATTTCTATTACTTTTTCCCACCTTTTTGTCGGTCAACAACCACTACAATTTAATTGGTCAACAACCACTACAAATTTTTTTTGAACAGCAAATATAATTAATCCCGAGCACTCTTGGGGCACCCACTGGATCAAACGGAGTACTCCGAGAGTAACCCGGGTCCACCACCAATTCCGGGGAAAACCCGATAACCCACCCGCCCGTAGGCACGACAATGAAATTACCGGTAAAACCCGTTTGGCTCAAGGATCCAACCCAGGTTTCCCTGGGTCTCCTATCATTGCCCACCAATGCCTCACTCTGCACCAAGTGGGAGTTGAACTTGCATCTATCAAGAGAAATGCAAGTCTTCCACCACTTGATCTAGAGATCATTTACACAACCACTACAAATTACATATAAGTTTTTAATTTCTATTACTTTTTCCCACCTTTTTGTCGGTCAACAACCACTACAAATTACATATAACTTTTTTAATTTCTTTTACTTTTTCCCACCTTTTAGTCGGTTAACAACCACTACAAATTTTTTTTTTTTTAACGGCAAAACACTTTATATATATATAGAGAGAGAGCCAGCAAGAAACTGGGATACAAAAACAAACGAAAAAACAACAAGAAAAGGAAACGACCAAACTAGAAACTGACAGCTACATCAAAAGTAACCCAGTTATCCCACAAAATCTTATTAATCTTCGCTCTGTTACTAATCCAAAGAAAGGATTCTTCTTTAACCTGATCGACCGTCTTCATAATAGGGATGAAATTATTATCGAAGACCATAGAATTTCTAGCACTCCAGATACTCCAAATAGTAGCCAAAACAACCGAATGAACTAATTTTTTCCAAGTACTGCAGCCCGGTCTCGACAAGAGATAACTAACAAGATCTGTTAGCGTCGAAACATCAGCCGGAAAACTGATCCGAACCCATGCCAAGATATTCCACCAAATACATCTGACCCACAAACAATTGACGAAAATATGATTTGGGCTTTCAGCTTCAAGACCACATCTAGGACAGGCAATATCAGCCACCGCTACTCCCCTTCTCAACAGACCTTCCCTGGACGCGATCCTACCGATCAAAGCTCTCCAAAGAAGCAGGTTGCTTTTTGGAGTTGCCAAAGAATTCCACACGAATTCCTGATCGCTAGACTCATCCGGCCGTTTCAAATCTTCAATCTCCTTCCTAACCTGTTTGACCGAAAACAAACCATCCGAAGAGTTTAATCACCTCCACGAGCCGTTTTCCTCAACCAGCTTTTGATCCAGCTTTAAACCAATCTTATCCAGAACCGCCTCCATGTTGCTAATTTCTTTCCAAATACCAAGAATAAAAACTTTAATGGGGATTAAACGAGACGCCGAACTACTAGCATGGATCGAAGAAATGACTCTAGCCCACAGCTAGTTTGGATCCGACTTGAATCTCCACCACCATTTAACTAAGGGGCTATTTGGTAGCCTCTTAATGACCATTCAGATGTTACATATTAATGGTTTAAAACCTCTGAATGAATAAGAGGTAACCTCAAGTCTGAATTGTTAAGAGGTAACTTCTGAATGGTAAATCATCACATGTCACATTCTTCTACCTTCTCATTGGGAAAATTCTTAATGGCTCCATTAAGAGGTAGCCTCTTAATGACCATTCAGATGCTACCAAACAGCCCCTATCATTGCCTGATTAAAATCCAAAATATTCCCAATTCCCAGACCGCCTCTTTTCTTAGCTTTCAACAACCACTACAAATTACATATAACTTTTTTAATTTCTTTTACTTTTTCCCACCTTTTAGTCGGTCAACAACCACTACAAATTACATATTACTTTTTTAATTTCTTTTACTTTTTCCCACCTATATTATTTTGCGACTTAAATGTCTGGTTGGTCCCTGTAGTTTACGAAAATTGCAGATTTGGTCACAGTAATTCACTAATTACACACGTGGTTCTAGTGGTTACAATTTTTGTACTCGAGTGGTCCTTATCACTAACCTCTATTAAGTTATCCAGTTAAGTGTATGTGAAAATTACCTATTTACCCCTGAACAATTTAAAAAAAAAATTAAAAGAGATCACCTACACTCATCTTCACCACCACCAGGTAACCCACACTCACCACCTGCACCTAGGGTTGTAAATGAACCGAACGAACATGAACAAGGCCATTTTCGTGTTCGTTCGTTAAGGAAATTAACATGTTCGCGAACTGTTCACGAACGCATACCGAACATAAGTTTATGTTCGTGTTCGTTCGTTAAGGAAATTCAGTTGTTCACGAACAGTTTGTGAACACTGGTCTCGAACACAAAGAAATAAAAACAAACGCAAACGGATATTTAACTTGAAAATAAAAAAATAAAAACATCGTTATCTTTTAACATTGGACATAAGTAGTTAAATACAACCATTAAATAATAAATCAAAACACAAGAAGTCTACTAGACCACCAAACGATGAATCAGGTTTAACTAATTTAGACATAATTATCCCCAAAAGTGTCTTAGAATGTCTAAATTTTAGCTAACTTAGAAAAAATAGGGTTTCAAGTTTTCAGTATGTTTAGATAAAAGATTTATTATTTATTATTTTTTTGATATAATCAAACGAACACGAATGAACGTAAACGAACATATTACCGAACGTTCACGAACGTAGTCGAACGAACGAGACATGTGTTCGTGTTCGTTCGCTAAAGTAACCAAACGAAATTTTTTGTTCATGTTCGTTCGTTAAGCTAATCGAACGAATATAAACGAACTTCCCGCCGAACGGTTCACGAACTGTTCGCTGAACGTTCGGTTCGTTTACAGCCCTATGCACCCTCACCCTTTAAACCCTAACCCACCACCACTTTGATCCACCATCATCATTCCGCCATCAACAACCATACAATGACGAACCAGGGCTGCTCCAAAATCACGTTTAGCACTGCCTACGTTTATCACCGGTACCCATGCTTCAAAATCTGAGTAAACAGGGCTGCTCTAAAATCACGTTTAGCACTGCTCACATTGGAAGGAATGGAGGCCGACAGTGATACATTTGTTTGGGTTTGCGGTTGTTAATCGTGGTGGCCAATGGTTACGAAGAAGTCGTCGTAAAATCTGGGTAAATAGGGCTCGATGCAAAATAGATAGAAACAGAGGAAACAGGAATCGCCATTGATTTGTGTCGGAAAGTAGGGTCGGTTATTTATTTATTTATTTCCTAATTGTGAATTTGTGATCAATGCATAGACGTTTAGTGATTCACAACTTTAAATCGCGTATGACCTGCAATAAATAGTCATCAGGTTTTAAATACCCATTTTGAGTTCTGTGATTTCAATTTTAAATTCTGTGATCAATGCACATAAAGACCCATCAAGTTTTGAATGCCATAGTTACATGAAAGGTCCATGGAAAGATGCAACAGGCTGGTCTTATGATTATTATTGGTAATGTTTGAAATCGCTTAAGACCCAACCGGAGATGTTGGTGGTGAGGCGGTGGTTGTTTGAGGTAGAAGAATAAGTGGGGGTGTGATGATGGGACTCACAAAAGATTATTGTTTAATTAAATATTTTTTATTTTTGTTTTTATTAATAATCAAGGGTACTTTGGTCATTTAACAAAATTTAACTGAGAAATTTAACAGAGATTAGTGATAAGGACTACCCGAGTGCAAAAATTGCAACCACTTGGACCACATGTGTAATTAGTGAACCACCGGGATCAAGTCTGCAATTTTTACGTACCACAGGGACCAACCAAGCATTTAACTCTTATTTTGCTTATATATATGTTATTGATCTTGTAAGAATCCATGTTTCATCAACCCTTTCCGGGACTCCCTTCACCCATCTCTCATCTCCTCACCATTGCAGCATTGCTGACTCTTCCCCCTTCCCGGTAGCAGAAACAAAAGCCCAACGACAACACTGTTGCAGCCGTCGCAGTTGTTGTCGTAATCCTGATCTCCAGACACCTCTCACCTCCCATAGAAAACTGTAACCAGAATTTTTCCAAACATGGCTATGCCGTAAATTTGTTTTTGATAATACCTTGTCACTGACCCGAAAACGAAAGCGGGCTTTCACCATCAACGTTTTTTTGACGTCAATTCATTTCACGGAATCACAGGTATGTTTACCTATTTACTTTTGATGATTAGTGAAGAGTGATTTGACTTTCTAATTGATTTTTTTATGATTTTTGCTTTGTTGATTATCCAAGGTTCCCCTTTAATTAATTTGAGCGTTTTTAGTATCCTGTAAATGTCAAGGGAAGCAGCATCGTTCACATTCTATATAGAAAATTTACTCATAATGAATATAATAAATGTGAAATGTTACATAGATAAAGAAAATTTAGTTAGGTTTCAACATATAAAGTATCCTAGCTTAAACCGTGTATTAGATGAGTTAATTACATCGTTAGTCTCTGTGGTTTACACAAAGTAACAATCTAAGATACTAATAGTTTAAAATCACTTCTTAGGGTGCTAACTTTTCATTTTTTAACATGTGAGGGTATTAACGTTAATTGTCTAGTTAACTATTATTACCTTAGATTGTTAGTTTATGTAAACCACAGGGACTAACTATGTAATTAATACCCTCACATGTTATAAAATGGAAAGTTGGTATCCCAGAAAGTGATTTTAAATTATTGAGAAAAATGCTCGGATAGTCCATGTGGTTTGCTAGTTTTTCACCTTTAGTCCTTAACTTTCTAAAATTACAGCTATAGTCCCCAACTTTTGCAATTTCGTTCTCGGATAGTCCCTGACACAGATGGAGGTTAACTTTTGGTGTTAAGTGGGTGTGAAATGACCAAAACACCCTTACTAATAAATAAAACATAAAAATAAAATTAATTATTTAAAACCCTACCCCACCCCCACCCCCATCCCATTTCTTTCCTAACCACTGTTCTTCTCCTTCCCCACTGTTCTTCAATCTTCCCCAAATCAAAATTATTGAAAACTATCTGTCCCATCTCTCCTGAGGTTTCGAGTCGGTGATTTCAACAAAATGATTTCAAGTTAATTGAGTTTTTCGCGATTCAATGTTTCGTGTCACAATCACCTCCACGGTTTCGAGTTCCATTAGGTCTGGCAATAAAAACCCATTTGGGTTTTTTAGGTTATTTTGGGTCATTTTAAAAATGAGTATGGGTCAGGATGTGTTAACAAAATAATTAAGGATGAGTCAGAATGGGTTATATGATATCTGTTTAAAATAATTCGTGGGTCAGGATAGATATTACGCTGAGTAACTCAAAAAAGAGCATCATAGATAGATTTTTCATCCTATTCGAGTGTTCGTAGACGTAGGCTTCACAAATAATAAAAATTTTAAAAATAATAAAAAGTTTCTAAAAAATCAGAAAAATCCAAAAAATTCTAAAAAATCAAAAAAATAATAACAAATTGTAAAAAAAATCCAAAAAATAATAAAAAATCCAAAAAATTCTAAAAAATCCAAAAAAATTCTAAAAAATCCAAAAAAATAAAAAAAATCAAAAAATTCTAATAATAAAAAATCCTAAAAATTCCAAAAAAATCTAAAGGATCAAAAAAATTCTAATAAAATAAAAAAAAAATCCAAAAAATTCTAAAAATCCAAAAAAAATTATAAAAAATAAAAAAAAAAAGTTAAAAATCCCAAAAATTCTAAAAAATAATAAAAATTCTAAAAATTTCTAGAAAATTAAAAAATTCTAAAAAAATCTAAAAAACAAAAAAGTCTAAAAAATCAAAAAAATAATAAAAATTCAAAAAATTCAAAAAAATCAAAAAATTCTAAAAAAAACTTTTTAGGATTTTTTACAATATTTTGGATTTTTAGTTTTTTTATGATTTTTTTAATTTTTTTTGATTTTTTTGAATTTTTTAAAATTTTATGATTTTTTAATTTTTAGAATGTTTTTGATTTTTTATATTTTGATTTGATTTTTTAGATTTTTTGGGATTTTTTATTATATTTTTTTGGATTTTTTAGAATTTTTTTTATTTTTTAGAATTTTTTATTTTTTTATTATTTTTTTGATATTTTATAATTTTTTTAGATTTTTTTGGATTTTTTAATTTTTTTTGATTTCTTATTATTCTTTTTATTTTTTAGATTTTTAGAATTTTTTTTATTTTTTAGAATATTTTGGATTTTTATTATTTTTTTATTTTTTAGAATTTTTTTTTGATTTTTTATACTTTTTTTGATTTTTTATAATTTTTTTGATTTATCATGCCTAAATCCATCTAGACAAAAACCCATCTTGACCTAAACCTATCCTAACCCATTTCTTAATAAACTCATCCTAACTTAAACCCATTCTAACCCAAACTCATCCTAACCCATTACCCAAACCTACCCAACCCACCCATTTTGCCACCCCTAAGTTCCATAGTTTTCGAAGTTACAGCCATCATCTTCATCCATGTAACAACCACTTGCAACTCCGGCTACCGATCATCGGACATCATATTCATCAATAATCACCTCCGTCAATAATCATCTCCATACCATTACTTCCGGCGACCGCCTTCTACACCGACAATCATCACCACCTTAACTATCTTCAATCACCAGCGACATCACCTCTGAATTATACTATCATTCACCATAGTCACTCTGATCATCGTCACTCTAATCATCGTCACTCTCCGGCAACTTTTGATTCTCAGTCCCCGTGGATCTCCAGCAACTTTTTTTTTACAAATACAATTAAATTAAATTATTTTCAGTTTAGATTGAGATATTATTGTTATTGTTGCGTCGATGTTATTTTGTTATTATTGATTTGTAAGCAACATCATTTGTGTTGCAAGTTGCAACCTATTGTAGATTAGATTAGTTTTCTTTGGGCTCATAACAGTGGTTGGTTGGGAAAGAAATGGGGTGGGGGTGGGGGTGGGGGTAGGGTGGGATTTTAAATAAATTAATTATATTTTTATGTTTTATTTATTAGTAAGGGTGTTTTGGTCATTTCACACTCATTTAACACCAAAAGTTAACCTCCATCCGTGCTAGGGACTATCCGAGAACGAAATTGCAAAAGTTGGGGAGTATAGCTGTAATTTTAGAAAGTTAGGGACTAAAGGTGAAATACTAGCAAATCACAGGGACTATCAGAGCATTTTTCTCTAAATTATTAGTACCTTAAATTGTTAGTTTGTGTAAACCACATGAACTAGCTATGTAATTAACTCTAAATATTTTTATAAATAAATAGTTTTAACAAATATAATATTGTTAATTTGTTGCTTATAATTATTATGAGATTGATAAATAAATAAATAAGTAGATTAGTATTTGTTACTAATATATAAGTGAGTGATACGTAACATTTTTTGAAAACCGGATATTACAAATGTTGAATATCAAAACAGAAAAATATAAACTATAAACTTTTTTAATTAATTATTACATGTGTATTATAAACCCATTGAATTGTATTACAATTAATAAGATATTTCAATTAAATATATGCATTGTTCTTTGTATTATATTGATACCTTAATATTTGTGCGTAAGTATTATAAATATATAAATTAACTTTTAGGTACTATATAAACCTGTGTAATGATTTGTAACTAATTTAACTTTTTTAATTAATTAATTATTTGGAATCTTTTGTTAATTTTATTATTATTATTATTATTATTGATAAAGATAAGTGATATTCATGTATTAATCAATAATTAAAAAGGTTAAAAAAATATAAATAATATGTTTTAAGTTAAAAAATAGAATGCCATTTGGCTTTAATTGGAATCATTTATTAGAATTTAGAAAACTAGTTTTAGATATATAGATATATATAGATATAGATACATATAAATATAGATAAATATAAATATAGGGGGCCGCTAAAATTTAAATTAAAGTTAGTGTAAAAAGAAAAATGTGCAACAATCAAGAATAATTTTGTTAATCACATGTGACAAAAAGCCAGTGAGCGTTTCCTAGTTATATATGGGCATGTTTGTCTAAGTTTATTTTACCTAAAAAAGACTTTTTGTGAAAATAACTTATTGACTTATGACTTTTTGAAGAGTTTTTTAAAAAAATGTTTGGATTAGCGTATAGGGTGAGAAATAAGTTGTTTTTTTAAAAGTGTTTGACTTAGCTTATTGATGTAAATGACTAAAAGCTAATAAGTCAATAAGTTGGTTCAAAAAGTCACAACATCATAATTTCTCAAAAATGACTTTTTCTCCTGTACAAAAAGTTATTTTGAAAAGTCCTTTTAGGTTTGTCAAACACAAAATCTACTCGTTTTGAAAAAGCTAATAAGTCAAATTATTCAACTCATTTGAGTGGGTAAACAAAACAAACTACATAAATCATATTTAAGTCAGTTTTCGGTTATTGTACAGATTCCAAACTCATCAATGGCCTCCTCGTCGTCGTCTTTTCACTCTGCACCCGACTCTTCTCGATCGTGTAGATATGACGTATTTCTTAGTTTTAGAGGAAAAGACACTCGCAGGACATTTGTTGATCATCTATACTCAACTCTTCAACAAAGCCTAATCCACGTTTACAAGGACGATAGAGAACTTCCCCGGGGTGAATCCATTGGTCCATCCCTGTTTGAGGCTATTGAAGAATCACGAATTGCTGTCATAGTGTTTTCAACAAATTATGCAGATTCTTCATGGTGTTTAGAAGAACTTACATATATTATGAAATGTAGGAATGAGCGGGAGCTAATTGTTTTACCCATATTTTATGATGTGGAACCTACAGATGTGAGAAATCAAAAACGGAAATTTGGTGAAGCGTTTTCCAACCAAGAGGCAAAGGCCAGAGCTAAAATATGGAAAAAAGCACTTGTTGATGTGAGTAACATCAGTGGATGGGAGCGATGGGAGCTTAAGAACATTGCTGACGGGTAATATTTTTATCTGATATCTATGCGTATAGTTAACGTGTTTTAACAACCCAATTATACATTTTATGTTACAAATTTTCAATTAAACTTAACATATCCATTGGTATTCGTACATTAATGTGTGTGTTAACAAGTTGAACTAGATCATTGTCTAAGATCGGAAGCAACACACTTAAGTAAAAGAGCTTGAACTTAAGTTCACTAGTTTTAAGTATTTCGTTTAAATCTTTAAGCTCGGCGTGTAAAGTTATATGACTTCAACTTGTTCTACGTTTGAAACCTCGTTAATGGGTGTGTTAGTCAAGATCTCCCTCGAACAAAAAAAAAAAAAAGAAACTATTTTATGTTATATTGTGTGCATGCATATACAAATTCTTTGTTCGTAAAGCTAAAGAGCTCCGAATTAAGCTAAGCTAGGCTAAGGCTATCGACTATCCCTACTTGATAGAGCTGCACAAATCGGGGTTCTAGACCCAAACCGGGTCGGGTTAAAATGGTTGGAAATTAGACACTTCGATCACACACAAAACACACGATATTAAACAAACACTGCTCAACTCTTTTTATCATAAACCAAAAGCACACCAAATTATAAGGGGGAGGGGGTGGTCATCACTTGCAAAAATTCTATCACTCACAACATCCAATCAAGTTCCGCCATGTCATCAACCATTATTCCATCGCTCACAACTTTTTTTAGTGGCAATGATCATCACTCACAACACCCAACAATAAACTCTCACACCCCCTCACATCCCATTATCACATAATAAGCCATAACGGGTGAAAAAATTCACGGAACCTTAATCATCACGCGTTAATGTTTGTTGTGGCGGTGGGGAGTTTGACTTGATCACGCGTGAACAAAGTTTATCACGGAGAAATTATGTACCACCCCCGGTCCCTTAATAGAGTTAACTATCTATTTGTACTAGACTTATTCTAATCCTAAGCAAACTCAAACTCAAACTCAAACTCTATTTTAAAAATAAAATAAAATGAACCTATTTAATAAACAGATAATTCAAACCATTTAATTTAATAACCAAATTATATTTATCTCGATCTAACTTGAATTATCTTTGACCCATATTAATCTTATGGATAATTAACCAAATTAGAATTATCTCTTGATTCACCCACTTAATTCTGATTTGGACCCGCTTCACATTCGCACTGTTATCCATAACTTCAACTCTCTGACCAGGTTTGACATCTCTTTTCCTGAGTCATCAGAACAACCCCGTTCTTGACCACCGATTAAAGAAAAAAACAAGCTCACCACTTCTTCCGTTTTCTTCTTCCCTTGTTAGACACGGTAAGATTCAAAGCCTCCCGGTTTGACGAATATTCTTTCGTCTGTCTACCTGCATGTCCGATGAGATACTTTTGCAAAAAAAGAACAACCTACACTGGTTAATCCGTTCTTATCCTTGGTGGGAAGGAACGGGTCTTGATTTAACCTGGATTAAAGTTGCTAATGCTATGAAGTTCATCACCGCCAAAACGACCTAAATTGAACACTTGTCACCACCATCTATCCAGCGGTACTCCCCGTTATATAGCTTACCCAAACCACCATTCTACTTTATGTAAAACAGATTGAACCCTTCTTTAATAGTAGTTTTACCACCCTGCCAAACTCCTCCTTGATATGCCACCGCTAATATCAACCACCAACATCCCTTGGTCCCCAAACGAAACCCTAAGCCCCTCGCTCTCTCGTTTCTTCCGCGACACGCCAATTGGTTTTTCTGCCAAAAAATAATCAAACTTCCCGTTACGATTTTCTTCCTTGGCAAGAAAGAGTCTCCAACAAAATTAAAACACGAATAAACCTAGGTTGAGCCTGCCTCACCGTCACTGGTTTGCCTATAAACCGCTAACCTGCTACCCTCGCCCATGCATTCAAAGGCCTACATAAAATTCCTTTATTATTTGCATGCTAGATTTATCACATGAAAATTGTTGAAAAAATTTGTTTCTAGATTCACACCAAGTTTTGGCTATTACTACATTATTTGCACGCAACAACCTCTGATTGTTCAATCACCTACCCATTATTATTAAAATTAAAACATCGCAGGTTCAACTCTCACTTGGTGCAAAGTGAGGCACTGGTGGATAATGATAGGAGACCTAGGGAGACCTGGGTTCGATCCTTTAGCCAAACGAGCTTTACCGGTAATTTCACTTTTGTGTCTACTGGCAGGTGGGTTACCGGGTTTTCCCCGGAATTAGTGGTGGACTTGGGTTACTCTCGAAGTACTCCGTTTAGTCCAGTAAGTGCCTCAAGAATGTTCGAGATTGATTCTGTTGGCCGTTAAAAAAATTAAAACATCGCCAATCTTTATCATGATTAGAAATCGATTATTAAAACCATAAAAAATAACTGATTTCCTTCAAGCCATGTTTTAGGACCACATAAAACCAGTGGCCAATTATCTTCAACCATGAGCAGCCCAATAACAATTTAATTTCATTAGATTCCGCCGACTACGTGACGTGTACCATTTGAATTTAGATAAATAATAACCCGTTGAGTGAGTCAATCTCTAAAGAAAATGTTAAAGAAAATAGCAAGAAACACAAGACTTTAAGATAAACTCTTTTAACTTTTCATTCCTAATTATAAGGAAACCATGGCTGCGTTTTATAAGGTTACAAAATAAAAGGAAAATAAACCACTAACACCACTAACCCACTCTTCTAAACACTAACTAACTAATAATAACCATAAAATAGGAAACAATGGAACTACATGAAGAAATGGCAACGTGGGAAAATGGTTTGTGAAAAAGGAATCGAACATGGCACTTATCATTCCCAGCACTTCAAACGTTCTTGTCCTCACGAATGAAAAGAATTTACCATAGTGATCGCCATTCGATTCTTCCTGTTGCATTCGGTGCGGTCTCAACGGGTCGCCATGGTGGGCGCCATTCGCGTTTTCCGCTTGTCGTGTTGGACAATGAGAATTTCATCTTTTTCGTAGCTGAAATCATAGTCTTCATTTTTGATGGTATGGTGGCGAAAGCTTGTTTCAGTGTCATGGTGGAAACGAATGCTGGTGGAGGTGATCGTACGGGAACAGAAGTTGGTGGTGGTGAGGCGGCAATGGTTGACAAGGTTGGCAGTGTGATGATGTCGCAGCCCCCGACCCCGCCTTGGGAGCGGGCGCCACGAGCACGAGCCGGTGGTATCGGTGTTTATTAAATTTGCAGCGGAATTAAAACATCAGGATCGTAGTTAGAAAATAAATTCACAGTTTGCAAAACACCAAACTTTTATATTAAACAAATGAGCTAAAACCCATATTCCATTTATAATGTATTTATAGGGATAAACTCTATCTTGCTGAAAATAGAAGTTTCTTCTTTTATTTAGGTAAATTATAGCCACTTATTTTAAGCGTTCAGTGCTCCATAGCTGACTTCTTATAGCTTCACATCAAGTTACCTGAAACGTGTTTTAAAAACATTTTATCAGCAAGAAATACTGGCGAGTTCATTCCCTTTTATTAAAAACATAATGTTATACTTTACAATATTAAGAAGGATATTACAATGTTTTTATCTACCAAAAACTCAATAAGTATTTGTCACGTTGGCAGTTACAATGACTGTGGTCATATTACTATTTGCTAACTCTTTGTCCAATAGCAACGTTTGACTAGTAGTGTATACAAAACCCCACATATCGTTAGAAATTGGAGAATACAAAGACTTAACTACTGTAAGTATAATTGAATAACATTTGAGGTTTTGTAAAGCATTTTGGTAAAAAGGGAGAATGACTCACATTGTAAACTTATGTTTTTCTATAAGCTTCCTGGAAATAGTTTCTGATAATTTTCTTGTGTTCCTATTAAAAATATACAATGCACGCGCGTTAGTATAATAACCCAATTCAACTTTAACAATACGTCATGAGACAGAACCCTAACTTAGTTTACATACAAAGCATAGCCTTTATCAGGCAGCGCTTTGGCATCAGTTGCTGGGTTCAAGATCGATCGGATAGGGTATCGAACCAGTGATCTGGGGGTTAAAACACTTACAACAGGCAGAGCTTCGTGATTTTAGGGGTGTTATAACAGAGAGTATTTGAGAGAGAAAAGAAAATTTTGAGCGAGTTGGGACTGTGTCGTTGCTGCTCTATTTATAGCTGCAATTAGACCCTGTCACGCCCCGCGACCGCCGAGGGCTTTGCCCGTCGCGGCCCGCGAGGGCACCTTAGCTACGGCTAGGGCTGACTAGTCAGCAGGTAGGTGTGACACGTGTCACAAAAGGTGTCCGGCAAGTAATGGGGTCGTCGCGGCCCGCGACAGGTATATAAAACTTAATATTTTTTCATTTTTCGATTAAAATAACGTTACGTAGGCTCGGTTTTTCGATTACGGGGTGTTTTAGTGCGTTTTTGAGGGTTGTTATAGATGACGGAAACGGGTGGTGGTGTAGAAAAATGAGTGATGTTGCCCATCTTCGGGACTCCTATTTTAGAAGATTGATTATCTCAAAAAGAGTCGACTCAATCAGATCCATTGAAGCCTTCCATTCACGAGCGTCCATAGGAGTGAATCAAGACTGCTCTGATACCAATTGATGTGTACCAGTCGGATTTAGATAAATAATAACTCGTTGAGTGGGTCAATCTCTAAAGAAAATAGCAAGAAGCACAAGATTTTGAGATAAACTCTTTTAACTTTTCATTCCTAATCATAAGGAAACCATGGGTGCCTTTTATAAGGATACAAAATAAAAGGAAAATAAACCACTAACCCACTCTTCTAAACACTAACTAACTAATAATAACCATAAAAATAGGAAACAATGAAACTACATGAAGTAATCGCAAGGTGAGAAAATAGTTTGTGAAAACGGAATCGAACATGGCACTTATCACCATGTTCCTTTCTTGATTTGCTTGCACCACCAAGTAACTTACAAAACTTATTTTCCACTGACATTTTTCTTTTGCAGATGGTTTTTTCCTTTTCTTCATCTTCAAGTAACCCTCCGTTTTCCCCTCGTCAGGGATGCTCCTTGTTAGGATCTAGTTTACTTGTTGTTATAGTTTAAGATGGAAATTAATGAAAGATAGTAAAACAAGATGAAATATGCAGCGAAAATAATAAACTTTGAATCACAACAATGGAGACATTGCTTTCACCAACATGCTTTTATAAATTATGAATTTACGTATGCATGAAAGATTACAACTCCCCCTCAGCATGACCACTCTAATTTTTTCGTACACAAAATGTCAAGGAGAAGTGATGAATAGAACAGTACAGGCACTGTTCTATTGATAGTACAAAGTAAATAACTGAAGAATCTAAGCTGATGTCACCTTGACAATGACATCTAACAACTTAACAAACTCTAACATCTGCTAGACCTAAATACTGTTACATTGAAATGCAAATATAAACTCTGATGATCAGCATCTGTTGAAGGAACCTCTGTTGAGCTTTACCCACTGTTAAGCCCAGCAGACTTTAGCTTCAACGGTCTTTAATCTCCACAACAGTGGTTCTCTTAAGCAGACCTTTGACTCAGTGGCGGATCTAGGATTCGCGCCAAGCGGTAATGTTTTATAAATAAGCGGTAACGAAATCGAAAAAACGTCAAATTTTTCCAAAATTTACACTAATTTTACACTACCGCCGAAGAGCCAAGCCGTAGCGGACGCCACCCCTTACTACAATGTACATCCTCCCCTGCTTTGACTTATAAGCAGAGCTTGTTTTCAACAGATCTTTGTGAACAGACTTTGGCTGCGGCAGATGTTGAGTCATTGCCTTTGGGAGGAGCAGATCTTCAAAGCACTGTAATTGATGATCAGATGTTATAGGCTATTTTGGCTTTTCAGTTATCTGTTCTTTTGTGGGGTCCATTAGATCCAACAATCTCCCTTAGAACAGATGATGCCAAAACTCTTCTTTATTTCTAATCTTTATTTCTCATCAACTTTTCCCTGATTTGGCCTTTGAATTGTAATTCAAAGTCCAGGGAAACCATATCTTCAAAATCCCTTTGCAATTCAAGGTTCAACAGATCTTGGAGGTCATCTACATCCACACCATATACATCCTCCATTCTTAGCTTTTGAATCTCACCATCTGATCTGAGCGGAGTCAATTCGTGGGTATCTGAGAATGACTTCCACTTTAGAATTTTTGAACCAGATGATTTTCTTGGGTAAAGGGTTATTTTTGACGAGTTTGGTGAATGTGGCTCGCTGACAAGATTTGCAATTGTTTCTCTTAGTTTGTCACTAGCAGGATCTGTATGGAAAAGCAGTTAGTTCTCTTAGTTTTCAACTGATCTTTGTGAACAGACTTTAGCTTTGGCAGATGTTGGAGTAGCAGATCTTCAAAGCACTGTTATTGATGATCAGATGTTATAGACTATTTTGGCTTTCCAATCATCTGTTTTTTTTTTGTGTGGTCCACTAGATCCAACACTCCTCCTTGAAAAAAAATCTCAAAACCGTCAAGTTGTTATATCTATTGTTGGAAATCATGTCCTTCGATCTAACACACAACACAAGATTGACCGAACGACTCTTTTTTATAAACCAAAAGCACACCAAATTACAATAGAGCTAACTATCTCTTTTTACTAAACTTATTCTAATCCTAACCAAACTCAAAGTCTATTTTAATAATAAAATAAACCTATTTAATAAACAAATAATTCAAACCATTTAAATAAATAATCAAATTATATTTATTTCGAACTAACTTGAATTATCTTTAAGAATTACCTCTTAAAAAACAAGTTCTGGTTCAGGAGAGGGGGGGGGGGGGGGGGGGGGGGTAAAGGATCGTTTATGTTTTAAAATTGGGTTTTGACGGGTTCGTAACCGGTTTCAAAGTACAGGTTCACAGCCCGATTACAACCTGCTGATGCAAGTTGGTTCCAAACCAGTTCTAGTTAAACCAGTTTCATTTTATCGTATATGTAGACTTGAAAGGACGAAAAGTTATCCATTTATATGAATTGGTTCGGTAATTTTATTGTATAGGTGGATTTATTAAAGGTTTTTTTTTCATAATTTACATGGCTTAGTATCAGTTCCGATTCATGTAATTCTAGTTTAAATTCATACTCGCCTCAATTCGGTTAAAGATCTCAAATTTTTTGTAACTAATTCTCTTTAGTTTGTTGATGAAATAATTATCGGTATATATCCAATTTGCAGGCATGAATCTCAGTTCATCAAAATGATTACTGATGAAGTTTTGCGTAGATTGTTTGTGTTAAATTCATGTGTTGATAAAGATCTTGTTGGGATGAGTGTTCGCTGCCAAAAACTAGAATCACTATTTATTGAGTCAAATGATGTACGCATGGTTGGCATATGGGGGGTTGGGGGTAGTGGTAAGACTACTCTTGCATATTCTCTTAAAAAGAAACTCTCAGAACATTTTCATGGTGATTGCACTGTGGATAACATTGGGGGAACAAGCAAATCTGGGTTAAAGAAACTGCAAGAGAATATCTTGTCAACTTTTTTTAAACAAAAGGTGAAGGTACAAAGTGTTGAAGAAGGAAGGGACATGATAAAACGTATGTTGTGTCACAAAAAAGTTTTAGTGCTCCTTGATGATGTTGATACAGTTGGTCAACTTGAGGCATTAGCTGGAAACCATAATTGGTTTGGTAGTGGGAGTAGAATAATAATCACAACTAGAAATGAACATTTGCTAAGAACCCATAGGGTAGACCATATTTATCCTATCCCATTATTATCAGATACTGAAGCTATTCAACTCTTTAAAATACATGCCTACAATAAAGAAAGTCCTGTAGAAGATTATAAGAGACTTTCATTACGTGTGATTTCTTATGCTTCTGGGCTCCCATTGGCATTAAAAGTGTTAGGTTCTTTTCTGTATGACAAAAAGAAAACAGAGTGGACGAGTACCTTGGACAAGTTAAAAGACATCCCAAATCTCGAAGTTACGGATATACTGAAAATTAGTTATGATGGACTTGAAACTTATCAGAAAGAGTTGTTTTTAGATATTGCATGTTTATTTAGACGGTGGAACAAGAAAAAAGCGATGAAGGCACTTAAAGCTTGTGGTTTTCACCCTAAAATTGGAATACAAGTGTTGATACAAAAAGCTTTGATAACGATTAGGTATAGTATGTTCGAGATGCATGATTTAGTTCAAGAAATGGGACACTACATTGTTAGAGGTGAACATCCTAACAATCCTGAAAAACATAGTAGACTTTGGAAGTCTAAAGAAATTACATGCATGCCTTATTGGGATGAAACAATGGTAAAGGTTTAGCTTTTTCAAAATGTATATTAAATTATATGCAGTAAATTATTCTCACCCACATATTGTTTCCTTCTTTATTATAGGAATATGACAACATTGAAGCCATAAGTTATGAACCTCATTACGGATATGAATATGGTGATTCATCACGCTTATGCAAAATTGTGTCCAAGATGAAGAAACTAAGGATGCTTATTGTGTCTCTAGATAGTGAGAGTTATGGGAACGTTGAAGGGGTTCATTTTCTTTCACACGAGTTACGATATATTAGGTGGACCAATTATCCTGGAAGCCCATTCCCACACAAATTCGAACCAGTGAAGCTTGTTGTTCTAAAATTGTTAAAGAGCATGCAAAAAGAACTTTGGTGTGATTACAAGGTACTTCATTAATTTTGTAGTTAGATTCTTTTTAGTTATCACACAAACAAGCTATTAATTTTTTTTTATTTACGAAATATTTAAATACAATTGTTTTTAAAAGTGTTGGTTTTTAAAATAAACTAGAATTAAGCTCCCCACGTTGCGGTGGGGGCGTAAAACTATGTAAATAGCACTAATGCCACACCACCGCCAGCGAGTACCAACACTGAGTCAATCCAGGATCCGCGCGTTGCGAGAAACTTATCAAACGTAAAAACTTTGAACCATCCATGCACGTTGCTTTGTGTTAACTCGTAGAATTTTGAAAGGAACAAAAAAAACGTTGAACAACACACGCACGTTGCACCATGTTAATTCGCAAAATTTAGAACAAAACGTAAAACGAAAATTTGCGAAAGATTAAAATTATAGGGGACCAGAGTCAAAGGTAAAAATGTTGTGAGGTTAAATTAAAAATAATGAAAAGTTTTGAGTTAAAAGTGAAAAAAAAAATTATGTTGGTTAAAATTGCAACACATAAAAATCTTTTAGGTTAAAGTTATAAAATCAATTTTCTTTTTGAAAAATCCTAAAGCATAAGGTATAACACCCCTATACACAAAAACGTTGCTTATTTATGGTTTTACAATAATAATAATAATAATAATAATAATAATAATAATAATAATAATAATAATAATAATAAGGTAGAGGATCCTGTAAAAAGTCAAACTTTTGTAAGAAGTGTGAGAAATAATTTGGGAATGACAAGTGTCCCTTATCTTAATTAATTCAAAAGGGTATATTAGTAATTGTCCATTCTTATCAATTAATTGATTTCCAAAGATAACTGCCAAAAATATCAGGCGATATATTAGGGATGTGATTCGAATTCGATTTGTTCTACACATTTAATTGTTTACGGTAAGTTCTTGTTGTAGTGTTATATTCCCCGGTCAATAGTGTTATATTATGTACAAGTATCTTTAATCTCCTTTTCATAGTGTTTTATCCCCATCAATATTGTTTATTCTGTATAGTGTCTTACAGTAAACAGATAGTGTTATATCTTTCTATAGTGTTTTATCATGTAATATACTGTTCCTTTCATAGTGTTTTTATCCTCATTAATAGTGTTTATTCTGTATAGTATCTTACAGTAAACAGATAGTGTTATATCTTCCTATAGTGTTTTATCATGTAATATACTGTTCCTTTTCATAGTGTTTTATCCCCCATCAACAGTGTTTTATTTATGTATAGTGTCTTACAGTAAAAAGATAGTGTTATATATTCATATAGTGTTTTATCATGTAATATACTGTTCTTTATAGTGTTATAAAAAGTTGTTATGAAGGAAATCGAAAAATTTATTTCAGTACGAGAAATTCGCTGTTTTTTTAGGAGATTGATGGGGGTTTTGAAACAGTTACCATAAATTCACTGATTTATAGGAGATTGATGGGGGTTTTGAAACGGTTACCATATTTGAAACGTTGGAAAAGTCACTATTGCCCTTTAATTTTACATAAGGTCCTTCTAATTAAAACACAATTTACATATTGATCTCAACCATTAGATCAAATATCCAATGGTTTAAAACACTTCTTACCCTTCTCACATTTTAGACACTTTTTACCATATCCCTACCCATGATAATAATAATAATAATAATAATAATAATAATAATAATAATAATAATAATAATAATAATAATCTAGTTATATATAATATATTAATATAGATAGTAGGAACCAACTAAGATTGTACAAACAAATTTCTAAAAATTAATTAATCATGACCTTGACATTAATCTAATTCAACTTTTTTTAATTACTGAAAATAAGGTTAAATGTACTCAATTTAATATCAGGATTGCACATGAAAAATTAAAGTTGTGTCAATATGAGTACAAACACGTTAATTTAATACGTATATTTTTTAAGCTAAAAACATTATGTATGAATTAGTTTGTTATTTTCTATCTTTTGATAATAACTAGTCTTTTACCTTTAACTTTGGTCCCCTATGAATCGAGAAAGATGACACAAACAAGCTCTTGTCGGGGTGGTTATTGCCTTGCTAAAACAATAAGGAGACGTGTGTTCTAATCCCGGTGTCTCCAAATTCTCTATTTTAGCTTCATTTTTTAGTTTTTTTAGCTGCATATGACATTTAATGCCTAATTTTCCTTTAATTAATAAATTACTAACTACACTTAGCTAAAAATAACTATTTAAAATACTTTTACATAAATTTTAGTGATTAAATAATTGATGAGTTCATAATACATGGAAATTTGCGAATATGGCCCAAAATTTTTATCTCTTATGCTAACTTGTTTAAACTTTTACATAAATGTTTTTTTTTTGTTATTTTCGGAGATGTCGCTGTCATAAACTCTTATGCTAACTTGTTTAAACTTTGTAGCATCTGCCACATTTAGAAGTGCTTCAACTCGAAGAAATGAAGAACCTAGTCAGCACACCAGATTTTGATGGACTCCCGCGTCTTCGAAAACTGATACTCCATTCTTGTATGAAGTTGAAAGAGATTCATCCTTCACTTAAAAATCATAAAAGTCTTGAATACTTACAGGTATCAGAGTGTCATGAACTTAAACAACTTCCAACAATTAGTCAATCACATTTGAAAGTGCTTTACCTTGAGGATTTGAATGAGCTGCTCAGCACACCAGATTTTGACAGACTCCCACATCTTCAAAAAATGACACTCCGTTCTTGTAGCAAGTTGGAAGAGATTCACCCATCACTTGATAATCATACAAGTCTTGAATACTTAGCAATATCAACAGATTACATGCTTGAAAGGGTTCCAAGAATTAGTCAAATGAAAAACATCAAGGCTCTAATAATAGAGTCGTGCTTTTCGGAAGACGGAGAAATACCATCTGGTATTGGTGAGTTATCCCACTTAGAAGAGCTAGATCTAAGTTGCAACAATTTTTCACGACTGGATTTCAACCTCTCCCAACTTACTCGGCTCAAAGTCCTCACACTAACATGTTGTGACAAACTTCTTGAATTGCCTGAGCTCCCATCAAGTTTAGCTATTCTTGCGGCAGAGCTCTGCAAGTCACTTACATTATTTGGAGATTCTTACAAAAAGTGTAAACAATTATGTGAAGTATCACTTATAGAAGGATGGGGTGACGAATTGCTACAATGGATGCTTGAGGTATCTCTCTATTTTTGAAAATCATATATTTCACTCCTTGTATATAGACCCAATTAATAGTAATTAGAATATGATTAATCTGTGTTAACTAATTAGGGAAAGGCTATTGATGATGGTTGTATGCTTCTCCAACTTGGAGGCCTTGAGATTCCAAATGGGTTTACACCTCTGGTTAGAGGAAGAAGTTGTAGATTGGAACTTCCAGCGAACTGGTGGAATGACTTCTCTGGTTTCTTAATATGCTTTGTATTTTCAGATTACTATTGCGAGGTTGATGATCAAACATGGATAAGTATGAAGCAAGTTAATGGTATGGATTCTGAAGATTATGTGGTTTGGGAGGAGAGTGACACTGATATTTCTACGATTGTTTGGTATGTTTCATTTGGTTCACTAAGAAAAACTACTTGGTGGGATCAAACATACAATGTGTTATCTTTTAATATAGAAGATAATTCGTGCATCAAATACTATAATGGTTTTGGAGTCAGACTTGTTGAGAAGAAAAGTAAAAGTGGTCTAATAGAACCATCTACAAATTCTTCTTCTCACTATTCCCCTGAGTTCAAAATTCATAGTAGTTCCGCATCTGCACTAACAGTATCTTTAAGTCGATATAATTCAGAGTTACACTGGTACGTTCCAATTTTAAACCATAGTCATCACTATTATAAACCATTTTGTCATGTATCTGTTAATTGTTCTATGAAGTTTTTACAACTAAAATTAACTTATTGTGAAATCAGGAAGATGCGTAAAAAGGGATTTTAGAGTCTTAAAGATGGTTCTGGCCTCACTATTATTGTTCTTTTTGTTGGTGATAATTCAAACCTGCATGGGAAGCGAGTGTCCAGCAAGTTGTGATGTCCGGGTCTCAAGGATCAGAAGCTTCTAGTCGAATAGTTTTTTGAATTCAAATAAGTGGTCATCAGTCTGTTCTAATAACCAAGTTTATTGCTAGTATCATGGAAGTTTGTTATTTTCTTTATCGTTCTGTTGCTCTGTTTTCCTATTTAAAGAGAGTCATATGTACTTGTTTAGTATGCAATTTCATAATAAACAGTTGAGCTTCTGATCATTATTATGTTTTGCTTTCTCTATTTTCTGAGTGATAAGTGTTCTAATACCAACATTTGTGGTATCAAAAGCCATGATGAGAAGCCTTTCCTTTGAATCAATTTTGATGCCATCATGAGTGATAATCAAAATAATTCTTCTGCACAACCCCTTGTTCCAATCTTCAAAGGGGGTCATGAGTATTGGAATGTTCATATGAAAACCATCCTCAGATCCAAAGAATTGTGGGAAATCGTTGATGTTGGTGTGACTGAAACCAACAGAACTACAAAGGCATACACTTAGGCTAAGAAGAAGGCTGCTAAGGCTATGGCGTTCATTTGGCAAGGGGCTCATGTTCATCTATTCTCAAGGATTGCATTTGCATCAACCGCAAAAGAAACCTGGGATACCTTGCAAATCGAATCCCAAGGTGACTCCCAAGTCCAGGCGGTAAAGCTTCAGGGATTACGTAGAGATTTTGAGAATCTCTCGATGAAGGATGGAGAACTAATTGGTGACTATTTTTTCAAGAGTCATGGCAGTGGTAAGTCAAAAAAGATCATATGGTGAAGAGGTAAAGGATCAAAATATCGTTGATGTCATGTCACACACGCAAAATCAGAGTTGGTGTGAACTGAGTGGTATCTTCATTGCACAGCGGAAGTATAAAGCTAAGACTTCTAGAAAGTTAAAGGCCCGCTAAGTACTCGAATTACGATGGGTTCTCCTATTCCAACCGTGCCATAGTTTGAAAATGTAACCTGAGAAAGAACATGCAAAAAAACAATATAAAGTTGACGAGTTCATAGTTTATTGAAAAAGATTTGAAATAAATCTTTCTGGCAACCGGTTTAAATGATGTTGAGAAAACGTAATAAAACCATTTTCCTTGGCATGTCATTTGAAAACTTTGTGTTTGTAAAACTTGTATAACCGTCAAAGTCCGCGTACGACAAAGACAACATACCCGCATGAGCCTATAACCAACCCCATGCTAGAGAGTGCCTCGCCAAACCGTTTACTCAAGACGGTAGACTAGCAGGCGGTTATAGTTCCATTATGCAGCGAGGACTTCACTATACAGTTTAAGAACCCTACGGCCCTTACGGTTGAGTAGAGGACAAACCAGTCCTTGTGTTCGTAAGCAGGACACACCAGTCCCATTATTCGTATGCAGGACACACCAGTCCCATTATTCGTATGCAGGACAAACCAGTCCTGTTGTTCGTATGCAGGAGAACCCAGTCCCGTTGTTCGTATGCAGGACAACCCAGTCCTGTTGTTCGTATGAAGGACAACCCAGTCCCGTCATTGTAACTAGGAAAATCCTGTTAGTAATCATGAAACTCATGCATGTTTCGAGAATACGTGTATGTTTTGTAAAACCGGTATGTATAGCATAAACCTTTCATAAACCATTTGAGTTAGTTAGAATTCGTTTGCAACGTGGTTCAGAAATATGAAATTTTCGTTCATTGAATTATTGTGTACTCATGCAAAACTTGCATGTCTTTCCACCCCTGAAAACATTTATAAAAATGTAAAACTGTAAAAAGTATGGGTTATGAACTCACCTGGTCCTCGTATAAATGTACTCTATGTCAAGCATGAACTTGAGTATTATGCCTGTATTCATCAAGACATCCCTAATAACTAGCACATCATAAGTTTACACTATTAGGGAAAATGTCGTACATTGTGTTGCCGAGCTCTATCGACCCGTTAACGTTGTAACCCGTTGGTAATTGTTGTCACGTGAAATAAATAGTTTCCTATCCCTTTACATACATATGTACCCCACATATAATTGTAAGGTTTAACAACATTTGTAGCTGTAAGACCCAATCTTAAAAACATGAAGTTTTATAAAATTTAGCATTTAATTACACATAAAAACATATGCACGCTCATAACAAAACTTCGATTTTCATAAAACTTCATAAGTAATTCAACATTTTATCATGTTAACATAGTTGGGTTTTAAATCCAAGTAAACAAAATGCGGTAGTTTGGCTTTTGGTTGTGTTCGGTTCTTCCTTTAAGCTTGACCTCCATCCGTTTGATTATAGCAATCACCTACATAACCAACATCATCTTAAACGTTAGTTTTATAACGCTTAAAACGTAGTTTGAGAGCCTAAGTTAATCAAAACAACAAAACAAAAAGTTTGTGAGAGGACCCGCTGTAAGCTACGGCTGGCCACCGTAGCTTATGGTGGTCAAAAACTTTTTCGACCAGAAAGGCCCAGCCGTAACCTACGGCTGGCCATCGTAGGTTATGGTGGGGTGCAGCTGCAGATTTTTCCCTTTTAGTCCTTTGTTTACAAAATTGTCCATAACTTTCCAAATTCTCATCTGTTTAACATGAAATTTGTTTCTACGCGTCCGTAAAACAAGCTTATTCCATCAACTCTTTTTCACGTGAACATCACTTTATGAATGTTTCACCTTTATCTGCTTTAATCTCCTTGTGTTTTACACATCCTTTATCAGGTGCGCATTCACACTTATTTAACCCGTACAAACTTATTATAGTTGAACTTGCTTATTTCGTAATCTTTTCACAAATTCATTATTTTTCGATTATGACTCATTCCCCGAGTTCTTTGACTTACAGTCCGTGTTTCCGTTACTCAGTTTACGCTTATGTTCCAACTTTTACCCATCAATCGGGTTTAAACCGAAGTCATCATTCACGCACCCATTTCAGTATGCGTTAAGACTTCATTTTGACCTGTTTAGTTGTTCGTATGAAATCCATCACTTAGAACGAACCAAACTTATTATCTTTTCTCTATTTTGACCCGTTTGGTTGTTTATATAACAACCCTCCTACAATATTTCCGACACCCCTAAAATATTTAGAACATCCATATACGTCCTAAAATACACCCCGTATACGTAAAATGGCCCTAAATACCTTTATTTGTATAAAAATTAAATAAAAATCAATTTTTATAGGCTATCGTGGGCCGCGAAGACTTGTTCTTCATCTTATGCGGGCCGCGAGCGAGAAGACAAGAGGCACGCCCCGGAGCCGCCACGTGTCACGCGTGTCGAAGCTAGATCGGTGATCGGGCCAAGCTAGGGCCTACCCGGCCAATTTTCTTGGGGGCGAAAGCCCCTTGTGACTTCGTCGCGGGCCGCGACCCGCTGGCCGATCAAAACTATAAATAGAGGTCGTTGGCTTTCAGTCCCAACTCGTTCACAATTCACTTTCTCTCTCAATTTTCTGCATAGCAAATATAATATCGGGCATAATACCCCCCTAAAATAACGAAGTTCTGTCTCGTTGTAAGTATTTTAACCCCCGGTTACGTATTAGATACGCTGCCCGATTCATCTAGTGCTCCGTAACGACTGTCGAGGCTCTGCCCGACGTAGTCGTTGGAGTTCTATCTCGGGGAGGGTATAACTAATGTAAAATTTGGGTTATTATACTAACGCGTGTGCATTGTTTAATTAATAGATAATAACCAGGAAATCACAAAGGAAAACCCTAAAGTAGCAATGTTTTGTGTTATTTGATAATTTGTTAGTTTACAGTATGAGTGATCAAGGACCCTCAGACGCTTATCGTCAGTTGTCCAACTCTCATAGGGACGAAGGAACTTTTTCGCAGCCTACCCCCTCGGGGTATTCGGCTGACACCGAAGAAGGGATTTTCGTGTTCAAAGCACAAAATGAAGAGCCATTCCCTCCCAAGAAGAGAGGATGGTTCAGCAGAGGAGCTCACGAGCGTAGAAAAAGGATGAGAAAGTTGCAGCAGCAGAGAGCCTTAGCAACTGTGAATATGGAAATGAACTCTCAAACTCAGGACATGATCAATAGACGACTAGCAAACTTCCACATACTAGCAACCACAGCCACCGACCCAAACCTAGAACAACTCATAGCACCACAGCCACTACCCTTATTCCCAACACAACCTATGGACATTGAAACCAACCCAGGAGACCAAATTCCAGCACCTGCTTTTGACCCAGCTGAAATCCCTAGAGTACCAGCACCCCATCCCCCAGACTATGACCCATGGTTTGACGACAATAGGAGTTACCAAGAACTCCACCCACAAGACGAGCCCATGTAAAACCCAGTAGCACCCTACCCAGACCTTGACCCTTTAGATCCCTACTAGGATAATGACCAATATATCAGGGAGATCCTAGAGAACCCGTACCCTTACGAAGAACCAATGCCACAATACCTAGACCCGATACCAGCACCTGCACCACCCATGAGCACTGAAAATGTGCAAGAGCTCCGCACCTTTGGTGAGGAGATTTTAGAAGGAAGTGAAAGGATGAGACAGATAGGGGAGAGACTCGTATGGAAATATGATGAGCGTAACATGCAATATTGGATGAACCCCTATCAGTGATAGTAATAATATAGAGTAGGAGTTGGGTAGAAAGTGGGTTTTTCCTAGAAAGTCTAGGAAGCAATCAGAATGCGACATGTGGCATTGAAGATTTTTAACTAGAAGGGCAATTGTGTACTTTCACATTCTATTTTTATTTTTATTTTTGGAATTTATCTTCATTAACTAACTATCCACATCCATATTTTGTAACCGTTTTTCTCCATGATTTTCTGAATAATTTGTTTTCGAAATCTAAACCAATCGCACATTCCATTGTTCAGAAGATTACTGTAAATTATGAGCATGTTCTTGGTGCTTTGTTTAAACAGTTTACAGGGCTAAAGTCAATTTTTTTATAGATCCCATAATATAAAGGTGGTTTTGTAATAGGCAGATTACTGTTTTTTAGATATTTGTTGTTGTGTTTTTAACTTCCATCATCATGTTTTTCTTCAAAGTTAACTAGTTATCGGTCTGGAAACCATCAGCATGTTCTTGGTGCTGTGTTTTAACAGTTAGAGTGCTAAAGTCAATGTTTTTTATAGATCCCATAATATCAGCAATGATTGTCTAATCTTCCTGGCCGCTGGATGCCCAACATTTTCCAAATACACTGACAAAGCATTGGCCTGCATGATAAACACTTTCATCAGATTGTGTTTTATTTTGATGTACCACCTTAGATTATCCAATTTGTGTTTTAGTTTGAATTGTGTTTTAAGTAAACAATAGTGGTGATGAGCAATCATGTAGTATCACATTAACCTGTGTTTTAAGTTATTAATAGTAGACATAAGGTATCATTCAGTATGCACTGTGTTTTAAGCTCATAACTTTATACACAGAGGACTTCATGCAGTATCAAATCAAATTGTGTTTTAAGTTATTAACAGAGGGCATATGATTTGTAAAACACACCCACATAAACACTTTAGGCTTCAGATGTACCCAACTCCAGTATGATTGTAAAACACACCAACATAAACACACCATAAAACACATTTACCTTAAACACAGCTACAAGTCATTATGATTGTAAAACACACCCATATAAACACATTATAAAACACAGTTACTTTTGGGGTTTCAGATGTACCCAAATCAAGTATAATTGTAAAACATACCCACATAAACACAACGTAAAACAAATTTATCTTTAAACTTTAAATCTACCATAATCATGAGTAAAAACACATTTATCGCTATTAAATTTAAACCTACCAACCTCTTTAAGTTGAAACACATACCTGCGACTACGGGGTCTTTCGAACGGCTTCCGGCAACTGATCCGGTGCTCTTCATCGTTTCTAAAGTTATCTTCTTCCATGATTGTAGGTATTTTTGGTATGGATTGGGGTTTCGAGGATGGGATTGGAGAGACAGAGGGAAAATCGCGTGAAAGTAGGGACTTGGGTTTGATTGACGGTTATCTAATTGATTTAAAACACGGTATATTGACAAAATTGCCCATAGTCTTTTAAAACAATGAATTAAATACACTAAAAAATTACAAGATTTCCATTGACTTCATCTCAACCATTAAACACATCCATTGGATGGCCCAGATCGCTTCCTAGACTTTCTAGGAAAAACACACTTTCCACAGGATCCCTACTCAATAATATATATATATATATAGGGGACCACTAAAATGAAAACCACCTCCAGTTGTAAGAACCATGAGAACTACACCGTACGGGGCGAGGTGGACCAAATTTTTTTTTTCATAAACGTAGATGCGTGTATTATAAACACATTTGTAAAAAAAAAAATTCAAAAAAAAAATGTCGTGTGTGTAGTTTTGAGCGCCACAAGTTTGTGTTTACGGGTACCGTAAATTTTAAATTACGGTACCCGTAAACACAAACTTGTGGTGCTCAAAACTACACACACGACATTTTTTTTTTGAATTTTTTCTTTTACAAATATGTTTATAATACACGCATCTACGTTTATGAAAAAAAATTTTGGTCCAACCCGCCCCGGATCAAAAAGTTCTCACGGTTCTTACAACTGGAGGTGGTTTTCATTTTAGCGGTCACTTATATATATATATATATATGTGTGTGTGTGTGTGTGTGTGTGTGTGTGTGTGTTAAAAAAATATATGATATAATCAACTAAAATAGATAATCCTATAGTTATTGATGCATACTAGTATTGTACTTCAAATTTCAGTTGTGGTTGTATTAGATATAGATGCATATATATAAAATAGAGTAAAGGTCGCAATGACGATGATTTTGGATCAATGTATTGTTGTGTGATTATTCGCATTCAATATTGTCTCGTGATAATTAATACTTGGTAAATGTTTATAATCCAGATGGACAACGAAGTGAATCAAGAAAACCAGAATAATGATAATAACGGAAACCATTTAGATAACAGTGCCGTCCAACACATAGTGGCACAAGGGATTATAGACGCAATGCCATATATTATCAAAACGGTTAAGGAAGCGGAAAATAATAAAAGTAATAGCGGAAGTAAACGACCACCTACTGAACCTAGTCACAGTGTAAACAATGGACCAATACTTCAAGTACTCATTCCAAAAACAAGAAGAACCATGTCTTATGGTTGTTCTTACAAAGAATTCTGGTTTTGTAAACCAATAGAATTATCGGGCAATGAAGGAGCCATTGCAGCTCTACGCTGGATAGAAAAGACTGAGGCAGTCTTGAAAATAAGCAAGTGCGTAGAAGAGGATAAGAAAATGTTTGCCTCCAATCTGTTTAAGAACTCAGCATTAGAATGGTGGAACACTATCCTCCAATCTAGGGGAAGTGACAGGGTCTACAATATGGAATGAAATGAGTTTAAGAACATGGTTTAAAGGAAATTATGTCCTCCCAATGAAAAGGAACAGATAGCAAATAAGTTCTTAAACCTTAGAATGACTGGAGTGGATAGTAAGGGTTACACTACTACATTCTTCGAATATGCTAGAATAGTGCCAACCCTTGCATCACCAGAACCAGTATTAATCTCCCGTTACATCTGGGGATTAATCAGTGAGATTAGAAATGCAGTCAAGGCAGCTAGACCACAAACTATAGAAGAAGCTGTAGAACTAGCAAACACCTTGACTGATGAATTAGTACGTACACAAGAAGAGAACCAGAGGAGAAACCTAGCTCAAAAGCTTACCCAAGAATTTCGCTATCGAAATTCCAACCATGGGAAAAACGTAGGTTCTACCTCCACACCGTACTGTAAGGCCTGCAAAAAGAAGCATTCCGGAAGATGCTCCACCTACTGCAACTTCTACAAGATACCAGGGCACAAGGAAGAAGATTGTAGGAGGAAACCCAGTAATGGAGTGTGCTTCAACTGTGGAGAAAAAGGACATATCAAGCCAAACTATCCGAAACTAGCTCCAGCCATGAACAACAAAACTACTAAGAATGCTAGGGCATTTGTTCTCACTGCAGAAGAAGCCAAAATGATCCCGGACGTGATTGCCGATACGTTTTTAGTTAATGATGTTTTTGCTAAAGTATTATTTGACTCTGGTGCGAACCAAAGTTTTATTAATACTTCATTTTGCAAACTTCTCAATCAACCATTAACTAAATTTCAACAAGAATGTCTAGTAGAGACAACAAATGGAGAATCCATTAAGATTACAGAAATCTTGCAGGGAGCAAGAATAGAATTTTTAAATCAAAAGTTTATTGGAAATATTTACCCAATGAATCTGGCAGGATTTGATGTTGTATTAGGAATGGATTGGTTAGTAGCCAATAAAGCCAGTATTCTATGTGATCAAAAGTCAATTCAAGTAAATTCACCAAAAGGTGAAAAGATCACAATTAAAGGAGATAAGCCATCTAGATCTATAAAATTCATCTCTGTGATGAAAACAACAAGTTATGCTAGAAAAGGATCACTGGTGTATATGATTTCCATAATCATTAACACTAAAGGAAAGGAATTGAAAGATATTCCTGTAGTATCTCAGTTTCCAGATGTATTTCCAGAAGAGCTACCAGGACTACCACCGGACAGGGAAGTCGAATTTAGAATTCACCTACTACCAGGGACAGCCCCAATCGCCAAAGCACCCTACCGATTGGCACCCGCAGAAATGCAAGAGTTAAAGAAACAACTGGACGAACTTCTGGAGAAAGGATTCATACAACCAAGTTCATCACCATGGGGAGCACCGATCTTATTTGTCAAAAAGAAAGACGGGTCAATGCGTATGTGCATTTATTACCGAGAATTGAACAAGGTCACGATTAAAAATCGGTACCCATTACCGAGAATCGATGATCTGTTTGATCAATTGCAAGGAGCTCGATTTTTCTCTAAGATCGATTTACGCTCATGATATCATCAATTAAAGGTACAGGAAGAGGACATTCCTAAGACCGCTTTCAGAACAAGGTATGGCCATTATGAATTTACTGTCATGCCATTTGGTTTAACCAATGCCCCAGCCGCATTTATGGACATGATGAACCGAATATGTAAGCCATATTTAGATAAATTCATAATTGTCTTTATAGATGATATTCTCATTTACTCTAAGAGTAAAGAGGAACATGTAGCGCATCTGCATGCACTTCTAAATTTGCTGAGAAAAGAAAAGTTTTATGCTAAATTTTCGAAATGCGAATTTTGGTTAGAAGAGGTACAGTTTCTTGGACATTTAGTTAATCATGAAGGAATTCATGTGGATCCTACAAAGATTGAGGCTATTACTAATTGGAAAACCCCTGAGTCACCAACCGAGGTTAGAAGTTTCCTAGGATTGGCCGGTTATTATAGAAGATTTATTCGAGATTTTTCTAGAATAACCATTCCTTTAACAAAATTAACCTGTAAGTCTGTTAAGTTTGAATGGGGACCAAAACAAGAAGAAGCCTTTAGAATTCTTAAGCAAATATTAACCAACGCACCCATACTAGCGTTACCAGAAGGAACAGAAGACTTTATAGTCTATTGTGACGCTTCTAAGTTAGGTTATGGATGTGTGTTGATGCAACGTCAAAATGTTATTGCTTACGCGTCTAGACAACTTAAGAATCAATAAGAGAATTATTCAACCCATGATCTAGAATTAGGAGCCATAATTTTTTCCCTTAAGATATGGAGACATTACCTTTACGGTAGTAAGTTTACCATTTTCACCAATCATAGGAGTTTAAGGTATGTTTTCGGGCAAAAGGAGTTGAATATGAGACAAAGATGCTGGATGGAAATACTTAGTGATTATGATTGTAATATCCAGTATCATGCATGAAAGGCTAATGTAGTAGCCGATGCTTTAACCCGAAAATATCACGAAAAGCCAAAAAGAGTACGTTCTCTTAAATTAAATCTGCAGATAGATTTAAATGAGCAAATTAGAGAAACATAGGAATCAGTAATCAAGGATGATACTGAAAAACTGAAAGGAATGATTAAGGAATTAGAACAAGGAACAGATGGAATTTGGAGATTCCATAAGAAAAGAATGTGGATGCCTAAACTAGGAAACCTACGCCACCGAATACTAGAAGAAGCCTATAAGTCTAAGTATACGATGCATCCCAGAAGTGATAAAATGTACCAAGACTTAAGAAAGAATTTCTGGTGGATAGGAATGAAAAAGGATATAGCAGCTTATGTTGCTAAGTGTTTAACTTGTTCGCAGGTTAAAGCTGAACATCAGAAACCCTCAGGTTTATTGCAACAATTAGAAATGCGAATATGGAAATGGGAATTGATAACAATGGACTTTGTTACCAAATTGCCCAAGACACGAAAAGGTAATGATACAATCTGGGTGATTGTAGATAGGTTAACCAAGTCTGCTCATTTCCTACCAATGAAGGAAACTTTCAGTATGGACCAGTTAGCCAAGTTATATGTAAATGAAATAGTTTCATTACATGAAATTCCTTTATCAATTGTTTCTAATAGAGATAGCCATTTCACTTCTCATTTTTGAACAAGTTTCCAAAACGCAATAGGAACCAAGCTAAATCTAAGCACCGCTTATCATCCTCAAACGGACGGACAAAGTGAAAGGACAATCCAGACAATGGAAGATATGCTTAGAGCTTGTGTAATTGATTTCGGAGGAAATTGGGACGATCATTTACCATTAATAGAATTTTCATACAACAGCATCTATCATACCAGTATCAATGCTCCACCATTCGAAGCACTTTATAGACGAAAGTGCCGAACTCCAGTCTGTTGGGCAGAGATTGGAGAAAAGCAACTATCTGGACCAGAAATAGTAAAAGAAACAACGGACAAGATCATTCAAGTCAAGGAAAGACTGAAAGCAGCACGTGATCGACATAAGAGTTATGCTGATAACAGGCGAAAACCGTTGGAATTTCAAGTAGGAGACAAGGTGTTATTAAAGGTCTCTCCTTGGAAAGGAGTGGTAAGATTCATCAAAAGGGGAAAACTAAGCCCCAGGTATGTTGGACCCTTTAAGATTATTAGAAGAATAGGACCTGTAGCCTATCAGCTACAACTGCCAGAGGAAATGGCAGGAATACATGATGTATTTCATGTATGTAATCTCAAAAAGTGTTTAGCCGATGAATCACTAGTAGTGCCTCTTAAGGACATAGAGGTAAATGAGAAACTTAAGTTTGTAGAAAAGCCTCTACAAATTGAAGACAAGAAAGTCAAGAACCTCAAACACAAAAGATTGGTTCTAGTCAAAGTGAAATGGGAATCCAAGAGAGGACCAGAGTACATATGGGAACTTTGTATCAAAGATGCAGAGGAAATACCCACACCTATTCCAGTAGACCTCGAGGACGAGTTCTAAAACAAGGTGTGGAGGATATAACAACCCTCCTAAAATATTTCTGACGCCCCTAAAATATTTAGAACATCCCTATACGTCCTAAAATACACCCCGTATATGTAAAATGGCCCTAAATACCTTTATTTTTACAAAAATTAAATAAAAATCAATTTTTATAGGCTCTCGCGGGCCACGAAGACTTGTTTTTCATCTTACGCGGGCCGCGAGCGAGAAGACAAGAGGCACGCCCCGGAGCCGCCACGTGTCACTCATGTCGAAGCTAGATCGGTGATCGGGACAAGTTAGGGCCTACCCGGCCTACGTCGCGGGGCGCAAAGGCCTCTTATGACTCCGTCGCGGGCCTCGACCTCGCAGGCAGATCAAAACTATAAATAGAGGCCGTTGGCCTTCAGTCCCAACTCGTTCACAATTCACTTTCTCTCTCAATTTTCTGCATAGAAAATATAATATCGGGCATAATACCCCCCTAAAATAACGAAGTTCTGCCTCGTTGTAAGTATTTTAACCCCCGGTTACCTATTAGATACGCTGCCCGATTGATCTAGTGCTCCGTAACAACCGTCGAGGCTCTGCCCGACGTAGTCGTTGGAGTTCTGTCTCGGGGAGGGTATAACTAATGTAAAATTTGGGTTATTATACTAACGCGTGCGCATTGTTTAATTAATAGATAATAACCAGGAAATCACTAAGGAAAACCCTAAAGTAGCAATGTGAGTAATCTCCTTTTTGTAAACCTTTTTGCAAACTGTTTTTATAAAACCTCAAGTGTTTTAATTTATACTTAAATAGTGATTGAGTATTTGTATTCTACAATTATCGTCGGTATGTTGGGGTTTTGTATACAAAATTTGTTACTACACTGTGAGTAGTAACATGACCACAAGTCGGGTTGACAATACTGTGGGTGGTAATTAAAGTAGAAAAATAAACAAATGTAATTGTGAGATCGCCCTCAATAACTGTAAACTGATAAAACCTGTATCGATTAAATTAGGATTCACTCACCAGTATTTCCCACTGACAAAATGTTTTAAACGCGTTTCAGGTAATAAAATGTGAAAGCCAAATAGAAGCCAGCTGGACAGCACTGAAGGCTTGGAAAAGTGGCTATAAAAGTTACCTAAATAAAGAATATGTTTTTATTTCAATAAATTAGGGTTTATCCCTATAAACATGTTTGTAATAGAAACTTGGGAATTTCCCATGTGTTTAATATTATGAAAATGTGGTATTTTACTCTGATAAAATATTTCCTAACTACGGTCCTGATGTAAATTGCGCTGCCAAAATTGATAAACACCGATACCACTTAAACTGGCTCGCGGCCGCCCGTTCCCGGGTGATTAGGGGACAGGGGTTGCGGCAGTTTATGTGAAAACCATCACTTTTAAACAAACCCAAACATATCGTTATTAGATATTATCTATTCGGCTCATTTGTGTGAAATCCAACACTTATGAATGAGCCGAATTTTGTCTAATATCGCTTCATTGTCCAACATATATCACTACAAAATCATAATAAAATCCTACGAAGCATAAAGCCATGTACCTTAAAGTTTTCTCTTCAAACGCATATCCGCCCCGGCTTGGCTACCCGACGCTTCACCCGAGTTGCCTAAAATGTACAACTCAACATCATTAACCCTCCGGTTTATAACCAAACTTAGCAAATTTTCCAATCACGTAATCATATGTTTTCTTTCATAATTGTCATACATAACAACGTTTTATCATACACCCTATGTGCAAGACTTTTACACTATCTTTGTTAAACCTAATAACCAACAATTAGTCATACATACACCTCTTATAACATCAAATTGATTTATATGTCCGATTGACATCTAAAACTCAATGCATCAACATCAAATACATCATTTTCAGTAATATACCTCATGTGTTCTATACATTCACCAAAACCCACTTACATAAACCTTGTATTTCACTCAAACACTTAAAATTAGCATTTGATTCATAATTTTCCACCTAGGGTTTGTTTCTAAGTTTGTTTGCATCATATATCTTACACTAATTTCCACAATTCATGTAAGACTAGAAATCTTATGAACCTCATAATTTTTCAAAACATCACCAAATATCAAATTTTGACATACCTTACGACCCCCTATTCTAGGTGATCGATAATTTAAGTTCATGCATAAGTTAGAGGCCCGATTTCATCTTCAATTTGTTGATTTTGGATTGTTGAGGGGTTTGCCCCCTTTTTCTCCTACTCCTGATCGATGCACTGTGTGTTGTGTTCCATTTTTCTTATTAAACCAGGAGTTTCTAGATTTCCCTTTTTGGTCCCTTAAGTTTGGGGTTAACATTTAAAAGAGTTATTTCTAGAGATTAAATTTAGATTTTAGTTATAAATACTAAGTAGGTTGAATTTCACTACTTATATCTTTTTTTAATTAAAATTTACCATCTAGGTAAATGTTTAATTATCTAACGTTAATTAAATTTTGGGGTGTTACAAGTCCACCCCTTTAAAGAAGTTTCGTCCCCGAAACTCGAATATGTACCGAAAAGAGAAGGATATAGTCTCATCATTTCTTATTGGTCGATTTGCTTATTCCTTAATCATTTGACCTTTTGGTCAAGGATTGTAATAGGCTTTGCCACGTAGTGAAGTTTATTGTCTACCTCTATGTCGTCATAACAAACGTAGGCCATCTCATCGGCTAAACACTTTCAGAGATGTGAAAAGTGGAATGTATTGTGTTTTCCACTCAATTCTTCTAGCAGTTCTAATCGGTAAGCCACTTAGCCCACTCGATCGATAATTTTGAAAGGCCTAGTAAATCACAGGCTCAACTTCCTCTCTTTCTAAATCGAATGATCCCCTTCCACGGAGATACTTTACGCATTATCCTATCACCCATTTGAAATTCAATAGATCTTCGCCTTTTATCCTCATATGAATTTTGTCGATCTTGTGCCACTTTTAAATGGGCCCGAACTGTGTCGATCTTCTCGTTTGTGGCCTTGACCACATCCTTATGGGCGAGTTCACGAGGACCCACTTCACCCCAACATATTGGGGTTCGGCATTTCCTACCATAGAGCATTCCGTACGAAGCCATACCAATACTAGATTGGCAACTATTGTTGTATGAAAATTCAACCAACGGTAGATAAATGTGCCAACTACCGCCAAAATCAATAATGCATTCCCGAAGCATGTCTTCTAATGTTTGTATTGTTCGCTCGCTTTGCCCGTCGGTTTGAGGATGATATGTCGTACTAATTAATAGTTTGGTACCCATTTGTTCTTGAAAGTCATGCAAGAAGTTTGAAGTGAACTGGGTATCTCTATCGGACACGATAGACACCGGCACTCCGTTGAGTGCTATGATCTCATTCATGTACACCTTCGACATCTTTTCAGAAGTATAGGTTTCATGAATAGGAATAAAGTGAGCGCTTTTTGTCAGTCTATCAACGACCACCCATATGGCGTCGAACCCTCGAGCTGTTCTCGGCAATTTAGTTAACAGGTCTATGGTAACATGTTCCCATTTCCAAACGGGTATGTCTAATGGTTGGAGTTTGCCGTAAGGCTTCTGGTGCTCTGTTTTTACTTGTAAACAAGTTAGGCATCTTTCGACATACTTTGCCATATCTCTTTTCATTTCGGGCCACCAATAGTTTTGTTTCAGATCTCGATACATTTTGGCCGCTCCCAGGTGAATCGAGTAACGCGACGTATGAGCCTCGTCGAGTAGGAGATCCTTAACACCGCATGTGTTTGGAACCCAAATCCTACCGAACCGAGATTTCAACCCACTGTCACCTTCCTCAATATCTTTCGCTAAACCTTTTATGCGCTCTTTCCTCCAATTTTCTTCTTTTACTGCTTCAATCTGAGCTTCTCGGATTCGTTCAAGCAGACCCAAAGTTACCACCAATTGCATTGACCGTACTCGAATAGGAGTGTACCCATCCTTTCGGCTAAGGGCATCCGCTACTGCGTTGGCTTTTCCCGGGTGATAATGGACTTCACAATCACAATCATTCACCATTTCTAACCAGTGTCTTTGTCTCATATTTAATTCTTTTTTATCAAAGAATTATTAAAGGCTTTTATGGTCAGTGAAAATAGTGCATTTCACTCCATACAAATAATGTCTTCAGATCTTTAAGGCAAATACTGCAGCCGCCAACTCGAGATCATGAGTTGGGTATTTCTTTTAATGTGCCTTTAATTACCTTGAAGTATAAGCAATTACCTTTCCTCTTTGCATGAGTACGCATCTGAGACCAAGCTGGGACGCGTTGGAGTATACGACCATGTCGTCAGTTCTATCCGGTAAAGTTAATACCGGTGCACTGGTTAACTTTCCCTTGAGTGTTTGAAAAGCAATATCTTGATCACTTCCCCAAACAAATTTCTCATCCTTGCGGGTCAACTTAGTCAATGGTGACGCGATTTTGGAGAAATCTTGAATAAATCTCCGATAGTAACCTGCAAGTCCTAAGAAACTTCAAATCTCCGATGGATTCTTTGGAGGATTCCAATTTGACACCACCTCAATCTTGGACGGATCTACTAATATTCCATCGGCACTTTTGATGTGTCCGAGGAATTGCACTTCCCAAAGCCAGAAGGCGCACTTTGAGAATTCAGCGTAAAGCTTCTCCCGCCTAAGTGTTTCCAATACTTCATGTAGATGAAGTGTATGATCAGCCTCGTTTTCGAATAAACGAGTATATGCTCGATGAACACCATTACTGACTTGTCTATCATTGGTTTGTATACCCGATTCATGAGGTCCATGAAGGTCGCGGGTGCATTTATTAATCCGAAAGACATTACGAGAAACTCGTAGTGTCCATACCGCGTAAGGAAGGCTGGCTTTGATATGTCTTCTTCTCTCACCCTCAACTAATGATATCCCGACCTCAAATAAATTTTTGAAAACGAACTCGCTCCTTGCAGTTGATCAAACAAGTCGTCGATTCTCAGAAGCGGGTATCGATTCTTTACCGTAAGTTTGTTTAACTCCTGGTAGTCGATACACATGCGCATGCTTCCGTCCTTCTTCTTTACGAATAATATCGGCGCTCCCCAAGGGGAGACACTGGGTCGAATGAACCCTTTATCAAGTAAATCTTGCAATTGTGAGAGTAATTCTTGAAGTTCTGATGGTGCTAACCTGTATAGTGTCTTGGCCACCTGCTTCACACCCGGAACTAGTTCGATCCCAAACTCCACCTCACGTTTAGGTGGTATTCCCGGTAAGTCTTCCATAAACACATCTTCAAATTCTCGTACGACAGGTACGTCTTCAATATTTTGCGACTCTTTTTCCGAGTCATGTATGTAGGTCAAATAAGCCCTACACCCATGTTGAATGAGCCTACGAGCTTCCATCAATGAACATACTACGGGGTTGCAACTCTTTTCCCCATGAATGATGACATGCTTTCCGCTCGGAGATGTTAGTTGTATCTCCTTACGGAAGCATATCACTTTGGCGTGGTGACGAGACAACCAATCCATCCCAATCACCACTTGGAATTCTCCCATTGACATAGTTATCAAATCAACCAAGTAATCCTTGCCATCAATGTTTAATTTGCAATCCCGACATATATGACAACAACAAAACTTTTATTATTACCTACTTCTACTTCTATAGGCGTAGGTAATTTCGTTAATGTAAACAAAGGGTGTCGATTAAATCTATGTGAAACAAAAGATTTATTTGCACCCATATCAAATAAAATACGTGCGGGATTAGAATTTACGGTAAATGTACTTGAAACCACATCATGTTCAATTTTGGCCTCCGCTGTTGTTATGTGGAAATATTTTGCCTGAGTCTTTGGGGCTTCATTCTTCGCATCGGTTGCATCATTCTTTCCTACTAACTTCGGGTATTCAGATTTCTTATGACCCGATTGCTAACATTTATAGCAGACCGCTACCTTAGTAGGCCAATTTGAGGGCGCATGTGCCGCCTTTCCACACATGACACATGGTTTGTTTTTGTAAAAACACTCGCCTCGATGGGAGCGTCCGCAAACCTTACAGCTAGGCGATCCTCCTTTCACATTTCCTTTCTTTGGAGATTCGTTCACCTTTTTTTTCTTTGTGGGGCTTGGGTTTACATCCAACGCCCTCCTTTCTCCTCTTTCAATTTGCTTTTTCAATTCAATTTCGCGCTCCTATGCAACATTTACAATCTCTGTGAGATGCTCATACTTTGAGGGAGTCATGAAATCTCGGTATTCCGCACTCAACATATTGTAGTAATAATAGATCTTTTGTTCTTCTGCTTGCACCAACTCATCACAAATCCTCAACTTGTCGAGGAAAATTCCCGTGATCTTGTCAATGGTTTTACCCTTTTGCCTTAACTGGATAAACTCTTCTTTGATTTTGTTGATCACAGCTTTAGGGCTATGATGTTTAAGGAAAGGCACCTTAAATTCTTCCCATTTCATGGTTCTTGTGGTTTCGATCCCTTGTTGCTTTTTAAGGTTGTCCCACCAATATTTTACCTGACCCCTTAGTTGACGGTCCCGTAAGCTATGAAATCGGTTGCATCACAATGAGTTCTCTCAAAGACTCCTTCCATATCACTTATCCATCGTTGACAAACAATTGGATCTACTTCTCTATTGTAAATCGGGGGTTTACATGCCATAAATTTATTGTAAGGGCATGCCTCCCCTTCTTTAGCCTTGCCTCGATCTTGATTGAGGCTTTCTGTCATCCCATTGATCCGTTCTTCCATCGTTGTTAACATCGTTGTTTGCAGCCTTTCCATGAATCCGGGTAAGGCTGCTTCCAACGCTTTTCCGACCTCTTTGGAGATCTTTTCTCGTGTCTCCTCTGTCATTAGGGACACCGTAGCATCACCCATCCCATCTGACATCTCTTAGCTGAAACGCCCATAATAACTTGGTAAATAACTGATTTAATCATTTCCATATTATTGTATGGAAATTTATCCTCATCACTTGATATTACTTGTGATGTATTGACGTGAGGTCGAAGTCTCACTCAAATTGAATCCAAATACTACTAAATAGCTAGGGGTAAGTAGGTATCGAACACAGGGAGTTTGTGGAATATGCGTTATCTAAAAAAAACTAAATTAAACTAAGTTGCGGAAATATAAATTCAGAGATTTGCTTGATTGTTTTTAATTATCTAACTTAACTAATTAGATTGCAAATCAAAGATTGGGGGTGAAAACAGATTAGGAAAAAGCGACCATCCTAGGTTTCCGGTTTCAATCGACATCCGTGTTTAAATCTAACTAGAAAGAACCACATAGACATGGCTGGTGTGTAGTTACTTGTTTATGATAAACGAGAACTAAGTACTCGGATTATAAGAATGCGAGGTTGTTACCCGATGACCAATCAATCAATATCCAACCATAATCCTTCCCATGATATCTCGATTGCCAATGGCACCAAGAACGTATGGTTTAGACTATGATCAAAACATAAATTAACAATTTACAAACAAGCATCAACACACCATAATAAACAAACAAACATTGCAAGTCTATTATTCTAGAAATTCGGATTAAAACATAGATGTCTTAAACAAACCTTGAACCTAGGATGATCACCAACAAATTTAGCCACTCATGGTTTGGTACATTATCATCACACAAAGACTAATGTTCATACGAATGAAAACACAAACCCAATGTTTAGAACCAAGAAGAACAAGCCAAAATCGCCCAAGAAGTGCTCCAAAACCGTCCACAATGATTAGATGATGTAAAGACACAATAAAACCTCTTAAAAGTGGGAGTTACAAACCGTAGCTTACGGTGGATTGAAATGGCCTACGGTGGGTTTAAACTGGCTTATGGTGACAATTTTTGTCAAGGACCACCGTAGCCTACGGTGGTCACCATAAGCTACGGTGGCTTCAGCTAAGAAATTTTGTTTTCTTCATAACTTTCTCGTTTGAACTCCGTTTTCTTCGGCTTTTCGCCCATGTTGTCGTAATTTCATATCATGTTATCTTCTTAATTCTTCAATTCCAATAATTGATTTTTTCATTAATTCTCCGTCTTTCAATCTCCAATCCAGTTGCGCCTATTCGAAGCTTCATTTCCACACTTTTAACCCCCAAAAGTACCTGAAAAGCCAAACATGTCGTAGTTACCATGTTCCAATAATTAACCAAATTAAGTGTGAGAAACTAATCCTTTTATCGCATTTAAGGGTTATCCTACGGACCACCCATCACATCCCCATACTTAACCATTGCTTATCCAAAGCAACTTGTTCAAACAAAACACAATTTACTCAAGCGATCAAATACAAACCAAAAAAACAAATGTTCTCATTTACTAACTTTTTCTTAAAGCCGCGCATAACACACCCCTCATAATAACTCTCCTCTTGGTGATAAGTAATAATTAGCAAGGATGAGCTAGAACACACTTAAGGAAAATGGGTAGTTACACAACAATAAGCTTGTACTTGAATCGATCCTTCGCCTAATGAATTTGCTAAACATGCACATGAATCAAAGGGACTTAAAGGTTGTAACGTGGCCTGGCAAGGTGGTATGAAATGGAAATCTATAAGCAAAGTAGCTAACGATTTGACCTGGTCTTTTATTTCTAACTAAACATAACATAAACAACCATACACAAAATATCTCATTCATTTTTTTTCATTGCTTTTTCTTCTTTTTTTCTTTTTCTTTTCATTTTTATTTTTTTTCTTTTTTTATAACTTAACTAAACATAACAAGGCAAACATACTAATACAAAATGCTAACACTAATAGATTGGGTCAAATACGGGTAAATTTTTTAGAAACTAGGCACGGGTTAACAAAAGATCGGCTTAAAGCTCAAATGGGTTACTAAAGTCTAAACCCCCGCCCCTCTCACTACCATGCTTATATATATAATTTATGAGGTCCAACCCCCCAAATCCCACACTTGCACTCACCAAGATGAGGCTACCTAATTGCCCTTATCTTTTTCACACGCATGTCAAGCTAAGGCCTCAAACCGCATCCAAACACAAGTTCTAACATACCCCCACCCATTACCACTCACATCAAGGAAAATATATTCTAACAATTCAAATAAGAGGCTCCAACTCTCACCAAGAAAAAGAGAATATGGGTTGCCGGTGTGTCATGCGGTTTAGTACTTAAGTGTTCAGTTTTGGACCATTTTTCGCTTGATTTCAAAATTTTCAAAATTTTCCCCATCCCCACACTTGGGATACATTGTCCCCAATGTATGTCTTTGAAGGGAATGATCGCTTGCCACTAAAACAACACATTTTTTTTTAAGAAAACAACACAAAATCACACAAACTAACTAACAACATTCCAAAGCTAAAGAACATAACAAGATTAAGGAAATAGTACATTGACCTGGTGAAGTTTGACACAACAGATGTTGTAAATAATCCAATTTCCCATCACCACCTTCACACAAATACCCGCACATCTTCCCCACGCTTGAGTTTTACCATGGCCCTGAAACATAGAAAAAATAAAAACATAGCACGTTCAGTGAAAAATCTCGGGTTGCCTCCCGTGCAATGCTAAGTTTTTGGTCTTCAGCCAGACCATGCCACCCCCATTTATGGTGGCTCGAAGAATCGGTTCCTGCCCACCTCCATCACTGTAGTGTGCCATTGGGTGAAATGCATCCATCAAATGTCCATTCGGTGGATAGTCAAATACACACCTGCTTGAACCCTCATACTTTTCTTCACAACCCAGTGGTTTGTTCGTCTTCATTCTTTTATGCACACTTTTCATTTGGTCATTAGACTCTCTACTCTTCTCCACAATAGATTCATAACTAATCACCTTAGTATGAACATCAAAGTATAACTTACGGTTTTTTTCGGTCATAGTAATGATCCCGTCTCTACAGTTGATTTGAGCATTTGCTATATAAAGAAGCAGTCGACCTAAAATTACCCTTTGTTGTGATGCCAATTTGGTAGAAGCATAATCTAAGACCAGAAAATCCACCAGATATTCAAAATCTCCCAACTGGATCAAAACATTCGTAACCACTCCCCGTGGACGCCTCCAACTTTCATCCGCCAAACTAACCATGGTATCTATATCTTGTAGTGGACCAAAATCATACATGTCATATAAATCTCCTGGTAGCACACTCATGCTTTCCCCGTAGTCCAACAATACGTGTGGAATTTTTAATTTTCCCACTCGGGTAGGCGCGATTGGTGCTCCATGCTCTTTATCATTTTCAACGTCAGCGTCCTTTCCTATACCTGTATTCATTTGACACGAAGAGGTTAGAAATTTTTCATTAATTTCAGTATTAGGAACGGTGCTTACCACATTGATGTTAACGCTTTTTATGTTCTTGGGGTTTGTCACCGTGTCACTCGGTAGTTGACCTTTTGCTTTCTTCAATATTGCCACTTCACTTGCAAGTTGACCCGTTTGAGTGGTCAACGATTGGATAGCTTTGTCACGGATTTCATCTTTTTGCATGTGAACCTCATCAAGCTGATTTCTTCTTTGCATGTCTTGTTGCAACAATCTTAACATATCCATGACTTCATTTCCACTTGAAACAACTTGACTTGAAGATCCTCTTTGATCATTACTCGGTTGTTGGAATTGCCTTTGGAAACCTTAAATATTTAATTGTTGGCGAGGAACATAATTTCCTTGGTTTCCTTGAAAGTTCGGGTTAGCTCGATTAGAAGGATTTCCGTATCGAAAATTCGGGTGGTTTCGTAATCCGGGGTGATATGTATTCGAAATTTGGTTTCTACCAAATTAGAAGGTTTCTACCACCGCCCCCTTGGCCTTCAATAGCGTTCACTTCTTCATATTGTACCTCACCTCCTTGGCAATTTTCAACCGCTTGCCCCAATTCATTGCAAATGGCACAAACATCATAAATTTGGTTTGTAGTTTCTACATTCACATCCGCCGCCGCATGCACTTGAGTTCTAGTGATGCCCGGTCTCGCTCTCCTCGATAATTGAGCCTTTCTCTTTGATGTGACCGCCATTTGTTCCAAGCATGCCCAATCGTCTTGCTCGTAATTGGTACCAAATGTACCATTCGTGATAGACATTAGATCACGAGCATCTTCGGAACTCAAACCTTCATGAAATGTGTTCAATAATTCCCATAACTCAATACCATGATGAGGGCAATTTTTATCATCATGTAAAAGCGCTCAAATGCCTCATGAAACATCTCGCCCGCTTGTTGTTAGAAGCTTCTCAAACTTTGCCTTGCATCGTTGGTCTTTTGAGCCGTGAAGAACTCTTCCAAAAACCTTTGTTGCAATTCGGCCCAGGTATAGATAGATGTGGAAGGCAATGTATAAAACCAACTCTTTGCCTTATCTTCCAACGAAAATTGGAACAACACCAATTTTACATCATCCGATGTAAAACCTTGTCCTCCAATGGTGTTAGAAATCATATCATAAGCCTCCAAATGAAAGTACAGTTCTTCCGTTGCTAACCCCTTGTACTTAGGTAAACTTGAAGTGCATTAGTTCTAACCTCGAACGTTCTTCCATCCGGGTGATGAGAAATCACTACCGGAGAAGGGTTGTTAGTCATAACGGGTCGGAAATGAGCCTCCATTCCCCGTACAACTTCACGGTGGTGTCTACTTGGTACACCCAAAGGCACTCTTGGTTGACCCATTTGCCTTTGCATTGGCCCTTGAGGTACAAACTGTGGAAGCGGTTGTTGTTGCATTTGTTGTTGCGGCATTTGTCTCTGAATTTGATGTCGTTGTTAAGGAATTTGTTGAAACACTTGTGGTTGTTGTCGAACACACTCTTGAACCGGCTCCAACTGTTGCCTTTGTGGATATACAAATCCCCTTGATTTCCTGTTTGTGCTCCATCATCCCCCATATAGTATCCTTCTTCTTCGTAACCCCCAAACTCATCTTCGAAACCATCACTATACCCATCCCTTTGCGTCCCCATAGATTGTACAACGGAATGTTGTTGATATTGTACTCTAGGTTGGGGTGGTAATTGTTGAGGCATTGAGGTAGTATGGACTATAGGTGTATGTGGTTGGAAAAGAGGTGGTTGACTATGTTGGGATGATGATTGACCGGATGTTGGGAAAAAGTGGCTAAGAGGTGGAACTGTGGATGAAGGTTGGTAACTAAATGTGTGTTGTGTGGTCATAGGAACTGTGGTATCGGTGGGTTTCAATTCACTCGAAATTGTAGACACGGTTGTAGGATTTGGAGGTGGTGTGGTTGTTATTGTTTGATCTGTAGTGGGAGTTGGTGGATCCATTGTGTTTTTCGGTGTAGTAGGAGAACTAATAATTTTGTTCTCCCGAAGTAAAACTAGGTTCTTCCTTAATGTTCGTTCAATCTCAGGATCGAATGCTAGCGGTGATGACTTGTGAGAGCCTCCTGTATGCATGCATTTGTCAATACCTGCACACTAAACACAACCAGCATAAACCCAAAAAATAACAAACTAAACTATCAAAGATAACACACGTTGCGCACTACTCCCCGGCAACGGCGCCAAAATTTGATGTGAGGTCGAAGTCTCACTCAAATTTAATCCAAATACTACTAAATAGCTAGCGGTAAGTGGGTATCGAACACATGGAGTTTGTGGAATATGCGTTATCTAAATAGCTTTTCTAAAAAAAACTAAATTAAACTAAGTTGCGGAAATATAAATTCAGAGATTTGGTTGATTGTTTTTAATTATCTAACTTAACTAATTAGATTGCAAATCAAAGATTGGTTGTGAAAACAGATTAGGAAAAAGCGACCATCCTAGGTTTCTGATTTCCATCAACATCCATGTTTAAATCCAACTAGAAAGAACCACATAGACATGGCTCGTGTGTAGTTACTTGTTTGTGATAAAAGGGAACTAAGTACTCGGATTATAAGAATGCGAGGTTGTTACCCGATGACCAATCAATCAATATCCAACCCTAATCCCTCCCATGATATCTCGATAGCCAACGTCACCAAGAACGTGTGGTTTAGACTATGATCAAAACATAAATTAACAATTTACAAACAAGCATCAACACACCATAATAAACAAACAAACATAGCAAGTCTATTATTCTAGAAATTCGGATAAAAACATTGATGTCTTAAATAAACCTTCAACCTAGGATGATCACCAACAAATTTAGCCACTCATGGTTTGGGTTTGGTACATCATCATCACACAAAGATTAATGTTCATACGAATCAAAACACAACCCCAATGTTTAGAAATTGTGTAGAACCAAGAAGAACAAGCCAAAATCGCCCAAGAAGTGCTCCAAAACCGTTCACAATGATTAGATGATGTAAAGACAAAATAAAACCTATTAAAAGTGGGAGTTACAAGTTTCACGTCAGTCTCCACCGTAAGCTACGGTGGCTACCATAGCTTGCGGTGGCTTGAAATGGCCTACGGTGGGTTTAAACTGGCTTACGGTGACAATTTTTGTCAGGGACCACCGTAGGCTATGGTGGTCACCGTAAGCTATGGTGGCTTCAGCTAAGAAATTTTGTTTTCTTCATAACTTTCTCGTTTCAACTCCGTTTTCTTCGCCGTTTTCACCCACGTTCTCATAATTTCTTCCTCTATCACGTTATCTTCTTAATTCTTCAATTCCAATAATTGTTTGTTTCATTTATTCTCCGTCTTTCAATCTCCAATCCAGTTGTGCCTATTCGAAGCTTCATTTCCACACTTTTAAGCCCCAAATGTACCTGAAAAGCCAAACATGTCGTAGTTACCATGTTCCAGTAATTAACGGAATTAAGTATGAGAAATTAATCCTTTTATAGAATTTAAGGGTTGTCCTACGGACCACCCGTCATGTATCTTTCTTAGTCAGTTTGGTCAAGTGCATAAGTTGCCTTAACCATTTATACTTAGTGTATTTCACGGGTTCGAGTGTGATAATACACCCCTCCAATACACTTTAAACCTTTTTATTTTATAGTATTTTCAATTGAAACTTACTTCATAATTAATTCTTACCGGATGTCTTGATCAGGCATTGAACCGAACAAATTTACCTTTAACCTTAAGCTCTGATTACCAACTTGTAAGTTTGGCTTTTGGTTGTGTTCGGTTTTTCCTTTAAGATTGACCTCCATCCGTTTGATGATAGCAATCACCTACATAACTAACATCATCTTAAACGTTAGTTTTATAACGCTTAAAACGTAGTTTGAGAGCCTAAGTTAATCAAAACAACAAAACAAAAAGTTTGTCAGAGGACCCGGCGTAAGCTACAGCTGGCCACCATAGCTTACAGTAGTCAAAAACTTTTTCGACCAGAAATGCCCAGCCAGCCACCATAGGTTAGAGTGGGGTGCAACTGTAGATTTTTTCCTTTTAGCCCTTTGTTTACGAAATTGTCCATAACTTTCCAAATTCTCATCCGTTTGATATGAAATTTGTTTCTACGTGTCTGTAAAACATTTACCCACATTCTTAGTTCATAAACCCATGACTCGGTTTTATAATTTTTTATTTTATGCTATCGGTTATGATTTAAATAATCAACTATTTCGACGTGTTTGCAAAATTCAGCAAACAAGCTTATGCCATCAACCCTTTTTCACGTGAACATCACTTTGTGAATGTTACCCCTTTATCCGGTTTAATCTCCTTGTGTTTAACGCATCGTTATCCGGTGCGCATTCACGCTTATTTAACCCGTTCAAACATATTACAGTTGAACTTGCTTATTTCGTAATCTTTTCACAAATCCACTATTTTTCGATTGTGACTCATTCCCGGAGTCCTTTGACTTACAGTCCGCGTTTCTGTTACTCGGTTTACGCTTATGTTCCAACTTTTACCCATCAACCAGGTTTAAACTGAAGTCATCATTCACGCACCCATTTCGGTATGTTTTAAGACTCCATTTTGACCCGTTTGGTTGTTCTTATGTGTAACACCTCGTAAATTCATGTCCAATAATGTATCGACACGTGTCATAAGCTTTAAACGCGTAAAAGATTACTTTAGAGGGACTAAAGTTTACAAAAAAAGAATCTACGTGAGTAAAAGGATTCAAAACGTCAACAATGGATAAATATATCTTTCAACAACCTTACACGATGTTTATACTCTTAAACGAATAAATCATGGATCATACGAAGCTAATTGTGGAAGAAAGTGAGAGATTACAAACTACAGGGGTTAAATGTGTCAACATGTTTAAAGTATACCTCTGAGTGACCTTTTAGCAAACCCGAAGCTTTGTAACAATTAATTATGCTCACTAGAATGAATGATAAAAAAATTTCACAAGGTTTCGATAAAGTATGAGAAAGTTATGACAATATTCATATTTGAGGGGTTAAAAGCGTCAACGTTGAAATTTAGGGCTTATCGAGTGAACATAAAACTAACCAAGGACTTAACAAAGTTTGGTTATGTCTTAAGGTCCTTAGAAATCAATTTAGAAGGTTAAAAGTGCAATTTTGGAGGTTAAAACCACTTTAAAAAGGACTAGGGACTTAAAATGCAATTTTGGGAAACTTGTTAACCGGAGCCAACCTTGACGCGAGGCGCATAAGACTAGGCTGAAGCCTTACACGAGCCGCCTGAGTCTACCAGCATCAGAAAAACATGCCAGGTGCCTGTTTCAGCAAGTTACACCGACTTTAAAGCATGGTTTTTGATTCTAGGGGCTTGTTTGATGGTTTATAATGGCCTAGGGACACTTGGGATGATCAGGAATCACCCCAGAGCCTTGTTTGGCATGATCTTGTTTAATCTAAAGCCCTATATAAGAAGTTCTTGGTTGCAACCTTGAGCACATCACTTGGAAACTTTCAAAACTTGGTTTCTGAAGACTCCTGGAGCTCAAGGACATTCTCTAAGGAACTCTAATCATACTTAGGACTTCAGTAAGCTTCCTTAACCCTTTTTAATTCAGTTTACTTAGTTAATTAGCCTAAAGTCAAACCGTCGTAATTAGAGTTTGACTTCGTGATTGTTCAGAATTTGTCCAGTCAAATCATGAATTGAAAGTACCTATGAGTTGGTAATTATGTGGGTAATAAACCCTTAAAAGGGCACCCTCTGATTCCCACTCTAACTAGGTCAATTGTCGGGTCAAAGTTAATCTTAAAAAGTCAACAGAAAGCTTATTTTCAAATTAACACATAATTAACAATGTAGAAGCCATGCAACCTATTTTATCACTAATATAACTTGGTAATTAATGTAAGAACATGTCTAAACATGTTCAACCCGACAATTTTCAGTTTAGGCTCGGTTCGGAACCGAAAGTCGCATAACTTGACTTTTGCTTTGACTTTCAGTTCTGACCCATTGGAGCATAGTTTAGAAATGCCTTAGAGCTTTATTAGGACCAGGTTTCATGTTAGTATAACCCTCTATGATTATACAACTTGGTTCATTAGTTATCCGATTCATATGCATGTTTCCATTAAATGCTTAAATGTTGACTATTATGCCCATATTACCTTAAAACAAGATTTTTGAAAATATAAAAGAGTAGAAACCTTTATTACTAAATAATAAACTTGTCCTTAAAATTTGACATCCGTTTGAGGTCTAGATTAGGAGTTATGGTCATTAGCGTAAATGAAAAGCTTTTTATTAATTAAACGGCGTAATTAACGTGTAGCCTATCTAAACCCGATTTTTGATACCAAAATTTTTACCCACTGATGTAAAATAATATTTTGGGATTATTGGAGATTTTTATTTATTTTTAGGCTGAGCATAACATAGGGTTCTAAGCTTAATTCGGTAGTTGTCGGTTTTGCCCTTTTGGGCTATAAAATGAGTTTTACAAATCCTTTTGATACCAAACCTTTTTTCTACTGATCCAATATGATAAATAGGATATTTTAAGCCTTTTGGAATAATAAAAATATCAGCTTTTCCTATAGAACCCGGAAATCGCTTAAAACTACATTTTTACGCGTTTTAAACGCATAGTATGTATTAAAACCATTTTTAAATATATAAGACCTGATACCTACTGATATTTTTAGTAAATTTATATACTTTAATAGTAAGCAAAATTTTTAAACTCAGATTTCCAGTTTTGACCTTTTAGGCTTAAGTGAAATTACCAAAATGCCCCTACGGTGCATAGTTTAATTATAAAAGATAAATTGAACATATTTACAATACCCTACTGTTATGACTTATAAAAAAAATAAATATTTTTACTGATTATATCAGACCTGTAACTCAGATTAACATTTAAACACTTTTATAACCTTTAAAATGACCAAAATACCCTACGGGGCGTAATTTGAGTTTAAATGCATTTTGGGCATAATAGGAGATATCTTACTGATGTCACAACATATTTAAGGCATATTAACTTAGGAAACCTGTATATGACTCATATGGTTACTCGTTACGCATTATTCGCGTTCGGATCGGCTTATGTAACTAGTTTGCATATATTAGCCGAAACGGGTCAAACCATATCATTTTCATCTCAAAATCCAGAATGTGTTTAGTTTGCCCATAATAAACAAGTATCCAAGCTTTTTGGGTCTAAACCACATTCTAATCCGCTCATCGCTTTATCATGCGTTTCTGGACCGTATCCTCTTTTAAAAACTAACCGGTCTAAGTTTAGGCTTAATTAAAGACCCGTTAGGATTCTAATAGGTTATTCAAAACCTTCGTTCCAGATTAGGAGCCCGGTAAAAGCTACGTGCACTTGCTGTTTTTGATTTATACGTTGCTCAGGTAAATACTCTTAACTTATTTTCCCTATACGGGCTTGGGATACGATATTATAATAATACCGCTTGGTCGGGTATGTAGTCATTTAAATCGGATTGTGATGAAACACAGGCTAACGCTCTGGTTAATCTGGGTGGGTATTCTTCTGATGGGTTCAACCTCTCTTTCTACTCGCTAGAACGGCTGGAAACCTGCAAAACAGTAGCGCCGTTAGTCTCGTTAAGAGGGGAATGTGGGGGTTTCCCTCTTAACCAGGCTCCGGCGTGAGAATAAGTACTGTTCCGAGGAAGGATAATCAGTGTGTGTTGAGTGTGAGAGTATAGAGAGCAAGATGATCAACCTGGATGACAAAGGGTCCTATTTATAGCCGGAGGGTGAAGGAGGGAAGGAACAGCAGTGCCAGCTGTAGACGCGCGCCAGCTGTCCGACCAAGGGGAATATCCCTTTGGTCTCCTCTGCTGTTGTCAGTGTAGTGGTACAGGTGACGCGCCCGTATTTGCCCTTCCAGGAGACGTCGTACTGACGCTGTCTGCCTGCTCCTGGATCCGTTGCAGGCTGACCTGGCACCTGCTGGCTGGTGACACGTGTTGTCCTTTATGTCGGGTGGAGCATCTTTGGAGCCACCTAGATATTTTCCAGAACCTTCTAGAAGCTTCTGGATGGTCGGTGCCACATCGGATGGGAAAGTGGTGTGGTCCTTGCCATGTGGACAAGGGATTGGGACCATACCTCTTCAGATTGTGATTGATGTATTTACATAACCTGTTTTAATCTGTAGTATTTGGTGTATGGCCTTTGGGGGTTAAATGAACATGTCCCGGATATCCTTGGCATCATTCAAAGAAATGGCCACGACCTAAGCACGGGGTGTAGGCGTACACCAGACAGTTGCATATGTAAAAACTGGTAGTCCACTTAAAGGAATCAACCTTGTGGGTATCATACCTGTGGCGTGTCAGTTAATCTAGACCGGCCCTATAAACCGGCCCTGATGGACGACAAATAAGTAAAACTGTATACAAGATTATTTTTAAATAATTGTCCCAAGTTATAAAAGAATTTTTGTGCCATGTGCATTCAAATCAATTTTCTAAAACATTTTCAAAATGAGTCAGTTAATTGTATTTACCAGTGTAAACTGACGTATTTTCCAAAAAGGCTAAGTGCAGGTACTAGACGAAATAGTCTGGCTACTCCTGGCATCACTAATTAAGTCTCGCAAGCTCTAGATGCTAAAGTCTGTTGAACAATGATCTTATTTATCTTTTGATCCGCCTATGGATCTTTTACATACCGTTGTGATACTTTGATATTACTATTTATTCGGTTTGTAATGTGATTCATCTTTTGCTTCCGCTGTGCATTATAAATTGTGTTGTTTGACTATGATGATATCAACCACGTTACAATACTCCCCACCGGGCCCACCGGCAATACATGGAAATAACGGGGTGTGACAGGTTGGTATCAGAGCCAACACTGAGTGAATTAAACACTAGCCTTTTGTGTTTAATCTCAGTTACACAGTTGCACGTTCCTTGATTCTTGAGTCTAGACAAAGAACTTAGGACTAATCCTAATTCGTTTTATTTTGTCCTTTATTTGTTTCCTTTGTTATTTTCTGTCTAGCCCCTGCATGGGCAAGCCATTTCGGTTAGAAGTCCCATTTAGGGCAACCATGCACTTGTTTAAATTTTAATGGAACGATTAGATTTAAAATATCATTCCTTTTATAAGATCTACCATTATAATAAAATGGCAAAATCTAAAAAGGACAAGACCTAGCCCACATGTCATCTTAAGACAGGGCCAAAATGGTAGTTCCTCAATTAGATTCAGATCCCTGTTAACATCTCAATTTAGGATTGTTCTGCGTTAAATATTGAAAAGAATCTTAAAGGTAAAACCTAGTCTATATGTCGTTGCAGACATGGCCAAGATGGTAAAACCTATTCAAAAGATTCCAACCCTTGTTAACATCTGAAAACATGTTAACACTCTTGGCAAAATGTGATACGATAAAATCGCATAAGTCATCTCTAAATTGGGTTATTCCATTTTCCCTTAATTATATAATCATCCCTTAAGGATGAAGTGCCTACGGGCTATAATTAATGTCCTTAGGGACTAAAGACAGTGGTGGCCTACAACCCCCTGTCAAGAAAAGGTAATGAACTTTGATTCAAACCTTAATACCTCGATTCTGTAAAATCCTGGTTTATAAATTAAATATGTCCATGTGACTTGACTTTTGTGCTATTATTAAATTGTAATTAGGGATTATAATAAAGATCTTGAATATATGCATGCTTAACAAATTAACCAAATTAGTTATTAAAGACCATGGTTAATAAATCGTCAAGAATGATAGTACCGTATAGGCTTCTAAATAAAACTTGTCATTAATTTTCTTTTATGTAGCAATTAAAGCTACATGGCTAGGTCGGAAGAAGTAAACAGTCATCCCCTGGAGAATAATGAGAATACTAGGATTAATATAACCAGAGAAGAACTCCGTACACTGATTGATACAGCTGTATCTAAAGCTGTGGATTTGCAATTCAGGGAGTATAGTGGGACGCACAGTAGAACCTCATCAGTACCCCATACTAACTCTGTCCCTAAGACTCATTCAGAGGCTCATAGCAAGCCACCCTCTAAGAAAGATTAACCAAAGAAAGATGATGATCGACACTCATCCAATCAACACAGTGTTCCATCCAAAAGGGTAGTATTTGATAATGAACCACGTACCAAGTCCTGTACTTACAAATATTTTGTCTCATGCAAACCCCGTGATTTCACCGGGGAGAAAGGAGCAATCGACTGTATGACTTGATTAGATGAAATGGATACTGTGGTAGATATCAGCGGTTGTGCTGAAAGGGATGTAGTGAAGTATGTATCCCAATCATTCAAGGGAGAGGCACTAGCATGGTGGAAGTCTCTCATCCAAGCTGCTGGAAAGATCCCACTATACAATCTGACCTGGGATCAGTTTGTTGCTCTCATTAAGGAGAATTACTGCCCTCGACACGAGGTTGAGAGGATTGAATCAGACTTTTTATCGTTGGTGATGAAGAATTTAGATTGTCAAGCTTACCTCACCAGTTTCAATACCCTGTCTAGACTGGTTCCGTATCTGGTAACACCGGAGCCCAAGCGAATTGCCTCTTTTCATTAGGGGTTTAGCCCCAGAAATCAAGGCCAGTGTTAAGGCATCTAGACCTGCTACTTTTAGGTCAGCAGCTGATCTATCTCTGTCTCTTACTTTGGATGCGGTCAGGCTGAGATCGCTTAAGAGTTCGAAAGAAAGTAAGAGAAAGTGTGAGGACGATAACTCACGACGATCTGAGAAGAAGCATAAGGGTTATGCGGACCACAAGAAGGAGTCTGGGTCCAACAATGGTAATCAGCAGACAGAGGAAAAGCCAAAGTGAAAGACTTGCCAAAAATGCAACTTTGGAAAATGCAGGCTAGAGACCAAGTCTCAGTCAGGACCACCTGCATGTGGGTTATGCAAGTATAAGGAGCACAAGACAGTAGACTGCAAGAAGATTAAGGATGCTACGTGCTACAATTGCAATGAAAAAGGGCACATTAAGACCAACTGCCCTAAATTCGCTAAAAAGCCTGAGGAGGTCAAGAAGACCAATGCAAGGGTCTTCCGTATGGATGCACGAGAAGCTGTTGAAGACGATAATGTGATCACAGGTACCTTCCTTATAAACGATGTTTATGCAAGAGTGCTATTTGATTCAGGAGCCGATAAATCGTTTGTAGATAATAAGTTTTGTAAGTTGCTGAATTTACCTGTTAAAACCCTAAGTGTGAAATATGAGGTGGAATTAGCTGATGGTACCTTAGAAACAGCCTCAACTGTGTTAGATGGATGTGTTATATCCATTAGGAACCACTCTTTTCCGTTATCCTTACTTCATTTGAAGTTAGCCGGTTTCGATATAGTTATAGGCATGGATTGGTTATCTCGTAACCAAGCCCAGATAGTGTGCAATAAGAAGCAAGTGGTGATCAAGACTCCGTCTGGTGAGCCACTTACCATTTAGGGAGATACCCAGTATGGACTGCCTGAGCAAGTGTCTATGCTCAAGGCATCTAGATGTTTGAAGAAGGGTTGTGTCATTTATACGGCACAGGTAACTATTGATGAACAGAAGGCCAAGGTTGAAGACATTCCAGTCATTTCTGAGTACCCTGAAGTTTTCCCTGAAGAACTACCTGGTTTACCACCAGATAGGCAAGTAGAATTCAGAATTGATATCATCCCCGGAGCAGCACCTGTTGTGAGAGCACCTTACAGGTTAGCACCAACAGAGATGAAGGAGCTGAGAACACAACTAGATGATTTGCTAACCAAAGGTTTTATTAGACCTAGTTCGTCCCCTTGGGGAGCGCCAATCTTGTTTGTGAAGAAGAAGGATGGATCGATGCGTCTATGCATCGATTATCGTGAACTAAACAAAGTCACTATCAAGAATAGATATCCATTGCCCAGGATCGATGATCTGTTCGATCAATTACAAGGGGCAAGTTACTTCTCTAAGATCGACTTGAGGTCAGGCTATCATCAACTGAAGGTTAAAGATGAAGATGTACACAAGACTGCATTTAGGACTCGCTATGGTCATTATGAGTTCTTAGTGATGCCTTTTGGGCTCACTAATGCACCTGCAGCATTCATGGATCTCATGAATCGCATCTGCAAGCCCTACTTAGATAAATTCGTCATCGTATTCATCGATGACATTCTCATTTACTCGAAGAGCCAAGCTGACCATGGAAAGCACCTCCGTTGCATTCTTAAGCTGCTTCAAAAGGAAAAGCTCTATGCCAAATTTTCAAAGTGTGAATTTTGGCTTCGAGAAGTCCATTTTCTTGGACATGTTGTTAGTGAGCGTGGTATCCAAGTAGATCCTGCTAAGGTTGAAGCTGTCATGAATTGGCAAGAGCCAAAGACGCCTACAGAGATTCGTAGCTTTCTAAGCTTAGCAGGATATTATAGGCGATTTATTGAAAACTTCTCAAGGATTGTTGCGCCCCTAACTTCGTTGACGCGTAAGAATATTAAGTTTGACTGGGGCCCTAAGCAGCAGGAATCCTTTGACATCCTTAAGCAAAAGTTGAGCAATGCACCTATGTTGACATTGCCTGATGGAATAGAGGAATTTGTAGTATATTGTGATGCATCGCACACAGGTATGGGATGTGTGCTCTTGCAGAAAGGCAAGGTCATTGCCTATGCTTCTCGACAGTTAAAGGTGCACGAGAAGAATTACACCACCCACGACGTGGAGTTGGGTGCCGTTGTATTTGCACTAAAACTGTGGAGGCATTACTTGTATGGAACCGAGTTCATGATCTATTCTGATCACAAGAGCCTTCAACATTTGTTCAATCAGAAGGACTTGAACATGAGGCAGCAACGTTGGATGGAAACTTTGAATGATTATGACCGTGAGATAAGATACCATCCCGGCAAGGCAAATGTAGTAGCTGATGCCTTAAGTAGAAAGGAAAGGGTGAAGCCCATAAGAATCAATGCCAAGAGCATTGAATTAAAGAATAGTTTGAATGAAAGGTTGTTAGCTGCACAGAAGGAAGCTATATTAGAAGCTAACTATCTTGATGAAAAGCTAGGAGTAACTGAAGAGCAGTTATCCTATGGCAAGGACGGAATCCTGAGGTTAAATGGACGAATATGGGTTCCAGTTTATGGAGGACTTCGGGATGTTATCCTCCAGGAAGCCCACAATTCTAAGTACTCCGTTCATCCTGGAGCTGACAAGATGTACCAGGATCTGAAAGCAAACTTTTGGTGGATAGGCTTGAAGAAGTCTATAGCTACCTATGTGGCCAGATGTTTGACGTGTGCTCAAGTAAAAGCTAAACACTAAAAGCTGTCAGGATTGCTGCAACAGCCTGAACTTCCCACCTGGAAATGGGAAATGGTGACAATGGATTTTATCACCAAGTTGCCAAAAACAAAGAAAGGAAACGATACTATTTGGGTGATAGTAGAAAGACTGACTAAGTCAGCACATTTCCTACCCATCAAGGAGACTCATAGCTCCGACATATTAGCCCAGTTGTACGTAGATAAGATTGTATCCCTGCATGGCGTACCAGTGTCTATTATCTCAGATAGAGATACTAGATACACATCTCATTTTTGGAAAAGTTTCCAACAATCTTTGGGCACACGCTTGAATTTTAGTACGGCTTACCATCCGTAGACGGACGGATAGAGTGAGCGTACGATCCAAACTTTGGAAGACATGCTTCGTGCATGTGTGATTGACTTAGGTGGTAGTTGGGATAACCACCTGCCATTGATCGAGTTCTCCTATAACAATAGCTACCATACAAGCATTCAGGAAGCACCTTTTGAGGCATTATATGGTAGGAAATGCAGGACGCCTATTTGTTGGGCAGAAGTAGGAGAAGCTAAGTTATCAGGACCTGATATAGTCCTTGAAATGACGGACAAGATTGTCCAGATTCGTGATCGCCTGAAAGCTGCCAGAGATAGGCAGAAAAGTTATGCTAATAAAAGGCGAAAACCTCTAAAGTTTGAGGTTGGCGATAAAGTTTTGCTTAAAGTATCACCCTGGAAGGGAGTGATGTGATTTGGTAAGAAAGGTAAGTTAAGCCCAAGGTATATAGGTCCATTCGAGATCATCGAATGTGTCGGATCAGTGGCTTACAAGTTGAACTTGCCTGAAGAGCTCAGTGGTATTCACAATGTATTCCACATCTGCAATCTAAAGAAATGTCTAACGGATGAATCACTAGTCATGTCACATAAGGATGTGTACATTGATGAGAGCTTAAAGTTCGTTGAAAAACCTTTGTCGATTGAGGATCGACAGGTTAAGAAGCTTCGAAGGAAGCAAGTATCGATTGTAAAGGTCAAATGGGATGCCCGTCAAGGTCCCGAGTACACGTGGGAGGTAGAGTCCACAATGAAAGAAAAATACCCACATTTGTTTCAGTAAATCTCGAGGTCGAGATTTCTTTTAAGGGGGTGAGGATGTAACACCTCGTAAATTCATGTCCAACAATGTATCGACACGTGTCATAAGCTTTAAACGTGTAAAAGTTTACTTTAAGAATCTACGTGAGTAAAAGGATTCAAAACGCCAACAATGGATAAATATATCTTTCAACAACCCTACACGATGTTTATACCCTTAAACGAATAAATCATGGATCATACGAAGCTAATTGTGGAAGAAAGTGAGAGATTACAAACTATAGGGGTTAAATGTGTTAACATGTTTAAAGTATACCTCTGAGTGACCTTTTAGCAAACCCGAAGCTTTGTAACAATTAATTATGCTCACTAGAATGAATGATAAAAAAATTTCACAAGGTTTCGATAAAGTATGAGAAAGTTATGACAATATTCGTATTTGAGGGGTTAAAAGCGTCAATGTTGAAATTTAGGGCTTATCGGGTGAACATAAAACTAACCAAGGACTTAACAAAGTTTGGTTATGTCTTAAGGTCCTTAGAAATCAATTTAGAAGGTTAAAAGTGCAATTTTGGAGGTTAAAACCACTTTAAAAAGGACCAGGGACTTAAAATGCAATTCTGGGAAACTTGTTGACCGGAGCCAACCTTGACACGGGGCGCGTAAGACTAGGCTGAAGCCTTACGCGGGCCGCCTGAGTCTACCAGCATCAGAAAAACATGCCAGGTGCCTGTTTCAGCAAGTTACACCGACTTTAAAGCATGGTTTTCGATTCTAGGGGCTTGTTTGATGGTTTGTAATGGCCTAGGGACACTTGGGATGATCAGGAATCACCCCATAGACTTTTTTGGCATGATCTTGTTCAATCTAAAGCCCTATATAAGAAGTTCTTGGTTGCAACCTTGAGCACATCACTTGGAAACTTTCATAACTTGGTTTCTGAAGACTCCTGGAGCTCAAGGACATTCTCTAAGGAACTCTAATCATACTTAGGACTTCAGTAAGCTTCCTTAACCCTTTTTAATTCAGTTTTACTTAGTTAATTAGCCTAAAGTCAAACCGTCGTAATTAGAGTTTGACTTCGTGATTGTTCACAATTTATCCAGTCAAATCACGAATTGAAAGTACCTATGAGTTGGTAATTATGTGGGTAATAAACCCTTAAAAGGGCACCCTCTGATTCCCACTCTAACTATGTCAATTGTCGGGTCAAAGTTAATCTTAAAAAGTCAACATAAAGCTTATTTTCAAATTAACACATAATTAACAATGTAGAAGCCATGCAACCTGTTTTTATCACTAATATAACTTGGTAATTAATGTAAGAACATGTCTAAACATGTTCAACCCGACAATTTTCAGTTTAGGCTCGGTTCGGAACCGAAAGTCGCATAACTTGACTTTTGCTTTGACTTTTAGTTCTGACCCATTAGAGCATAGTTTAGAAATGCCTTAGAGCTTTATTAGGACCAGGTTTCATGTTAGTATAACCCTCTACGATTTTACAACTTGGTTCATTAGTTATCCGATTCATATGCATGTTTCCGTTAAATGCTTAAATGTTGACTATTATGCCCATATTACCTTAAAACAAGATTTTTGAAAATATAAAAGAGTAGAAACCTTTATTACTAAATAATAAACTTGTCCTTAAAATTTGACATCAGTTTGAGGTCTAGATTAGGAGTTATGCTCATTAGCGTAAATGAAAAGCTTTTTATTAATTAAACGACGTAATTAACGTATAGCCTATCTAAACCCGATTTTTGATACCAAACTTTTTACCCACTGATGTAAAATAATATTTTGGGATTATTGGAGATTTTTATTTATTTTTAGGCTGAGCATAACATAGGGTTCTAAACTTAATTCGGTAGTTGTCGGTTTTGACATTTTGGGCTATAAAATGAGTTTTACAAATCCTTTTGATACCAAACCTTTTTTCTACTGATCCAATATGATAAATAGGATATTTTAAGCCTTCTGGAATAATAAAAATATCAGCTTTTCCTATAGAACCCGGAAATCGCTTAAAACTACCTTTTTACGCGTTTTAAACGCATAGTATGTATTAAAACCATTTTAAATATATAAGAATTGATACCTACTGATATTTTTAGTAAATTTATATACTTTAACAGTAAGCAAAATTTTTAAACTCAGATTTCCAGTTTTGACCTTTTAGGCTTAAGTGAAATTACCAAAATGCCCCTACGGTGTATAGTTTAGTTATAAAAGATAAGTTTCACATATTTACAATACCCTACTGTTATGACTTATAAAAAATAAATATTTTTACTGATTATATCAGACCTATAACTCAGATTAACATTTAAACTCTTTTATAACCTTTAAAATGACCAAAATACCCCTACGGGGCGTAATTTGAGTTTAAATTCGTTTTGTACATAATAGGAGATATCTTACTGATGTCACAACATATTTAAGGCATATTAACTTAGGAAACCTGTATATGACTCATATGGTTACTCGTTACGCATTATTCGCGTTCGGATCGGCTTATGTAACAAGTTTGCATATATTAGCCGAAACGGGTCAAACCATATCATTTTCATCTCAAAATCCAGAATGTGTTTAGTTTACCCATAATAAACAAGTATCCAAGCTTGTTGGGTCTAAACCACATTCTAATCCGGTCTTCGCTTTATCATGCGCTTCTGGACCGTATCCTCTTTTAAAAACTAACCGGTCTAAGTTTAGGCTTAATTAAAGACCCGTTAGGATTCTAATAGGTTATTAAAAACCTTCGTTCCAGATTAGGAGCCCGGTAAAAGCTACGTGCACTTGCTGTTTTTTATTTATACTTTGCTCAGGTAAATACTCTTAACTTATTTTCCCTATACGGGCTTGGGATACGGTATTATAATAATACCGCTTTGTCGGGTATGTAGTCATTTAAATCGGATTGTGATTGATGTATTTACATAACCTGCTTTAATCTGTATTATTTGGTGTATGGACTTTGGGGGATAAATGACCATGTCCCGGATATCCTTGGCATCATTCAAAGAAATGTCCACGACCTAAGCACGGGGTGTAGGCGTACACCTGACAATTGCATATGTAAAAACTGGTAGTCCACTTAAAGGAATCAACCTTGTGGGTATCATATCTGTGGCGTGTCAGTTAATCTAGACCGGCCCTACAAACCGGCCCTGATGGACGACAAATGAGTAAAACTGTATACAAGATTATTTTAAATAATTGTCCCAAGTTATAAAAGAATTTTTGTGCCATGTGCATTCAAATCAATTTTCTAAAACATTTTCAAAATGAGTCAGTTAATTGTATTTACCAGTGTAAACTGACGTATTTTCCAAAAAGGCTAAGTGCAGGTACTAGACGAAATAGGCTGGCTACTCCTGGCATCACTAATTAAGTCTCGCAAGCTCTAAATGCTAAAGTCTGTTGAACAATGATCTTATTTATCTTTTGATCTGCCTGTGGATCTTTTACATACCGTTGTGATACTTTGATATTACTATTTATTCGGTTTGTAATGTGATTCATCTTTTGCTTCCGCTGTGCATTATAAATTGTGTTGTTTGACTATGATGATATCAACTACGTCACAATACTCCCCACCGGTGATACATGGAAATATCGGGGTGTGACAGTATGAAATCCATCACTTAGAACGAACCAAACTTATTATCTTTTCTATATTTTGACCCATTTGGTTGTTTATGTGAAACCCATCACTTTTAAACAAACCCAAACATATCATTATTCGATATTATCTATCCGGTTCATTCGTGTGAAATCCATCACTTCATTGTCCAATATATATCACTACAAAATCATAATAAAATCCTACGAAACATAAAGCCACGTACCTTAAAGTTTTCCCTTCAAACGCATATATGCACCGGCTTGGCTACCCGACGCTTCACCCGAGTTGCCTAAAATGTACAACTCAACAGCATTAACCCTTTGGTTTATAACCAAACTTAGAAAATTTTCCAATCACGTAATCGTATGTTTTCATTCCCAATTGTCATACATAACAACGTTATATCATACACCCTATTTGCAAGACTTTTGCACTATCTTTGTTAAACCTAATAGCCAACAATTAGTCAGACAAAGACCTCTTATAACATCAAATTGATTTATATGTCCGATTGGCATCTAAAACTCAATGCATCCACATCAAATACATCATTTTCAGTAATATACCTCATGTGTTCTATACATTCACCAAAACCCACTTACATAAACCTTGTATTTCACTCAAGCACATAAAATTAGCATTTGATTCATAATTTTCCAACTAGGGTTTGTTTCTAAGTTCGTTTGCATCATATATCTTACATTAATTTCCACAATTCATGTAAGAATAGAAATCTTATGAACCTCATAATTTTTCATAACATCACCAAATATCAAATTTTGACATACCTTACGATCCCTTATTCTAGGTGATCAATAATTTAAGTTCATGCACAAGATAGAGTCTCGATTTCATCTTCAATTGGTGATTTTGGATTGTTGAGGGGTTTGCCCCCCTTTTCTCCTGCTCCTGATCGATGTACATACACACTTAGTGTGTGTGTTGTGTTTCATTTTTCTTATTAAACCAGGAGTTTCTAGATTTCCCTTTTTGGTCCCTTAAGTTTGGGGTTAACATTTAAAAGAGTTATTTCTAGAGATTAAATTTAGATTTTAGTTATATATACTAAGATGGTTGAATTTCACTACTTATGTCTTTTTTTTAATTAAAATTTACCATCTAGGTAAATGTTTAGTTATCTTGTTTTAATTTAGTTCACTTGTTTTAATTTAGTTTTAGATGTTTGTTAACTACCTTTTTGCTTTCAAACGTTCAGACGATCAACTATTTGCTTTTTGCTTTGTGCTTTCAAATGATAACCGGTTAATCAAATGATAAATAAAAAGAAAAGAGTTACAAATATATTAGTTAAAATAAGTAAATAAGAAAAATACCTATTTTGGTAAATATTTTTTAAATCACCCATTTTAGTAAATAATTTTTTCACCTCCACCCATTTGGGAAAAGACTCGTTAGATATGTATATCATGTTCATAAGCCATACGTGCTTGTATTAAAGTAGACGTTAGGAGACCATGGTATTGAGTAGGGGTGTGCATGGGTCGGTTTCGGTCGGTTTTGACCAAAAACCATAACTATAACCGCGATATCGGTTATTGGATAACCATAACCATAACCGATCGGTTATGGTGGTTATGGTTAGTCGGTTTTGATGGTTATAGCGGGTCGGTTATGGATGGTTAACCGTGTATTTAGCTTAGCTAAAAATAGCTTAATTTTTTAACATGAAATAAATTGTTATTGCATATTTGTGTATATTAGTATATTACACAGTATTAATATATATATATATATATATATGTGTGTGTGTGTGTGTGTGTGTGTGTGTGTATAATCGAGAGAACCACTTTTCAACCATTAGATCTTCAAAATGGATGGATGAGATTAAAAGTAATTAAAACTAATATTAAATACTTTTTGTCTTATTATGTCTTTAATATTTTAATCCGAAAGGTTAGTTTAGTAAATTTACTCATTTTTGTCCTTTTGTTTTTATTGTTTTTTATTACTTTTTTGGTATTATTATATTACTTGTTTTTTTCTAAACAGAATTTTTTATTAAAAACAATTTTAAATTCAGATTTTTTAACAAAACAATTTTTTTTGCGCCCTGGTTTTTGCACACCGTTTTTACGCTCGGCTTTTTCACGCGTCGTTTTTTAACGCGCCGTTTTTGCACGCCGTTTTTATGCCCGGCTTTTCCACCCGTCGTTTTTTTAATGGGCCGTTTTTTACGCCCCTTTTTAACACATCGTTTTTTTAAGTCCCGTTTTTTTACGCTCCGTTTTTTGCGCGCCGTTTTTACGCCTGATTTTTTACGCGCCGTTTTTTACGCCCGGTGTTACGCGCCGTTTTTTACGAGCCATTTTTTAGTCCTAGTTTTTACGAGCTGTTTTTTTTTGCGCGCAGTTTTTACGCCCTGTTTTTTCACCCCGTATTTACTCGCCGTTTTTATACACACACGTTTTTAAAAAAAATTTACGGTTTTAAACTTTTTTTTACGAAAACGTTTTTTACGGTTTTAAACTTTTTTTTTTACAAAAATTTTTTAGAAAAAACTTTTTTATAATTTTTTTACAAAAACTTTTTAATAAAGAACAAAAATTTATACGAAAACTATTTTACTGTTTTAAACTTTTTTTTATATAAACCTTTTTTTTACAAACACGTTTTTTAACTTTTTTACGAAAACTACCTTTTACGGTTTTAAACTTTTTTTTACAAAAACTTTTTTACCAAAAATCTTTTACAAATTTTTTTTTATAAATTTTTTTTTACAAAGAGACTTTAAAGAGGAAGAGATGATTTGATTGTTTTGATTAAAAAGGGACTTTAAAGAGAAGAGAGAGAGATGATTTGATGGTTTTGAAGAGAGAGAAATTGAAATGACTTTAAAAAGTGACTTTAAAGAGGAGAGAGAGATGATTTGATAGTTTTGGTTAAATGACTATACTACCTTTTTAGTTGTCTTTATCTGATTGGTGAAGAGTGGTTCTCGCGGTTCACGCAACTGGGGGTGATTTTCATTTTAGCGGCCCCTTATATGATACATTCCATAATATTAATACCATTTATTATATATATATATATATATATATATATATAATGTATAATATTAATACCAATTATTATTATCGAATATTCAAATAAAGTGATATGATACATTCCATAAATTCAAATAAACATTTAAACAAAACCACAAAATGATATGAAAAACCCATAAGTACTAAAAATCTTCAGTAAAAAACATCAAATATTAAAAATATGGTGAAAAGTCCCAAATCCTACAATGATTTATTACATGTCGGGTCGGTTCGGTTATGGTGGGTATGGAAAAAATGATAACCATAACCGACCCGCTACTTTCGGTTTTCAAAAAAACTATTAACCGACCCACCGGCTTTTTATTTGGTTCGGTTTTTCGGTTCAGTTTTGTCGGTTAATTCGGTTATGGTTCGGTTAATTCGGTTTTTAGCACACCCCTAGCATTGAGTATCCATCACTCGAATGACTATATATATAATTATTAGTGGACTAAACTAAAATGCATGTCTATTCATGTATGTTTGCATCGAAAAAGAGGGGTAAGATCAAATAAAATGTTTATTTTGCCTAAGTAGGATAAGTAGAAATCTTAACCATTCATTTTTCAAATCAATGGTTAAGATGAAAGGGTAGGAGAAAGGAGGAGTGTAAGGGTATTTTGAGAAAATCCTATTTATAGACTTTATCTCTCCACATGCAAGGCACATGCATATTCCACCCTCATTTTTTAAACGTTTAAAACTTATTTATACAACATTATTTTTTCATAAAAATTTCACCGTAAAATCGAGCGTCTTTTTATCTTTAATTTGAGTACCATATTACTATATAAAATATGAAGACTAAAAAAACCCACTAAAATGTGTTGTATTTCTATTTTGTATAACATTTTTTTGTGCTAGATTTTTGTACTATATTTTTCTGCTAATTTTTTTGTACTGAATTTTTTTGCCTTAGTTTTTTTTTTCTCAATTTTTTTGTGCTAAATTTTTTTGTACTACATTTTTTGCTAAATTTTTCTGTGCTATATTTTTTGTACTAAATTTTTTGTGCTATATTTTTTGTACTAGATTTTTTGTGCTAGATTTTTTTTGTACTAGATTTTTTGTGCTAGATTTTTTTTGTCCTAGATTTTTTTGTTGTATTTTTAAAAAACAAAAGGGGAGCCACATGTTATTTTCATTCCTATTTATAAAGACCAAAATGCCCTTTATTCCTACTTATTAGGAGTGCCACATGTCATCATCACAATACTTCTTAGGCTACTTAGGCAAAATCCACTTTTTAGTGAATCCTTCCCCTAAATTTATATTTATATGTGTGTGCTAATTGTATATATAATTTTGTACAAATATATGTATATTTGTGTACATATCCACAAAGACATCTTGACTTATTAGTAGGAATGAAGGGCATCTTGACCATCAATATCTATTTCGAGGAGAAGGATCCACTAAAAAATAGATTTTGTCTAAGTAATCTAAGAAGGAATGTGATAATGGCATGTGACACTACTAATAAGTTGGAATGAAAGGCATTTTGGTCCTTATAAATAGGAGTGGAAATAACATGTGGCACCCCTTTAGTTTTTTAAAAATACAACAAAAAAATATAGTACAAAAAAATATAGCACAAAAAATGTAGTACAAAAAATATAGTATAAAAAATCTAGTACAAAAAAATATAGCATGAAAAAATCCAGTAAAAAATATGGTACAAAAAAATCCAGCACAAAAAATTGAGAAAAAAAATTTAGCACAAAAAATTTAGTACAAAAATTCAGCACAAAAAATGTTATACAATATAGAAATACAACACATTTTAGTGGGTTTTTTTAGTGTTCATATATTATATAGCAATAATACGCTTGATTTTAAGGTGAAATTTTTATGAAAAAATAATATCGTATAAAAAAGTTATGAACCTTTAAAAAATGGAGGTGGAATATGCATGTGCCTTGAATGTGGGGAGAGAAAGTCCATAAATAGGATTTTCCCAAGATATCCTTGCACTCCTCCTTTCTCCTACACTTTCATCTTAACCATTGATTTGAAAATGAATGGTTAAGAATCTTTCTCATCCTACTTAGACAAAATAAACTTTTTATTTGATCTTACCCGGTCGAAAGACTATAGTTGTAACTACCGATTGACTCGATAAATTGTGTAATTTATATATGCTAAAAAACAAGTTTGTACGCTTGTACAAAAATATAACAAAAGCCTTTGGCGTACAAGTGTATAAATACCCGTAAAATTTTAATATATATAGTGCCCACTATACATGTTGCGGTTATGAATATGTAACCAAAGTAGCGGGGTTGCCCGCGCTACGCGGCGGGTATTCGGTCGATTTCGTTTTGGCTCGTTACGTTCGGTCAGTTTCATTTCGGCTCGTTACGGTTTAGACACTTGACATAACAACCAAAAGAGGAAACATAAGAAAATATATGTTATATTAGAGCCAACTCGGTTCCGCACAACGCCTCGGAAATTTGGTTGATTTTGTTTCGGCTCGTTATAATTCTGACGCTAACTATACCAACAGAAAGAGAAGACCCCCAAAAATGTTTATCAAATTTGATCAGACTCAGTTTTAAATCAAATTTAGAGAAAAGTGTCCGTATAGTCCCTGTGGTTTACTCCGTTTTCACCTATAGTCCATACATTTTTAAAATTGAGTAAATTACAAGTTTTGTCCTTTATGTTTGTCTCAAATTTCAGGCGCTGTCCTTTACATTTAAAATTGATAAGTTTTGTCCTTAATGTTTCCAAATCGTGCACGTTGTGTCCTTTAGGGCAAACCCGGTTAATTTTTTTTGTTAAATCTGGTCATCCAGGGGTATTTTAGTCTTTTTACACTGTTTACTTAGTATTATTAAAAAATAAAACAAAATAATTTACTCTGTTTTAAGTTTAAATGGGTAAATCACCTAAAATCGATCCATCAATTAGAAGTTAGGACGGCTGATTCTTCTCTTCCAGTGCTGAAACCAATTGATCCATCATCAAAGTTGATTCCAAACCTTCATATTCCCCATTTACGATAAGTTCTTCTCTTTGGTGTAAAGCCTTCATCCACTACATTCCTTCATTTTGCAAAACAAAAAGGTTACCTAAGAAAAAACTTCAAAACTTTTGTGGAGAAAATGAGAAATTCAAAGAGTTTACTATTTTTGCAACTTGTAAATGTTATATATATAATTATTATTGATCTATTGGACTAAATTGCTAACATAGGCATGTTTGTCTAAAATACAAATGTTGTTTCGAAAATACCAGCGTTTATATATATATATATATATATATATATATATGACAAAGATTCGTTAGAAACCACCCTTTATTGCGAGAATCGCGAGAACCAATGTAAACACAACCAAAAATACCTAAAAATAGCTAAAAAACACACAATTTTTTTTTTAAATTATTTTTATAAAAAAAATCGCTAATTTTAGTAGAAAAAAGAAATTTTAAATTTTCTTTTTGCTTTTAAAAGTAGCGATTTTAACTTAAAAAAATATTTAAAAAAAAAATTGTGCCTTTTTTTCTTTTTAGATTTTTTTAGGTTTTTGGGGGTTTAGTTTTTAGCATTTTAGCTTAAGGGGGGGGGGGGGATGTTAGGTTTTTGGGGGGGTGGGGGAGGGGGGCTTAGGTTTTGGGGGGGGGGGGGGGGGGTTAGGTTTTTTTAGTTATTTTAGGTTGTGTTCACATTGGTTCTCGCAGTTCTCGCAATAAAGGTGGTTCTCGCATGAACCTTACCCCATATATATATATATATATATATATATATATATATATAGGGGAGCGCTAAAATGAAAACCACCTCCAGTTGTAAGAACCGCAAGAACCTATTCCTAACCATTAGATCAAAGAGATGGATGGATGAGATTAAAAGTAACTAAAATGAATATTAAATACATTTTGTCTTATTATGTCTTTAATATTTTAATCCAAAAGGGTAGTTTAGTAAAATTACTTTATTTTGTCTTTTTGTCTTTATTGTTTTTTATTACTTTTTTGTTTTATTATATTATTTTTTATTTTTTAAAAATAATTTTTTTATTAACAAAATTTTTTAATTCAAATTTTTTTAACAAGGCAAATTTTTTTGCTCGTCGGTTTTTGCACGCCGGGCTTTTTCAAGCGTCGTTTTTTTAACGCGCCGTTTTTACGTCGGGCTTTTCCAAGCGTCATTTTTTGAACGCGACGTTTTTCACGCGCCGTTTTTTCAAAGCGTCGTTTTTTACACGTTTTTTTAATGCGCCGTTTTTACGCCGGGCTTTTCCAAGTGTCATTTTTTGAACGTGACGTTTTTTACGTGCCGTTTTTTCAAAGCGTCGTTTTTTACAGGTTTTTTTAACGCGTCGTTTTCTACACGTTTTTTTACACGCCGTTTTTTTACACGTCGTTTTAACGCGCCATTTTTTTGACGTTTTTTTAACGAGCTGTTGTTTACACTTTTTACGTTTTACGCTAAACTTTTTACGTTTTAAGTTTTACGTTAAACTTTTTACGTTTTACGTTAAAATTTTTACATTTTACGTAAAACGTTTTACGTTAAAAAGGTTTACGGTTTACGTTAAAAAGTTTACGGTTTAACTTTTTTTTTTTACAAAAACTTTTTTACGCAAAAACAAACGTACACAGAAATCGTAAACTTGGGAGGTGTCTCAGATATATCGTTATCATCATCGACTATGGGGAAAAAAAATAAAAAAAACAACATCAAAACAAAGTGTATCTCGAAAAAAAAAACGGGGTTTGACTCAGATTATCCGATAATCAAAAGGCTGCAAAAGTGGGGTTGCATGTTCAAAAACCTACCCTCCACCATCCTTGCCGCACCATCGTCATCAAAATCTAGGGTTTTTTTTTTTTGCATCATCGCCACCCAATCCAACAGATCAAACCCACATAGTTCACTGATCAAAAATCACCAGAAAAATCAAGAACACATGCCAAAAATTACCAGACAACCACCACTTCAACCACTATTTTATACACAAACCCTGGCTTCCAACCATCAAAAGGTACCATAAAGTACAAAATCATCAAAACTTACCGAACCTTCAACGTATGTGCAACCAAACCCACCAAAATTCAAGCAGAAAAATCATCAAAACCCACCGAAAAAACACTAGAAAAATCAAGAACACAGGAAAAAAATTACTAGACAACCACCAGAAAAAGTAACTAAAAAAACATGAAAAACAGAGTATGAAATTATATATTCAATTCCCCAAAACACACACACACCCAATACCTCTGCCTCCCTCTTGTTCTCTATTTGGTGGAGCATTTGGCCGGCGACCGGCGACAACCTACGACGGCCGGTCATCACTGAAGGTGACCCGGCGATTGTGGAAGTGAGCGGCGGCGATGAAAGAGACGGCGGTGGTGGAAGACGAAGACGCCGCCGCTCACGAAGGTGGAAGACGAAGATGAAGGTAGAAGACGAAGACGCCGCCGCTCACGGCGGAGATGGAGTGACGAAGTTGTTGTTGATGATGAAAGACGGCGGTGACCGAGGAGACCACCCGACGGCGGCGGTGGCGCTGAGTACCGTCAACAACAGCAACACAATCATCATTGGCCATCGGAACTACTCGTCGGAGCTCGGACTAGAGAGAGTGAACGTGTTGGCAGGTATTCACCGGAGGGAGGGGTGTGTTTTGAGGTGTCATGATGTGTGTGTAGAGGATTTTGGTTTGGTTTCAGTTATGATTTGGGTTTCTTAAGTATATTAGTGTGCAGAGGATTTGTTAAGGTAGATGAAAATGGTGGTAAATGAGGGAGGATAGAGTATATAAAGAGTCAGGGGCTTTAATTGAGGAGAGAATGAAGATTTGACATTTGGGGTAAATGACCAACATACCCTTTATGTTGGCATCACCTGATTGGTTGAGACTGGTTCTCGCGGTTCTTACAACTGGAGGTGGTTTTCATTTTAGCGGTCCCCTATATATATATAGGGTTAGAATTTAGGGAAAACAGTGAAAAGTGTGAGAACAATGAGAACGCTTATGGATCGTCAGATCAAAACGATCTATGGACTAGATTGGCGCGGTGGCGTTTTCGTAAATAACATCAATTTAATTACGTGGACGCGCTTCATTAAGGGTAAAAAGGTCTTTAGACTTCTCCATGCAAAACGCCAAACTCATGAATAAAACACCATTAAATTCTCGCCTTAAACTACAAAGCACACATCATCTTAATCTAAACGCCATTAGATATAAAACGCCAAACTTTGTTTTTAAACGATAAAGCTGAACAAACAATAACTGAAACGACGAAACTTCATTACTAGCATTTATAATAATAAAAACCCGCCTAAAATACGCGCCAAAAAAATCGTATAGAAACAACGTCTCAGACCTTCCATTGAACACACCAAACCCAAAACGCCATATTTTACTAAATACCATTCAACTTAGAAATGCCAAAAAAATCCAAACAGCAAAGATTCTAAACGACGTTTCTTTGAGATACACTTTTGTTCTCGGTAAAGTTTCACTCAATGTGATGGGCAAAATCCTTATGTGGGGATATTGTCCATCTTATTGCGCAAAATCTTATTGAGTTTATCATCAATATAAACGCCAAAACATATAAAAACCACAAATTGCAAATGTCGTTTCTAAGAGATTCAGTTTTGTTCTCAATAAAGTTTCACTGAATAGGGTGGACAACATTGTTGGACATCTTTCTTAACTAAGGATTACCAATGTTGTCCATCTCATTTAGCAAAACATTATTGAGTTTAGCATGACCAAATTAGAGATTTAAGGTACTTTTATTTGGTAAAAAGTGTTCTTTTTTGGCGTTTGGTTTGTGTGTCCGATCTTATATTGTTTGTTATGTAACTTCCAAGTAACATGTTATGCACAAGAAGTAAAAAAAAAGATGGGACAAAAATAAAAAAAAATGCTATATAAGAGATATAAAACGCCAAATTCCAATCCGTGTGTGTTCTGTAAAAATGAAAAATACAAAAACGCCAAACTACTCTTCGCTTGCTCTCGAAGACCGTGTCGATTTTCTTTTAATTACGGCTTTTTTTCATGTCGATGTGTAGTGTCCGTAGCGTTTACAATTCTGACACTGTCTTTCCTTGGCCCCGGGTTTCGATTTTGATTTTGTTTTTTTATTGCTACCTCCTGTTTGGATTTCAGGCGCTTCCGAGATCTAGAACCTTTCGACTTATACCCAACAGGGACTCTTATCGAATTGTTGTCGTTTTTATATTGACCGATTATATCCGCAAATCTATCCCTAGTACTAGCAGGAGGAGCAATAATCTGCATATCTTGAACCTTCTTCATATAAGATTGAACATGACCCTTGTATAAGGATAGCTCCTCCTTATTACAAGATAAACGGTTCAAAGTATACCCAGTTGAAAAAATAATTTCTCGCATCATACTTTGCACATCGGGATCAAGCTCGGTCATATATTCACGACTCATTGAGTATTCGGAAGAGCAGTTTGGGGAAGCCTCTTTACGCCATCTATTCAAAATGTATTGTTTTGGAATTCCCTAATGTCAAAACATAAAATATATGTCTACATAGCAAACCAAACTGCTCAAAACGCCTGCATGAGCAACTGCATGTTGATGTGTGAAATATGTATTAATTAAATTCAACAAGTTTTAAAAATTGGAAAAACCAGTAAACCACACACTACCGGCAAGTGTACCGGTCGTAAGTAGTAAAACAAGTAAGTCCGAGTATCGAACCGTGGACACAATCTAGTGACTCTTGATACTAAACATCTATCGACCCCTAGCCTAATAATTTGGTTTTGTTTTGAGAGAAAATATTTTTTTTTAAACTAAAAAAAACAATTTAAATAAATAGACGAACAAACAGCAGCAAGCGTAGACAACTAGAGACTGGACTGAAACTCAAGTATGAGAAAAATAGGTTACATAGGCAAGAATCCCTAGACTCATGAATAAAATCTTAACCCTGGTTTAAAATGAAGACTCTGCCTAACCCGATAAACCCCCGGAAGGTAAACCGAACCTGACAGTATGACAAGTGATAAAGTGCTAAAATGGACTGACTCGAGTTATCGACCACCAAGTCCCACAACTATCAGGTATTAAGTAATTTATTTACTAAAACCATCAAATTATGAAACAGAAATAACTAAGAACACTGAGACCCTAGGAAACTCTAGACGCGAATAAACAGATGAACTCGAGTTATCGGCCACCCAAACTGCCAAACAACGCCCAGCTAATAACCTAGCAATTCTAGATTAGATTTCTCACCTCTAGAAAAGATTGCACGTTTTAATTAATTGGTTTTAATAATTATTAAACTTGAATTAGATTTCTCACTTTCAAGGAACACCCCTCACAATGTCACTCATCTCTCGGCTAATATATATATAATTCTAGTGAACTCTCAAAACTGAAGTATGAAACACAACTATCATAAGCTTTTACGTCAATCAGATCTCCACCTAATTGTTAAAATTCAGCACGGATCAAGAGGGCTTTAACGGGTAGGTAAGGGCTAAAGGTATGTTAATTTTTGTTTTTTTATTTGGGAAGAAGTGGCTAAACACGAAATCACACGATAAACCGGATAAGCACGAAACAAACAATAACATATTGGAAATTTTGACCCACAACTTTATTCTAATTTTTTTAACTTTTTCTTTTTTTTTCCCTTTTTTTTCTTTTTCTCATTTTGTTTTTTTTTTTTCATTTTCAAGATAAAGATAACAATAACATAACACGATCCGGCTATCACATTAACAATGGGTAACAAACAAATGGTTTCAGGCTCAAAGTGGTGTCTAAAGGTAATGACGAAACAGGTCAAACACAAAGGCTACACAAATAGGGTGATCCTAATGCCTCTATCACATCCATGTCAAATCCTAAGCGAAGGTCTCAAACTGTATCAAAACGCCTAAGTTCTAAAGTAACACAACAAGTCGGTAAACACACATGAAACGAAAATAGTAATCATATATATGAAACATGTAAAGGCTAAAATCTCACTATCATGTGGAATATAAGGGCTATCGATATTGACAATGCACAACTAATTAACTCTCCGGCTCCATCCACTATCCTAGGCATCCCAAAACCTTTTACTCCCAAAAACTGATTCAGTCAACCTACTATCCCACAACTTAAAGAAACAGGCGCTCTCGACTCGTAAATTTGACAATTAAACCGCTTTTGCCGACGCTTTGAAAAGGTTTTTTTCTACGCGCTAAAGGATCGGGAGTCGCAACAACCTCACTTTTTTTCCAATTTTTTTTTTTTGGATTGTTTCATTTTTTTTTACTCAAATCTAGCTAAAAAGACGTAGTCTCCCATCCCCACACTTAAAGTTTACATTGTCCCCAATATAGAATGGAAGACCACTAAAAAGAAGAAGAAATAAAATCCTAATATAGTATACAAAAATACAACGAATCGGAAAGGACTTAGCTGGTTAGGATAAAAATCAGTGCCAGTTGCGCACGTCTTCAATCCGAACACGTACACAATCGTATGGCATTTCCTTCGTGATCGTATCCAAGACTGATATACCGGGGCTGCCTTTTACAATAATGACATAAGCTCGAAATCCCCGCCCGAATGGAGATTGAGTACGGTCGGTATCCTCCAAACTTGCACAAACAAAATAAAACAAAGCAAACCCAACCATAATATCGACTCTAAACGAAGACCGACTCAAGACTGACTCAGCTGTAAAATGAAAGAAAATATACAAAACTCTACAACAACAAATATACCTACGCCTCACACGCTCATACCAACCTCTGGAAGATCGAGCGTCTCTCCCTCTCTCTCCTCAGATGGACCCTCAATTTAGATTTTCAACCTATGCCCATTCACCTTAAACCTTTGACCTTCCTCATTCTCAATCTCGACAGTGCCATACGGAAAAACCTCAGTGACTAAATGCGGACACGTCCATCGCGACTTCAGCTTTCCCGGAAACAACCTCAACCGGGAATTATAAAGCAGCACCTTATCCCCACACTTAAATTCTTTCACACTCTTAATGTGGCCGTCATGCAACTGCTTAGTCTTCTCCTTCTAAGCCCACGACTTCTCGTATGCTTCAACATGCAACTCTTCTAACTCATGTATCTGGAGAAACTGGTTCTTACCCGTGACGTCCATTGTCGCAACCCCCGCCCCCTATCTATCCCTGGAACGGGCGGCTGCGAACTCAGTGTCGGTGGTATCGATGTTTATTAATTTGGCAGCAGAAATTACATCAGGACCGTAGTTAGAAAATATTTTATCAGAGTAAAACACCATATTTTTTATAAATAAACATATTGGAATGAAACCCAAGTTTTCATTACAACTGATTTATAGGGATAAATCCCATTTTATTGAATTAAAACGCCTTCTTTATTTAGGTAACTTTTATAGCCACTTTTCCAAGCCTTCAGTGCTATCCAGCTGGCTTCTAATTGGCTTTCACATTGTGTTACCTGAAACGCGTTTTAAAAACATTTGTCAGTGGGAAATACTGGTGAGTGAATCTCAGTTTAATCGAGAAACATTAATTTAATTTAAACAGTATTGAGAGAGATTACAATGTTTATATCTACCCAATTACTCATTCAGTACTGTCAATCCTGACTGGTGGGTCATATTACACATTGGCTAACTCTTCGTCCAATGGTAACGTATCTCACATTTTGTATACAAAACCCCAACATACCGGCAGTAATCATAGAATTACAAAGACTCAATCACTGCTAAATTGCATTGTAAAATAGTTAAAGTTTTGTAAAAACTGTTTACAAAAAGGAGATTACTCACATTGCTGTCTTAGGTTTTCTGTAAGGATTTCCTGAGAATTATCTATAATTTATTCAAATGCACACATGTTAGTATAATAACCCATTTTAACATTAGTAATACTCTCCCCGAGACGGTATTCCAACGACTACGTCGGGCAGAACCACGACAGCCGTTACGAAACCCTAGATCAATCGGGCAGAGTATCTAATACATATCCAGGGGTTATGATACTTACAACGGAGCAGAACTTCGTTATTTAGGGGGGTATTATACCCAAGTATAGCTTCTACTACTTCAGAATTCGATTAGAAAGAAAAGAAATGAGCGAGTAGACTGAAGATCCGGTGTCTGCTACTTATAGTGCTTGATTCTCGTTTTCTCGCGGCCCGCGTAAATATAAGCAAAGGCTTACGTGGCCCGCGTGGCCTAGGGGTCTAGGCTTAGCTTATCCGGGTCATGACTAGGGTCAACACGTTGCGTGACACGTGTCAACACCGGGGTTTGCTGGACCTTTAAGTTGTCGCGGCCCGCGTAAGGGTTCGGGGATGGCTTACGCGGCCCGCCTGAACCCCAAAAATTCCATTTTTAATTAATTTTAAATATATAAAAGGTATTCGGGGCCCGTTTTCACGTATGGGGGGTATTTTAAGACATATTGAGATATTTTAAATATTTTTAGGGTGTCGGAAAATTTATGAGGGTGTCGTTTTCTTTAGGGGTGTTATATCCTCCCCACCATGTTTTAGAGCTCGTCCTCGAGGTCTACTGGAATAGGTGTGGATATTTCCTTTGCATTTCTGATTCAAGCTCCCATGTGTACTCAGGTCCTCTTTTGGAGTCCCACTTCACTTTGACCAGAACTAATCTCTTGTGCTTGAGATTCTTGACTTTCCTGTCTTCAATCTGTAGAGGCCTTTCTACAAACTTGAGTTGTTCATTTACCTCTATATCCTTAAGAGGTACTACCAGTGATTCATCGGCTAGACATTTCTTGAGATTAGATACATGAAATACATCATGTATTCCAGCCATTTCCTATGGTAGTTGTAGCTGATAGGCTACAGGTCCTATTCTTCTAATAATCTCAAAAGGTCCAATATAACTGGGACTTAGCTTCCCTCGTTTGATGAATCTTACCACTCTTTTCCAAGGAGAGACTTTTAACAATACTTTATCTCCTACTTGAAATTCCAACGATTTTCGCCTGTTATTAGCATAGCTCTTTTGTCGATCACATGCTGCTTTCAGTCATTCCTTGACTTGAATAATCTTGTCGGTTGTTTCTTGCACTATCTCAAGTCCAGATAGTTGCTTTTCCCCAATTTCTGCCCAACAGACTAGGGTTCGGCACTTTCGTCCATAAAGTGCTTCGAATGGTTCAGCATTGATACTTGTGTGATAACTGTTATTATAAGAAAATTCTATTAAAGGTAAGTGATCGTCCCAATTACCTCCAAAATCAATTACACAAGCTCTAAGCATATCTTCCATTGTCTGAATTGTCCTTTCGCTTTGTCCGTCCGTTTGAGGATGGTAAGTTGTGCTTAGATTTAACTTGGTTCCCATTGCTTTTTGAAAACTTGACCAAAAATGAGAGGTAAAACGACTATCCCTATCAAAAACAATTGATAAAGGAATTCCATGTAGTGAAACTATTTCATTTACATACAATTTAGCTAGCTGTTCCATATTGAAAGTTTCTTTCATTGGTAAGAAATAAGCTGACTTTGTTAGCCTATCTACAATCACCCAGATTGTATCATTACCTTTCCTCGTTTTGGGTAATTTGGTAACAAAATCCATTGTTATCAATTCCCATTTCTAGCTGCTGTAACAAACCTGAAGGTTTTTGGTATTCAGCTTTAACTTGTGAACAGGTATAACATTTAGAAACATAGGCTGCTATATCCTTTTTCATTCCTATCCACCAAAAATTCTTTCTTAAATCCTGATACATCTTATTACTTGCAGGATGCATTGTATATTTAGACTTATGGGCTTCTTCTAATATATGATGACACAGGTTACCTAATTTAGGTATCCACATTCTCTTTTTATGGAATCTCCAAATTCCATCTGTTCCTTATTCTAGTTCCTTAATCATACCTATTAGTTTTTCAGTATCATCCTTGATTACTGATTTTTGTGCTTTTCTAATTTGTTCATTTAAATCTACTTATAGATTTAACTTAAGAGAACGTACCCTTTTTGGCTTTTCGTGATACTTTCGACTTAAAGCATCAGCAACTACAATTGCCTTTCCTGCATGATACTGGATATCACAATCATAATCATTAAGCATTTCCATCCAGCGTCTTTGTCTCATATTCAACTCCTTTTGCCCGAAAACATACCTTAAACTTTTATGATCAGTGAATATGGTAAACTTACTACCATAAAGGTAATGTCTCCAAATCTTAAGGGCAAAAATTATGGCTCCTAATTCTAGATCATGGGTTGAATAATTCTCTTCATGATTCTTAAGTTGTCTGGATGCATAGGCTATAACCTTTTGACGTTACATTAATACACATCCATAACCTGATTTAGAAGTGTCACAATAGACTACAAAGTCTTCAGTTCATTCTGGTAACGCTAGCATGGGTGTATGGGTTAGTCTTTGCTTAAGAATTCTAAATGCTTCTTCTTGTTTTGGTCCCCATTCAAACTTAATAGATTTACAGGTTAACTTAGTTAAGGGAATGGCTATTCTAGAAAAATCTCGAATAAATCTTCTATAATAACCTGACAATCCTAAGAAACTTCTAACCTCGGTTGGTGACTCAGGGGTTTTCCACTTGGTTATTGCCTCGATCTTGGTGGGATCCACCTGAATTCCTTCATGATTGACTAAGTGTCCAAGAAACTGTACCTGTTCTAACCAAAACTCGCATTTCGAAAATTTAGCATAAAGTTTTTCCTTTCTTAATAGATTTAAAAGGGCGTGCAAATGCTTTGCATGATCTTCCTTACTTTTAGAATAAATTAGAATATCATCTATAAAGACAATTATGAATTTATCCAAATATGGCTTACATATTCGGTTCATCATGTCCATAAATGCAGCTGGGGCATTGGTTAAACCAAATGGCATGACAGTAAATTCATAATGACCATACCTTGTTCTGAAGGCGGTCTTAGGAATGTCCTCTTCCTGTACCTTTAATTGATGATATCCTGAACTTAAATCGATTTTAGAGAAAAATCGAGCTCCTTGCAATTGATCGAACATATCATCAATTCTCGGTAATGGGTACCGATTCTTAATTGTGACTTTGTTCAATTCACGGTAGTCAATGCACATACGCATTGATCTGTCCTTCTTTTTAACGAATAAAATTGGTGCTCCCCATGGCGATGAGCTTGGCTGTATGAATCCTTTCTCCAACAATTCGTCTAATTGTTTCTTTAGTTCTTGCATTTCTGCGGGTGCCAAACGATAAGGTGCTTTGGCAATTGGTGCTGTTCCTAGCAGTAGATGGATTCTGAATTCAACTTCTCTGTCCGGTGGTAGTCCTGGTAATTCTTCTGGAAATACATCTGAAAACTAAGATACTACTGTGATGTCCTTTAATTCTTTTCCTTTAGTGTTAGTGATTATGGAAATCAAATACACTATAGATCATTTTCTTATATAGCTTGCAGTTTTCATCACAGAGATGAATTTCGTGGATCTAGAGGGTTTATTTCCTTTAATTGTGATCTTTTCACCCTTTGGTGAATTTACTTGTATCGACTTTTGATCACACAAAATACTGGCTTTATTGGCTATTAACCAATCCATTCCTAATACTACATCAAATCCTCCCAGATTCATTGGGTAAAGGTTTGCAATAAACTTTTGATTTAAAATTTCTACTCTTGCTCCCTGCAAGATTTCAGAAATCCTAACTGTTTCTCCATTTGCTGTCTCTACTAAGCATTCTTGTGGTAGTTTAGTTAATGACTGATTTAGAAGTTTGCAAAATGAAGTATTAATAAAACTTTGGTTTGCACCAGAGTCAAATAATACTTTAGCAAAAACATCATTAACTAAAAACGTACCGGCTATCACATCTGGAATCATCTTGGCTTCATCTGCAGTTAGAACGAATGCTCTAGCATTTTTAGTGTTCTTGTTATTTGTAGCTGGAGCTAATTTTGGACAATTTGGCTTGATATGACCTTGTTCCCCACAGTTGTAGCATATCCTGTTGTTGGCTTTCCTCCTGCAGTCTTCTTCCTTGTGTCCTAATATTTTGCAGAAATTGCAATATTTGGAGCATCTTTCAGAATGCTTCCTTTTCCAATACTTGCAATAAGGTGCAAATGTGGAACCTACATTTTTCCCATGGTTGGAATTTCCAGATCGGAATTCCTGGGTAAGTTTTTGAGCTAGGTTTCTCCTCTGATCTTCTTTTCTAGTACGGATTAATTCATCTGTCAAGGTGTTTGCTAGTTCTACAGCTTCTTCAATAGTTTGAGGTCTAGCTGCCTTGACTACATGTCTAATTTCTCCAATTAATCCCCAGATATAACAGGAGATTAATACCGGTTCAGGTGATGCAAGGGTTGGTACTATTCTTGCATATTCATAGATTGTGGTAGTATATCCCTTACTATCTACCCTGGTCATTCTATGGTTCAGAAACTTATTTGCTATCTGTTCCTTTTCATTGGGAGGGCAGAATTTCCTTTCTACCATATTCTTAAATTCCTCTCATCCCATGTTGTATACCCTATCACTTCCTCTTAACTGGAGGATAGTGTTCCACCATTCTAAGGCTGAGTTTTTAAATAAATTAGAAGCAAACATTATTTTGTCTTCTTCAGCACACTTGCTTATTTTTAAAACAGCCTCAGTCTTTTCTATCCAGCGCAGAGTCGCAATGGGTCCTTCATTGCCCGAGAATTCTATTGGTTTGCAGGACCAGAATTCTTTATAAGAACAACCATAAGGCATGGTTCTTCTTCTTTTGGGAATGGGCACCTGAAGTATGGGTCCATTGTTCACGCTGTGTTCTGGTTCAGTTGGTCACTTACTGCTATGCTTACTTTTATTTTCCGCATCCTTAACAGTTTGAATAATATATGGCATTGCATCTATAATTTCTTGTGCCACTATGTGTTGGATGGCACTATTATCCACTTGGTTTCCATTGTTATTGTTGTTCGGATTTTCGTTAACCAAGTTAATGTTACTCTGGTTATCGTTATTCAGATTTTCTTGATTTCCTTCGTCGGCCATCTGAATTTTAAACAGTTACCACGTATTAATATCACAAATTAATATTTAATATAGCCAATCACATGTCATGCATTTTTGTCAAAAGCGTCGATCATTGCAACTTACTCTATTTTTATAATATGCATCTATTACACACCAGTACTAAAATTAAAATTACAATACTGACTGAAATTTAAAGTTACACTACTAGTAATAGGCATCCGTAGTTTTTTTTTCATACACATACACACATATTATATTATTTTATTATAAATATTATTATTACTACCGTTTCCACCATCACATCTACGGATATGGATTCATCCAGAAATCCATATTGCGCTCGTCGTACTTCCAGACGAGTCGTTCTCCCACCTGTCGCATTCTTTCACTACTCTCTAAAATTTCCCCACCAAATGTCCTGAGTTCTTATACACTGTCTACACTCATTGGGGGTGCAGGTTCTAGGACTGGGTTCGAAATCTGGGGTGCGGGTTCCTGGTATGGAGGTATAGGGGCCTGGTATGGGTAAGGATTTTCTAGAATCTCTCTAATGAATACATCCTTATCATAATAGGGATCTAGGCTCCTAGGTTTGGCATGGGTATGTCTTCGTGTATTGGGTAACGTTGCACATAGTCTCTAACGTCATCCCACCACGGGTCGTAATTTGGGTCTAAGGGATTTGGTGCTGGTACCCTAGGTATTTCCTCCGGTTAAAATCATGCATTTCTACTTGATTTTCAGGGTTTTCTATCTCCATCGGTTGGTCTAGAATTGGTGATTGGGGTGCTTTCATTTGTTCCAGATTAGGGTCAGCTGTAGTGGTTGCTAGGATGTGGATATTGGCTATACCCCTATTAAGCATATCCTGGGCATAGGCATCGGTTTCTCTTTTGGCTGCTGCTAGTGCTCTCTGATCTTGTAACTTTTTCATACACTTCCTACGCTCATGTGCCCCTCGACTGAACCATCCTCTCTTTTATGAGGGAATGGCTCTTCAGACTGAGCCTTAAACACGAATATTCCTTCTTCCATATCAGCAGAGTACCCTGAGAGGGCAGGCTGAGATGGAGGCACCTTCGCTTCTAGGCGAACCAGACAATTGACGGTACGCGTCAGATGGTCCTTGGTCGCTCATACTGTAACTAGCAAATAGTCAAATAACACATAACAAGAAATACAATTATGCACGTATTCCCGTATTTTATTTCCTAACAATTTAAAATTTGATGTCAGCAGAACGCTTATGTGGCTGAATCAGTGGCTTAGCTCTGATACCACCTTCTGTCGCAACCACCGCCCCCTATCTATCCCGGGAACGGGCGGCCGCAAACTCAGTGTCGGTGGTATCGGTGTTTATTAATTTGGCAGCGGAAATTACATCAGGACCGTAGTTAGGAAATATTTTATCAGAGTAAAATACCATATTTTATATAAATAAACATATTGGGATGAAACCTAAGTTTTCATTACAACTGACTTATAGGGATAAATCCCATTTTATTGAATTAAAACGCCTTCTTTATTTAGGTAACTTTTATAGCCAGTTTTCCAAGCCTTTAGTGCTATCCAGCTGGCTTCTAATTGGCTTTCACATTGTGTTACCTGAAACGCGTTTTAAAAACATTTGTCAGTGGGAAATACTGGTGAGTGAATCCCAGTTTAATCGAGAAACATTAATTTAATTTAAACAGTATTGAGAGAGATTACAATGTTTATATCTACCCAATTACTCATTCAGTCCTGTCAATCCTGACTGGTGGGTCATATTACACATTGGCTAACTCTTTGTCCAATGGTAACGTATCTCACATTTTGTATACAAAACCCCAACATACCGGCAGTAATCGTAGAATTACAAAGACTCAATCACTGCTAAATTGCATTGTAAAATAGTTAATGTTTTGTAAAAACTGTTTACAAAAAGGAGATTACTCACATTGCTGTCTTAGGTTTTCTGTAAGGATTTCCTGAGAATTATCTATAATTTATACAAATTCACACATGTTAGTATAATAACCCATTTTAACATTAGTAATACTCTCCCCGAGACGGTATTCCAACGACTACGTCGGGCAGAACCACGACAGCCGTTACGGAACCCTAGATCAATCGGGCAGAGTATCTAATACGTATCCAGGGGTTATGATACTTACAACGGAGTAGAACTTCGTTTTTAGGGGGGTATTATACCCGAGTATAGCTTCTTCTACTTCAGAATTCGATTAGAAAGAAAAGAAATGAGCGAGTATACTGAAGATCCGATGTCTGCTACTTATAGTGCTTGATTCTCGTTTTCTCGCGGCCCGCGTAAATATAAGCAAAGGATTACGTGACCCGCGTGGCCTAGGGGTCTAGGCGTAGCTGATCCGGGTCATGACTAGGGTCAACACGTTGCATGGCACGTGTCAACACCGGGGTTTGCTGGACCTTTAAGGTGTGGCGGCCCGCGTAAGGGTTCGGGGATGGCTTACGCGGCCCGCCAGAATCCCAAAAATTCCATTTTTAATTAATTTTAAATATATAAAAGGTATTCGGGGCCCGTTTTCACGTATGGGGGGTATTTTAAGACATATTGAGATATTTGAAATATTTTTAGGGTGTCGGAAAATTTATGAGGGTGTCGGTTTTCTTTAGGGGTGTTGTATCCATATCAAGATTGACCTTTCGAAAGGCCCAATACGCCTGGTGCTCCAACTCAACCGGAAGATGACACGCTTTCCCAGATCATCCTAAAGGGTGTGGTACCGATAGGTGTCTTATACGCAGTACGGAAAGCCTAGAGTGCGTCATCTAAATTGTCGGCCCAGTCAATGCGGCTCTGTCTGATAGTCTTCTCCAAGATACGCTTAATGCCACGATTGGCATTCTCCACCTGTCCACTCATCTGAGGGTGATAGGCAGTCGAAAGCCGATGGGTGACCCCATAGCACTTCAACACCTTCTTAATTTGCGAGTTAAAGAAATGGGTGCCACGATCACTAATGATGGCCTTAGGAGTGCCGAACCTCGCAAACAACTCTCTCAGAAACTTCACTACAACTCTAGCACTATTAGTCGCCAAAGCTTTCGCCTCTACCCACTTAGACACATAATCGATAGCTACAAGGATGTAACGACTCCCACGTGACATGGGGAAGGGTCCCATGAAATCGATACCCCAAATATCGAGTATCTCAACCACCTGGATGGGGTTTTGAGGCATCTCATTCCGGGATGAGATGTTGCCGGCTCTCTGGAAAGTATCACAACTAAGGACAAACTCGTGGGCATCCCTAAAGATGGTGGGCCAATAAAACTCCGAATCAAACACCCGTTTAGCGGTATACGCTCCCCCGTAGTGGCCACCAGCGGGCCCCGAATGACAATGCTCAAGAATACTACGAGTCTCGGGTGCAGTCACACGCCTTCGAACCATCTGATCAGCACCTATCCTAAACAAATAAGGATCCTCCCATATGTAGAATTTAAGGTCGGCAAAGAATTTCTTCTTCTGCTGGTATGGCATCTCGTGTGGAAGCTCTTATGTGGACAGGTAGTTCACAAAATCTGTGAACCAGGGATAGCCCTCCTCCTGGGCCCTCAAATACATCAACATCTCATGGGGGAAGGAATCGCCTATTGTCCCCCCGATAGACAGCTCACTCTCCGAATTCTCAAGCCTAGATAGGTGGTCAGCAGCCACGTTCTCTGCTCCTTTCTTATCCCTAATCTCTATGTCGAACTCCTGGAGCAAGAGAATCCACCTAATCAACCTGGGTTTCGTATCCTTCTTCGCGAACAAGTACCTAAGTGCAGCGTGATCAGTAAAAATAATGGTCTTAGAAAGCACTAAGTAGGACCAAAACTTATCACATGCGAACACGACTGCTAACAACTCCTTCTCAGTCATGGTGTAATTCTCCTGAGCATCGTTTAGGGTCTTGCTAGCGTAATAGATGGGATGAAAATGCTTCTCCCTACGCTGCCCTAAGACGGATCCAACGGCAGAATCACTCACGTCGCACATGACTTCAAACGGAAGGCTCCAATCGAGAGCCACTAGAATGGGAGCACTAACAAGCCTCTCCTTTAACAACTCGAAGGCCCTAGTGCACTCGGCATAAAAAACGAATGGTATGTCCTTCTCCAACAACTGGGTCATAGATCTAGCAATCTTAGAGAAGTCACGAATAAAGCAGCGATAGAATCCTGCGTGACCTAAGAAGCTCCTAATAGATTTCACAGAAGTAGGCGGCGGGAGCTTAGAAATCGTATCAATCTTGGCCTGATCCACCTCAAGCCCCGCGTGTGAAATCTTGTGACCTAACACAATCCCCTCACGAACCATAAAATGAAACTTCTCCCAATTAAACATCAGGTTCGTCTCCTCACAACGAGCTAGCACTCAATCTAGATTACGCAGACACGAATCGAAGGAACTCCGAAAAACAGAAAAGTCGTCCATGAAAACCTCCATGGAGTCCTCGATAATCTCGTGAAAGATGGCCACCATACAGCGCTGAAAAGTAGCTGGAGCATTACATAGTCCGAACAGCATGCGTCGGTACACAAAGGTGCCGTAGGGGCATGTAAAGGTGGTTTTCTCCTGATCCTCCGGTGCGATGGGAATCTGGAAATAACCAGAAAAACCGTCAAGGAAGCAATAAAACTGCTGTCCCGACAGTCGCTCAAGCATCTGATCAATAAACGGTAAGGGAAAGTGATCCTTGCAGGTGGCATCATTAAGTCAGCGGTAGTCAATGCAGACTCTCCATCCGGTGACTGTCCTGGTGGGTATCAATTCATTCTTCTCGTTCACCACCACGGTCATACCCCCCTTCTTGGGGACTACCTGTACAGGGCTGACCAATGCATAATCAGAGATCGGGTAAATCAGGCCGACGTCGAGCAACTTCAACACCTCCTTCTTCACCACATCCTGCATATTGGGGTTCAGCCTCCTCTGCGGCTGTACCACCGGTCTATACTCCTCCTCCATAAGAATTTTGTGGGTGCAAAAGGAAGGGTTAATACCCTTGATATCTACTAACTTCCAGGCAATAGCATGCCTGTGCGCCCTCAAAATAATCATCAGTCTCTCCTTCTCTTCCTCCGTCAAACTCGATGAAATAATGACGGGAAACTGAGATCCCTCGCCAAGGAATGCATACTCCAAGTGAGATGGCAGTTCCTTCAGCTCTAGAGGCGGGGGTATCTCCACTGATGGTTTCTCCTCAGGAGTCTTTCTCTCTAACACTTCAAACACCTCAGAAATCTTAGAACACTCGGATCCTATCGATGGCTCGCTAGATGGTAATGGTGGATCCTGCTCTAGGTCGAACTCGGTCAGCTCAATGCCCTCGACATCTACCCCTAACATCTGGGTCTCTATAGACTCTCTACTGCAAACCTCACCAAGAAAACTACCCACATGTGTCATAAGAGTGTCTATAAAGTAAAGAGTGTCATCATGCTGCGACGTATGCTTCATCGAATGCTGGATGTCAAAGGTGACCGCATCATCGTCGACGCGAAGAGTAAGCTTACCTTTAAGAACATCAATGACGGCTCGGCAGTGGCAAGGAATGGACGTCCTAAAATGAGCGGAACTCTAGAATCCTCGTCCATATCAAGAATGACGAAATCCACCGGAAAAACGAACTTGTCAACCTTGACAAGCATATTCTCTATGATACCACGTGGAAACTTCACAGATCAATCTACGAGCTGAAGACTCATGCGCGTAGGAGATGGCTCGCCTAAATTAAGCTTAGCGAGGTTAATGCTAGCTCCTAGGTCGGCCAGCGCATGGCTGACAGTAAGGTCTCCGATCAGACATGGAATGGTGAAACTCCCTGGGTCGGTCATCTTCTTAGAAAGCTTGTTCTGCACGACTGCAGAACACTCCTCACTAAGAGTGACAGTAGACAGCTCCTCCAGTTTCTTCTTATTTGTGAGAAGATCCTTTAGGAACTTAACATACTTAGGAAATTTAGCTAGAGCTTCGATGAAAGGAAGGTTCACATGGAGTTTTTTCAGCATTTCCAAGAACCGTGAATACTTCTCAGAATCGCTCTTAGCTAAAAGCCTACCAGGTTAAGGAGCTGTGGGTTTATAGACTCTAAGTGGCTCCTTCTCCTTCTTCTTCTCTCCCGAAGACTCGCTGGACTGTGCTGTACTTGCAGGGCGCAGCCTAGGGTGCACATCACCAGCAGGAGTCTCCATCTCAATCTCCTCATCAACCGGTTCCTCTACCTCTTCGACTGGCTTCTCTACTTCTACCCCTCTACCACTCCTAGTAGTCACTGCCTTTGCGGTGGCATTTAGGTTAGTCTGGGTGCTACTAGGAAATGTACCTACTGGCCTCTCAGTCATCCTATTGGCCATCTCTCCTACGGTCCTCTCTAAACTCTTTATGGTGGACCCCTGATTCCTAAACATGAGCTCAAACTCTTGATTTTTCTTTACCTACTCCCGATGTCTAGCCTCACCCTGCATCACTATCGACTCTAGGAGTTTATTCATTCTACTCTGGCTCTCCTCATTGCTCTTCAAAAACACGCTCAACTCAGATTTAGACTCTCCACTGTTCTGTCCATCAGCAGGGATCTGAAATAGACTCTTGCGAGGCTGGAATCCAGGGGGATTCCTGCCCTGCCAGTTCGAGGTTTGGCGTGACTGCCATCCAGAGTTGTAACCCTGGCCTCGTCCCTAGTTCTGGACAAAACTCAACTCCTCCTCAGATCCTACCGGGCAATCTACCGTCTCATGCCCACCTCTACACACCTCACACTTAGAGCTAATCTTAACCTGAATGTCCTTGACCATCTTTGTCAAGGATTCGACCTGGGCGGCTAAAGCTACGCTAGAATCTACCGTATGAATACCCCTAGAGGCAGCAGTAACGCCCCCGGAGCCTGGCTCGGTATAAGTACTGGTGGCTAGATCCTTCATCATGTTTCCTCCTGCTGTGGAGTCAAGCAGTCTCTTAGTCGCTTCAGAAACTCCGTTATAGAATTTCTCCACGACTCTCCACTCCTCAAGCCCTTGGTGAGGGCACTTGTTCAGCAGCACCTTAAACCTATCCCAAGTCTCGTAGAAAGACTCCCATGGCTGCTCGGTGAATGCGTAGATGAGATTTCTAAGACTAGTGGTTTTCGCAGGTGGGAAGTATTTTTGTAAGTATTTAGTCTGAAGATCATTCCAAGTGATGATTGCTCCCTGTAGGAGGGAGTCCAACCAGATAACAGCCTGATCAGTGAGTGAGAACAGAAACAAACGGAGGTGAATGGCCTCCTCAGTGACGCCCGTAAGGCGGAAAGTACTACAGACCCTACCGAATCTAGTCAGATGAGCATGTGGGTCCTCGTCTCGTAAACCATGGAACTGGACCGAATGGGTAATGGTGTTGATCAAGGTGGGTGGGATGGTCCAGTTGTTCGCCTCTACAACAGGAAGTGTGATGCTCGAGCGAACGGTGGTGGGAGCAACACTAATGTGATCAGTAACGGTCCTACGATCAGCCATAACTACAGAAAAGACAAGATCAGAAAGAAGTACCGGTGGCTGGCGTAAACGACGGTGAAACTCGCGTTCGGGTTCAGAGAATGGTGAAGTATCAGGTGGGCCCAAGGAACGTGTGTGCATACACTGAAAAGCAAGTATAAAATGGCACAAATCACAAACAAGCTAGCTAAACAAGTAGGCACACAGAACTAGCAAGTATCCTAAAAAAGCAAACAAGTATTTTTTTTAATTTTTGGTTTTTATTATTTTTTTAATTTTTATTATTTTTTTACTAAGGAAAAAGCAAAACTAATCTAAGAAAGCAATAAAATGGCTAAATCCCGACTCGGGTCGTCCTCAAAAGCGCACTGTGTCCCCAGCAACGGCGCCAAAAACTTGATGTGTGAAATATGTATTAATTAAATTCAACAAGTTTTAAAAATTGGAAAAACCCGTAAACCACACACTACCGGCAAGTGTACCGGTCGTAAGTAGTAAAACAAGTAAGTTCGAGTATCGAACCGTAGACACAATCTAGCGACTCTTGATACTAAACCTCTATCGACCCCTAGCCTAATAATTTGGTTTTGTTTTGAGAGAAAATATTTTGTTAAACTAAAAACAACAATTTAAATAAATAGACGACCAAACAGCAGCAAGCGCAGACAACTAGAGACTAGACTGAAACTCAAGTATCAGAAAAATAGGTTACCTAGGCAAGAATCCCTAGACTCATGAATAAAATCTTAACCTTGGTTTTAAATGAAGACTTTGCCTAACCCGATAAACCCCTGGAAGGTAAACTGAACCTGACAGTATGACAAGTGATAAAGTGCTAAAATGGGCTGACTCGAGTTATCGACCACCAAGTCCCACAACTATCAGGTATTAAGTAATTTATTTACTAAAACCCTCAAATTATGAAGCAGGAATAACTAATAACACCGAGACCCTAGGAAACTCTAGACGCGAATAAACAGATGAACCCGAGTTATCGGCCACCCAAACTGCCAAACAACGCCCAGCTAATAACCTAGCAATTCTAGATTAGATTTCTCACGTCTAGAAAAGATGCACGTTTTAATTAATTTGTTTTAATAATTATTAAACTTGAATTAGATTTCTCACTTTCAAGGCCTAGACTGAAAGGTTACAACCTAGACTGACTCTCGGCTCTAAAGTATATTTCTAAGTATCTAGAGCAATGGAACCAACAAATATATTATTAAACCAATCAAAACCAACACACAAATAATTAGACCCGGGTTCAAAAATTATATCATGTAAATCATCACATTCATTCAAAACTAAAAAATAATCAATCAAACAAATCGTCTAGTTCATCAACCCTAGGCAATCATAATAAATTTAGCTACTCATAGTAAATAAAAACACATAAACAATGTTCAATATAACCGGATACATCATGTTTAATAATAAAAAGAATAAAGTTTAGTGTTTAAGTCTAACAGGATTGTGAACTAATATATTAAAAATCAAAATAAATAATAACAGTAACCTTTTTTTTTTTTCTTTCTTCTTTGTCTTTTTCTTGCGCCAAACAAAAGTTTCTTTTGAATTATTTTACTCCACTGCCGTCAAAAATAATATTATTGTCGCCACCTCTTCTGCCGTATATCTTGCACAGTAGGTATATCTCTTTGTTGTTCACCAAAATCCTTCTATTTATTTCCTCTTCCCAGGTGCTTTACTTCTCGATGGCCCAACCCAACGCATAATTCCATTATTGGAACTAATGGCCCATGATCCACCACACTCCAACATCATATATTCTTTTCTCTTTTTTTTCGTTACTTATACACTCCAATTCAGAATTCACATGTCAATTCTTATTTTGCCATGAATTAATTTCAAGTTTGAGCATTGTGTCACTTTAGTCCCCAAAATTCATGAGTTAATTTTAAACAACGTTTCTTTAATTGTAATTCAACCCTTCGAGTTTCAGCTTCATTTAATATTTTCCGATTCTTCACACATTAATCGTTTAAGCTCATTTTTCATTCCTTTTCACATCGGGACCTGTAATAATAATAAATAATAAAATATATGTCTAAATAATACAAAAATGACTCTTAACTATTCAAAAGTGTAGGAGTATTAATATAAAAATATGTATAATTTAGACCACATCACATGTGCAATCGGACTTACGGTACATTACCTGAAAAATGCCAAAAACAATATCTCTATAACGCCATGTAGATAATGTTTGCATAAAAAACAAATCAAACAAACAAACAAACACAACAACTACTGGATAAAAAACAAATTAAATGTTATAAAAGAATATGATAAACACCATATACAGAAAACGCCATATATAAAAACAAAAAACGCCACTGTTTACCTCGAATAAGGATGTACAAGGCTGCAGGAAATCATTTATGTAAAACTTAACAAACCCATCGGGCTGATCTTCGTAACGTTGATTTATGCAATCCGCAATTCCAATTAGCTCAGCTTGAACGTTACAAAAATATTTTTTTGAGTATATGTCAGCAGCTTGGCCCTCCAACACTTGGTAATTACTTTTCAACTAGGGCGTTTGTATCGAGATTCATGATCATTTTTCCGGTGCGTGTGACGCTGTGCTTCTATTGCAGTTTCGTAATGAGTCATGAACTTAACCAGAGTAGCTTTTGAATTGCACACTTGACCAAAAAAAATAATTCTCACTCTCCGACTTCGATGTCGTTCGCATAAGGCCCGACAGCTCCGCCATTCTATAGTATGCAGGGATCCAAGATTCCCTGAGTTGAAATATATTAGAGAGCCAGTCGTTATCTGCTAAATTGAACTCTCCGATAACCACTTCCCATTCTGATTCAAACTCATCGGGTGTAAGAATATCCGTCCATACAACACCACGTTCTTTGAAATTGGTGGAATTGCATAACCTAACACCAACCTATGTATAACACGGAAACGCCATGCAAAAAAACATATATATTAGACACAGACAAACTTACATGAAAAACAGTAACGAGGTACATAATGCCATATATTTTAAAATACCAAACATAAAAATAAGAAAATCAACCTTCAGAGAAAGTTTATGCATCACATGCCACATGCATAACCGATGCCTCGTTTCAACAAAATATAGTAGAAATAGCCTTCTTCACTGTTGGATCTTGGTCCATGACAACAACTTTTGGTTGAGAACCAATAGCTTTTAGAAAAACTCTCAACAACCAAATATATGTATCAATAGTTTCTGACTCCAATAATGCAGCACCAAATATAACATTGCAGTGGTGATTGTCTATACTAGTGAACGGTACAAACACCATAGTGATTCTGCATATGAAAACGCCAATGAGAAATGAAACGATAATAAAAAGCCATTGCATGTAAACTTTGAAAAACACCAATGCATGTAACCAGTGAAAACGCCAAAAGAACAAAAAACATGAATTATAAAATATTACTTGTTGTAACGATACGTGGCGCCAAACGAAATCACATCACCAAAAACGTGGTAATTACGTTTGGCTTGATCATCACACCAAAAAAGTCCCTTCAAACGATTCTCTTCGCCTGTGAAGTAATTGTACGAGAAATTAGGCTATGACTGTTTTTTTCATCCAAATGTCTCACAACCATCTCAGCGTCGTATTCCCCTATAAACAAGTTAATTTGCCTCTTGTAGTTCTTAAATTCAACTTTACTTACACCCACGTCTTCAAAACTGCCAAAAGAAGTCTTCATAACATTAAACGCCTTAACTGGACCCAAATTCAACTTAGACATGTTGTGTATAACATGCTTCAGGAGCTGAGTGAGGTGTCATCAGTTGGAAGAAAATGCTTATCAGGACGTTCAACAAGATCATGGTTGTGCTCCTCAAAAAACTTATAGACCTTCCATGATCCAGCCTAAAAAATTACGCATAACAGTGCACCACAATCAGTACTCTGTGAAAAGTTGGATCGCACAATCCTTTCCTTTTGATTGGGGTCCAACATATGAACCTTCTTATCCTTATATACCCCAGCTCTCGTACAGATGTAACACTTAATATGTTTTTCACCTTTGGCGTTTATTTTTTCAGTCCCTTTCCTGACAGAAAAACCACAAGCCATGGCATACGTAACATACATTGAATAATAATCATCGAGGCTTGTGAATATCATGTCCATTTTGGGCTTTTTCTTCACTAACATCATGAATGATAATTGGTAAACCAGTTTTAGGGCAAAACCTTTCATTCGAGGAAACACCTTCGTCTGAGAAAACACGGTGAGAAACAATTTCAGAAAAATGCCATTAAAATAGAAATTGTCTCTTGATAACATTATCGGTGAAAACGCCATCAATTGAATAATAAACAAGACCAAATAAACATATAATTGAAAACGCCATAATAAAAACACCATTACTTGATTGATTAACAAATATGATGAATTAAAAATATTATGCAACGTGATAATCAAAACGTCATCAGATGAATAATTAACAACATGAATAATTAACAAATATATCATGATAATGAAAACGCCATAGTTAACAAAACTGATGTTTACAAATTAACAAATAGTAGTGACTAATGTTTACAAATACTACTCATTAATATTCAAAACTGATCAGGTGTAAAACGCCAATGATCGTAAAACATAAGAAATATACTAGATTCTAAACGACAATTAAAATTAATAATGAAAACTCCAATAATCAGTTCTTACTAATTGTTTAACTACCAATGACAACGCGAATAAATTGGATACATGAACAACGCCATTGAAAGCATAAAACACATTGTGAAATATTAATTTAAAAAAAACAATGAAACAAGCATAAAAGAGCAAAACGCCATATCTGTTGTATATATGATGCATGATTTGCTGGACAAAATATGAAACCGTCATCAAATATTACTTTGTCGAATAGAATCCACGTTACACGCCATAGATCTGAGAAAGCTTGAAAAGGAGGTAACAGCTAACACGAAATCTTTGGAGTTTTAATTTGAAACAACTTATAACGCGAATAAGGAGGGAACGTACAAAAGGACAATCGTACCCCTCCATATCATTTAGCACCCCCTGCCACGTATTGGGCCAGGATCCGTTCTCACACATTAGGGTGTTTTCTCCTGATCCCGCACATATGTGTGTGTGTGTGTGTGTGTGTGTGAGGTTCCTCTACAAAGTGTGTTTTTTCTACAAAGTCTTTAAAGTGATCTTGACCATTGGATGAGTATGTTTGATGGTTGAGATCATTTTTGTGGCATTTTGGTAATATGTGTGTCTTAAAAATAGGCTATTTTAATTTGTTAGGGTAAATGTGTCATTTAACTTGTTTTAAATAAGGAAATAACTATTAATCATAAAACCACCTCCATAATTGTCACGATTTTTTCTCTCTCTCTAATCTCCCACCTTTGAAAACACAAAATCATACAAAAAATAGTGATAAATCAGATCTAGGGTTTTATTATTTCTTCTTTTTTTAGAGATCAAAGAGGTTTATTTCATGTAGCGTGTTTTAGTCATAAAACACAATGTGACGAACTAGTGACTGACTGCTAAAACACAACGTCAAAAATTTGCTTATGATAAAACACAATGTGACGAACTACTTACAGTTAATGACTGCTAAAACACAACACCATAAACCCGTTACTGATTGCTAAAACACAACGTAGATGAGTTCATAGTAGTGTGTTTTAGTGATAAAACACAATGTGATGAGCCAGATGAAATACAAATTGAATGTGAATATGTTGTAGCGATTGTATTATAATCACTAATAGCCGTCACATTTGAAATCAAAGAGATATTTTGTTTCCTTAAAATTCTCATTAGTTAGTTTAGGATATAATATATTCCATAATTAAAATGATTATCAAATTACCATCATGCCCTTTTGATTAAAATAATCAATTGCCACATGTCACAAAGATACGACTTCCTACACTTTTTAGGAAAAGTTGACTTTGTAGCCAACTCCTACCCTATATATGTGTGTGTGTGTATATATATATATATATATATATATATATATATATATAGGAGAATGATCTGTTAGGAACCACCCTTTATTACGAGAACCGCGAGAACCAATGTGAACACAACCAAAAATACCTAAATATATCTAAAAAACACACAAATTTTTTTTAATATTTTTTATGTGAAAATCGCTACTTTTAGTAGCCAAATTTTTTTTGGCTACTAAAAGTAGCGATTTTCACATAAAAATATTAAAAAAAAAAATTGTGTGCTTTTTAGATTTTTTTAGGTTTTTTGGGGGTTTCGTTTTTAGCATTTAGCTTGGGTGGGGGGTGGGGGGTTTAGGTTTTTTTTTTTTTTTTTTGAGGGGGGGAGGGTTATTTTTTTTAGGTGTAGTGGGTTTATTTTGTTGTGTTCACATTGGTTCTCGCAATAAAGGTGGTTCTCGCATGAACCCTACCCTATATATATATATATACATATATATATATATAGTGTGAGGTTCATTGGGGAACACTAAAAAAGTGGGGAACAGCGGGGAACCAACTCAAACGAACTCCGATTGGACTCATTCCAGCGGCGTTGGAACCGGCTCGTCGAACCCTAACTAGGATCTCTTAACCCTAAATCATAACCCCTAAACCCTAAATATATTAGGGTTTGGCTTTTAGGGTTTAACTTTAGGGTTTAGCTTTAGGGTTTAGATTTAGGGTTTAGGGTTTAGCTTTAGGGTTTAGGGTTTAGCTTTAGGGTTTAGTTTTCGGGTTTAGCTTTAAGTTTAGCCTTTAGGGTTTAGCTTTTAGGGTTTATAGTTTAGATTTTACGGTTTAGCTTAGGGTTTAGCCTTATTTTTTAGCTTTAGGGTTTAGAGTTTAGGAGTTAGGATTTAGGGTTTAGGGTTAAAAGATCTTAGTTGGGGTTCGACGAGCCGGTTCCAACGCCACTAGAATGAGTCCAATCGGAGTTTGTTTGAGTCGGTTCCCTGCTGTTCCCCACTTTTTTAGTGTTCCCCAATGAACCTTCCCCTTTATATATATAGGTAGAGGATCCTGTAAAAGGTGCTCAAAGTGTGAGAAGTGTATTATAACACTATATATAATACTATATAACACCATATAAACACTGTATAACAATATGTAACACCATATAATACCATATAACACTATGTAACACTATATATCATTATATAACAAATATAACACTATAGGTTGTTTGATAGCCTGTCTATGATAGATGTATAGTGTTATATTTGTTATATAATGATATATAGTGTTACATAGTGTTATATGGTATTATATGGTGTTACATATTGTTATACGGTGTTTATATGGTGTTATATAGTATTATATATAGTGTTATAATACACTTCTCACACTTTAGGCCCTTTTTACACTATCCTTACCCTATATATATATATATATATATATATATATATATATATATATATTTATGTTCACATTGGTTCTCGCAATAAAGGTGGTTCTCGCATGAACCCTACCCTATATATATATATATATATATATATATATATATATATATATATATATATATATAGGGGAAGGTTCTATGCAGAACACTAAATATTGCAAGAACACGCAGAACACAATGAATCACCCATATTTTCTATCCTAAAAACCCAAAAAGTAAATGAGAATGTTACAAATATAAGATTTATTGTTTCTTACACCAGAATTCAAAACATAACATGCAAAATTTTCACTTTTTGTATAACCTACACATATGTAGGTTATGTGTAGGTTAAACTACCAACATGTATGTAAACTATGTGTAGGTTAAGATCTTTGGTTTTTTTATGTATATATATTACATATATGAATGTAAGAAACATAAAATTTTTTAAAAAAATGTACTTTAAATCCCAAAATTTAGTGTTTTAGAGTTGTTCTTTTTGTTCTCGCAATAGTTAGTGTTCTGTAATGATCCTCATCCTATATATATATATATATATATATATATATATAGGGCAAGGATAAATTGAAAACCCACTTGAGTTGAAGAAACCCTGAAAACCCATTAATAACCATTGATTAGAAGAGATGGATGGTTGTGACTTCTGATTTCCCTTTGATGTAACACATTACACATAATTCAAAAGACATATTAAAAAAAGAAAAGAAAAAAGTTCTGACAAATCCCCCCTTTCTCGTGCATCTTTTTCTTATTAAAAAAACACTACAATCTGTATATCACCATAAGATCCATTCATGAGATGATGGCTTCTTTTTAATTCACATGTAACATTTTACAAAATAAAGTACAAAAAATAACGTTACATTTTCTGTATAAATTCAAAAAATGTGAACACCCAGTAAACAAGAAAAATGCTTGTTTTTTACCATTTAAAGGATATCCACATACATAAAAGTGTAACACGTTTTCTTTTCGTTCTCCTCCAACACAAAGTGTTATATTACATCACATTGTTACAAAATTCGTCTTCCTACTAAAAGATGTTACATGTTGGTACGTACACTACAATTTTTACATGATCAATTTTACGTCACATATGTAACACTTTTTTTTAACACAAAAAATGTAACACTTTGTTTCTGTAACATACACTTTATTTTTTCAATAATCTGGAAAAAAAATTGACAACACACTTTATTTTTACAATAATCTAAAAAATTGTAACAATTCACTTTATTTTCTGTAACGGGCATTATTTCTATAACACAAAAAATGTAACAGCCATTTTTGCTTTGATTGATTGTTACATTTCTAACACACAAAAAAATGTAACAACACACTTTGTTTCTGTAACAGTCACTTTATTTTTACAATAATCTGGAAGAAATGTAACAACACACTTTATTTTTACAACAAACTAAAATAGTGTAACAATGCACTTTATTTTCAGTAACATACATTATTTATGTAACATGAAAAAATGTAACATGCATTATTTCTTTGATTGTTACATTTGGTAACTAAAACACAAAGAATTGTTATGAGAATTGTTACATCAAAAATAAACTTCATTAACAATAATCCAACATAAGTAATGTAACTAGCAATGTTACAAAATGTATATAAAAATATAACTTCATTAACAAGAATCCAACAACAATAGATTTTTTAGATTCAATCAAAAAATCAGTAATAAAAAAACAACATATCCAGAAAACAAGAACTTAATAACATTCATCTTCTTAAACAAAAAAATAAAAAAAATTGCAGATCTAAAAAACACAAAAAAAAAAAAAAAAAAATTGAAGATTGACAAAACACGAAAAAATTGCAAATCTGGAGGACCTTTTAGATCTGGAACACAAAAAAATTGCAAATCTGAAAAATACAAAAAAGTTGGAGATCTATAAAACACAAAAAAATGAAGATCTTAAAAAACACAAACATACTTATGGATTTGGTGGGTCTTTTAGATTTGGAACATCATGTTTAACATTAAACATCTTTTGGATCATCTTCAACATCGAACCATCATCTGAAACATCATCTTCAACATCGAACATCTTCAACCGGATCTGGAGCATCTTTTGGATCTGGTAGCATCTTCCCAGAGCATCTTCAACCGGAGCATCTGAAGCATCTTCAACTGGAGCATCTTTTTTTATTCGGAGCGTCTTTTTTGTTCGGAGCATCTGGAGTTTTGGGGGTTGATTATGAAGGATTTTGTTAAGAAGCTTGAAGAATTTTTTGTTTCAGATCTTAGATCTGGAAAATGGTTATCCAGAGAGAGAGAAAGAGAGAGATGTGAGACACATATTTATGAAACATCAAACAAAAGAGAAGTAAAGATATGTGAGAGAGGTGAGAGATACAACAAGTACAAATGTAATAAATGAACCAAATGAAGGGAAGAAGAAAAGTCTACGTGCAGACTTACACATTTCATTCACTCAAAAGGGTTAAAAGAAAATGACGAAAATGCCCTTGTCTCCTCTCAAATTAACATGTAACGTGGATCAATCCTAGCCACATGTGAGAGTTTCCTGGGTTTTCTTAACTGGAATGAGTTTTCTCATTATAATTAACCTACATATATATATATATATATATATATATATATATATATATATATATATAGGGTAAGGTTCTACACAGAACACAAAATATTGCGAGAACACGCAGAACACAGTGAATCACCTAATTTTTCAATCCTAAAAACCTAAAAAGTAAATGAAAATGTTGCAAATGTAAGATTTATTGTTTCTTATACAAGAATTCAAAACAAAATATGGGAAATTTTCACTTTTTGTATAATCTACACATATGTAGGTTATGTGTAGGTTAAATTAGCAACATGTATCTAAGCTACGTGTAGGTAAAAAAATATGGTTTTTTATGTATATATAATACACATATGAATGTAAGAAACATAAAATTTAAAAAAACATGAAACTTAAATCCCAAAATTTAGCGTTTTAAAGTTGTTCTTTTTGCTCTCGCAATAGTTAGTGTTCTGTAACGATCCTCATCCTATATATATATATATATATATATATAGGGTAGGGATCCTAAGAGAAGTCCACCTTATTTGAGAAACTTGAGAAGCATTCTGGACCACACATTTTCTTAAGCTTTTCGGAATATACTCATATGTATAGTTTAAAAATGACTATATACATATATTTATATTGTCAAATCTTGAATTATACACATATGTATATAGTAAATTTTAAACTATACATATGTGTATATTACGAAAAGCTTAGGAAAAATGTGTGGTCCAGAATACTTCTCAAGTTTCTCAATTAGCCTAGTGCTTCTCACATGAATATATATATATATATATATATCATCAAATGAACCTCCCCCTATATATATATATAGATATATATATATATATATATATATAGGGTAAAGTTCATGCGAGAACCACCCTTATTGCTAGAACCGCGAGAACCAATGTGAACACAAAATAAAATCTAAAAAAAATCAAAAAAGCACTCAAATTTTTTTTTTTTAATATTTTTTTTAACAAAAATCGCTATATTTAGTTACCAAAAAAAAATAATAAACCTTTTTTTTCGAGTAACAGTTATCCATGCACATGTGCATATGTATCATTACTTCAACAAATTCGTAATAGACAATTGCACTTTAATTTACAATACCATCTGTAATATTCTACTTTTTACATTACCAATATTCAAAATGCACATGTGCATCATTAGGTATAACCTTGATATAACATGTTTTGGTACAAAAAGTTTGTGATTTTGTATGGAGAAGTAGGCCCATATACATGTTTTTTGGTTAGTTATATCCTGTGGTCGATGGTTTTGCTATAGTTGTTACTTTATGATGTAATATGATGATTGGATGGTATAAATGGTGTTGATATACATGTAATAAAGTGAAAATATTGGTAATGGTATTGTATTATGGATGGTAGGAGGTAATGATATTGTATTATGGATGGTAGGAGGTAATGGTAGTGTATTATGGATGGTATGATATATGAAAGGGAAAGTGTATTCAAAATAGTGTACCAAAACACCTTATTTCATGTTGATACATATAGATGCACAGGTGCATTTCTAATATTGGTAATGTAGAAAGTAGTGTATTATATATGGTAGTGTAAATAAAAGTGCAATTGTCTAATATTTGTAATGAGTTACGAAATTTGTCAAATAAATGATACATATGCACATGTGCATGTTTGTGTATTATGGATGGAATGATAGATGAAAGAGAAAGTGTATTCAAAGTAGTGTACCAAAACACCATATTTCATGCTAATACATATAGATGCACATGTGCATTTCTAATATTGTTAACGTAAAAAGTAGTGTATTACACGTGGTAGTGTAAATGAAAGTGCAATTGGCAAATATTTGTAATGAATTACGGAATTTGTCAGAGAAATGATACATATGCACATGTGCATGGATAACTGTTACTCGAAATTTTTTTTAAATTATTATTATTTTTTTTATTAACAAAGTATAGAGATTTTTCCAAAAAAAAAATAGTAAAAAAAAAAAAAATTTGGGTGTTTTTTAGATTTTTTTTAGGAATTACTGTTTGTTTTCACACTAGTTCTCGCAATAAAGGATGGTTCCTAACGGATCCTTCTCCTATATATATATATATATATATATATATAAAGGGTACAATTGTAAATATCAAGTAGTTAATCTTTCATCTTATTTTTTAAAATCTTTAAATAATTAATTACTCATAAAGACTATTATTCTCTACACTAATTTTCATTGCCTACAGACATTAAAAGTTATCCTACACATTTCGAAAATTATCATACACATACTTAAATTTATCCTACACACCTAGTAATTTGACATACACTCTAAATTATTTTTTGAAAAAATGTATATTTAGAAAATAAGTTATAAATTTAATGTAGTTAGCTATTAATAAGGAAAACTAGAAATTAATGATCTGTGTAAGTTTACAAATATACCCTTACATTAAAACTAAATGCAAATATTAAATGAATTAAGATGCAACATTCTTATTGGTTGAAACTTATTTTTTTCTTCTTACAAAAAAATTCTTCTTATTTGAACCTTCCAATGTGTGTGTATATATATATATAGGGTTCATGCGAGAACCACCTTTATTGCGAGAACCAATGTGAACACAACAAAATAAACCCACTACACCACAAAAAACCTAACCTCCCACACCCCCCCCCCAAAAAAAAAAACCTAACCCCCCACCCTCCACCCAAGCTAAATGCTAAAAACTAAACCCCTCAAAAAACCTAAAAAAACCTTTAAAAATCTAAAAAAACACAAAAAAAAAAATTAAATTTTTTTTATGGTAAAATCGCTACTTTTAGTAGCGATTTTTTTTTAAATTTTTTAAAAATATTATTAATAACGAAAAGTAGCGATTTTACTATAAAAAATATAAAAAAAAATTTGTTTGTTTTTTAGATTTTTTTAGGTATTTTTTGTCGTGTTCACATTGGTTCTAACGGTCCTCGCAATAAAGGGTGGTTCCTAATGGATCATTGTCCTATATATATATATATATATATATATATATATATATATATATAGATCAGAAGAAAACGCCTAAAAGTGTGAAAACGGATCATGGCTGTACACGTGGTACACGATATATTGAAGGGCAAATGGAGCTTTTTTGTCCTTTTATATTCTTTTCCAATGCGTCTCACAACACCGCTTCATTTTTTTGGCGTGTAAGATTTTTTTGGCGTTTAGTTAGATTCAATAATTACCTGGGGTTTTATTGTTTTTTTAAATCTGCCTCGATGAATTTATCGTTTTTGTATTACATAGTAAACATTTTGGCGTTTATGGCGTCCCCAAATTCATTAAAATCAATTAATAATTCTAAATTCTTTGCTTCCATGGCGTTCCCAAATTCATTAGGCGTTTTTGTAGATTTCACCAGTTCAATAAACCCCAATATATGTTATAAAGGTAAATTTCTTAGCGTTCATGGCGTTTTTAGATTCATTATAATTCATTAGTAATTCAAAAGAGTACAACTAAGGGGCTGTTTGGTAGCCTCTGAATGGTCATTAAGAGGCCACCTCTTAGTGGAACCATTAAGAATTTTACAAATGAGAAGGTAGAAGAATGTGACATGTGATGATTTACCATTCAGAGGTTACCTCTTAACCATTCAGACTTGAGGTTACCACTTATTCATTCAGAGGTTTTAAACCATTAAGAGGTAGCATCTGAATGGTCATTAAGAGGCTACCAAATAGCCCTTAAGACGGAATCAAACAAAGACTAATAGTCTTCTGTGGATGGTATTACATCAGAGATGTAACCATCGCTTTGTTTATCTCTTTCTTCAGACTCATCATCATCATCTTGTGCATTGGCGTATAACGCCATAATCTCGTCTCGTCTTTGTTGCATCCTATACTTAAATATCATCACAACCCTGGATCTTGAATCGTTCAAAGGTGCTAAATCACAGAGCTGTTCAAGAAGATGTAGTCTATCTGTGTTCAGCATTTCGTCCATTGTCAATGAATAAGCCACCCCGTGTTGATAACTCACGTTCACGGTTCTTGATTGTTCATCAAACTGCAACTGGTAACTTTTGGTAGATCAGTATCGTCAACAACATCATCCTCATCATCTACTGGAAATTTTCACTTTAATCTTCTTATTACCGTTCGAGTCCTTTCACAATCGTAGGCAACTGGAATCCCAAGGGCCAGAATATCCCTCTGAACGGCTTCATCCATACTAAGTATGGCCTTGATTGTCTTGACTTTCACCCTTCTCCTGTCAAAGAATTTTAGGACGAAACGTCTCTCTGACCTCTCAACCCTCCATGCAATAACCTGAGCCATATGTTTTAAGTTGTATGGCGTTTTAGAGAAATGTGTGGCGTGTTTAGTGAATGTGTGGAGTGTTAAGCTTTGTTTACCTGTTTTACTTATATAATGACTTTTTTTGCGCCAGGTATATATATGTTTTTGGCGCTAAAAACATTAGTAATTTTTTATGTATATTTGGTGTATCATTTGTCATGCCGTGTAGGATGCAGGCCTATAATGTGACATGTAATTATGGCGTTTGGAAAAGATAAATAAATTCAATTACGATGGCGTGGCTTTTTAATATAATAAATGTTCGTAATAAAGTTTTCGTCGTTTCAGTTACTGTTTATAGTTACTGTTTGTTCAATCTGTTAAGGCTGTAACACGTCCCATCTTTCCAGGGTTTGGTGTTTTGTATTTAATGGCGTTTAGATAAAGATGGCACATTGTTTTATACATTTTTTAATGGCGTTTAGTTAATTTTTGGAGTTTTTAATAATAATTAGTTAAAGTGATTTTATAATAAGTTTTGGCATTTTTTGGCGTTTTATATAGTAACAACATGTTTGGCCAAGATCCGTTCTCACAGTTTTCATACTTTTAGGCGTTTGGTGTTGGTAGCATCTTAGCGTTTTATAAATTTTTTTACAGAAATAATGTATTTTATCAGTGGAGAATTAGATAACAAACAACAGAAAATGACCCCCCAAAAAAAAATTAAAAAAAAATGTTAATCCAATTTCTCATCCAAATCTTCACTATCACCAGCCTCTTCTTCTTGAAGTTTTTGTGCCTTGAACATTTGAATACCTTAGCTAGATACCGATTTTCCTACATAACGCCCGTCTTTTAGATGAAGCTGACCAGTGACATCATGTATTTTGGTGTGATCTATTGTTGTTTGTTGACATGTTGTTGTAGATCAAAGCCTGTGTGGATGCTATTATCATCATGGAGTCTAAAATAGCATTTACACTAGGATAGATCCCTTCATATCATCCAAACATTCTTCAAGAACAAAGCACACAAAATGACATGTCACTGTCATCAGGCTCTTTTTCTTGAATATTTGTCCATCTCATTTAGCAAAATCTTATAGAGTTACCCACCTCAGGTAAGAATCCATTCAGTGAAACTTCATACACAACAATAATGAATATCCAAGAAACGACATTTGCCATATGTGGGTTTTTTAACTATTGTTGACATTTTAAAGTGAGTGGTTTTTTGGAAACATGGTGTTGTTTTTGGGTGTGGCCAATGGATTGTGCTGAGACGTTTCTCTTTATAGGATGTTTTTGGCGCGTATTTTAGGCGGGATTTTATTATAATAAATGCTACTAATAAAGTTATGTCATTTCAGTTACTGTTTTGTTCAGCTTTATTTGTTAAGGTTGTAACACGACCCATCTTCCAAGTTTGGCGTTTTTATATTTAATGGCGTTTTGTAGACCAAGATGATAAAATACACTAACATAGAAAAAATTATAGAGGAAAAATAGTCTTTATTATTTTGGCGTTTGTATTTAATGGCTTTTGTGGCATTTTTGACGTTTTGTAACTAACGAGAGAAATATAGTATTTTATTATTTGAAAAAAACACATAAAAGAAAATAAAAAAAATTAAAGCTCCTCGTTAGAACGGACTTTGTCTGAGAAGTATCCATCACTCACTTCGTCTTCTTCTTCGGAGTCTTCTTCTAGTCTCTCATCCAAGTCATCACTTTCACTTTCATTGGCTTCTTGTTCTTGAAGATTTTGAATCCTCCGTTTGAACAAGACAGTATCTTTTCTTTTTAAGACTCATGATTTTAATAGGGCCAAACAAGTCCATGTGTGACAATTGTAAACACTGACTTGTTTTGGGCTCATCAATGGATTTGTATGAACTTTTATGTTATTTAACTTTTAGACAGGAAACACAATGTTCATCACATGTGAATTGTTTTGATGGAAGACCTCTTACAAGACCTTGTTTGAGAGTGTGGAGATAGTTTTGAGATTTATATGACCTAGCCTTCTACGCCATACTTCTGTCTTTTTGTTAGAAGCAAATGAGAACAGACATGCACTAGACATAGGATTATCTTTCTTCATGTTGGTGCACTACATCTGTTGATTACGTCTAGGTGTCTAGGATCAGGTCTTACGTTGTATTGTATAGCATAGGGCACGTTTTACGTGAAAACAGGAGTCTGTATAGGTGTTACAGGTCTGGTCCGCTCATTGGGACATAGGCATGCTGGTCAGCCTATTTGTCAGTCTGGTCCGCTTATCTGTACATGTCTGGTCCGCTTTTATGGTCATGTGACACATAAGCGAACCAGAAACCCTATATATAGGTATCATTAGGGCGGATCTCATAACATGTATGTGAAATTCCACGCCGAAGCTCTGCCGGTGTGAAGATCGAGCTGTAAATCGTTTCAAATCAATAAAACAAGCAGTTAGGAAGAAGAACAAGCTACTTCTACTTGCATTTCTTATTATTCCGCATCTGAAACGCAAGAGACAACCTCTGAACGACTCGTACAAAGTATTTAGAAACAGTTGTTCGGAAGAGACTTCAAGGATTTTTTTGAAAAATTATTCTATTTAAACTATTTTTAAGGATGGATTTTTTATTTTCTGAAAACATTTTAATCCTTTTTATTCATGGAAAACAAAAATTTTCTTTTAATTCATGTTTAGCATGCCAATCCTAGAGATGAAGCTTTTAAAGGTAGATGTGTCTAAAGCTTTAATCAACACATCTGCCAGCTGATCCTTAGTTCGAACATGATGCAGAGAAATCAAACCTTTTTCATAGCAATCCCTTACATAGTGATGTCTGATGTCAATGTGCTTAGTTTTTGAATGAGAGATTGGATTTTTAATGATGTTTTCAGCTGCTTGACTACCCAACATGAGAGGAGTCTTTAAAGCAGTTACACCAAAATCTAGTAGTTGGTTTGAAGTCAAAGGAGTTGAGCTGTACAAAATGTTGCAGCAATATACTCTGCTTCTGCTATTGATTTTGATACTGCATGCTTTTTGCTTTGCCAAGAAACTAAGCAATTTCCTAGAAATCGGCATCCTCCTGATGTGGACTTCCTTGTAGCATGGCAACCAGTAAAGTCACTATCTGAGTAACCTGAAAGCTCAATTTTCCCATTAGCAGGATACCAGATACCAAGTGTGGGAGCACCCTTTATCTATCTGAATATCCTTTTCACAGCTATAAGATTAGACTTTCTAGGTGCAGACAGGGATCAGGCACAGACACATGTGGCAAACATGATGTCTGCCCTTGATGCAGTTAGATACAGTAAAGACCCAATCATGCTTCTATAATGTGTTTGATCAACCAAATCATCTTTGTCATCAACAGTGACCAATTTTGAAGTAGCCATGGGTGTACTACATGGTTTACAATCATTCATATGAAATTTTGTTAACAGTTCTTTGATATATTTGCTCTGATGAATGAATGTTCCATTTTGCAATTGCTTAACTTGGAGAATAAGAAAGCATTGAAGTTCACACATGGCACTCATTTCAAACTTTGCTGTCATGAGTTCCCTAAACTCTTCACACATAGCATTGCATGTGGATCCAAAAATGATGCCATTCACATAAATTTGGACAAGCACCAAATACTTTCCTCTCCATTTTAAAAACAAGGTTTTATCAATTTTACCTCTTGTGAAGCCTATGGATAAGAGAAAGGTGGGTAGAGTTTCATACCAGGCTCTAGGTACTTGTTTCAAGCCATATAAAGGTTTGTTGAGCTTGTAAACATGATCTGGATAAAACGCATCTTCAGAATCAGGGGGTTGTCATACATGTACCTATTCTTGATCTTACCATAAAGATATGCACATTTGATATCCATTTGATACACCTTGATGTTGTGATTGGCAGCAAAAGCTAAGAACAATCTGATGGCCTCTAGTCTTGCTACGGGAGCAAATGTTTCAGCATAATCAATGCCTTCTTCTTGTCTATAGCCTTTAACCACAAGCCTAGCTTTGTTTTTTACAACAATGCCCCTTTCTTCTGTTTTGTTCTTGAAGACCCATTTTGTGCCAACTGGACATACATCCTCAGGAAATGTTACAAGTTCCCAAACTTGTTGTGTTTTGAACTGTAGGAGCTATACTTGCATGGCCTCTACCCAACTTTTGTCTCTTAGTGCCTCTTGGTAATTGACAGGTTGTGTGAGTGATAGAAAACCAGCAAAAAGACAAATGTTTTGGGATTAACTTTTTGGGAGCACCCCTTCATTAATGTTGCCAATAACTTGGTCTGATGGATTGTTTTTACGGTAGATTAGATCTCCCTTGTATAGAATGATGGCATTTTGAGGTGAAGGCTGCAGATGGGAATCATCTCAGCTAATATCTGTTGGAAATTTTGAAGAGCCAATATTTGTTTGTAATGGAGGTGGAGGTATAGGTGGGATAGGTGTAAAATAGGGTTGACTTTATGTCACAGAAGATGGACTTTTGTCAACAGTGGTTTGACTTAATGAGGTGGCAGAGGTTTGAGGATCAACAACTATTGATGCAGTAGTGGCAGAGTTTTGACCAATGTTTTGAACATGTGTTCCTCTAGTAGTGGAAGTGACTTTGTATTGTGGGATCACCATGTCATATCCATAATCTCGATGAGAAGATTGTGGTGTACCTGCATGGTTAGTCTTGACAGACACATCTTCAAATGTAAATTTATCTACGTCAAATAATTCAGCAGGATTTGTTGGGATATTTAAAGAAGAAAGTTCATTGAACTTTACATTCAAGGTCTCTTCTACACACTTAGTCCTTGTATTAAACACTTTATAGGCTTTAGCAGTAGTTGACTATCCCAGAAAATAACCACAATCTACTTTGGCTCCAAATTTTGAAATGGACTCTTTTAAGTTTAAAATGAAGCATGGGCAGCCAAAGATTTTGAAATAAGATATCAGTGGTTTGATTTTGTACAAAATATCATAAGCAGTCTTTTGATGTCTGGGGTTAATGAAAACTCTGTTTTGCACATAGCAAGCAGTGTTTACAGCTTCTGCCCAAAAATACAAGGGTAAACCTGAGTCTGTAAGCATTGTTCTTGCAGCTTCAATTAGAGTTCTATTCTTTCTTTCAACCACCCCATTTTCTTATGTCATTATTGGGATGCTGTATTTCCTTGCAATCCCTTTTGACCAGTAGAAATCATCCAACTCCTTATTTCTAAATGCTGTCCCATTGTCACTCCTAAAGACTTTTACTGGTAGGTCAAATTGCTTTTCAACTTGTCTCACAATGTCCTGCAAAATACCTGCAGTCTCATCTTTGGAGTGTAAAAAGTAAGTCCATGTAAACCTTGAAAAATCATCAACTATTACAAGACAGTACCTTTTATTTTTAAGACTCATGATTTTAAAAAAGCCAAACAAGTCAATGTGTAACAATTGTACACATTGACTTGTTTTGGACTCATCAATGGATTTGTATGAACTTTTATGTTGTTTAACTTTTTGACAGGAAACACAATGTTCATCACATGTTAATTGTTTTGATGGAAGACCTCTTACAAGACCTTGTTTTGAGAACGTGGTGATAGTTTTGAGATTTGTATGACCTAGCCTTCTAGGCCATAGTTCTGTCTCTTTGTTAGAAGCAACTAAGAACAAACATGCATTAGACATAGGATTATCTTTCTTCATATCTACAACATACAGAGGATACCTTTGAATAGAGGATAGATATTAATCAAACAGAGTATTTAGAAACAGTTGTTAGGAACAGACTTTAAGGATTTTTTGAAAATTTATTCAATTTAAACTATTTTTAAGGATGGATTTTGATTTTCTGAAAACATTTTTATGCTTTTTATTCATGGAAAATAAAAATTTTCTTTTAATCCATGTTTAGAATGCCAATCCTAGAGATGAAGCTTTCAAAGGTAGATGTGTCTAAAGCTTTAATCAACAGATTCGCCAGCTGATCCTTAGTTGGAACATGATGCAGAGAAATCAAACCTTTATCATAGCAATCCCTCACAAAGTGATGTATGATGTCAATGTGCTTGGTTGTTGAATGAGAGACTGGATTTTTAATGATGTTTTTAGCTGCTTGACTATCCAATATGAGAGGAGTCTTTAAAGCAGTTACACCAAAATCCAGCAGTTGGTTTTGAAGCCACAGGAGTTGAGCTGTATAAAATGCAGCAGCAATATACTCTGTTTCTGCTGTTGATGTTGATACTGCAGCTTGCTTTTTGCTTTGCCAAGAAACTAAGCAATTGCCTAGAAATCGACATCCTCCTAATGTGGAATTCCTTGTAGCATGGCAACCAGCAAAGTCACTATCTAAGTAACCTGAAAGCTCAATATTCCCATTAGCAGGATACCAAATGCCAAGTGTGGGAGCACCCTTTATATATCTGAATATCCTTTTCACAACTATAAGATTAGACTTTGTAGGTGCTGACTGGTATCTGGCACAGACACATGTTGCAACATGATGTCTGGCCTTGATGCAGTTAGGTACAATAAAGACCCAATCATGCTTTTATAAAGTGTTTGATCAACCAAGTCATCTTTGTCGTCAACAGTGACCAATTTTGAAGTGGCCATGGGTGTACTACATGGTTTACAATCATTCATATCAAATTTTGTTAAAAGTTCTTTGTTATATTTGCTCTGATGAATGAATGTACCATTTTTGCAATTGCTTAACTTGGATACCAATAAAGCATTGAAGTTCACCCATGGCACTCATCTCAAACTCTGCTGTCATGGGTTCTCTAAACTCTTCACACACGGCTTTGCATGTGGATCCAAAAATGATGTCATCCACATAAATTTGGACAAGCATCAAATCCTTTCCACTTTATTTTAAAAACAAAGTTTTATCAATTTTACTTCTTGTGAAGCCTATGGATAAGAGAAAGGTGGATAGAGTTTATACCAGGCTCAAGGTGCTTGTTTCAAGCCATATAAAGCTATGTTGAGCTTGTAAACATGATCTGGATAAAAAGCATCATCAAAACCAGGGGGTTGGTATACATATACCTCTTCCTTGATCTTACCATAAATGCACATTTGATATCCATTTGATACACCTTGATGTTGTGGTTGGCAGTAAAAGCTAAGAACAATATGATGGCCTCTAGTCTTGCTACAGGAGCAAATGTTTCATCATAATCAATGCCTTCTTCTTGTCTATAGCCTGGAAGACCCATTTCATCTGTTTTGTTCTTGAAGACCCATTTTGTGCCAATTGGACACACATCCTCAGGCAATGGTACAAGTTCCCAAACTTGTTGTCTTTTCAACTGTAGGAGCTCTTCTTGCATGGCCTCTACCTAACTGTTGTCTCTTAGTGCCTTTTGGTACTTGACAGGTTATGTGAGTGATAGAAAACTAGTAAAAAGACAAATGTTTTGGGATTGACTTCTTGTGATGTAACATCTCGTAAAAAACGTGTCCAATTATGTGAAGACACGTGTCCTAAACCCTAAACATGTGAAATATTGAATTACAAGGACTAAAGTTGATAAACAACAAAAATACATATGCGAAGGGACTAAAAGTGTCAACATGCCAAACTTGTTCCTCTGATTGACCACACACGATGAATATATTCTTAAACGTGTAAATATTCGGACGTAAGAAGCCATTTGTGAAAGTAATCGAAAGTTTACAAGACAAAGGGGTTAAACGTGTCAACATGTTAATTCTTACCTCTGAGTGACCTTTTAATGAACCCGAGGCTTCGTAATGCTTGATTACACTCCCAAGAATAAGTGATAACAAATTCACAAGGTTTCGATATCATTATGTGTCATTTACGCAAACTTTCAAGAAGACGGGTTAAAAGCGTCAATGAGAGGAAACTAGTGTTTTCGGTGATCGCTTAACGAAACCGGACCTAATGGTGTTTGGTTATACTCTTAAGATCATCTACAAACTAACTACAAGGGTTAAAAGTGCCTAAAATGAAAGTTATTATGCATAAAAAGGTACAGGGACCAAAGCTACCAAGTTTTAAACTTGTTTTGCTGGTACTACACGTGGTCGCGCTGCGCGACACCCTACCCCATTTTCTGTCGCGTGACGCGACGGCCTTGTATCGACAGAATGATGTTGCCAGGTGCAGGTCTTCTTCTTCCTTGGCCTCTAAACAAACCACTAAGCTTAATAACTCGAAATCTATGGATGTTTGATGGTTTTTAAAACCACTTGGGACACCTGGGGCCATCTTACAACATCCCTAAACACCTATGATGATCTTGAGGTAGTCCCATGCACTATAAATAGAGGCATTGGGCTGCCATACTCTTTGCTTATTCACAAATTCTCTCCTATCTCACTTGCTTGAGCTTTCTTGAGCATTCTCTGGGATTCCTGATCAAGAGGGAGCCCACCATAGTTCAAATTTCGTGCAAGGACCTATTGTAAGTGTCCTTAGTCACTCTAGTTTGGTTTTTATATGTTTAAAGACCAAAAGTCCAAGTTGTCGTAATAACGCTTTGACTTTCGGTTAAGACCTAAACGGTCCAGCCATTGTTCGAGGCGAATATGGCTACGTGATTGTAATTAGGTAGGTGTTAATCGCTCAAAAGGGCACCTCCTAATTATCACGTTTACTTAGTTAATTGTCGGGTCAAAGTAACTAGTCAAAAAGTCGAACTAGTCAGATTTTCAAATAATAATTAAAACTGATAATGTAGAAGTTATGAATCATGTTTTGTCACTTAAATAACTTGGTAATTGTTATTAGAACATGTTTAAACATGTTCAACCCGAAAATTCTAAGTTTAGGTTCGGTTTGCAACCGAAAGTCGCAAAAGCTTGACTTTTGCTTTGACTTTCAGTTCTGACCCGATTAAGCTTAAATCCTTTATGTTTTAAGCTTCCATTAGGACCATATAATGTTGTAGTATAACCCTCTAAGGTTATATTACCTGGTCACTTAATATTCTGAATTATAAGCAAGTTTCTGTTATTATGCTTTTAGTTGACCATTATGCCCTTATAGTCTAAAAATGAGATTTTTGAATATATGGTCATACAAATAACTTAGGTACTGAATTATAAACATGTCTAAGTTATTTTGACATTACATTTTGGTCTCAAATTAATGTTATGCATAATATCGTAAATTAGGCTTTTGTAAAAACTAAATTACCCTTTTGTGCATAAACCATGATTAAACATAAATTTTAACCTTAAACTCATTTCCTACTGTTATTATATCATTTTAAGGAATTTTTGGAATGTTGGGTCAGATTAGATACTGACCTTAACATTGTGTTCTTGTATAAATTGTATAATTGACGATAATGCCCCTTTTGTTAATAAAAAGTGATTTACATATGATTAACATGCCAAACCTTTTCCTACTGATTTAATTTGTAAAATAAAATATTTTGACCATCCAAGGCTAGTCAAAATCTCAGAATCACATAAACTTCGCAAATATCGTCAATTATCGATTTTAACGCTAATTAAGTGCATAGTATGGTTTAAAACCATCTTTAGCACCCAAGACTTATTACCTACTGAATTTATAAATAATTTTTAGTATTTTTACAGTAGGTAAAAGTTATGAACTCAGACTTCCAAAATACCCTTTCGGGGCATAGTTTGGCCATAAATGGTAAATCACACATATGTATGATATCTTACTGTTTCGACATCATAAAATAAATATTTTTACAGAATGTTTCTGACCAGAATTTCAGTTTACCTATAAACCTCTTTTATAAATCTCAAAATGACCAAAATGCCCTTGCAGGACTTAATTTGGTTTTAAATTGTTTTTGGGCATATATGTTAAAATCCTACTGATGTTTTAACATATTTTAAGCATAATAAAATATGGGACTTGTATATGGTTCATTCGGTTACCTGTTATGCATTTATGCGTTCGGATTCGGTTTATGTAACTAGTTTACATGAATTAGCCGAAACGGGTTTAACCTTATCATTTAAACTTCAAAATCCAGAATGTGTTTAGTTTACCCATATTATACAAGTATTCAAACTTGTTGGGTCTAAATCACATTCTATTCCGGTCTCCACTTAATCTAGCCTTTCGAACCGTAAAGTATCTTCAAAAAACTAACTGGTCTAAGTCTTTGACTTAAATAAGACCCGTTAGTATCCTAATAGGTTAATAAACCTTTCCATGCAGATTAAGTAGCTTCGGTAGAAGATATTTGCATAAGGTCTTAGGAATTATACGACTGAGTAGCATCTTTGCACAATTAACTCAGGTAAATACTTTAAATTTATTTTCCCTATACGGGCTTGGGATACGGTAAATTATTACCGCTTGGTCGGGTATGGGATTATTTAGTCAGATTATGATTTAATAAATCCGCATAACCTGTTTTAATCTGTTTTGTTTGATAACATAAACATTGGGGCTTAACGACCATGTCCTGGATATCCTTGGCTTATTTCATTTGTAAATGGCCACGACCTAAGCACGGGGTGTAGGCATACACCTGACAGATGCTAATATGTAAATTACCCACAAGTTGGGGATAACTCCTCTGTGGGTTTTATAAGTGGTGAGTCGGTTAATCATGACCGGCTTCTATACCGGCCCCATTTGTATGACAAACATGTAAATTAGTATATAAGATTTTAATTAAAAATTGTCCCAAGTTATAAAAGGTTTTGTGCCTTGTGCGCCTAAATCAATTTTCATAAACTCTTTTCAAAAGAGTCGGTTAGTTTTATTTACCAGTGAAAACTAACGTATTTTCCAAAGACTAAGTGACAGGTACCTCTCGAAACTAGGCTGGAGCTACTGGGTGTCAAATAAGAGGATCTTGCAAATCCTTAGATGCCTGAAGTCTGTTAAGCTTTGTTTTATGTATTTATTTTCATGATCCGCCTGTGGGTCTCAATTACAACCAGTCTGTATATTCTTTCATTTCGAACTCTCTGACATTATGGATTGTAATAGTAATTATCTACCAAGCCTTCCGCTGTGCTGTAATTGTGTTAATTGTCTATGATGATATCAACTACGTCTCGATACTCCCCACCGGGCCCACCGGTAATATGTGGAAATATTGGGGTGTGACATGTGAGCACCCATTCATTGATGTTGCCAATAACTTGGTCTGATGGATGGTTTTTAAGGTAGGTTAGATCTCCCTTGTATGGAATGATATCATTTTGAGGTGAAAGCTGCAGATGGGAATCATCTGAGCTAACATCTGTTGTTAATTTTCAAGAGTCAATATCTGTTTGAAATGGAGGTGGAGGTATAGGTGGGATAGGTGTAAAGATGGGTTGACTTTTGGTCACAGAAGATGGACTTTTGTCAACAATTGTTTGACTTGATGAGGTGGCATAGGTTTAAGGATCAACAACTGTTTATGCAGTAGTGGCAGAGTTTTGACCAATGTTTTGAACATTTGTTCCTCTGGTAGTGGAAGTAACTTTGTATTGTAGGATCACCATGTCATATCCATAATCTTGATGAGAAGATTGTGGTGTACCTGCATGGTTAGTCTTGACAGACACATCTTCAAATGTAAATTTATCTAAGTCAAATAATTCAGTAGGATTTGCTGGGATTTTTAAAGAAGAAAGTTCATTGAACTTTACATTCAAGGTCACTTCTACATGCTTAGTCCTTGTATTAAACACTTTATAGGCTTTAGCAGTAGTTGAGTATCTTATAAAATAACCACAATCTGCTTTGGCTCCAAATTTTGAAATGGACTCTTTTAAGTTTAAAGTGAAGCATGTGCAACCAAAGATTTTGAAATAAGATATCAGTGGTTTGATTTTGTAAAGAATCTCATATGTAGTCTTTTGATATCTGGGGTTTATCAAAACTCTGTTTTGCACATAGCAAGCAGTGTTTAAAGCTTCTGCCCAAAAAGATAAGGGTAAACCTGAGTCTGCAAGTATTGTTCTAGCAGCTTCAATTAGACTTCTATTCTTTCTTTCAACCACCCCATTTTGTTTTGGTGTTCTTGGGATGTTGTATTTCCTTGCAATCCCTTTTAACCCATAGAAATCATCCAACTCGTTATTTCTAAACTCTATCCCATTGTCACTCCTAAAGACTTTTACTAGTAGGTCAAATTGCTTTTCAACTTGTCTTACAAAGTCCTGCAAAATACCTGCAGTCTTATCTTTGGAGTGTAAAAAGTAAGTCCATGTAAACCTTGAAAAATCATAAACTATAACAAGACAGACTGCAAGTTCCAACAATATGTACCTAAAGGCCTGCAAGGCATGTAACAATGAATCAACAACAATGTTGAGCGAGTTCACAGTTGGTGTTCATTTTAAAGTTGTTACAAAAACCATATGTTCATTCGTAAACCATGAGTTAACCAATTCCTTATTTCCCATAACCAGTGCGGGCTACCCCATGTAACCACTAGACCCGTTACCATATCGACCACTGACGGAAGTAAGTTGGTGCCCTAGCGTCAATGTCTATCATCATTGACGTGCCCAGATCCATTAGTTCACGCCCGTTCTCTACGGCACGGTGTGAGGCTTGTCAAACCTAAATAGCACTATCTAACTAATGACCCGCTCACCATTGGCCCGGCGATTAAGTCGATATAAAAGGAGGGACTTCATGATAGAGATTTTGGTCTAGTATCCGTGTTGTCACCCTTTAATAAAGAGGGTGTGTACAAAATCCCCAAACCAGGAGATTACGCAGGTTCCAAATCAATTCCTTATCACATGTTGTCACCCTTCAATAAAGAGGGTGTGTACGTGTTCCAAACCAGGAGATCAAGCAGGTTCAGTTTAAATCCTTTACCCATTCCCAACCCTTGGGAATCCCATGCCTTGTGGAAAGTGTGAACTCACCTCGGTTTGCTCGGTATGTTTATCTACATATTCAAGTTGATCAATCAAACCCAAGATGCAAGATAATGGCTGACTTGTAGCAACCAGAAGAAAACAACTTCGAGGGAGGGGAAAGGGTTTCTCCGGCCGTCGCAATTCCAAGGGGGGTAGGGTTTGTTGCGACTTGGTGTTGAGATAATGTGATAAGTGTAGAGAGGGTTACGTAACCTCAAATTATATTGCCATTAACAAGTGGGCCGGTCATGAGGTGTCTTTGGGCTTACAAGAACTGGGTGGGCTGAGATCCAAGTATACAAAAGTGAGGATATGCAAAGTGTGTAATGGGCTTGGGTGATCCATGCTATGGGCCGATACATTGTCGGGTTTTAAAGTGTGAAGATGCGGCCCAAAAGCCAAAACATTAACTAATAAGTTATTGTACAAATAAGTTTAACGGAGTTATACAAATAGAACGTTTTAACACATAGAGGAAGATAACGAGAAGTAAGGAAGTAAGGATCGTAACATAGAACATTACTGACATTGAAAGTTCGGGTTGTCACATCATCCCCAACTTGAAAGAAATTTCATCCCGAAATTTAGCACGTAGTTACTGAGGAAGCTAGTTAGGTTGCGTGGTTTCCTGGTTTTCATGGGGTGTCACATCATCCCCCGTTGGTTTGGAATTTTGTCCCGAAATTCCGCAGTAGCTTCAGCCTCAGTAGTGGTTTCATTGTTCTTGAACAACTGGGGATATTTGTGTTTCATTTGGTCTTCTCATTTCCAGGTAAACTCTGGGCCACGACGGGAGTTCCAACGAACTTGAACAATAGGTATCCTGGTGCGTTTGAGAATCTTGACCTCCCGGCCCAAGATTTCCACTGGTTCTTCGACAAATCGCAACTGATCTTCGATTGTGAGCTCCTTGAAAGGAACTATGAGGGTTTCATCTGACAGACACTTCTTCGGATTCGACACATGGAATACGTTGCGAACTCCACTGAGTTCTTCGGGTAGATTCAATCTGTAGACCACCTTGCCGATTCTCTCCGTGATTTCGAAAGGTCCAACATGTCGCGGGTTAAGTTTGCCCTATTTACCAAAACAAACTACACCTTTCCAAGGTGAGGCTGTAAGGAGTACTCGATCCCCAACCTGGAACTCGAGTGGTTTCCTACGCTTATCAGCGTAGCTTTTCTGACGGTCACGAGCTGCCGCCATTCGTTGTCGCATCTGAGCAACCTTCTCTGTTGTATCTACGACGAGTTCTGGGCCCGTGATTTTGGCTGTCGCCAACCTCTGCTTAACAAAGAGGTGATCGGCACTTCCGTCCGTACAATGCCTCAAACGGAGCAGCCTGGATGCTGGTGTGGTAACTGTTGTTATACGAAAACTCCACTAAAGGGAGGTGTCTTTCCCAGCTGTTGCCAAAGTCGATTACACATGCTCGAAGCGTGTCTTCAAGAGTTTGGATGGTGCGTTCAGTCCGCCCATCCGTCTGTGGATGATATGCTGTACTCATGTCTAGACGTGAGCCATAGGATTTGTGCATCGCTTGCCACAAATCAGATGCAAATCGTGGGTCGCGATCAGAGATAATGGAGGTTGGAACCCCGTGCCTAGCACCCACTTCTTTCAGGTAGATGACTGCAAGTGTAGAAAAGCTTATCCGTTTCCTTGATGGCTAGAAAGTGTGCTGGTTGCGTGAGACAATCAACATTTATTCAGGCGATAATGTTTTCGTTTCTAGTTATAAGTAGACTGGCGACCAAATCCATGGCAGTCTGTTCTCATTTCCATGTGGGTATTGCTGGTTGCTGGTACTTCACCTTGATTTTCCCACAAGTCAATTCATCATTCACATACTTAACTAGGTGAGCCTTCATGCCCGATCACCAGTACAAGGTTTATAAATCCTAATGTCTCTCATCATAACCCAGACGATTAGAATATCGAGGCCGGTGCTTACTCAACATAAATTTCCTACAGTCACTGTGTAATGAGATCCACACTCGTTCCATGAGGTAACGAGTATCGTCCAACCTGTCAAAGGTTGCTTCTCCATGCCCCGCATGGGTTCAACTTGAAAATCCTCTTCCTCTAGATCTCCAGTTTGAACAGAGCGAGTCTGATCAGGTATGTTAGAGTCGATAACGAGCTGCAGAGCTCGTGTATGTTTAGGTTTCACAGTCGTACTCATTCAGTAGTTCCATCCAGCGATGTCATTGCATGCTTTAGCTCTTTCGAACATCGATTCACGGGAGGCCCTTGTGATCGGTCTAGGTAACGCATTCGGTACCGTCCAAGTAAATCCAAAGACCACGCTTTCCACCGCCGGTTGTGTCGTGCAGTTCCTCTGGTAACTCTATTACGTAAGTCATCACTCTCTTGTGTTGCGTCGACGTGTAACTGGGACTCTGATTCGAACCATAAGGATATACCACTGAATCACCCACACCCTCTGGTAAAGACGATGCTCAGTGCATTGTAGAGTTGGGATTCGAAAGCTGAAAAGACGTCCTCCTGTTCTGTCTTTCACGAACACAATACCCTGCTGTGCTAGAGAGATTTAAGCTGCGCGACCTTAGAAAATCCTGCGATTTATCTGCGATAGTATAAAGCGAGACCAAGAAATTGTTGTATCCTCAAAGGACTCTTTAGTGTCGATCAGTTTCCAACCAAGACGGATCTTAGCGAGATCCACGTACATTCCCACTTCGCTGATTATATGTCCAAAAGGTACCTCTCGAACCCAGAAATTACATTTATCAAGACTTTGCGTAGAGTGGCTCCTCCCTCAGAAGTTCTAAAATAAGATACAAATGCCACCCTTGGCGTTCCATTCTCCTGGTCAGGATTCAGAACCTTGTCAACAAATACGGTTGATTCATGCGATCCCTGAAGCTGCTGGTGTGTTGATCAACTCAATGATCATGATGTACAAAGTTGAATTGGCTGCATTGCGTTCGACATGTTGTTCTAAGAGCATTCTCCTCTTGGAGTTCCATCTGATGATAGTTCGTTCACTAGCCAATCCTCGAATGGAAGCTTGTTCCTCGCAACTGGTTAACAGGGTGTTACTACATGGTCAAAGCGAACGGTTCTTGACTGTCACCTTGTTGAGTTCTCGATAATCAGTACACATATCCAACGATACAACCTATCTTCTTGGATATAACTGGGGCTCCCCAAAGCAAAAACTAGGTCCGACAAAGCTCCTGTCCAACAGTCCCTGTTGCTGATTTGACAATTCTCGCAACCCTCCTGGTGCAAGACGGTAAGAGATACGAAGAATCAGGGCTGCCTCTGGCGTGAGATCAAACTGAGAGTCTGTCCAATAGTTGTGGAAGTAAACCTGATAGTTCCTCCAGTAGCATGCTGGGTGGAATCACGGACAATTGGTGGATCCTCGATCCTCTTTTCCTTAGCCTTGACATCAGTAACGAGTGCTATCATAGCGGGATAATCCTTCCGTGGACACTTCTGGCCTTTACTGCTGAATTGATTCTAACCTCTGCACCACTCTGACGCGTTAGAACAGGTAATAATCCTCCACTAGGAGAGGGATACGTAGAATCTTCTCTTCGTAGGGTACATCTATCAAGAACAACCGAAGAAAGGTCGATGTCGAACACTTGTCCCACAAGGTCGAGTTTGCATCCCAATGATCATATGAGGTTTCCATTGTCTTGCCATCAGCCGATTCCACAATAGGTTCGGTTTCAAGAAGCATCAGGGTTAAGCAGAATAGTGGCGAAGTGATTAGTCACCAAGAACACGTAGGCCACCATGTTGTTATAATCCCGGCGTCTCCCATGCCAATCCCTAATGTCCCTCCATGAGCATCATTTCCCGTGTTGTTGTACTCGTTGCGAGGATTTCCAGTACGGCCGTCGTTCCCTTGGTTGTTGTCGTTGGATTTAACATCGGCCACTCCATGTCGTAGGCACCTTCACTTTCCATACTGTTGGTTACCATTACAAATACCTTGTTGTTGCCGTGACTATAGCCTCTAATGGTGTTGTTTGAAACGGAGCTCTACGACCTTTTACCGACAGGGTCCACCTCTTCACATTCCATGGTACGTGCTAAGGCACTACTCACTGTGCGGGGAGTTTCACATTCCATTCTACAGTCAGTTGTCATTGCTTATCTCCTGATTAATTCGTAAAAGTTGACTCCCATGAGTTGCTGGCTGGGGTTAAGGATTCGATTGGAGTCAAATCGCTGATGTTCATTATTGGTAACTAGGGTCGTTCAAATGCTGAAGTCCATCGTTCTTGCAAGTTGACTGAGTAATACACAATATGTTACGAGAGTGTTGCAGAAGTGATCGCACTTCGGGGTCTATGGCGTCAATACGTTAAGTTTCCCGCAAACGAAGAAATGTGAGAAAGATATAGACCAATCATTGTCATTGCAACATCCAATTCGGGGATGTTCATACAAGCACCTAACATTCTACACACTTCACTAGGCGTTCAGATGGGTGTTCAGGTAATACTTGATAACATTGAGATTCGAAAGGATCCAGAGAGGAATGAAAAGTTCATGTTCGAGTAGGGGACAATCACGGTTATGACCCCTATAGGTTTGTTATGTTTCACATTGATCAAATAACGGAACGGAACCCCTTTTTCACTTGTTAAGCCTCACTGGGACTCGCGTGCACCCCACATTATTATTATGTGTGCACCCATAATAATATTGTGATTTGCATACTCATCTCAGCTCCTCCTAACTCATGTTAAATGGTTTCCTTAAACTCGAGTAGCAAACAAAGAGCATCACAAAACGTAAGTCATGAATGTTTAGGGAAAATACCAACCCTATCAGCCTTATAACACATGCAAGTAACACATGTATTCATACTGTTGTGCTAAAAGTGCAATCACATGCTATATCATATATAAGTGTCACTAGTTATGCAGTACGATGAGTATATAAGAGACGAATCTTGCAATCTGGAGCTGAGTGTCATGGTCGTATTCACGTTTTCAGAACTGTTCGGTTATAGTCTGGTTTTACAAAAAACATTTTCCCCTTTTTAAAACCAAGTTCACTATAACCAAAGGCTCTGATACCAATCTTTCACACCCCCAAAATCCACAAGCGGAGTATCACCGTACGAGGCGTGACTGACCAGGATCTAGCCACCAATCACATTGAACTCATAGGTATAATTAAATAAAACTTTCATTTATTAACCTTAAGTGCTACAACTTTACAAATAATTCACAGTATACAGCGGAAGCATAATTCATTCGTTAAGTGTTTATAACCACATGTAAAAACCATTACTCTTGTGTTGTGATTCCATGTATCTCGACCCATGACCACTCCAGCCTCCCAAACAGCAAGTTCCAACAATATGTACCTAAAGGCCTGCAAGGCATGTAACAACGAATCAACAACAAAGTTGAGCGAGTTCACAGTTGGTGTTCATTTTAAAGTTGTTCCAAAAACCATATGTTCATTCGTAAACCATGAGTTAACCAATTCCTTGTTTCCCAAACCCATAACCGGTGGGGGCTACCTGTAACAACTCTCACAAATATGGTCCTAATTATCACTTTAATTTACCATTAGGAAACCTTAATTGAGACACCCAAGTGATTCTGCACTAACCCTAAAATTTTCATAATTTTCAGAATTAGGATTAGGGCCCCTAAAACTCAGGGGGGTTAAACCCTATTGATAATTATCATATAAAAACGTAGGCAACAAGTAAAATTTCGAAATTATATGATTCATCAAAGCTACTTTCAGTCGTGGCTACTCTACAAGCCTATTTTTATTCCTTACGGACCGTAACCTTGATAGGCTTACGGACCGTAAGCTGCTTTACGGACCGCAACATCAATAAGCTTACGGTCCGTAAGCTAGTCAAATTTTGTGTATAAATAGCAGACATTGGCACTTGATTTCTGATCAAATTACGTCGAAAGAATTCGCACAATTACATCAGTTTACGAACTGTTACTCCAAATTTCAATTTCGGGTATCGAAATTCTGCTGCAAAACAGGGTATTAGCACAATCGCTACTACGATTCAATTATACGACGATCAATCTATCCAATTAATGTTTAAGTGCCGCTCACATTAGGGTTATACTTAATCGTTCATCATTTATTTGACGGATTGTCGTTAATTCGATAGATTAAGTATAATACTTTATCGTTCGTCATTAAATTGACGAATTGTCGTTAAATCGATAGATAAAGTATTGCACTTTGATATTAATTGTGATAATTTGATCTCGGGAATTATCGTAATTGCTGGATTGATTACTAACCCAGTTTTGTATGCATTGTTATTTAAATTAGGTTAACAAGGATAAGCCTTAGATTAAATTCTATCCGTAGTAAATCAGCAAGGTGAGTCATTCTCTCTTTTTATCAAATCTATTTACAAAACCCTATTTATTTCAAAGTTATAATTACAGGGATTAAGTTTATGTAATCACCAAATTACAGCCGGTATGTGGGGTTTTGTATACATTACTTGATAATCGTCACCATTGGGGCAGCCAGTGGGGGATATGACCATAGTTACAGACACCATTGGACGGAAGGGCCAATGGGTCGAGTGACAAGTACTGTGGGTAATTGGATTGATATCAGAAACATTGTAATCACTCTTAATACTGTATATTATAACAAATGTGTCGTTTTAGTAAATAGAATGATTCACTCAGTATTTTCCGCTGACAAAACCTTTTTCAAACATGTTTCAGGTGATCTGTTGTAATTCAGGAAAAATGCTGGAAAGCAGTGAAAGCTTGAGAAAGTGGCTCAATATAAAATAAATAAACTATAATTTTGTAATATCACTATTTTATAGTAAAACATCATATTGTAAATTATCGGGGTTCTATCCCGAATTGTGAAATAAATTAATCAGGGAAAATATTAGCTTTAAGCGATCCTTTTTAAATAAACTTCCGCTGTTAAACTCAATTAAATAAATACCGCAGGATTTCTGTCCCGCGGCTCTTGAAACGGGTCAAACCGGGTCATGGGCCGTGACAGAAATAAGGTGGTATCAGAGCCACTGAGTTAAGCTAATTAAGTATTGAGAAAATACTTAATTTTTCCTGATTACTATTCTGTGATTATGTGTTTATTATCTGACTATTTGTTAGTTACAGTATGGGTAAACAAAAGCTGTCCAGTATCTATCATAAATTAGATAGATATTTCTACGAGAAGGGAAGTTCATCCCGCACTAAATCCTCAAGTCAGTCTGAAATTCCCGAGGAGGGAATATTCGTGCGCAAGGCACAATACGAGGAATCACTTTCCCCTAGAAAGAGGGAATTGATTATTAAGAAAAGTAAAGAGAAAATCCGAGAAAAGAAAATTAAACAAGAAACCCAGGAAATACTTGATAAATCACCCTGGGAAGATAAGTTAGATGCTAAGTGGGCTAATTTATATATGTTAGCCACTGTAGCAGAAAGGATAAATCTTTAAAAGTTTTTAGTATATTACTTTTATAAATCCAGAAACCTTCGGTGGTAAATAAATAAATTTACAATAAACCCTAGGTGTGTTTTCTGATTATATTGTAATAAAGTAGTACTCGGTGTGTAATAAAGGTTATTTATAAATTTTAACTTAATATTTATGCATTTTTGCATATATCAGTATGAGTGGAATATCTGAAGCTTTTCAGAATCTTAATCTGTATCCGGTGAAAATCGAAGCTTCCAAAGAATATGCTAGCTACTTTCCCGATATAGAACAACCAGTAGAATTTAAGGCTCCACCTGTGAAAAAGCCAAAACAAAAGAAAAGAAGCTATGTAGGATGGAGAAAAATCCGTAGGAAAAAGCCAGCTACTAAACTTCCAAAAATCAATAATCCTTTGAAGAAAGGAAAAGAAGTTGTAATCGGTGAGAATTCTGAACAACCGGAAATGGAAACCGGAGGCAATGAAGAGATCAAGGAAATGGTAACACAGATGGAAGTTGGACAAAGCCCAATACCAACTCAAATGGAAGTCGGAGAGAGTTCCAATCCAAACCATAGAAGGACCTTTCAAGAAGAAATAGATTTCTTATTAGCAAGCTGTGAAACCTTGCAGTCTGTCAATACTAACAATTTTACTTATTCTCTTGAAAGCCAACTCCCTATGAATTGGGAACCAGCAATACCAGACCCAATAGTTCACCCTCAACCTATAGAAATGGATGAATGGTGGACAAACGATTGGCAATTTCAGAGTATTGTTAACGATCCCTATTCATTCCATCCACAATTCGATCCAGAACCTCTACCCAATCCACCCATGACCAATGAAAACATGGCTGAACTTCGCCACTTTGGTGAAGAATTGATCGATATGGGGAATAGAATGAGGGAGATAGGGGGATAGATTACGTGGAAGTATGATGAGAGGGAGATGCGTTTTTAAAACGACAAGTAAACGAGGGACAATCAAACCATAGTGTGTAATAGTAGTAGTAACATCGGTCTGTAAATAAGACTAATAAAACGTTGTAATATATTAGCGAGTATTGACGCATACTATGCTAAAAAGATATATGATGAAATCGAGAAATCGATTGTTTTTTACCATACTTGCATTATAGAATCTTCTGATTGTTTATATAAATTATTAATTATCAGATACTAATAAAATTTATATATATATTATCAGATGGCAAACAATGGTAATGAACCAGTAAATGAAGTTAATCAATCAGAGCAACATTCAGGAGATCAATATATGACTAGACAAGATATTGAGAATATTGTCGCTCAGGGTATAGCTAATGCTATTCCTGCAATAGTCGCTGCTGTAAAGAATCCAGTAGAACCGCAACAAATCATTCCTAGTAAACTTAATACTGAAGATAACTTCAGTAATAGTGTAAACAATCATGTTAATCATGAAACACGACAAGCTCCGTTTTCTAAGAAAATGAAAGCCGCAACACCTGGTTGCACTTTCAAAGAATTTCTTGCTTGTAAACCCATGGAATTTGCAGGCAATGAAGGAGCAACTGCCTCACTACGATGGTTAGAGAAAACCGAAGCAGTGATTGCAATAAGTAAATGTGCCAAGGACGATCAGGTGATGTACGCATCAAATCTGTTTAAAGAAGGAGCACTTGAATGTTGGAACACTGTGCTACAAGCCAAAGGAAGGGCAATAGCATATGCTATGAACTGGGAAGGATTTAAGAATCTGGTCGAAAGGAAGTTTTGCCCTGAATATGAAAAGGAACAAATGGCGAATAAGTTCCTTACACATCGGATGGTGGGTGTAGATTGTCGTGGTTATACTTCGACATTCTTCGAATATGCGCGAGTGGTACCAACACTAGCTTCGCCAGAACCGGTACTTATTTCTCGATATATTTGGGGGCTAATTAGCGAAATCCGCAATATCGTTAAAGCTGCGAGACCTCGCACTATTGACGATGCGGTAGAATTAGCAAACACTCTAACCGATGAACTAGTACGCACAAGAGATGAAGATAGGAAAAAGGAACTAGCTCAGAAGATTACCTAAGGATTTCGGGCGGGTAATAGTAATAACTTCAAGAAAAGAGGAACAGGACAATATGCAAATCCACCTTTCTGTAGAAATTGCAAGAGGAAGCATTACGGAAGATGTAATGTAACCTGTAACCTTTGTAAGGGTATAGGTCACCGTGAAGAAAATTGCAAAAAGAAAACCGTAATCTGTTTTAACTGTGGAGAAGCAGGGCATTACAAAACAGAATGTCCTAAATTGGTCAAACCAGTAGACAACAAACCCAAGGCAACCGAAGGAGCTACAAAGAAGAATGTCAGAGCATTCCAGCTAACTACTCAGGAAGCAGAGCTTATTCCAGATGTGATAGCTGGTACGTTCTTAGTTCACAACGTCTACGCAAAAGTATTATTTGACTCTGGTGCAAACCAAAGTTTTATTAATACTTTATTTTGTCAAGCTCTTAAGTTACCTTTAACCAACATTAGGCAAATGTTCACCGTTGAAACCGCAGACGGGAATTCAGTTAAAATTAACCAGGTTTTGCAGAAAGTAGAAATAGAACTTTCAGGTCATAAATTTGCTGCAAACCTATTACCCATGAAATTAGCTGAATTCGATGTTGTGTTAGGAATGGATTGGTTGATAGCCAACCATGCTCAAATTCTTTGTGATAGAAATTCCATAGAAATTCAGGCACCTACTGGAGAAGTACTTATGATTACAGGAGATAAACCACGCAAACCCATGAAGTTCATATCAGTAATGAAAGTTGCTAATTATGAACGAAAACAAGGAATAGTATATATGATTTCAGTAATCATAAATACTAAAGGGAAAGAACTTAAAGAAATTCCTGTAGTTTCAGAATATCCAGATATATTCCCAGAGGAATTACCTGGGTTACCTCCAGATAGGGAAGTGGAATTTAGGATTCATCTAATTCCAGGGACTACACCGATAGCTAAGGCACCCTATCGGTTAGCACCTACAGAAATGTTAGAACTGAAAAAGCAATTAGATGAATTACTAAGTAAAAGATTCATACAACCTAGCTCATCCCCTTGGGGAGCGCCAGTGTTGTTTGTAAAGAAAAAGGATGGTTCAATGAGAATGTGTATCGATTATAGAGAATTGAATAAGGTTACAATTAAGAATCGATATCCATTACCTAGAATTGATGATCTTTTTGATCAATTGCAAGGGGCTAGATATTTTTCTAAGATAGATTTACGCTCCGGATATCATCAATTGGAGGTACAAGAAGAAGACATACCTAAAACTGATTTTAGAACTAGGTATGGTCATTACGAGTTTACAGTCATGCCCTTCGGGTTAACGAATGCACCTGCAACATTCATGGACATGATGAATAGGATCTGTAAACCGTATTTGGATAAAATTGTAATTGTCTTCATAGATGATATACTTATTTATTCCAAAAGTCAGACAGAGCATTGTGAACATCTTCATACACTCTTAACTTTGTTAAGAAAAGAAAAGTTGTACGCCAAATTCTCGAAGTGTGAATTCTGGTTGAAAGAAGTACAATTCTTAGGCCACATGGTGAATCACGAAGGTATTCACGTAGATCCTGCCAAGATAGAAGCGATTACCAATTGGAAAGTTCCACAAACTGCAATGGAAATTAGGAGTTTTATAGGTTTAGCCGGTTATTATAGACGGTTTATTAAGGATTTTTCCAAGATAGCCGTACCATTAACTAAGTTAACCTGTAAAGCCATTAAGTTTGAATGGGGAACTAAACAAGAAGAGGCTTTTAGGATTTTGAAACAGAAATTAACCAATGCACCAATCTTAGCCTTACCAGAAGGAACAGAAGATTTTGAAGTATATTGTGATGCTTCAAAACTAGGATTAGGATGTGTGCTTATGCAACGCAAGAAGGTGATTGCGTATGCCTCAAGACAATTGAAGAAACATGAAGAAAACTATACGACTCATGATTTAGAATTAGGAGCCGTAATCTTTGCCCTTAAGATATGGAGACATTATCTTTACGGAAGTAAATTTACTGTCTACACAGACCACAAAAGTCTAAAATACATTTTTGGGCAAAAAGAGTTAAATATGAGGCAACGGAGATGGATGGAAATTTTAAGCGATTACGACTGTGATATTCAATATCACGAAGGAAAGGCAAATATAGTTGCAGATGCCTTAAGTCGTAAATATCATGAAAAACAACGACGAGTTCGTGCGCTTAGATTAAATCTACAAGTAGATTTAATTGAACAATTGAAGAAGGTTCAAGAAACAGCAATAGAAGATGAAACTGAAGGAATGAAAGGACGAATTAAGGAATTAGAACAAGGAGCGGATGGAATTTGGAGATTCCACAAAAGTAGAATCTGGGTACCTAAGCAAGGAGACATAAGACCCAAGATTTTAGAAGAAGCTCATAAATCTAGGTACACTATACATCCAGGAAACAATAAAATGTACCAAGATTTAAGAAAAAACTTTTGGTGGATAGGCATGAAAAAGGATGTAGCGCAATATGTTTCTAAGTGTCTTACTTGTTCACAAGTTAAGGCAGAACATCAGAAACCTTCAGGTCTACTACAACAGTTAGAAATGCCAGTGTGGAAATGGGAACTTATAACAATGGATTTTGTTACTAAGTTACCCAAAACCAGAAAAGGTAATGATGCGATTTGGGTAATTGTGGATCGATTAACCAAATCTGCTCACTTTCTACCTATGAAAGAAACCTTTACCATGGCAAAATTAGCAAAATTATACGTAGATGAAATCGTATCTCTACATGGAGTTCCACTCTCCATTGTATCAGATAGAGATAGTCGATTTACTTCTCATTTCTGGAAAAGTTTCCAGCAAGCTATGGGAACTCGATTAAATTTGAGCACTGCATATCATCCTCAAACAGACGGACAAAGTGAAAGGACAATCCAAACTCTAGAAGACATGCTTCGAGCATGTGTAATAGACTTTGGTGGAAGTTGGGACGATCACTTATCATTGATTGAATTCTCCTATAACAATAGTTATCATTCAAGCATTGAAACTGCTCCATTTGAGGCTCTGTATGGAAGAAAATGCAGAACTCCAATTTGTTGGGCAGAAATAGGAGATAGTCAATTGTCCGGTCCGGAAATTGTTCAGGAAACAACTGACAAGATTACACGAATCAAAGAAAGATTGAAGACGGCTCGAGATCGACAAAAGAGTTATGCAGATAATCGATGCAAGCCGTTAGAATTCCAAGTTGGAGATAGAGTACTGTTAAAAGTATCTCCTTGGAAAGGAGTGGTAAGATTCGGTAAGAAAGGAAAGCTAAGTCCAAGATACGTAGGACCATTTCCAATAGTCCAACGTATAGGACCAGTTGCTTATCGTTTACAACTACCAGAAGAATTGGCTGGAGTACATGATGTATTTCATGTATCCAATCTCAAGAAATGTCTAACAGACGAATCTCTGTTAGTACCTCTTCAAGACATAGAAGTAAACGAAAAGTTAAAATTTGTTGAGAAACCTCTTCAGATAGAAGACAGAAAAATAAAGTTTCTCAAACACAAACGCCTAGTGCTAGTCAAAGTAAAGTGGGATTCAAGACGAGGAGCGGAATACACTTGGGAGCTGGAATCAGAAATGAAACGAAAGTATCCTCATTTGTTCCAGTAAATCTCGAGGACGAGATTTTTCATAAGGTTGGGAGAATGTAACAACTCTCACAAATATGGTCCTAATTATCACTTTAATTTACCATTAGGAAACCTTAATTGAGACACCCAAGTGATTCTGCACTAACCCTAAAATTTTCATAATTTTCAGAATTAGGATTAGGGCCCCTAAAACTCAGGGGGGTTAAACCCTATTGATAATTATCATATAAAAACGTAGGCAACAAGTAAAATTTCGAAATTATATGATTCATCAAAGCTACTTTCAGTCGTGGCTACTCTACAAGCCTATTTTTATTCCTTACGGACCGTAACCTTGATAGGCTTACGGACCGTAAGCTGCTTTACGGACCGCAACATCAATAAGCTTACGGTCCGTAAGCTAGTCAAATTTTGTGTATAAATAGCAGACATTGGCACTTGATTTCTGATCAAATTACGTCGAAAGAATTCGCACAATTACATCAGTTTACGAACTGTTACTCCAAATTTCAATTTCGGGTATCGAAATTCTGCTGCAAAACAGGGTATTAGCACAATCGCTACTACGATTCAATTATACGACGATCAATCTATCCAATTAATGTTTAAGTGCCGCTCACATTAGGGTTATACTTAATCGTTCGTCATTTATTTGACGGATTGTCGTTAATTCGATAGATTAAGTATAATACTTTATCGTTCGTCATTAAATTGACGAATTGTCGTTAAATCGATAGATAAAGTATTGCACTTTGATATTAATTGTGATAATTTGATCTCGGGAATTATCGTAATTGCTGGATTGATTACTAACCCAGTTTTGTATGCATTGTTATTTAAATTAGGTTAACAAGGATAAGCCTTAGATTAAATTCTATCCGTAGTAAATCAGCAAGGTGAGTCATTCTCTCTTTTTATCAAATCTATTTACAAAACCCTATTTATTTCAAAGTTATAATTACAGGGATTAAGTTTATGTAATCACCAAATTACAGCCGGTATGTGGGGTTTTGTATACATTACTTGATAATCGTCACCATTGGGGCAGCCAGTGGGGGATATGACCATAGTTACAGACACCATTGGACGGAAGGGCCAATGGGTCGAGTGACAAGTACTGTGGGTAATTGGATTGATATCAGAAACATTGTAATCACTCTTAATACTGTATATTATAACAAATGTGTCGTTTTAGTAAATAGAATGATTCACTCAGTATTTTCCGCTGACAAAACCTTTTTCAAACATGTTTCAGGTGATCTGTTGTAATTCAGGAAAAATGCTGGAAAGCAGTGAAAGCTTGAGAAAGTGGCTCAATATAAAATAAATAAACTATAATTTTGTAATATCACTACTTTATAGTAAAACATCATATTGTAAATTATCGGGGTTCTATCCCGAATTGTGAAATAAAATAATCAGAGAAAATATTAGCTTTAAGCGATCCTTTTTAAATAAACTTCCGCTGTTAAACTCAATTAAATAAATACCGCAGGATTTCTGTCTCGCGGCTCTTGAAACGGGTCAAACCGGGTCATGGGCCGTGACACTACCCCATGTAACCACTAGACCCGTTACCATATCGACCACTGACTGAAGTAAGTTGGTGCCCTAGCGTCAATGTCTATCATCATTGACGTGCCCAGATCCATTAGTTCACGCCCGTCCTCTGCGGCACGGTGTGAGGCTTGTCAAACCTAAATAGCACTATCTAACTAATTACCAGCTCGCCATTGGCCTGGCGATTAAGTCGATATAAAAGGAGGGACTTCATGATAGATATTTTGGTCTAGTATCCGTGTTGTCACCCTTCAATAAAGAGGGTGTGTACAAAATCCGCAAACCAGGAGATTACGCAGGTTCCAAATCAATTTCTTATCACATGTTGTCACCCTTCAATAAAGAGGGTGTGTACGTGTTCCAAACCAGGAGATCACGCAGTTTCAGTTTAAATCCTTTACCCATTCCCAACCCTTGAGAATCCCATGCCTTGTGGAAAGTGTGAACTCACCTCGGTTTACTCGGTATGTTTATCTACGTATTTAAGTTGATCAATCAAACCCAAGATGCAAGATAATGGCTGACTTGTAGCAACCAGAAGAAAACAACTTCGAGGGAGGGGAGAGGGTTTCTCCTGCTGTCGCAATTCCAGGGGGGGGGGGGTAGGGTTTGTTGCCACTTGGTGTTGAGATAATGGGATAAGTGTATAGAGGGTTACGTAACCTTAAATTATATTTCCATTAACAAGTGGGCCGGTCATGAGGTGTCTTTGGGCTTACAAGAACTGGGTGGGCCGAGATCCAAGTATTCAAAAGTGAGGATATGCAAAGTGTGTAATGGGCTTGGGTGATCCATGCTGTGGGCCGATACATTGTCGGGTTTTAAAGTGTGAAGATGCGGCCCAGAAGATGTGTGGCCCAAAAGCCAAAACATTAACTAATAAGTTATCGTACAAATAAGTTTAACGGAGTTATACAAATAGAACGTTTTAACACATAGAGGAAGATAACGAGAAGTAAGGAAGTAAGGATTGTAAAATAGAACATTACTGACCTTGAAAGTTCGGGTTGTCACACTCTTACAAGACCTTGTTTTGAGAGTGTGGTGATAGTTTTGAGATTTGTATGACCTAGCCTTCTATGCCATAGTTATGTCTCTTTGTTAGAAGCAACTGGGAATAGACATGCATTTAACATAGGATTATCTTTCTTCATATCTACCACATACACATTGCCACTCCTATGAGCAACAAGCAGCGCTTTGCTCTCAGCTATGATTTGTTCAATCTTTTTAACCACATCTGGCCCAACAATCTTACATTTTTCCTTAGTGAAGAATGACCCATAGCATTTGTCACTCCTTTGAGACACACTAAGGAGGTTAAATTTAAGAATGTCAATAAGATTGACAATTTCAAACTTGAGTTTCCCAGCTTGGACTGTCCCTGGCCCCCACACCTTCCCTTTTGAATTGTTACCAAAAGATATATCACCCCCTCCATGAGCAAGAAAGTCTTTGAGAAGGGCTCTACATCCTGTCATGTGCCTGGAGCCGCCACTATCTACATACCATAAACTATCAAAGCATGCAGAAGCTCCCTGCACATCAGTAACAAATTAGTTTTGGTGAGTTTCCAAAGACAAAATGGCTTTGGATGGGGTCACAGACATTTCAGCCTCAAGTCCAGGTGAATGGTCAGAGTTTTGAACAGATTTTTGAAACATCTATTGTGGACGATTTCCTGTTAGGTGGCTATAACCATGAGGATTCTTGTTCACTATTGGTTTTGAAGGTCTTTGTAGGCCTCATAACAAGGTGGTACTTTTTGGTAAGGTGGTTGGCCATATCATCTTGGAAATTGGTTTGCTGGTGGTGCATCTGTTCCCTGAACTTCTCTGGGAGCAAAGGTTATATTCAGTTGTTTGGTAATAGATGTTTGGACTGGGATAAAGGTCTACTTGGACTTTCCTATTGTAGTACTAGCCCTTGGAATCTCTAGTGTTTTTGATTTATACTCATTTTTCTTAACATCAAAATTTTTGAGATAAACACACTCTTGAGTTTTGTGACTTTTCTTGCCACGAGTGATGCAATGAGGTGCACCAGCAATCACAATGGTTTTGTTTATATCATATGCTTTTAAATGAAAAAAAAAATCCTTAGTTACATGATTTTTCTTTTCACAAAAGTCACAAAACAAGTTTGATATCGTTTCTCTTTTCTTCCCTTTTTCACCCTTTTTGTCAACAGATGCTATAACATCTGCTAGAAGGTCTTTTAAGGGAATAATTTTTACTTTAGGTGCTTTTACACCCTCAATGGTTGAGAAATCCATCGGCTTAAAATTCTCAAGAATGTCACATTCATCTGACCATGTTGGTTTAAACTGATATTTTTCAATTTCGTCAAAAGTTGAGGATCCTTCAGGTCTTTCTAAAACAATTTTCTTACCATTTGGTTCAATGACTTTTATTTTTTGACCAGCCATGTTGGTAGGAATGATCTTAACCAAACCGGAATCATTTACAGCAGTGTTTTGAGAAACTTGGTCATTTTTACGAAAATCTATGCCAAATTTTACATTGCTTTTGATATGTTTTTCTAACATCAACTCATAACCTTTGCAGGATTCTACCCATTTTTCACATGTGATCTGGGTAGATTTAAGCTCCTTTTTACAACTTTGATATTTTTCTATCGTTGTTTGGAGTTGATCCGTGGTTATGCTTGATTCATTTTTGAGACTGATGATTTCATTTTCTTTTTCAAACAGTTTTGGTTTTAACTCTTTGGCAAGTTTTTCAAACTAAATTTCATCATTCGATGTGGGTGGACCCGCATCAAGACCAGGTCAAGAATGAAGCCGTCCAACAACCTGAAGGAGGTAAAGGTAGTAGTAGCGGGCAAGGTCATTCGGTTTTGGAGAGTTTTCCGACGTCATGACGTCCATCTTTGAGCCACCTCAGCCGCGATACTACTAGTCAGGTTGTATCTTATCCTACCTTGTACAGTTTGTTCGTATTTCTTTTATGTATTGTGGTTTGGGTGGATGGGTGGAGTTGTAAGGTTTTGATGATTAAGGGTTGTGAAACTTGGAGTGTTTTGAGTTAAAGTGTAAGTATTTTGTTTAAAAATTAAAAAGAAACTAAACTAAAAAAAGAGGAAAAAGAGGAAAAAAGAAAAAAAAAACTGTTGAAGGGGTATGGTCCCAAAAACTCTGCGCAAGCGCATAAGACCATACCCTAACTTCATACCAAAAACATCTTAAATAAGACCCTGCGCGGCCGCACAGTGGTTCTAAATAAAATTTGAGAAAGAACAGTCTTCGATAACCATGCGCCGAAGAAAAAGAAAGACAAACATTCAACTATCACCCTTGCGCGGGCTCGCGCAAGGGTACAGTTAGGCTTGAAGATAAAATTTTAAACATCTCCGCGCGCCTGAAATCAAGACTTGAACAAAGGAATCTTTTATATTGCAATAGAATGGACAGGTGGCGATAATACAATGGTTTACAGGTGTAGATCTTCTAGAAGAGTTAAATGCTCATCATGCATGACTTCATTCGGTTATAACCAAATGTGATGTGGCATGATCCGGAGCACTCATCTAAATCACGATGATGGCACTAACTTGAAGGAGGATCTACACAAAACCACTTTCCACGTGGCAACTCCCCAACTATCGATCAGAGCCCACGATCCGTGTGCATGGACGTGAAGTTAACAATTGAAAGAAAGAAAAGATAATTGCCAACGGAAAAGTGCTTTCCGTTACTCTCTCTGTTACACCATTTTCCCGCTAAAATCCGGTTATAAATAAGATGCTTCAGGTATGATCTCACAAGTTACTTTCACTTACTCTCACACTTACTACATCTTTTTCCTTGAGATCACTGTACTTATTCTCATGCCAGAGGGTGGTCACGGAGAGAACCCCCATTCTCCCCGTGGCGAGTCTAAAGGCTTTCTGTTTTGCAGTGATCACCGGAGAAGTAAATCGACCAACCACCAAATCGACGAGGAGATTAACCCCTTTTATGAAGAGGCAAAACCCCCGATCTAATTGATTCCGGTCAATTTAGATCACTGTTTCTTCATTGGCGCCCACCGATTCTTCTATTTTCATTTTCATCTTTTCGATCGATTCATTTCTTCTCTTCTGTTTTCAATGGCAGAAGCTCCGACGAATCATCCACCAGGCCCTCGACCAGAGAACAGGGGCAATTTTGCTCATGCTTCCCGTGTAGAGGGGGTTGTGGAAGAAGCATCTGATGATAACGATGTTCAGAACCACGTTAATCATGAGAATGATCATGTTACACCAGGAGTACAGCCTAAAATCCCGATCAGCTCAATTTTACCACCTGGTGAGACTCCGATCTCTTGGTACGTTAAGTCCCAAGGCGCCTTGAACGCCGTTTATGGACAACTTTGTGCACAAACTGTTCAACCAGCACCACAGACGCATAGATCTGTAGCTCAGGTGCGAGCTCCATCTGCACCTTGAGTGTTGCATTATGATGCACTGTCACACATGTCGGCCGATGATACAGAAGTCTACTCCAAATCTACCACCAGATATGAATCAACCCACTCTGAATCCAGACGAAGAGATCACCGTGAAGAGCAATACTCTCAGAAACGCCAATCGGTTCACTCACGTTTAGGCCCGCGATTCTCACAAAAGCGGGACACCCAAACTGATGAATACGACAGAACATATAATGAAGACGACGACACATGCATTTTCAATCGAATACAGAAAGATCATGCAAGTTACAAACCATAAATCCGTGCGGTTTATAACCAAGAGGCGGAGTATGAGTACAATCTGGTTTATCGACCAGCGGAAGCTGCTGAAAACTCAAAGTTCGTCAAAGAAATTGCACTGGCCCCCCTCGAGCAGACAAAATTACCTTCAAATGTAGGAAAGTTCGAAGGATTGTCAGATCCTGATGATCACTTGCGCGTGTTCACCAACGCGGGGCTAGTCGGCGGATGGACACTTCCTACGTGGTGCCACTTGTTTGTCCAAACCCTTACAGGCGCCGCACGTCTTTGGTTTGACAATCTACCAGTAGGTAAGTTAACATCATGGGTTGATCTTAAGGAGAAGTTTCTGGTTCAATTCAGTCAGCAGCGCTGATCCATTCGAGACTCCGCGGATGTCATGAACATCTGGCGAAGGGACGATGAAAGTTTGGAAGATTTCATCACAAGGTATAACAAGGAAGTGTTAGAAATTGGTGATGTGCAAGAACACTTAATCCGCGCACAGTTCAAATACGCAGTGAGATGTGAGGATATGATCAAGGTATTGTCGGGAACTAAAGGTTTGCTAAAGAGCTGGGAGAATTTGATGGCAGCAGCCAAGGTCCATGCTCAAACTGAGCACAATTTAAGCTCAAACAGACCACCAATGCCCCAGAACCGTCCTCAAGATATGAGCGGAAGCAGTGGTCGGAAGTTCAAGAAAACCTGGAAAGACTCAACTTCAAGCGCATACTCTTTACAGGATGCCTGTACAACAATCAACAAGATCACAGCTCAAAAGGAAGTCAAGCAAGAAAATCTCGAAAGGCAGTGGACGCCTCTTACCAAGACATCGGCGGAAGTACTTAGCACCGTGGATTACCAGTTCAAAACACCACCACCAATGAAAAACAAGAGAGGATAAGATTCGAACCTCTACTGTGAGTATCACAAAGATAATGGGCACAACACGAACAACTGCATCAGTCTGCGCACAGAAATACAAAAAGCACTCAAGAGTGGAGAGCTTACCCATCTCGTTTAGAACGTGCGCAAAGAAATCAAGCAGATCGCCCATGGAGACGAAGGGCCAAGCAACAAAAAGCTAAGCAAACTGAAGGGTCCAGGACAGTTCAGTGCACGTGTAGTCATAGTTTCTTTCATATTTGGCAGGTTCCTCAACTTGTCAACTTTTGGCACCAGGACTATTTACATGCGTAGTAACTTAAGTTTCTTATTTATCCTAATAGCAGCTTTGTACTACATGGCCTCTGCGCTTTATCCAAATCAATACAAAGTCTGTTACATTACACCTTAATGTTTTATTACAAATGCATGCAATTTGTTTTGGTAAGCACAAAAACACTATGGTAACCTAACACAAGTCTCATGAACGGTCCGCGGTCACAGGTACTGCGCAAGGTCTAGCCCTACGTTCACACATGAGCTTTATACCATCTTTATTTGTCTTACCTAAACAAAGTAATTGTGCTCATGCAAACATTGCAACTAAAACATACCATGCGTTCATAAAGTTACTTGCGTGGCAGCGCATTAACAAAACTACATGCGCGACAGCGCATTCAGAAAAGTTACTTGCGCAACAGCGCACTAACAAAATATTACATAAACGGGATCCACATCCCAAACATGTTCAACAACTATCAAATACAAGAAAAACTATTCTAAGTCTTCATCATCAGAAGCATCTGCTTCATCGGGGAGTATATCCTTTAGTTGCGCCACGAAGTCGTCAGACTGAAGAGCAGCAGTTACCTAGTCCATCACCGGAAGGCGCAAGTTGTTATACTCTGATTTAGCAGCAGCATGGGCAGCGCCAGTATCAACTCCGTGCGTGGCAGATCTACTGTTGTCCCAATAAACCCTTAGTGCACCATTGACATGTTGGGTACATTCTGCATACCCCTGAGCATATCCGTCACTGCGCGCGGTAACCAACAAATTGGCAACAGTCTGATCTAAGTCGATGGAGTTTAGGATCGAATTTGCAATCTGCGCAGACAGAAATCACAATAAGAAAATACATAAACTTATCAGAAAAAATTACAAAAGGTTGACATACGCATTGATAATCCCATGATGTCTCATCCATAACATGTCATTCTTCAGAGGCTTAACCAAGCTCTCCGCCGTCACCTGGGCAGTCTCAGAATTTTCTAACTTCTCTTCGATCTTGGCAAAACGGCGAACGACTTCAGCGTTTTCAACTCTCTCGAGTTGCAAGTCTTTCTTGGCACACTCAAGCTCCGCCTTAGTTTGTTCCTGATCAGATAATAAAGAAGTGAGTTCTTCTATCTTCTTATTTCTAAGGGCAAGGGTGGCGTAGGTTTGTACCTCTCTTTACTCGCTCCTTTCTCTATGAGAACGAGCTTCATCACGAGCCGCCTCAGCCTCCGCTTTCTCTTTCTTCAACTTTTCAATCTCCGCCTTGAGATTCGTTACATCGGTACGAAGAGCTCTCTTCTCATTGTTATCTTTTTTCACAAATTTCCTTCCAACGTTTGTGAGCCTTCGCAAGTTGAGCGGTTTCAGCCTCTGCTTTCCTCTTCCACCCTACAGCAGACCACTCCTCTGTCTTCTGCTCACTTTCAAACTTGGCTTGATCAGCCTCTAGCTTGGCTATCAACATGGCAACCTTCGCCTTCTCTTCAGTAATTTCTGTTTTGGACGCTTCGAAAGCATCCCACTCCTTATGCATGCTACGCTAGTCGCGCATTATTCTATGAGTGGTGGAAGTTGAACTGGCAGTTTCTTCAAGGTATGAATGATAGGTTTGATCATGAGATCATTCCTCTTGAAATTTAACTTCAGCAGGGGGGGGAATACCCTGCAACCAGTCACGGCAAATTTTCCAATCAGAAAAGGTATCGCCTCGCTTAAGTTTCCACACAGGCGCGCGGATTTTGGAAGCTCACTTCTCCGAATAACTTCAATAATAATAATCCCCTAGAGTTTCCTCCGTGCGGATATGAGAATCTTCTTCATCATGAGTAATAAAGCCCTGATCAACATTAACTGGGTTTTCTTCAGCGCTATCTCTAGGGGGAGCGGAAGTGGTCGCAGAGGAAGGAACTGTTATCATAGGGTCCTCTACTTCAAGAATAGATTTTCCTCTTTCTGGCCCATGTGCCATAACCTCAGGAGACTTGGGCTTGGTAGCACCAACGTCAGCCGTCTCCGCTTCCATAGTCTTCTCCTCTTATAACTCAACTTCAACAGGCTTGTCCACTTCCATAGCCTTCTCTACCTCCGCCTCTGCAGACTTGGTACCCTCCAACTGCTCTCTAATAGATACGCGGGGTGGTGATGGCGGAAGATCATCATTAAAACAGATGATGATTCCACGCGAACAGATGGAATAGGTTTTTCTGCAAAATAAAAGTTCATGTTAACTTAAAGTATGGTGAAACAAAAGTTAAAAAGATACTCATCTGGAGAAAGCTTCACATCAAGAGCATCCAGGTTACCCTTCTTACTGATCCTCAAAGTATGATGGAAACCGACTCACAAACTAAAAATAAATAAGAAATAAAAACACAAAGGGCAAATCGGAAAGGACTTAGCTAATTAATTAACGCGTAAACTCTAGAACTCTCGTCCAATCCAGCTCGATCATATAGCATTTCATTCGCGATCGGCTCTAACACTGACTGACATTTACTTTGGGCCACCTGATATTCAATAAACAGCTCCGAAAATACCTGAATAGAGATTGAGTACGGCTGGTACAATTCAAACCTGCGTAAAGAAAGACAAGAAAAAACCCAGCATAATACCGACTCGACACAAAAACCCGACTTAAATACCAATACTAAGTTAGACTCATAGTACAAAACGCAGCGGAACATACCTTGGAGACGAGTTAAACAAAAAGAACTAATAATTTCGGTTTAAATGTGCAGCAAATTGGGAAAAGGGGAAAATTTTCTCATTTTAACAGAGTCTCGCGGCCCACGAGACATTAGGCTTAGAGGGTCGCCCCCCACGACGCTAATAAATGTGGTCCGGTTCATTATGTGAGTTTGACGGGCCGCAAAGATTAAGTCAAGACTCTCGCGAGGCGCGAGAGTGCCTTATAAACAGAAAGTTTAGAAGATTTTAAGAGTTTATGCCTTAGATTTTTTTTAACTTCCCCAAACCTTCCCAAATGCTCTCCAAACCACTTTGAGACATGAAAACTTACCTCAAGCTCGAATTCTTCGTATATTTGTGCTCCATAACGGTAAAGAATTCCTGTAAAAGACTCAACGACACAAAAACACAAACCACAAACTACCGAAAATACTATTAAGACTCAAAATTACGACTACGACTCAAATTTTATAAACTCTACAAACGAGACACCACCCTAATTCCTCAACTTCTCAAGAACTTACGAAGGATCATGTAGACCCAGCTCACCCCTGTATCCTACTCCACGGGTTCTAACACTATTATACCAATTAAGACCCGGTTCTCTCCACACACACTCATACCTCTCATAAACTTCAAACTCATCCTCAGGTGGTTTGAACCTAGATTTTTTAAATATAAATCCATCCCCACACTGAGCTTCGCTCAGTGTTTCCATCTTAGCTTCTAACCACACTATTCGTTTCTCTAATTCCTCTACTTTCCCACCCGACTGATCCCAACACTTGGATTATGTCACCCTCTCTAAACTAGGATCCCTCATCCACCTCCTCTCATCTCTCTCTTCCTTTTCACTCCCCCACTGATGCTACCGCCTCCACTTAAGCAAACGAACCTCTCGTTTTAGTGACCTTAAAAACTATCGTTTCCTCACCCGCCCTAAGTGTAATAGTGCCTAAGAAAACATATATAGACATCCTAATATCAAGGGTACATTTTCATCAACTTCCATGTCCAGCACTACAATGTCCACCGGGAAGACAAATTTGTTAACTTTCACTAGCAGATTTTCAACTATTCCACGAGGATACTTAACGGTTTTATCGGCTAAGGCTAAGGTCATACGAGTTGGCTTAAGGTCAGCAAGGCCTAGTTTTTCATAAAATGAATATGGAATCAAATTAATACTACCACCAAGGTCGGCTAACACGTGATTCTGAACATCACCACCAAACAAACACCGGATCGTGAAGATACCCGGATCTGTCAGTTTCTCTGGTACCTTGTTTGTTACCACTGCAGAACATTCGGCATTTAGAGGGACATTTGAAAGCTCTTCAAATTTTTCCTTCCCTTTCAGGAGATCCTTCAAGAACTTAGCATACTTCGGCATATGCTTGAGAGCTTTGTTTGTGCATATTTCATATGTATGACACTGTGCGAATAGTTAGATAGAGCGTGTGCTGAATATTGTATAGAATAGGATCAGTTGGACACGGTGTTGATACTGTAAAGGTCCATCCAGACGGATGGACAATTCCATCCGGACGGATGGACAACATATAGTCCAAAACCCCATCCGAATGTAGGTTGTACAGTATAATAGTCCATTCGAACGAATGGCCATCCGGACGGATGGACATAGGTTCATTCGGACCTGTGTAGGCTGTTTCATATTTGTAAGACCCTAAATCACGTTTGACCATAAGTCGCAGCGGAAGTTCACGTCAAAAATTTCTTTCATTATAATTACCTTGACATACTTTAAAATTCATTTTAAACATAACTCTTTCGCATAAATACATCCATCGGCTCATTTACTAAGTAAAAACATAATTTATGTTTACTATATTACATTCTCAGACAGTCCCGTACAATCCTTCATTTGACTCGGTCCTCGATCTCTATTGCTAGATGATTCTCGTGACTCGTACTACCTGCGCTCACCACATAAAATTCATAGCATTAGTATGCATTATAAACATACAAGATTTATTCACATTTACTGTTCGTTCCGTTAACTCTTTACATCCCAGCTTTCCATCTGATCACACAATTTGTGGTGAGACTTCTTTGCTATTCCTGCGTTAAACTTCATCCACCAGGCACGCTAATATTATCGTTAGTACTAAATTTCATTGGATACATGCGTACCTACTTTTTACATACTTATACATATTCATACGTTCACACATAACCAATTACTTACATACGTACATACCCTCATATAAACACCTCTATATTCTTACATACACATTTACATACACACACACCTACATCATTACGTACACTCATGATGTTATACATGTATACATACATACATATCTACTTACAACATACCTAACTCGTACATGCCAACTCACATACATACCTTCATATATAACCGCGTGTACTTGCTCGTACATTAATAAACTTACATTCGTAGGTGCATACATACTTACACACATTTATACGAACGTATATAGAGACATACCACATGCATACATACCTATATACATGTGTGCTTATACTTATGTTCATAAAAAGTAGGTTAAACTAGTCATACGCAACTTAAAACGCGTATAAGCAAGTTCCCAAGACAAAACGGGACACGAAAATAATTTTTCGGTGAAATATACACCCTCGCGTAGCGCCACTGCCAGTGGCGCTACGCCACTGCCTCATTTGAACAGAATTGTTGCTGCAGCTGTGCTGCAGATTTCCAGCACGATCTGATTTCACGGAAATGGCCATAACTTCTTCGTTATTGATCCGTTTTACCCGATTCTTTTTCCTACGCGTTCGTAATTTAATTCTCCATCTTATGGAGTTAAAATCCAACATTCTACATAATAAAATTTCAGACTTTTAAGTCTTCGGCTTATCGCCCTATTTCCCACTTTTGACCCGTTTCTACATTTTATCAAACGAACATATCAAACGAACACTATATTAGGTTCTAATCATAGGTTTATTACATCGTTTAAACCCGTTTTCGCTTGTATGCTTATTTTGACCCGCTAAGGGTAATTGCGCATTAAAACGTTTATGACTTACAAAACCATACTCCCCACTTTCGTACTTGACCAAAACATCACACTAATCGAATAACTTGTTTCTAAACTACTTTTAAGATCGTTTGCCCAAAATACCCATCAAGGGCGTTTTCGTCAACTTTGTTCCATCCTTTACAACAAAGGACCTCCCTACACATTTACCCAAATCCCACGACTTAACTACAACCCTAATCGCACATACCTGGCTCGGATCAAAGCTATGACCCGTATTAATACTTCATCCACTAAATTGCTAATTAATAGCAATGCAAATACTGTCGCTAATCATTCTGTAAGTTCATAAAACTTGACAAACAATTTGTTAGTCAATATCGCCAAATGGTGATATCTTCACCATTTGACCCGTTAAATCTAAAAGTCCAATTTGACCTCGTGGGATTTTTATTATTCCTTATCCCAACTTATAACTTATTCCATCCGTTAACTCGTAACCAAAATTACCATAATACCCTTTTTCCCCTTTTTAACCATCAAACTTAGTTTCTTAACATAACTACATGTTCCGACCCATACCAAAACTTGTCAGAACATCATAATCACATATTTACTTACCATGTTCGTAATCTATACAATAAATAGATATTCTACAAAAAGGGGTGTAAGTTTTACTTACATTACATCCGAATATGTTTCCCGTGCGCATTAGTCCCGTTTGACCCGCTTCTTTCCCAAGCTTCCATGTCGCTTATCAAGCATCAACTATCACATATCATTCTCAAGATAGTTGGCTTATTCATCATTCATCACAGCCTTTTTATCACACGGATCTTATATTGAATTTATCATTTAACCTTATAACATGCTAATCCATTATTTCTTATCCTATTTCTTTAAACATTCAACACACATATATGACTCCAAACATTATTAACATAAGTAAATCATCAACTTACATTACATAATCTAAAACCCACTTCATAACTACTTTGTTAATCACTTACAAGTGATCAAATCTTAAGTTCTTCATAATTTCTTCATGCTTTTGATGTGTGTACTACCTCCTAAGCATAGTGTACAACTAGTTCATGCATATCCTTCTAATCTCATTCAAAATTCACCAAATTCCTACTTCTAATCAACATGAATCATACATGCATAACATCAAATATACTAGTATCACATTTCTTTTAATTCCTCTAACAAGAATCTACCATACATATCAAAATACATCAACATTAAGCTAGAATTTAGACATGTATGATTCATTCAAGTAGTCATCATCACCATAATCAACGGGTTTCATCTCTAAACATCAAATTAACCTAAACCATGCATAATCCATGTCCCATATCACCATTCTAACACATATTCATTCTCAATTTCATACAATTTCGCAATTTACATCATAACCCACTTCGTGAAAGATCACCAATCTAACTTTTAAGACATACCTTGCGATCCCCTTGAGAAGGTGATCATTAATCCGTGTTTATTCATGAATTTAGGCCTTGATTTGCCCTTCAATTTGATGATTTTAATGAAACTAGGGTTGGAACCTTGTTTCTTCTTCCTGCATGTCGACACACACACACACACACACACTATGTGTGTGTGTGTGGTGTTTTAAGTTTGTTTTATAAAAATCATGTTTCCCACTTAACGGTTTTGATCCCTCAAGTTTCGTTTTAATTATATTTGCCACAACTCTCATCCTTTAGTTGTTTCTACCATACTCATAACTAGGTTAAATAACCTAGTCATTTTTTTTATTGAGGTACCGTACCATAACATTTAACGAATATAAATATTCGGGTTTTGGGGTGTTACAAGTCTACTCCCCTTAAATAAGGTTTCGTCCCCGAAACCTTTCTCATTTCTTCTTACACACACACATCTATGTTTGGCTTAATAGTCACATCATAATTATAAGTAGTCATTCTATCTCGTTTCATAATTATTCGTACATTTGACTTTTTCATAATAAGTCCATACTTTTCATACCATACCTTCACATAATATTCTCATTTCCTTGATCCGTTAGTAATAGGTCAATATACATATTTATTTAAACTTACAATAATGCTTACTTTCGTATGATCCGTTTATAACAGATCTAGTACCTTCATCTCATCCTTTAAAATTACATTCTATGCATATATTACATAACATTAAATTTTGCTTCGTTATCGCAACAAAGTTACTATTTCATGGTCATGCACTCGTGCTTAACTTCAAAGTTAACACCATTCTTCATATTATTTGTATCATACATACCCTTATGTTACCTTCAAACCATTCATTCTATATTACTATTCTTCTCAGTTCATGCATTACTTAATTTGCATGAACATACGTGTCATGCAAATTCATTGTACGAGAGTTTAACCAATTCTCAAAATTTTCACTTAAAACCTTTGAGATTCATTCCTTAATAACATAGTTTTCTTCTTATGTCAACTATTAGGAATCAAACATTCCATACTATACCGTATTCATTCCATCATGCATTTTGTAGGGCGTTTTCAATTTACTAATTCATACTTATTTGACATAAATTAAAGCATTTTACCTACCTCGATTTCCTTCCCTACTTCAGCGATCCATAACCCTGATCGATCCGCATCCTTCACGAGTACTAGCCGTACCAGGCTAGATTTTTCTTCATCCGTGTAGTGTTCCTTCGCTCATGCACATTCTTCCACCAATTCAATTGGTTCCATCATACTAAGAATTCTAACATCACCGCCTACAATATTGACGGTTAGCACATCTCATTCAATCACTGAGTCTACTAGGTGGTTAGTCACCTATAATTCTTTTACATATTTCTTACGTACATGCTATAACATATCTTACATTCCATTTCCTACACTCAATTCCTGCATTCTCTTAGCCATTTCGCCAACTTGCCGCGGTTTGGCTTTTCAAGGTCAAATGACACTTCTTACTTATCGTAATGTATTGAAGTACATGCTCTTACTTCTTCCCTTTTATGCTTACTTGCAAGGACTTTATTACATCGTTTTAATATTTCTTACCAAACCATATCCTTCCCGTCCATACTTAAGTCATTGTCCGGGTCGTAGCCCGTCATTCATTACGACTCCTAAGAGTCAATTACTAACACATTTAACACATAACTTGTTCGAACTTCTTTCTTTCGTTTTAAAATTTAGGTTTGCGTGTCCATTAAGATCATTCTTTTGTTCATTTACCTTACACTTACTCATATGACTCGTTTGACACAACCCCGGTCAAACTATCGACACATTTTGATGTGGACTAATTTAATCCTCTTTTTTTTTTTTTTTAAATCTGTCCCGCGGATTCAAACGTAACATCCATACCTTTCATTACCTCCATGTTCCGAATCCGTCTAGCGGTTCCAAACATGCCATTCATACATTTTCTTCTTTCTATGCTTTGAATCCATCTCACGGTTTCATACATATCATTCACATCTTTCATTCCTTACATGTGTTGAATTCGTCTTGCGGATTCGAATTTATCATTTCTGCATTTCATTTTCTTGAATCCGTTTTACGGATTCAAACATTCCATTCATGCCTTTCTTTCCTTGAATCCGTCTCGCGGATTCAAACATTGCACTCACACTTTTCATTCTTTGAACCCGTCTCTCGGATTCAAACATTTCCTTCATACCTTTCATTTCCTTGAATCCGTCTCGCGGATTCGAACATTTCATTCATATCTTGTTGATCCGTACTTTCTTACGGATTCAACATTTTCCATTTTTTTTATCACTCATACTTTTCATTCCTACATAGTACTCTCAATTTCCCGAGAGTCTTGCTACCCATTTCACCCGCACGCTCACCTGTTACCCAATCCTAACGGACATACCTGCGACAATTACCACGGTCTCAAGAACGTCATATGCTTCTTGCGTACTGGCCAGGTGCGCAATTCACATACTAGTTCGTGCCTTCGTGTAATCATCGCCTTATGTCCGAAGTAATGGGTCTCAGTTCGTGCAACATTTTTAAAATCTTACCAAGACAGTATCGTTGTCTTCCGTTTAATACTTACCCTCCCTAGGAGATTTCTCCCTATTTCTTTTAACACTGGTACCCGTCCATATTAACATTGTGTACCTGGGGTCCGTCTGTACATTTGCATCCTTGCCTGCCTTAGCATCCATCCTAGACTGCATTTGCGGATCATCCTCTTCAAACTTTTAAGCTTTAGATCTTGATCGAGTCATGGATTGTACGGGTTCCTTATCACAAGAGCACACAGGTTTGAGTTCAAGTACCTATACTCTCGTACTTGATTCTCTCAAACCAGGGCTCTGATACCAACTTGTAAGACCCTAAATCACGTTTGACCATAAGTCGCAGCGGAAGTTCACGTCAAAAATTTCTTTCATTATAATTACCTTGACATACTTTAAAATTCATTTTAAACATAACTCTTTCGCATAAATACATCCATCGGCTCATTTACTAAGTAAAAACATAATTTATGTTTACTATATTACATTCTCAGACAGTCCCGTACAATCCTTCATTTGACTCGGTCCTCGATCTCTATTGCTAGATGATTCTCGTACTACCTGCGCTCACCATATAAAATTCATAGCATTAGTATGCATTATAAACATACAAGATTTATTCACATTTACTGTTCGTTCCGTTAACTTTTTACATCCCAGCTTTCCATCTGATCACACAATTTGTGGTGAGACTTCTTTGCTATTCCTGCGTTAAACTTCATCCACCAGGCATGCTAATATTATCGTTAGTACTAAATTTCATTGGATACATGCGTACCTACTTTTTACATACTTATACATATTCATACGTTCACACATAACCAATTACATACATACGTACATACCCTCATATAAACACCTCTATATTCTTACATACACACACACCTACATCATTACGTACACTCATGATGTTATACATGTATACATACATACATATCTACTTACAACATACCTAACTCGTACATGCCAACTCACATACATACCTTCATATATAACCGCGTGTACTTGCTCGTACATTAATAAACTTACATTCGTAGGTGCATACATACTTACACACATTTATACGAACGTATATAGAGACATACCACATGCATACATACCTATCTACATGTATGCATACACTTATGTTCATAAAAAGTAGGTTAAACTAGTCATACGCAACTTAAAACGCGTTTAAGCGAGTTCCCAAGACAAAACGGGACACGAAAATAATTTTTTGGTGAAATATACACCCTCGCGTAGCGCCACTGCCAGTGGCGCTACGCCACTGCCTCATTTGAACAGAATTGTTGCTGCAGCTGTGCTGCAGATTTCCAGCACGATCTGATTTCACGGAAACGGCCATAACTTCTTCGTTATTGATCCGTTTTACCCGATTCTTTTTTCTACGCGTCCGTAATTTAATTCTCCATCTTATGGAGTTAAAATCCAACATTCTACATAATAAAATTTCAGACTTTTAAGTCTTCGGCTTATCGCCCTATTTCCCACTTTTGACCCGTTTCTGCATTTTATCAAACGAACATATTCGTTTGATTCCTACATCACCTACACTTCTTCAAATTAATGTTACCTACTATATTAGGTTCTAATGATAGGTTTATTACATCGTTTAAACCCGTTTTCGCTCGTATGCTTATTTTGACCCGCTAAGGGTAATTGCGCATTAAAACGTTTATGACTTACAAAACCATACTCCCCACTTTCGTACTTGACCAAAACGTTACACTAATCGAATAACTTGTTTCTAAACTACTTTTAAGATCGTTTGCCCAAAATACCCATCAAGGGCGTTTTCGTCAACTTTGTTCCATCCTTTACAACAAAGGACCTCCCTACACATTTACCCAAATCCCACGACTTAACTACATCCCTAATCGCACATACCTGGCTCGGATAAAAGCTATGACCCGTATTAATACTTCATCCACTAAATTGCTAATTAATAGCAATGCAAATCCTGTCGCTAATCATTCTGTGAGTTCATAAAACTTGACAAACAATTTGTTAGTCAATATCGCCAAATGGTGATATCTTCACCATTTGACCCGTTAAATCTAAAAGTCCAATTTGACCTCGTGGGATTTTTATTATTCCTTATCCCAACATATAACTTATTCCATCCGTTAACTCGTAACCAAAATTACCATAATACCCTTTTTCCCCTTTTTAACCATCAAACTTAGTTTCTTAACATAACTACATGTTCCGACCCATACCAAAACTTGTCAGAACATCATAATCACATATTTACTTACCATGTTCGTAATCTATACAATAAATAGATATTATACAAAAAGGGGTGTAAGTTTTACTTACATTGCATCCGAATATGTTTCCCGTGCGCATTAGTCCCGTTTGACCCGCTTCTTTCCCAAGCTTCCATGTCGCTTATCAAGCATCAACTATCACATATCATTCTCAAGATAGTTGGCTTATTCATCATTCATCACAGCCTTTTTATCACACGGATCTTATATTGAATTTATCATTTAATCTTATAACATGCTAATCCATCATTTCTTATCCTATTTCTTTAAACATTCAACACACATATATGATTCCAAACATTATTAACATAAGTAAATCATCAACTTACATTACATAATCTAAAACCTACTTCATAACTACTTTGTTAATCACTTACAAGTGATCAAATCTTAAGTTCTTCATAATTTCTTCATGCTTTTGATGTGTGTACTACCTCCTAAGCATAGTGTACAACTAGTTCATGCATATCCTTCTAATCTCATTCAAAATTCACCAAATTCCTACTTCTAAACAACATGAATCATACATGCATAACATCAAACATACTAGTATCACATTTCTTTTAATTCCTCTAACAAGAATCTACCATACATATCAAAATACATCAACATTAAGCTAGAATTTAGACATGTATGATTCATTCAAGTAGTCATCATCACCATAATCAACGGGTTTCATATCTAAACATCAAATTAACCTAAACCATGCATAATCCATGTCCCATATCACCATTCTAACACATATTCATTCTCAATTTCATACAATTTCGCAATTTACATCATAACCCACTTCGTGAAAGATCACCAATCTAACTTTTAAGACATACCTTGCGATCCCCTTGAGAATGTGATCATTAATCCGTGTTTATTTATGAATTTAGGCCTTGATTTGCCCTTCAATTTGATGATTTTAATGAAACTAGGGTTGGAACCTTGTTTCTTCTTCCTGCATGTCGACACACACACACACACTATGTGTGTGTGTGGTGTTTTAAGTTTGTTTTATAAAAATCATGTTTCCCACTTAACGGTTTTGATCCCTCAAGTTTCGTTTTAATTATATTTGCCACAACTCTCATCCTTTAGTTGTTTCTACCATACTCATAACTAGGTTAAATAACCTAGTCATTTTTTTTATTGAGGTACCGTACCATAACATTTAACGAATATAAATATTCGGGTTTTGGGGTGTTACACCTATAAATAGGGAGTTGGGGTTCCCATTTGGACAAGCTTTGGAGTCTCTAAGGGGACATGTTGTCCGACTGGTCTCACGGTGTTGTAACGTTGAATAATCAATAGAGACCAGATTGAAATTGACTGCTCGATGTCGTATCTATCTTCTACTCCTTTCTTAGTAATAATAACGAACCGAACAAGGCGTATCGGGACCGAAGCTCCGTCAAACTCGCCGGTTCCTGGAATATCAAGTGGTATCAGAGCTACGGTATCGATTTAATCGGTCTAACAGTCGGTTAAATCACCCAAGCTCATCAATTTTGGGTTAAACGGGAGTTTTGACGTTAAAACAGAGAAAATCATCAAAATAAAGGTCAATTCACGGATGGATTTTGGACTTGAAGACATCAATCTGTTCGAAATTGATACGCGCACAATCCTGTGAAGTTTCATCATGAAATTCACACAAATAAAGATTTTGGATCGAAAAAACGTGATTTGGAGTGTTCTTGAGTTGTTAGAACATATTCCTCCGGATGACCCTCCGGGCGGATAACCATCCGGACCATGACCATCCGGAACATTTAGTAATCCGGGTGAATGGTCATTCGGACCATATAGTCATTCGGACAGATGGGTGAAACGTCATTTGGATGGACATCAACTCCATCCAAACAGATGAAGACACTCAGGTGGCTAACTGTCAATGTGATCCAAGATCAGTCCATCCGGATGAATGGATCTACTTCATTCGGGCGGATGAAAAAAAGGCATTTTTTGATCGCAACGACGATGGGAGTCTCCAGAAAAATTTGGTGATTGAAATATTTTTCGAATTTTAATGACCAAGTTGGGTTGTTCGGGGATATCGTCTAGGGCTTCAGTGAACAGATTTGATGGTGCGATCACTAATTGTGGAAATTAGTGGGGTAGTCATGATACTGGTGTAGAATGTTTATCATTCAAGTTATCTGACTATTTATGGGCCAAAACGTAAAATCAGCAATGATGAAAAACTGACGTTTGAGTAAAATTGTCATATTTTCGGCATAGTCGAGTTTTTCACAGATAAAAGAGGACTGAATTTCTTAGTTTGAGGGGGAATTTAGTAATAGAGACGTCAGAATTTGCAAAAATGAGGGGGAATAAAAATTTTCAGATGTTCCAGCATTTTTGAAATTCGTGACACTGCAACATTATTCGGGTGGTTTCGACTTCAAATTGTCAGGGGAATGTGAATCAGATCGTGGGTGAAAGCTTCTGAGATCAAGATGATCCGAGGAGATGAATCTGATTGTGGACGAATGCTTCGGAGATCGGATTACATTACCAGATGATTTGTTTTCCGATGAAGATTTGCTGTTTGTGGAGAATACCGTTTACACGGATCTGTCATTCTTACGGTGCATTAACGTTGATCACGGAAAACGGGATATCAGGTCTTTAAGGGGAATTACGGATTTGAAGTTAACCAGTGGGGTATTTGAAGTTTCTATCAATTGCCGGTTGAGTTTTTGTACATTCTTAGATCGAGCAAGCGGAATGTGAGATCGTGGTACTAAAATGATATATCAAAAACTGAGCTCGGATTCGGTTAAAGCTGAAACAGAGGATGCTGCATTGACTAATTTCAAGTTGGTGATTGTTCGTGAAGGTTGCAGTTTAGCAAATCAGAGGAGAGTCGTGAACTGTGCAAAAGACCTGAAGACTCATTTCAGGGGGAATTGATGCTTTACTCTGTCAAAGCAAACCCGAATCATCAATCGAGGGGTAATCTATTGAAGATTTCAAGATGCCTGATTGAAGTTGCAGAATATTTGAAGATTGCAGAATATTCAAACACGGCTCAAGGTTCTTAAAGTGTTAGTGACGATTCGACAGTGACAGCCGAGGGGGAATCTGTTGGTGCATATTTCGTACGTCTGCCACTGAGCGAATAGTTAGTGTCACGGCCCCTAGCCCGGTTTTACCCGTTTCAGGAGTCGCGGGATAGAAACCCGTGGTAATTATTATGTTGGCAGCGGAATTTTAACAGGATCTTTTAAAACTTGAAAATGCCCAATTTATTTTATTTCACAAATTTGGGAATAACACCCATAATTTAGAATAAAGGTGATTTCACTGGGAAATCCCTGTTTTTACAAAAACATGTTTCTTTATTTTATTGAGCCACTTCCTCAAGTTTGTAGTGCTACACGACACTTTTTTTCCTGGATCACAGCAAATCACCTGAAAGATGTTTTAAAAAGGTTTTATCAGCAGAGAAATACTGGCGAGTCATTCAAGTTGCACAAAACGACACATTGTTATAATATACAGTATTAAGGGTGATTATATTGTTTCTATCTACCAATTACCCCAAATCGGTATTTGTCACTCGACAGTATCTGTGACTATGGTCAGATCACCCATTGGCTAACCCGTTGTCCAATGGTGACGGGTATCAAGTAATGTATACAAAACCCCACATACCGGCAGTAATTGAAGATTACAAAGACTTAATCCCTGTAATTATAACTGGAAAACATTTAGGGTTTTATAAAGCACTTTGATAAAAAGAGAATGACTCACATTGTAGATTTAGACGGGCAGCGTTTAGCCTACTGATTTTAGCCTGGTTAACCTAATTCAAATAACAATGCACACGTAAACTAGGTCGGTAACTTAATACAACTTTTACGACAACTCTCGAGATTCAAAACCTTCACGACGAATGACAAAGTATAGCCCAAATACGGGCAGCACTTAAACATCCATTGGATTGGTGTTTATCGATCAGACATTAAATCGTAGCAGTGATCGAGTTATTACCCTGTTATCCTGGCAGAATTTCGTGCTGTGTGTGTGTTTTAAAGTAAACAGACGATATCTCAATGTACGAAACGAGTTTTTACGTCGAACCAACGGCAAAATGCAAGTGCCAATGCCCTACATTTATACTGAAAAATTTTCTCCCTCGCGTGGCGCGAGAGCCTGGCGCGTGGCGCGAGGGCACCCCCTCTAGCATAGGGTTGCCTCATGTCTAACTAGCTTGGGTGAGTCGACGGTTTGATAAAATTCGATTTCTACAACGAACTGTTTAGATAATATCAATTAGGGAATACCCCCCCATGAGTTTTAGGGGGCCCTCATCCTGATTCCAACTGTTCTGAAATTTTTAGGGGCCATGCAATATTACTTGGGGGTCTTAATTAGGGTTTCCTATTTGACAAAATAAAATAAGAAATAGTAATTTTAATAAGAGTTGTTACATCCTCCCCACCTTATAAAAATCTCGTCCTTGAGATTTACTGGAACAAGTAGGGATATTTTTGCTTCATCTCTGATTCCAGTTCCCAAGTGTATTCAGGTCCTCTCTTCGAATCCCACTTGACTTTGACCAGTACTAGTCTTTTGTGCTTGAGAAACTTGACCTTTTTGTCTTCTATCTGAAGTGGTTTTTCCACAAATTTTAACTTCTCGTTTACCTCTACATCTTGAAGAGGTACTACCAGGGATTCGTCAGATAGACATTTCTTGAGGTTGGATATATGAAAGACGTCATGTACCCCAGCTAGCTCTTCTGGTAGTTGTAAATGATAGGCAACTGGTCCTATTCGTTGGATTACTGGGAATGGTCCTACGTACCTTAGACTTAACTTTCCCTTCTTCCCGAACCGCACTACTCCTTTCCAAGGAGAAACTTTTTAGAGTACCTTATCTCCAACTTGAAATTCTAGCGGCTTGCGTCTATTGTCTGCATAACTTTTCTGGCGATCTCGAGCCGTCTTTAGTCTTTCCTTGATTTAAGTGATCTTGTCGGTGGTTTCTTGCACGATTTCAGGACCTGATAATTGGCTTTCTCCTATTTCTGCCCAACAAACTGGAGTTCTGCACTTTAGTCCATACAGTGCTTCAAATGGGGCAGCTTCAATGCTTGAATGATAACTATTGTTATAGGAGAATTCAATTAAGGGTAGGTGGTCATCCCAATTTCCACCAAAATCTATTATACATGCCCTAAGCATGTCTTCCAGGGTTTGGATCGTCCTTTCACTTTGTCCATCTGTTTGAGGATGGTATGCGGTACTTAAATTTATTCGGGTTCCCATTGCTTCCTGGAAACTAGTCCGGAAATGGGAAGTAAAACGACTATCCCTATCCGATACAATAGAGAGTGGGACTCCATGTAAGGATACTACCTCGTCTACGTATAACTTGGCTAACCTTTCCATGCTAAAGGTTTCCTTCATGGGTAGAAAATGAGCTGATTTGGTTAATCGATCCACAATTACCCAAATCGCATCATTACCTTTTCTGGTTTTGGGCAACTTAGTAACAAAATCCATGGTTATTAGTTCCCATTTCCAAACAGGCATTTCTAATTGTTGGAGTAACCCTGAAGGTTTCTGGTATTCTGCCTTAACTTGTGAACAAGTTAGACACTTAGATACATATCTAGCTATAACCTTTTTCATTCCTATCCACCATAAGTTATTCCTTAAATCTTGGTACATCTTATTATTACCAGGATGCATGGTATACCTAGATTTATGGGCTTCCTCTAAAATCTTATTTCTTAATTCTCCTTGCTTAGGTACCAAAATCCTTCTTTTGTGGAATCTCCAAATTCCATCAGCTCCTTGCTCCAATTCCTTTATTCGTCCTTTCATTCCTTCAGCATCATCCTTGATTGCTGTTTCTTAAATGTTTTTCAGTTGTTCCATTAAATCTAACTGTAGATTTAATCTAAGAGCACGAACTCACTTTTTCTTTTCATGATACTTACGACTTAAGGCATCTGCAACTACATTTGCTTTTCCTTCATGATATTGAATATCACATTCGTAATCACTTAAAATTTCTATCCATCTTCTTTGCCTCATGTTCAATTCTTTTTGCCCAAATATATATATTTTAGGCTCTTATGATCTGTATAGACTGTAAATTTACTTCCATACAGATAATGTCTCCAAATCTTAAGGGCAGAAATTATGGCTCCTAATTCTAAGTCATGTGTCGTATGGTTTTCCTCGTGCTTCTTTAATTGCCTTGAGGCATACGCAATTACCTTTTTTGCGTTGCATTAGCACACATCCTAATCCTAGCTTAGAAGCATCACAGTAAACTTCAAAATCTTCGGTCCCTTCTAGTAAGGCAAGAATTGGGGTGTTGGTTAGCCTTTGTTTTAAAATCCTAAAAGCCTCTTCTTGCTTAGGTCCCCATTCAAACTTAACTGTTTTACAGGTTAGCTTAGTTAATGGTACAGCTATCTTAGAAAAATCTTTAATAAAGCGCCTACAGTATCCAGCTAATCCTAAAAAACTTCTAACTTTCGTAGCTGATTGCGGGACTTTCCATTTGGTGATTGCTTCTATCTTAGCAGGATCTACGTGAATACCTTCGTGATTCACCATGTGACCTAAAAATTGCACCTCCTGTAGCCAAAATTCACACTTCGAGAATTTGGCGTAAAGCTTTTCCTTTCTTAACAAAGTTACGAGTGCATGCAGGTGCTCACAATGCTCTTTCTGGTTTTTGGAATAAATAAGTATATCGTCGATGAAGACAATTACAAATTTATCCAAGTACGGTTTACAGATCCTATTCATCATGTCCATAAATGTTGTAGGAGCATTTGTTAGTCCAAAGGGTATGACTGTAAACTCGTAGTGACATACCTAGTTCTGAAAGCAGTTTTAGGTATGTCTTCTTCTTGTACCTTCAACTGATGATATCCGGAGCGTGAATCTATCTTAGAAAAATATCTAGCCCCCTGAAGTTGATCGAAAAGATCATCAATCCTAGGCAATAGATATCGATTCTTGATTGTAACCTTATTCAATTCCCGATAATCATTACACATTCGCATCGAACCATCTTTCTTCTTTACAAACAACACTGGAGCTCCCCACGGGGATGAACTAGGTTGTATGAATCCTTTACTGAGCAATTCATCTAATTGCTTTTTCAGTTCTAACATTTCAGTGGGTGCTAATCGGTAAGGTGCTTTAGCTACAGGTGTAGTTCCAGGAATCAAATGAATTCTAAATTCTACATCTCTATCTGGTGGTAATCCTGGTAACTCCTCTGGGAATACATCCGAGTATTCTGATACTACGAGAATTTCCTTAAGTTCCTTACCCTTAGTGCTAATGATTACCGAAATCATATACACTATTCCTTGCTTTCGTTCATAACTAGCAACTTTCATTACTGAGATGAACTTTATTGACTTACGTGGCTTATCCCCTGTAATCATAATTACTTCTCCTGTGGGTGCATGGATTTCTATAGAGTTCTTATCACAAAGGATTTGAGCATGGTTGGCCACTAACCAATCCATTCCTAACACGACATCGAATCCAGCTAAATTCATGGGTAATAGGTTTGTAGAAAATTTATGACCTGAAAGTTCTATAGTTTCTTTTTGCAAAACCGTATCTATGTTAACAGAGTTCCAATCTGTCGTTTCTACTGTAAAAACTTGCCTAAGTTTCGTTAAAGGTTGCTTAAGAGCTTGGCAGAATGAAGTATTTATAAAACTTTGGTTTGCACCAGAGTCGAATAATACTTTCGCATAAACATTGTTAACTAAGAACGTACCAGCTATTACTTCAGTAATCAATTCGGCTTCCTGCGTGGTCAGTTGGAAGGCTCTTGCGTTCTTCTTGTTAGTCCCTTCAGCAGTTTTAGCCTTGTTATCTGCTGATTTGACCAATTTAGGGCATTCTGGTCTAAAATGCCCAGCTTCTCCACAGTTATAGCATATCTTTGTTTTCTTTCTGCAATCTTCTTCATGATGTCCTAGAGCTTTGCAGAAGTTGCAGGTTTCATTGCATTTTCCAAAATGTTTCTTCTTACAGTTTCTACAGAACGGCGAAGATGATCCAGTTCCCTTTCTCTTGAAGTTGCTATTATTACCCACACGAAGTCCTTGGGTAATCTTTTGGGCCACTTCCTTCTTTATGTTTTCTTCTCGCGTACTGACGTGTGCGTATATATACATAATTTTACAATGAATTAACACACGATTGGGTTTTAAATTTATAAAAGTTATTATTACTTTTACATCAAAACACACACGAAAGAGGCAAGTGTACCCCGTCACATATGTAATAAAGTATCGGTAAGAACCAAGTATCGATCCAAGGAAATGGGCGGAGAATTAATACTAGACCTTTGTCACTAAACTACCGGTAACAACATAGATTTGTTTGATTTAAACTAAACTAAAGTAAGCATAAACAAATACATAATAAAAACATAATAGATAATAGATAAAAAGCCTTGCTAAATACACAACCATAGCATGTCAACTAAGTCAGTTTTGGCACTAGAAGCATTCGGTCAATTTTCCAATTTAAGACAATTAGTATCCCTTTCGGGAATCCTAACATGAAAATCATTCGGAAAGCTAAAACGATAGACACACTTTAACCACCTAAAATTGTTCTTTAACATGCAATTGATAAATGTCTACGAAAATCTCTTAAAAATAAGTTAGTCAGCCGTTAGGATTATTCTAACCTCACTTAAACAAGGAAAGCGACACCGATAAACACAATGCAACCACCGAGACAAGCATAAACTAGATTAAATCACAACCGAGTTCATTTTACAAATCTTAAACATAAATCCATCAAGAAAGCAATTTTGGCCTAAACTACTAACAAGATTAACAATTCATGTTAAGAATTCATAACGACACCATCTAACCCGTTAGGGTCCTTACGTGACGGCAAGCTTTCTTGATTAACAATAATTACATTTTATTAAATCACTAACCATTTCTAGTATCATGATGCACACATTTAAACCAAGCTAATCTAGTTAACCAAGTTCAAAGTTTACTAATACAAGATTAATTAAGCTTCATTTTTCAACTATCTTAACTAACCAAGCATCAATCATCCAACATAATTACTTATAATCAAGAATTCAATATCAATAACAAGGTTGCAAACTAATCATCAAAGATTAACATAGAAAATACTTCAAATGTCATTACAAACAAAGTTTAACATACTAATGGTTATAATCTAGCAAGGGATTGTTGTGTTTTTGCCCAAAGGCTACAATAATACATAAACAATAATCTAAGTACTTGAAAGATTAACAAAAACATGGAAAGATTAGAAAATCAAACCATAAACAAGTACTAGACTAAGGATCCGGGTAGTAATCGAGCTAAACGGGACAACGTGGCTTGATTCCGGGTGAAAGCTAACGCCTCCGGAGCCTAAAAATCGCCTGCAAAGCTCTCCAAAAATCCAGAATCCCGAACTGCAAGTCTGAGTTCTGTTTTTATAACTTTTTGCTGTTGCACGGTCGTTCCATTGATATGCACGACCGTGCACTTTATTGAATTATTGGGGATGGGTCACCATGCTGCATACGTCACAAAATCTTTGACCGGATACGAAATCGCACGACCGTTCTTTGTATGGAACGGTCGTGCATCATCGGACTACTTGTTGCACGATCTGTTGCACTGTCGGTGCATTACCGGGTTACTTCTGATCTTCGGACCTGCACGGTCGTTCCTCCGATGGAACGATCGTGCATCACCGGGTTGCCTTGTTTCTCTTGCACGCCCAATCGCACTGCTCGTTCAATGCCGGACTGATCAGGCTACGTCGGATATGCACGACCGTGCATATAGTGGAACGGTCGTTCCACAGGCCCAGATCAGTTTTCTTAACAGAATGTCCGCAGCTTCGTCGTTTTGTCCGGAAAGTCCTCGTTTTTGCTATCATCTTATCTGGAATGCAGTTTTAGGCCTGTAAACACAAAAGTAGATAAATAAGTATCCGAATGACGATTTTACGGCCAAAAACGCATAGAATAGGGGTAAAACGGGGGACTAAAATATGTGTAAATTAACGAATATCAAATCTCCCCACACTTGAACCTTGCTTGTCCTCAAGCAAGCTAAACTAAAAAGCAATAAAGGATAGAAACAAACAAAACGATAATTTACACGCTATTTTATTGAAAACTAATATATAAACGGTTAGCCGGTTTGTCGAACGACAACATCAAAAGATTCAAACCCAACAAGCATATGCATATCTAAAGCGATAACCAAAAAGTCGTGACTTCACATTTAATTGACTCGCATGTTAATCTTCACACAACTCACAATGTTCACACACTCTCGGTTTTATTTATGAAACATACATAAAATGTGTATGTGCAAACACTCAATGCCTAGTCAATGAAATGTGCAATATCATAAGCTTGTCATAAGATCTCGTCTCCACCAACTAACATGCAAATAAGTGTAAATCAAGAGGTCTTTACGGGTTGTAACATTAGGCTTGGGTGAAGGGTATGGAAGTGGACATTTAAAGTGGCGAAAATGGTTAAAACTCGGTAGTAGCGTTTAACTAGCAATAGATAATACAACTATACAAACATATGCCTTAAAAAGGCGACTATTGCGCAATCGAGCTTATCAACGAAATTTTAACATTTAAACATTCAAAATTGCTCGATTTTTATCAACTTCTCCCTATTTTTAGGGTGTTTTATTTTCTGATGATTTTTTTTTCAAAGGAATTTATACAATGAAACATACACTACAATAAGCGCTAGTTAAACGATTATTTTGACCGAGTTTTAACACAAAAAGGGGTATAAAACATACAAGGGATAAATATGGCTAAGTGGGCGATAATGTGGGTAAACAAAGGTAAACGGGAAGGCTCAACAAGGTTAATCCTAAAGGGTAACATAGGGTAAACGGGAAACACGACACAAAGAACAAGGTTTACAACAAAAGGGTGATCTAAGTGCCTCTATCACTTTTACACAAATCCGCACGTTCATGGTCTTAACAAGTATACTAATGACAAGTTCTAAATTACACAAAACATCCGGCTCACTCCTATATCCGAAATGAACAAATATATGACAATATCAAGGCTCAACATGCTCACATAACGGAAGGAATGGGTAAAAGTGTGAAAACTATCATGAAAGTCTTTCTTTGTTTGTCACGCTTCCGGTTTCCTTTTTCCAAAAATATTTACTTGTCGAGTTTTTATCAAGTCCGAAGCTTTCTAAAACACACCCAACCGGTTTATTTACTAAAATATATACAAATTACAAGTATTTTTGAATGATTTTTCTGATTTTTTTTTTTATATATGAGGACAAACAAAGTTAACCCCCTCCCCACACTTGAACTTCGCATTGTCCCCAATGCGAAACCCGAAATATAGAGATAAACCAGATAAAGGAGAGTAATACTCCCCTCAAGATGATGTAGATGCCACGAGACTTCCGAAGCTGCATCTGATACGTGCTCCGGTTCAAGATCCGAAAGATAAAATCTGCGAGTATGTCACATGTGCACCCAACAACATAACAGAAAAGGAAAAATCAAACAACCATAATGTACATAAATACTATCATCCAAACAAAACACAAAGGAAATTGTCTGAAAATACATAACCGGGGTGTTTTAAATACTAATCAAAATAAACACCCAAATAAAAGTAAAGTACTGAAACGTAAAACACCACCAAGTGCTAACACCACCGCAAACTACTCATCATCGTCATCGTCATCCTGTCTCGTGCCAGATGGGCCCTGATCGCCATAGCTAGGGGGGTTCCACGGTGGGAACTTCGGGGGATGCTGAAAATAGTTGGGATATGCGTGATGCATCTCCCCAAAGAGATAAGAGAACCCCGCGCTAACGCCCTGATATAGGCTACTCTGGCTCTGTGCAAGATGATCCTGTGCGGCCCGAAGCTGCTCTTGACTAGCGCGGAGATGATCCTGACTAGTCCTGATATCATCAAAGTATGTACCATGCTGCTCCTGCGTAACGCGCATATCCTGGAACTGCTGGTAGAATGCAGGCCAGTCATCCTGCTGATGAAATGCATGGTGCTGCGGTGAGTGTGGTGGTGTCGGTGGCTGTGGCTCATGCTGCTCCATTTCTTCATCCTCATCTCCCTCTTCTTCCTCTTCATCTGAAGGCAACTGAGGCAACGGGTCCCAGACCTCGTTGTCCAATCCCCTCAATCTATCCCCCCTATCAAGCTCTGCAATCACCCCCATGAACTTTAGTGACCGAATGTCGACATCAACCCCCTCTGTAATCATCGTGAGACCTTGAAGCACCTCCGGCGTCATATAGCGCTCATTGTACGCTATTTCAGTAACGTACGAGCCACCATGTATCTCACTGCTAGGATGACGCCCCGAACTCTTGCGAAAGTACTCAGCCATTCGAGCTGCAAGGTTGATTGGCGCTTTGTCAACCAACACATATAAAAAGAGAAAATCTGGCGTAGGACAGTTACCCCCACTGTCCATGCGACCGCATATCGAATGGCTAAATACATGGTGCATCACTCGCACCAAGGGGTCTCGAAGTCGTGAGGCCTTTGACATCCTCGGGTTGTAGGGCTCCCCAACGGCATTTCGAGCCCAAAACGCATCCCTCGCTGCATCATTAGGGAAGTTGTACTGTTCGCTGAAGACGTCGGGATTATCCATGTCGTCCCTAGTATAGATCCCAAGCCTTCGTCCTAAACGGCCAACCGGCCATGTATGCCATCGTCTACACAATCTGAAGGTGACCCGCTCCCTGTAGCGGAAATCGGGTTGTGTATGTGCAGACGGCTTTTCATAGGCGTACGATGCGAAGAATTCGATTGTTAACTCCAGGTACACGGGTCGGTTGACACCGACCAAATTAGCAAGCGGGCGGATCATCATCTCATCCAATCGATCATATTGATTCAGGTCGCGCATGACCTCCCAGTCTAACCGACGGGGGACCCCAAACTGATCCCGTCTTGCCCACAATGTGTTACGCCTCGGTATGCACAACGCTTCTCTTTCAATATTGGGGTTAAACTGTAGGAAGGGATGGTTCATCTGCAAAGGGGAACATTGTTAGAAACACGGAAACAGGGAAGAAACGAATTGAAAACAGCCGAGCAGAACATTATGAAGAAACTGTCAAACTGTACTGGGCAATTGGCACGGTCGTTCCACAGATGTGCACGGTCGTGCATACCCGAGAACTAACAGACCAAACCCAAGATTGCCGGAAACGCACGGTCGTGCGATCTGTGGCACTACCGTGCAACACCGAGCAATCAGCAAATCATCATGAACACCCGGAAGTGCACGACCGTTCCATTCAATGGAACGACCGTGCCATACCGTTTTTCTGCAGATCTGACCCAGGCTCTTAGTAGCCTGATTTTTCACAAATCATCAAGTTGTTTATACAAACAAGGGTCAGAAAATGCACCGGATGTTCAAGATATGCACGATTCAAACAATGGCTAGGGTTTCGTTTCTATTTATGAAGAGAACCCTAGAATGCCTTGTAGAATCGGAAGAAATCTACCCTAGAAAGCAAAGAAATCAGAAATCTACAACTAGGAATGTACCGTGCGAAGAAGTGTGTTAGATCGTGCGAAAAACCGTGCGATAAGGTGAAAAATCGCCCTGGAACGGTCTGCAGCGGCTAGGGTTCGCGAATGAATGATTTTGCAGCAGATAAGGGTTTATATAGTGTGCAAAATGACCAAAATGCCCCCAGGCATGTGCACGGTCGTTCCATTGAATGGAACGGTCGTGCACTTCCGAGATCGTTCAAAATAACCGCTTGTTCTCGGAACTGCACCGAGGGTGCGATCTGCCGTGCCGGCTTGCTCGTAGTCGCACGGTCGTGCATATCGATGGAACGACCGTGCAACAGCTGCAGATCAGGATTTTCCGCAGAAGCCATTTCCAGCAACCGTTTCGGCCGTTTTTCGCCGTTTTTTCAACACGCCAACTGATATAACAATATTGTAATAAAGAACATTCGCCCGGCACGTATGAAAACTAAACAAACTAACGTAAACTACCTAAATTACCTAAATTACGCTAAAACTACAAAAACAAATAAAAGGACAATTTTGCCCATACAGCGCCAAGGACGCTCCTGCTACATTTTTAATCCGCGAGTCAGTAGCGAAGACTCTCTCCTCCCCACACTTATGATGTGTGCGGGGTTTGGAGTTCAATCACCTCCATCGCCGACTCTATCGGCCCTGCAACCTACAGCTTCAACCGATGACCATTTACCTTGAAAATAACGCCTTTCGCGTTCTCTACTGCAACAGCACCATACGGAAATACCTCTTTAACCGTGTATGGTCCTGTCCAGCGTGAATGAAGCTTTCCAGGAAATAAGCGCAGCCTTGATTTGTATAGAAGGACGAGATCACCCGCTTGGAAATTTTTGTGGTCCTTCAAGCGTTCATCGTGACGTCTCTTCGTGCGCTCCTTGTAGAGTACGGAGCTCTCGTAGGCTTGGTGCCGCAATTCTTCCAAATTCATGAATTTGGAGAAACCGGGCTTCACCTCCGGTTTTTAAGTCCAAATTCGCGGTTTTCAATGCCCACATAGCCTTGTGCTCCAACTCCACCGGTAAATGGCACGCCTTTCCGTATACCAACCTAAAGGGGGTGGTCCCTATAGGGGTCTTATACGTTGTACGGAATGCCCATAATGCTTCATCAAGTTTGTCCGACCACTCCTTGCGGTTTGCACCTACCGACCGCTCAATGATGCGCTTAAGCCCACGGTTCGTGACTTCCACTTGCCCGCTTGTCTGCGGATGATAAGGCGTGGATAAACGGTGGTGAACACCGTATCAGGACAAAGCCTTTTCAAGCTGTGTGTTACAAAAATGAGTCCCTCGGTCACTAATGAGCGCTTTCGGAGCGCCGAATCGGGCGAACAAACTCTTGAGAAACCTTACAACTACTCTGGTGTCGTTAGTGGGTAAGGCTTGCGCCTCCGCCCACTTTGATACATAATCAACAGCCACGAGTATGTATTTGTTTCCGCGTGAGGGGGGAAATGGTCCCATGAAGTCTATCCCCCAAATATCGAAGACTTCACACACCTGTATCCAGTTTTGAGGCATTTCATCACTTGCAGATATATTCGTCGCCCTCTGACAGGCATCGCACGCTTTTACCCAACTCTGCGCATCACGGAAAATAGTCGGCCAATAAAACCTGGAATCCAACACCTTCTTTGCGGTGAAGTTGGCTCCGTGGTGGCCACCGGTAGGTCCCTCGTGACAATGGCGCAGAATGTCGGTCGCCTCAGACCCTGATACACATCTCCTGATCACCTGATCAGCACCCACTTTGAATAAGAAAGGGTCATCCCATATGTAGTGCTTGATATCCGAAAAGAATTTCCTCTTTTGCTGATGAGTCAACCCTTTTATCAGAATTCTACAAGCAAGGTAGTTCGCGAAGTCAGCGAACCACGGCGACTCATCACACATCTCAACACCCATTAAAGACTCGTGCGGGAAATTGTCATTGATTGAATCCCAACGCGAGTCCTCGATGTCTCCGTGCTCTAGCCGAGATAGATGGTCAGCTGCTACATTCAAAGCACCCTTTTTATCTTGTATCTCAATATCAAACTCTTGCAGCAACAGGATCCATCTGATTAGATGCGGTTTAGAGTCCTGCTTGCTGAAGAGGTATCTAATGGCTGCATGATCAATATATACAACGGTTTTCGAAAGCACTAAATACGATCTAAATTTGTCAAATGCGAAAACGACCGCCAAGAGCTCTTTTTCAGTCGTGGTGTAATGCTCTTGAGCGTCGTGAAGAGTTTTGCTCGCATAGTAGATCGGATGGAAGTGCTTTTCTTTCTTTTGACCCAGAACGGCCCCTATCGCATAGTCGCTGGCGTCGCACATAATCTCAAATGGCAGACTCCAATCAGGTGCGACTAAAATGGGGGCCTCTATCAAGTTTTGCTTGAGAAGGTCAAAAACTCTCAGGCAATCATCTCCAAACACGAACGGAGCATCTTTCTCCAATAAACGGGTCATGGGTCTGGCGATTTTTAAAAAATCTTTGATGAATCGCCGATAGAACCCGGCATGACCGAGAAAGCTCCGTATAGCTCTAACAGAGGTAGGGGCGGAAGTCGTGATATAACGTCGACTTTAGCAGGATCGACTTCCATACCCACGTGAGAAATTTTGTGTCCCAGAACTATGCCCTCCTTCACCATGAAGTGGCATTTCTCCCAGTTCAGGACCAGATTGGTCTCCTCACACCTCTTCAACATTCTTTTCAAATTTTCCAGACATTGATCAAAGGAATCTCCAAATACCGAGAAATCGTCCATGAACACCTCCATGGAATCCTCAATCATGTCATGGAAAATGGCGACCATACATCGCTGGAAAGTAGCCGGCGCATTACACAGCCCGAACGGCATACGCCGGTAGGCGAATGTACCAAAGGGACAGGTAAATGTAGTCTTCTCCTGGTCCTCAGGAGCGATAGGGATTTGAAAGTAGCCAGAGAACCCATCCAGAAAACAATAATATGACTTCCCTGACAGACGCTCCAACATTTGATCAATAAATGGAAGCGGGAAGTGGTCCTTGCGAGTGGCATCGTTGAGTTTGCGATAATCGATGCAAACCCGCCATCCCGTGACCGTCCTGGTTGGAATGAGCTCATTCCTATCGTTCGCGACCACTGTCATACCCCCCTTTTTGGGTACTACCTGCACAGGACTGACCCAAACAGAGTCGGAAATGGGATAGATCATACCAGCATCTAACAACTTAATCACTTCCTTTTTAACGACCTCTTGCATGTTCGGGTTCAGCCGCCTCTGGTGCTGCGCACACGGCTTGAACTGATCCTCCATAAGAATTTTATGTGTACAGAAGGAGGGATTTATTCCTTTTATGTCTATGATTTTCCAAGCGATAGCTTTCTTATGAAGTTTCAACACATTAAGCAGTCTGCTCTTTTCTTCTCCCGCCAATCCAGATGAAATAATGACAGGCAAATGACGCTCCTCATCCAGAAATGCGTACTCCAGGTGCGGTGGGAGATCTTTAAGCTCCAAGGTGGGAGGATCTTCCACTGACGGCTTCGACTTCACTTCACTTTCTCGATCAATTGCTGAGAAATGATCCGGACTCTGGGGACCCTCATCACCAATCTGATAGACTGGCTGCTCTAAATAGTGGCCCTCCTGCGTAATGCCATCTAAGTCCCCACACAACAGATGTGTGTCAGAATCTATCTCCTCGATCGTACCTTGGAAATGCGTGCTCACATAAGTGTCGACGATGTCAACATAATAGAGCGCGTCGTCCTGACTCTGAGGATGCTGCATAGAACGTTTAATGTCAAACGTCACATGCTCATCATCTACTCGGAGTGTGATCTGGCCCGCCGCCACATCCACAATCGTACGGGCGGTGTTCAAAAACGGGCGTCCGAGTATCAGAGGGACTCTCGAGTCCTCATCCATGTCCAAGATAACAAAATCCACGGGAAATACAAACTTGTCAATCTTAACAAGCATATTCTCTACAAACCCGCGTGGATACTTGACAGAACGATCTGCAAGTCGAATACTCATCCTCGTAGGTGACGGCTCACCTAGATCCAACTTTGTAAAAACCTTATAGGGCATAAGGTTTATACTCGCTCCTAGATCTGCTAACGCGTTACTGACAGACAGATTGCCAATGAGGCAAGGAAGCGTGAAACTGCCTGGATCTCCCATTTTTGTAGGCAGGCGATTTTGTAGAATAGCAGAGCAGCTTTCATTCATAACCACACAAGACATGTCCTCGAGCTTTTGTTTGTTTGAGAGGATGTCTTTCAGAAACTTCGCATACTTTGGCATTTGTGCCAAAGCTTCAACAAACGGTATGTTTATATGCAGTTGCTTAAACATTTCGAGAAACTTACCGTTTTGTTCTTCCATCTTTTGCTTCTTCAACCTTCCTGGATAAGGCACTGAAGGTGTGTAACCTGTGACAGGCTCCTGGACTTGTGCTGTACTTGCTGGGCGTAGCCTGGCTTGCACCTCGTCCGGTGTGTCAGTCTGGACCGCTTCAGTGATCGGTGCTGTGTCCGATATGACGGGTCCGGTAGGTTTTCCACTCCTGGTCATCACCGCATTCACATCTCTGTGCGGGCCCGGGTTTGTCTCAGTATTGCCCGGGAGACCACCCTGGGGTCACTTTGACATCATCTGCGCCAACTGACCAACCTGATTCTCTATATTCTGAATCGAGGCTTTGTGACTCCTCATTTCTCCCTCATGAGAGCTAAAACGATCCTCGCTTTGCTGGTAGCGTTTTTCAGCTAACTGATTCGTGCTCGAGGAGCTAGTAAGAAGCTGAGCCATCATGTCCTCCATCTTAGAACTAGACTGAGGGGCCGGCTGCTGGGAACTACTCCCAGAGCTCTGATTCTGATAATATGGACGAAGTTGTTGGTAAGGTTGGTTGTATTGCTGGAACTGCTGACCCTGACCCTGTTGCGCTGGAGCGCGCGGAGTAAATCCCAAAGGATTCTAATTACCTGTATTTGCTCGCCACCCAAAATTTGGGTGATTTCTCCAACCGGGATTATAGGTGTTACTGTAAGGGTTGTTCTGCGGCCTTACTTGATTACTCACGAAATCTACCTCTTCGTGGCCCTCGTATCCGACTCCCTGAAAACATGCCCCAGGCTCGTGTGACACTCCACACTGGTCACAACCTGAGCCCACATGCGCAATCATCTGGGACTTGTCGAATCTCGATGCGAGAGCTGAGATTTGTGCAGTAATGGCCGTATAGTCGTCTACAGCATGCACTCCTGCTCGGGATCCTGATGATGATGATGTAGCCCGACCTCTATCTCCTTCGCGGCGAGAGCTAGACTTCAACGCAGCCTTTTCAATGATATCGTAAGCCTCATTGGGCGTCTTTGTCCCCAAATCGCCTCCTGAATTCATATCTAACCGCTCCTGTGTATTGTAGCTCAGCCCCTGATAGAATGTCAATACTAACTGTCTCTTGGTGAACCCATGATGTGGAACATCAAGTAACAGATCCTTGAATCTCTCCCAAGCTGCATGCAACGACTCATCCTCATCCTGACGAAAGGTCACCACTCGGTTCCTTAACTTGGTTGTCTTCTCGGGTGGAAAATACTTTTTCATAAATAGCTCCGCCAACCCATTCCAGGTCCTGATGGACCCCGCTGGCTGTGACATAAGCCACGCTCTGGCCTTGTCACGCAGTGAGAAAGGAAACAACCTCAACCGAACGGCATCCTCCGGAACATCCCTCATCTTAAACGTGGAACAAATTTCGAGAAAAGCCGCTATATGCCTCCCTGGATCCTCATGCTCGCGCCCGTCAAATTGCACTGAATTCTGCACCATATTAATTATACTAGATTTAATTTCAAAATTAGGTGCATCTATAGTAGGTCTAAGGATACTCGGCTCCAGGCCTGTTGCTCCAGGCTGATTAGACTCATTCAAAGGTCGCTCGTCGTCTGCCATGATTTCGTCCTCTGAGTTTTCGCTTTCAGAAATTATCACCGGGTCGTCAATTGCATTTGCAATCTGTTGGGCAATGACCCGTGCCCTTTCTCGCAGCCTCCTACTTCTCCTAAGATTATGCGCTGGTTCGTCAACTGGCTCAATGATATTAGGCGCGGGAGTTGAGGACATTAACCTGCAAATGATACATCAACACAATGAATATTATTAAGAATGGGCTGAAAGTTTTCGTATAAATCCGAAGTTTGGCCCTGGTTTTATAATAATAAACAAAATCAAGTCAATACAATAAAAAAAATGGTCGGCTCGGTATGTATGAATGAACACCCGAAACCGAAAAATATCAAAGAATAAATAAATAATAAATATGAATCAAATGAATAAATGGCATAAAACACAAATACACGAAAACGAATAAATCAAAATAAAACAAGAAATAATCACAAATAAATGAACAAATAAAGAATCAAGAAATTATTCACAAATATTTAGAAGTATATACGCCGATAACACAATGACTCGGGTCGTTCCTAAAACTCGCCAATTTCCCGGCAGCGGCGCCAAAAACTTGACGTGTGCGTATATATACATAATTTTACAATGAATTAACACACGATTGGGTTTTAAATTTATAAAAGTGATTATTACTTTTACATCAAAACACACACGAAAGACGCAAGTGTACCCCGTCACATATGTAATAAAGTATCGGTAAGAACCAAGTATCGATCCAAGGAAATGGGCGGAGAATTAATACTAGACCTTTGTCACTAAACTACCGGTAACAACATAGATTTGTTTGATTTAAACTAAACTAAAGTAAGCATAAACAAATACATAATAAAAACATAATAGATAATAGATAAAAAGCCTTGCTAAATACACAACCATAGCATGTCAACTAAGTCAGTTTTGGCACTAGAAGCATTCGGTCAATTTTCCAATTTAAGACAATTAGTATCCCTTTCGGGAATCCTAACATGACAATCATTCGGAAAGCTAAAACGATAGACACACTTTAACCACCTAAAATTGTTCTTTAACATGCAATTGATAAATGTCTACGAAAATCTCTTAAAAATAAGTTAGTCAGCCGTTAGGATTATTCTAACCTCACTTAAACAAGGAAAGCGACACCGATAAACACAATGCAACCACCGAGACAAGCATAAACTAGATTAAATCACAACCGAGTTCATTTTACAAATCTTAAACATAAATCCATCAAGAAAGCAATTTTGGCCTAAACTACTAACAAGATTAACAATTCATGTTAAGAATTCATAACGACACCATCTAACCCGTTAGGGTCCTTACGTGACGGCAAGCTTTCTTGATTAACAATAATTACATTTTATTAAATCACTAACCATTTCTAGTATCATGATGCACACATTTAAACCAAGCTAATCTAGTTAACCAAGTTCAAAGTTTACTAATACAAGATTAATTAAGCTTCATTTTTCAACTATCTTAACTAACCAAGCATCAATCATCCAACATAATTACTTATAATCAAGAATTCAATATCAATAACAAGGTTGCAAACTAATCATCAAAGATTAACATAGAAAATACTTCAAATGTCATTACAAACAAAGTTTAACATACTAATGGTTATAATCTAGCAAGGGATTGTTGTGTTTTTTCCCAAAGGCTACAATAATACATAAACAATAATCTAAGTACTTGAAAGATTAACAAAAACATGGAAAGATTAGAAAATCAAACCATAAACAAGTACTAGACTAAGGATCCGGGTAGTAATCGAGCTAAACGGGACAACGTGGCTTGATTCCGGGTGAAAGCTAACGCCTCCGGAGCCTAAAAATCGCCTGCAAAGCTCTCCAAAAATCCAGAATCCCGAACTGCAAGTCTGAGTTCTGTTTTTATAACTTTTTGCTGTTGCACGGTCGTTCCATTGATATGCACGACCGTGCACTTTATTGAATTATTGGGGATGGGTCACCATGCTGCATACGTCACAAAATCTTTGACCGGATACGAAATCGCACGACCGTTCTTTGTATGGAACGGTCGTGCATCATCGGACTACTTGTTGCACGATCTGTTGCACTGTCGGTGCATTACCGGGTTACTTCTGATCTTCGGACCTGCACGGTCGTTCCTCCGATGGAACGATCGTGCATCACCGGGTTGCCTTGTTTCTCTTGCACGCCCAATCGCACTGCTCGTTCAATGCCGGACTGATCAGGCTATGTCGGATATGCACGACCGTGCATATGGTGGAACGGTCGTTCCACAGTCCCAGATCAGTTTTCTTAACAGAATGTCCGCAGCTTCGTCGTTTTGTCCGAAAAGTCCTCGTTTTTGCTATCATCTTATCTGGAATGCAGTTTTAGGCCTGTAAACACAAAAGTAGATAAATAAGTATCCGAATGACGATTTTACGGCCAAAAACGCATAGAATAGGGGTAAAACGGGGGACTAAAATATGTGTAAATTAACGAATATCACGTACGCACCAGTCCGTCAGTCAAAGTGTTAGCTAATTCCACCGCATCATCGATTGTGCGGGGCCTCGCAGCTTTGACAATACACAGATCTCGCTAATTAAACCCCAAATATAGTGAGAGATAAGTACCGGTTCTGGCAAAGCCAGAGTAGGGACAATTCGATCATATTCAAAAAACTTCGAAGTATACCCTCGACAATCAACCTCCACCATTCGATGGCTCAGGAATTTGTTCGCCATTTGTTCTTTTTCATATTCTGGGCAGAATTTCCTTTCCACCAGACGCTTAAATTCTTCCCAACTCATGGCATAAGCCATGTCACTTCCCTTAGCTTGTAATACCGTATTCTACCATTCGAATGCTTCTTCCTTGAAAAGATGAGAAGCATACATGACTTTATCCTCCTCGGCACATTTACTTATTTTAATTACTGCCTCGGTTTTCTCCAACCAACGCAGTGCAGTAGTCGCCACTTCATTGCCTGCAAATTTAACAGGTTTACAGGCAATAAATTCCTTGTAAATGCAACCAGGCGTTGCAGCTTTCATTCTCTTAAGAATTGGGGCTTGCATTACATCATTATCATTATTATTAATGTTGCTGCCTCCATTTATGCTATTACTGAAGTTGTCTTCATGAGTACGTTTGCTCGGAATAATTGGTTGAGGTTTAATTGGATTTCGGGCAGCAGCAAGAATTGCTGGAATAGCATTGGCTATTCCCTGAGCAACGATATTCTATATATCTTGTCTATTCAGAAATTGATCTTCATGGTTTGGCGCGGATTGGTTACCCTCGTTAACTGGTTCATTACCAGCGTGTTCCATCTGGTAATTAATATATATAAGTTATTAGCATAAAATAAATAACGAATAAATGCAAAACAATCGCACAATAATCACGTCATACGTATAGCCAAAATTGTCGATTTTTCGACTTCCATATTTTATATATTACTATGCGTCCGTACATACCAGTTATCTTACAAGAGTTTTATTTTTAAGTTATTTTACAGGATTATATTTTTATTACTATTATTATTTTGTTATTATATAACCACAACCACACAGTCACACCATCCCCGTCAGCTGGCATTTTAAAAACGACGTTCCCTCTCGTCGTACTTCCATGATATCCTCTCCCATACATCTCGGATTCTATTTCCTGCGTCCACAAGCTCCTATCCATAGTGTCGAAGTTCAGCCAAGTTCTCAGTGCTCATTGGTGGGTGTAGTGGAGGCTCAGGGTTAAATTGAGGGAAAAAGGTATTAGGGTTATTCAAAAGGTTCTGAAATTGCCAGTCAGTTGTCCATCATTCTTCTAGCTCTTCTGGTAGAGGTCGGGGGTGGATAATAGGATCTGGGATAACAGGTTCCAGATTAACTAGAAGTTATTCTTCCGCTGGGTAATTAAAGAGGTTTTCATCGGCAGGTCCGATGAGGTCACTAAGTCCCAGTTTATGATCCAACTCCTCCCATGATGGCATTTCTTGGGCTTGCCCTGAACTTTCACGAATCTCTATTCCTTTGCCTTTAACTTTGGGATCCTCAGTCTTTTTGACTTTCGGTACCGTTGTTTTCTTCCTGCGCACACGCTTCCAACCTACGAGTCTCCTTCTTTTTTTTTCGGTTTTGGTTTCTCCTGAGGTTGGGCTTGGAATACGATTGAGTCTTCAGTATCAGCCTGGTAGCCAGTGAAGGTATCGATGGTATCCATATCTGTGGTATGGATAGTAAAGTTTTTAAGTGCTTCGGATAGTTCATTCATGCTGTTAGCATACATGAAGAAACACACAAAATTCTAAGTTAAAATTTTGTAAATTAGATTTTCACATAATCACAGAATAGCAATCAGAAAAATTGAGTATTTCTAAATACTTAATAGGCTTAAATCAGTGGCTCTGATACCACCTTTTTCTGCCACGGCCCTTGGCCCGGTTTTACCCGTTTCAGGAGTCGCGGGACAGAAACCCGTGGTAATTATTATGTTGGCAGCGGAATTTTAACAGGATCTTTTAAAACTTGAAAATGCCCAATTTATTTTATTTCACAAATTTGGGAATAACACCCATAATTTAGAATAAAGGTGATTTCACTGGGAAATCCCTGTTTTTACAAAAACATATTTCTTTATTTTATTGAGCCACTTCCTCAAGCTTGTAGTGCTACATGGCACTTTTTTCCTGGATCACAGCAGATCACCTGAAACATGTTTTAAAAAGGTTTTATCAGCAGAGAAATACTGGCGAGTCATTCAAGTTGCACAAAACGACACATTGTTATAATATACAGTATTAGGGGTGATTATATTGTTTCTATCTACCAATTACCCCAAATCGGTATTTGTCACTCGACAGTATCTGTGACTATGGTCAGATCACCCATTGGCTAACCCGTTGTCCAATGGTGACGGGTATCAAGTAATGTATACAAAACCCCACATACTGGCAGTAATTGAAGATTACAAAGACTTAATCCCTGTAATTATAACTGGAAAACATTTAGGGTTTTATAAAGCACTTTGATAAAAAGAGAATGACTCACGTTGCAGATTTAGACGGGCAGCGTTTAGCCTACTGATTTTAGCCTGGTTAACCTAATTCAAATAACAATGCACACGAAAACTAGGTCAGTAACTTAATACAACTTTTACGACAACTCTCGAGATTCAAAACCTTCACGACGAATGACAAAGTATAGCCCAAATACGGGCATCACTTAAACATCCATCAGATTGGTTTTTATCGATCGGACATTAAATCGTAGCAGTGATCGAGTTATTACCCTGTTATCGCGGCAGAATTTCGTGTTGTATGTGTGTGTTAAAGTAAACAGACGATATCTCAATGTACGAAACGAGTTTTTACGTCGAACCAACGCCAAAATGCAAGTGCCAATGCCCTACATTTATACTGAAAAATTGGCTCCCTCGCGTGGCGCGAGAGCCTGGCGCGTGGCGCGAGGGCACCCTCTCTAGCATAGGGTTGCCTCGTGTCTAACTAGCTTGGGTGAGTCGACGGTTTGATAAAATTCGATTTCTACAACGAACTGTTTAGATAATATCAATTAGGGAATACCCCCTGAGTTTTAGGGGGCCCTGATCCTGATTCCAGCTGTTCTGAATATTTTAGGGGCCACGCAATATTACTTGGGGGTCTCAATTAGGGTTTCCTACTGGACAAAATAAAATAAGAAATAGTAATTTTAATAAGAGTTGTTACAGTTTGATAGAGCGTGTGTTGAATATTGTATAGAATAGGATCAGTTGGACACGATGTTGATACTGTAAAGGTCCATCCGGACGGATGGACAACATATAGTCCAAAACCCCATCCGAATGTAGGTTGTACAGTGTAATAGTCCATTCGGACGGATGGCTATCCGGACAGATGGACATAGGTTCATTCGGACATAGGTTCCCCGGATACTCCTCCTTCCCACAGTTCTCATCCCGGATGAAAGCCTCTGAGTCGGTTTCCAGAAACTTGTAACCATCGCAGTCTTCAGGATGCTCCTCTTTCCCAACTATCTCATCCCAGATGACATCCTTTGGGTCAGTTTCCTGGATCTTGTAATCTTGCGAATTGAACATGATTTCATCGCTGCCTCTGTCGGCGATTCTGCGAGTAAAAAGGTAGTTCTCATCACGCAGAGCCATTTGAACACCAAAGCTCTGATACCACTTGATGCAGTTTTACTTAGCAATCAAATGGCTCAAACACTAAGGATTAATCAAAGACCGAAAATTGAACCCAAAGGTTCTAAGAACACAAATTCTTTAATTAAAACAAATCAACCAACCTTTACAATAACCAAGACCCCTATAAATAGATCCTAGAACCATAAAATTAGGTAACAAAATAAACGGATGAAAGGAAACCAAATAAAGTACCAATAAAAAATAAAGATAAACTTAAAATATTAAATCAAAAAGAATAATCCGTGCAGGTCTTCTTGCGGGTCGGGCCGGGTCACGAGTCAAGTTCGAAATCACCGGGTCGGTCTGGGTCGCCTGCATCAACCCTTATCATACAAAACGTATGAAAACGGTGAAAATGTAAAAAAAAATACGGTGGCATTTTCAGAATTATTTACTCGTAGAGTTATTATCAAAATTACTCTACAAGTGTATTGTAGGGTAATTTTGATCTTGTAGGGTAATTTTGTAAAATATTATTGTAGAGTAATTTTGATCTTATAGAGTATTATAATTATTATACAAATGATCTTGTATGGTATTTTTGATCTTATAAGATAATTTTGATCTTTTAGGGTAATTTTGTAGAGTATTATTATTACTCTATAAGTGTATCAAATTTACTTTGCAAGTTTCAAAATTACCTTACAAGAACATTTTACAAAATTACAATACAAGATAAAAATTACCCTACAAGATCATTTGTAGAGTAATTTTGATAATTACCCTACGAGCAAATAATTACGAAAATATCACCGCGTTTTTTTTTTTTTTTTTTTTTTTTGCTTTTTCATGCTTTTCTTACATTTTGTACGATAAGGTTCTTTGTACGTGAACTTAACTCTATATATATATATATATATATATATATATATATATATATATATATATATATATATATGCAGGCATGAATCACAATTCATCAAAAAAATTGTTGATACAATTTTGGATAGATTGTTTGTGTTAAGTTCATGTGTTGATGAAGACCTTGTTGGAATGAGGGCTCGATTCCAAAAGTTGGAATCCTTGTTAGACATTGGGTCAAGTGGTGTAAGAATGGTTGGGATATGGGGGGTTGGGGCGGTGGTAAGACTACTCTTGCGGCTTCTGTTTTGGTCAAAAATCACACAAGGATAATGCAACCAAATCTGATTTTGTGAGGTATGATGCTTGGTTAAGTGGTCAAATATATGAATAATAAATGAATGAAATAAGTGGTGAACACAAGGATTTATACGAGGAAAAATCCCTTGATCAATGAATGATCTCCGGCATAAAAAACCTAGGGTGATGGAAACTACCGATCACCAACTATATTAAACAAACAAGATTTACAAATCGGGATGATAACAAGCTTGGTACAAGGATCACTAGTGTGCAAAAGTGTGTAATTGCCGAGAGTTTGCAGAGAGTTTAAGAGCCGTTTGTGTGTGTGTTTTAATTATTGCTAAATCAAGCTTGTATCCCCATTTAAAAATAGAAATATCTAGCCTAACTAACTATCCGCAAATGATGCAAGTCCCCCACGATCACCATAACGGTCGAAGAGTTCATGCACGTGCAGAATCACCAAGCATATTCCCCTAGAATCTCAGTTGGACCAAGTCCTATTCGAATACACCTTTAAAACAAGTTCAAAAATTATGGAAACAATTGTTATTGTTAGGATAATAATGAGGATCCTGGATCCTTAGTCCTGCAACATCTTCTGAGGATCCTTAATTCAGACTGCACTGAGGATCCGTGATCCATGCTGCATTGGAGGATCCGTGATCCATAAACTGTGAAATTATATCCCTAACAATTGCCCCCAAACATGATTAGTTAATATCCAATTAGATAGTCATGTTTGAACTATTTTCGGACTAGCCATTGCTAAGAGATATAGCCATTGCGATGCTGATGTCAGCGACAGTCACCCCTGCAACAAACAATCATTATAAATAGGATTAGAGATAGGGATGAAAATTGCATTTAAATTCAAAACTTCTCTCCTTTAAATTCTCATCCGAAGATCCAAGCAGGTATTCTCTTCTCTCTTTTCTTTGATCTTCTCTTCCCTGATCCTTTGTTTTCCAAATATTCATAGCGAAGATGAACCTTTATTCCTCACCTGCCAAAAATCCTGACCACAATAGCCCATTGAAGAGTCAGGGTATCACCAAAAACCCTTCAATGGAGCTCTGTCGATTCACTGATCCTGAAGTTGATCAGTTCCGAATCATGCTTTCCTGATGGCACCATCTTCAGGCCTTTCGATTCTTCTACCAAAAGTGATTGCATATCAAATACATGGATCACCTTTCCTGCTGCTCCCTTTGTCACACCCCGATATTTCCACGTATTACTGGTGGGCCCGGTGGGGAGTATCGTGACGTAGTTGATATCATCATAGACAAGTGATCACAGTTTAATGCACAGCGGAAGTCTAAAAGTAATAATACAAACCGAATTGAAAAGTATAATAAAATATTACACAACGGTTGTAAGTGGATCCACAGGCGGATCTAAAACAGAAAGTAAATATTGTTCAACAGACTTTAAGTATTAAGAGCTTGCAAGACTCTTTAACTAATACTCAAGAGCTTCCAGCCCATTTCGTGTAGTACCCGCACTTAATCTTTTTGAAAAATACGTCAGTTTACACTGGTAAATACAATTAACTGACTATTTTAAAAACATTTATGAAAATTGATTTAAATGCACAAGGCACAAAATTTCTTTTATAACTTGGGACAATTATTTTAATTAATCTTGTATGCTGATTCACATGTTTGTCGTACGTTCAGGGCCCGATATTAAAAACCAAGACAAGATTAATAGACACACCACTAGTATAGGCCCACAAGAAGTTTCCTCACGAGTGAGATACCGTTTTAAATACGCAACTGTCAGGTGCATGCCTACACCCCGTGCTTAAGCCGTGGCCATTTCAAATGAATGAGCCGAGGATATCCAGGACACGGTCCTTAACCCCCAAATGCTTTGATCAAAACAAAACAAATTAAAACGGGTTATCTCAATGATTTAACCACTAATCGATTAAATATTCAATACCCGACCAAGCGGTAATAATTTACCGTATCCCAATCCCGTGTAATGGAAAATAAGTTAAAAGTATTTACCTGAGCTAAAATGTAAATTATACTCAGCCGTATATTCTAATCAGCTAGTGCAGGGAGCTTTTACTGGGCTCCTAATCTGGAACAAAGGTTTTAATAACCTATTAGGTTCCTAACGGGTCTTATTTAAGTTGTACTTTGACCAGTTAGTTTTAAAGGAAAGTTTACGGTACGAAACGCAAGATTAAGCGGTGACCGGATTGGAACGTAATTTAGACCCGACAAGTATGGAGACTTGTATAAAATGGGTAAACTAAATACATTCTGGATTTTGAAGTAAAAATGATAAGGTTTGACCCGTTTCGGCTAATTCATGCAAACTAGTTACATAAACCGTACCGAATGCGTATATGCATAACGGGTAACCGAGTGAGTCATGTACAAGTTCCTTAAGTTACTATACTTAAAATATGTTGTGATATCAGTATGATATCAATAATTATGCCCAAATGAATTTAAGACCAATTTAAGTCCCGTAAGGGTATTTTGGTGATTTTAGACTTTATAAAAGAGATTTAATAGCAAAATGAGGTTCTGGTCTAAAACATTTTGCAAAAATATTTATTTTATGTTGTTATATCAGTAAGATATCATACATATGTGTGTTTAATCATTTATGGCCAAACTATGCACCGTAGGGGCATTTTGGTCATTTCACATATGCTTTTGAGGTTAAATTTGAAAGTCTGAGTTCAAGACTTATACTTACTATTAAAGTATAAAAATTTATTTTTAAAATCGGTAGGTAACAAGTCTTAGGTGCGAAATATGGTTTTAAACCATACTATGCGCCTAATTCGCATAAAAGTCGATATTTGACGATACTTGAGATGTTTAAGGAAATCTGAGATTTTGATCAGCCTTAACTGTTTAAAATATTTTATTTAATATATAAAATCAGTAGGAAATGGTTTGACATGTAAATGATGTGTAAAACTCATTTTATTAATGAAAAGGGTATTATCGTCAATTACCGAGTTCATGCAAGAACTCTATGTTATGGTCAGTATAAAATTTGACCAAAAATTCTAAAATTCCCTAAAATTTATATTAAAACAGTAGGTAACAAGTTTGGTGCCAAAAATTGGGTTTAAATATGATTTATGCTGAAAATGCAATTTAATTAACAAAAAGTTTTGTTTTACGATATCTTGCATAACTTTAGTTTGAGACCAGAAACTGATGTCAAATTTTTGTGACATACATATATATCAGTAATAAAGCTTTTTGTCCTTTCACGTTTTTAAAAATCTCGTTTTAATAGCATAAAGGCATATTAGTCAATTTTAAGCAAAATAACGGAACATGCAAATAACTCGGATTTCTAAGGGACCAATGTAGTATAACTTCAGAGAGTTATACTAACATATAATATGGTCACATAGGAATCCTAAGGCATAACTAAACTAAGCTAATTCGGGTCAGAACTGAAAGTCAAAGCAAAAGTCTACTTTTGCGACTTTCGGTTGCGAACCGAGCCTAAACTCAGAATTGTCGGGCTGAATATGCCTAAACATGTTCTTATATTATTTACCAAGTTATTTAAGTGATAAAATGTATTTTATAGCTTCTACATTATCAGTTATGATTTATTTTGTAAAAACTGACTCGTTTGACTTTTCCAGTTATGTAGTTTGACCCGACAATTGACCAAGTAAATGTGATAATTAGGAGGTGCCCTTTTAAGGGTTTAACACCTACATAATTACCAACACATAGCCACTTTCAATTCAAATAATGGCTGGACCGTTAGTAATTAATCATAAAGTCAAAGTTTAATTACGATATCTTTGACTTTCGGTCATTAAACTAATAAAAGCTTAATTACAGAAGGTAAGAACACTTACAAAGGTCCTTAGCAAGAAGATTTGAACTATTAGAGATTCCTTAATGCTTAGGATGCTCCAGAGAACTCAGCTAGAGAGTTTGAAATTCTGATTTTGAAGTGTGCAAGAACAAGTGAGAAATGAGGGCCTTTATATAGGGAATTGAGTGAATCAAGATGATTACAAGTGTCCCAGATGTTTTATGACGCTCACAAGTGTCCAAATGGTTTTTAGAAACCATCAACATGCAGCGGGTTTCGATTCAGAGTGCAGAAGATCTTCACAAGATTGCAGGTTGCATGCTGGCAGCTGCTAGTTTTGGCTGGAAATGGGTATCCGTCGCGCCACACGCCAGACCAGGCAGATCCTGGCACGCCACGCGAGACACCATGTTTCAAAATTGTTTTGTTTTGTTGCAAGACCAGTCCCTGTATTTTCTAAACTAGAATAACCGACATTTTCAGCATGAGGGGCCCACATGATTAGGTTTGAGATGTTCTTCGGAGTAAGGCCATGCATAAAGAGGTTTTGGATTTGTTGAAAAGGTCTCCCGAGACTAAAGTTGTGACATTTACACTTTTGACCCTTTTCTTGGAAATTTCAATTTACATCACAAGATTGAACCGGAATTTTATTAAATCATTACCTGATATACATGAGGGTATAATAATATATTACAAAGCTTCAGGAATTTTAAACGGTCACTCAGAGGTAAGAATTAACATGTTGACACTTTTAACCTCTGTGTTTCGTAACTTTTGATTTTTAAGCACAAACGGCTTCTTGTGTTCGTCAATTTATTCAATCACGAATACGAACATATTATGAGGTCATTCAGAGGCACAAGTATGGCATGTTGATGCTTTTGGTCCTTCTATTTATATCTTTTCACAGTTTGACAACTTTAGTCCCTCCAGTTATCTTTTTAATATGATCAGGGTTTATGACACGTGTCACCACTGTATTGGACTTGATTTTTCGAGGTGTTACACCCTTCCAGATAGGGTTCACCTATCCCTTCCCTTTTTTTACACAAAGCTTCTTCACACTTACCGGCCTGTGCTACATCCAAGCCATGCCGATGGTGTGGAGGGTTTTATTCACACTCGAGCACATAATAGAATAGGAAGAAATAGACATAGGGATGTCTGAACTGAGCCAACTTTACAACCTTGTGAGCCATGGATCCTATCGATATCTTTTCAAGTCCAAACCCTAGAAATCTCACCCAATCTTGAAAACCTCCAAAAACGACACCAACTGGAGGAATCAATTCTTTTTCGTGAGAAGGGATTCTATTCCAAATGGGAACCAACTTCCCAAAAAATGGAACACCGATGGTATCATATAGGATCCTTAGACTAGGATAAGCGGTAAGAATTTTTCTTTTCTGTTGAGGATAACTGATCCTTTATATCTGTCTATGTAGCTATAACTTTGTCACATATTCAAGAATCACCTGCCACCCAAGAGAGAATTGAAGCTTTTTGGAAGCTTGACCCTACAATCAGAACTTATCCACCGAAATCAAAGGATCCAGTAGAGGTTTCATCCACTTGCTACACCATGTCTAGTAAGTATCCACACATGTGTATATATAAATGTTTGTTAAAAATATGAACACTTATCTGTTTGTTTTGCTTGTAGGAACTGGAAAATCCTCAAAGTCTGCTTCCAGGTTCAGTGTGAATGACCGCCAAGAATATCCATCCTCATGCTCCCTCAAGAAAGAGCTGGCTGCAAACCCAAGCATCCCAGAGCCTAAGGGCATGAGCACTAGGGGCAAGGGTGCCAAGAAGAGGAAGACTGCTGAGCCCACTGAAGGCCTCCCTCTCATGGAACGTCAGCTTTATGAATACATTTCTGAGGTGAGGAACATGTATCCTTAAGTCCTAGCTTTCCTTTTTGAGGATAAAGGATCCTGACTGTTAACTCTCTTTGTGCATAAATTTGTTGAGGTTCAGATCCTCCTTGATCAGCATCTGGTAGAAGCCGAGCAGAAAAATCTGGACTTTTAGCAGATTTTCCTTGCCAAGGACAAAAAGATCTCTTCCCTTGAGAAAGAGGTCAATATGCTGCAAAAGGAACTGCTCCTGGCTGAGATCACGGCCCAGAAAGAGAAGGCAAAAGTCATGGATGTGGCTAAGCTTTCTGCTACTATCGCCATGTTGAAGATCAAGCTGCAAATGGCTAAGGAGGCTGAGGATCCTGCCTTTGACAGGTCTGAATGGGACCAGGAGGCTTGGAAGTAGAGGCTGGCTGAGCTAGATGATGAGGATGAATCTGAGGGGGCAGCAGCTGGTGAAGCCGGAGGCAGTGAGCCGAAGGATCCTCAGGAGGCAGCTGGAGGCAAAGGCAAAGGCGATGGTGAAAAGGTGGTGGAAGCAGCGAAGGTTTAGGCTGCACAAATGGGCGATGATGGAAGATTCTAGACGTGGCCGGAGCCCATTTTTTATGGTTTTAATAGTTTTTGGTTGTGATGTTTTAAACAATGATGGTCTGTATGGTGAACAATAGTTTTAGGGTCTAAGGATCACTGATCCTTCGAACAATAGGGGGTAACAAAAGTGGATGGGTCCTTCTGTCTGTGGAGGATGAAGCCTTTGATGCCCCTCATCTTTTCATTTCCTGCATGACTTAGAACGTTTTAGTATGTACACCCTTTGCCAACCCAAGTGGACGTGCCACGTTTTGATGATAGAAGCTTGGGTTGGCAATTTTGACAACCTTTAAAAGGGTTAACTATGATAAATAAATAAACTTTAACCTTTTGGCTATCTTGGTGTTGTTCATTTTGTGTATATTTACTTATCAATTGTTATTGCACAGTTTCAGAATTTACAAGTATATAAATCAGTTTATGTCAAAAATTTAGGATATGATCAAGGATCAAATATCCTTTCATCAAAAAGTTTGAAAAGTGAGACAATTTTAGGATCATATATCCTGTTGTCAAAAATAAGGGTATGATCAATAAACTAAGACTAATGTTAAAGTAAATAAGGATTATACCAGAGAATCCAAGTTAGGATCCTATATCCTTAATACTTACAACTGAAACAATCAAAAGATAAGACTTTGTAGAAGGTTAGGATCCTGGATCCTTAACTGTTTAGCTTTGGAAACCTGAAATGAGACATAACTTGGGACTAAGCCAACTGTAAAAGAAAGAGTTAGTATCTGGGGACAAGCCCAACAATCTGGGGATAAGCCCAATAAACTGGGGACAAGCCCAAAAAACTGGGGACAAGCCCAAAGGATCTTGTGTAAACTGGAGTACGGCCCATACTGGCGACTATCCAAACTTAGTGACATGAAAATGCCAAAACCTTAGCTAACGTGAAAACATTAGAAACCTTAGGAACGGATGTATGGGACGTCTACCATTATACTTAGGATCCTAAATACAGCCAGTACAATGAAATTGTCAGCCCCTAAAGCGGGTACTGGTCCCATTGCCTTTAACTGCACTAGGATAATCATGCGCAACTGGCGAAGGTGTAAGAACTTGATTCGTAGAAGGTAATAGATACCTTAAACTGGGGACAAGCCCAAAAAACTAGGGACAAGCCCAAAAAACTGGGGATAAACCTAAAGATTTAGGAAACTACAATGGATACTTGATCATTTTTTAAAGATGCACCAACTTCTGCAAAACTCAGAATTTAGTAAAGAAGGATACAGGATCTTGGATCCTTCTCCTTGTAATCAAATAATTTAAAGGATTAGGTAAATTAAAATCAAATCATTACCAGAATGAGGATTGATGTGTGCAAAATGCAACATATAAATTACATCAATTGTGGCATAAAACTAACCCTTTTTTTAGTACTAATGTTGGAAAAAGTGTGTTTTTGTCTTCCTTTTGTATTTTCAGGATTAAATAAGCTCAAATTAACAAAAGAAGCAAAAAGGCAGCTAAATCTAACATAAATACAAGAAAAGGAACAAACATGGCATGCCCGACCTCACCGACAGCATCTTCCCAAGCAAAACAAGAGAACAGAAGGCTGAACACGCCCCGTGCTCATTGAACACGGGGGCGTGCCCAAGTGCCAGCATAAAAGACAAAGCTATAGAAGCTTCTATCGCCCACCACGGGGCCGTGCTCAGCGGACACGGGGCCTTGGTCAACTATAAGATTCGCAGAATCCTGGAAAATCTTGATAGTACAGATATGCTTCTGCACACGGGGGCATGCCCAGCGGACACGGGGGTGTGGTCAACTAATGCAGACAAACTGCAATTAATGAAGACAGAGAAAAGGATGGACACGGGGCCGTGCCCACTGGACACGGGGCCGTGCCCGAGCTACTGTTCAGGCTATAAATAGGGGTGCTTGGCTCATTTGCAAACCATCCCTTGGCACACCACCTCTCTCACACTTCACCCACCACCCACCACCCACCACCATCACAACACCATCGTCCACCACCATCATCCATTGTCCATCATAGAGTGTGTGAGTCGTCTCGGGATCCAAGATTGATCGTAAGAGTTCTTGACAATCAAAGACCATGTTTGCCTAAGTCTCTTACATCACTTGGTGAAGACAAGTGTCTTGTGTAATACTTTTTATTTTTAATCTTTTCGCACTTTTTACTTGGTTATGTATTAATGACTTTAATAACGAGTTTCTTATGTTAAAGGTGATTCTTCCTTATCGTTTGTCCGTGGTGTCTTGGCATTATTTTACTGTCTATATAAAATAAAAGATTTTCACCATTCATATCTCCACGGTCTATATGGAGGTATGTTGGCTACCTGGTCGGGGGTTAAGGGAATGGTTTGGTAAGAGTCTTTCCTTGTTCAGTGTATAGATCCTGCAAGGACCTGGGTCAAATTTAGTAGGACCTCCTTCAATACCAACCGGTATTGGATGGCGAGGGTCCAAACTCTTTGATCCCCTCATATGTAAGCTACTATTAATACTTTAACCCGGCTATTTAGGACTGTATCCCTGCTGACTCAGACTACTTAGCCGAGGGTAACGTCACCTTCAAAAGAGGGGCATACCATAATATGTATTAATAACTTAATTAATTATCTTTCAATAATCCGACCCTTTAGGATTGTATCATTGCTGACTCAATCTACCGGGTTGAGGGTAACGTCACCTTCAAAAGAGGGGCCTACTACAATAACTAATATAATCTCTTAAAAAGTGCAAAAATGCAGAAATAATCAAAGGTTACACTAAACACGAGTCGGAGCCAAGTGATTCATCTTGTCTATCTTTTTTTTTTTATTTTTTTTTTTCAGCATTTTAGTTAGTTTTTATTTTTTTCTAGTTTAAAAACGTTTTTCTAAATTTTTGATTTGATTAGACGTTGAGGATAAACCAGTACTAAAAGCTCTTGTGTCCTTGGACGACCTCGGTATCTTGTCAACACTATACTACGCTCACGATGGGTGCACTTGCCCATATGTGTGTTTGGTGTTAGTAAAATATCGTGTTTTATAAATTTAAAACTTGACTAACGTGTAAAAATGGCTTAAAATATACTTAAACTTATATACACACTCGCACACATCAAGTTTTTGTCGCCGTTGCCGGGGACACAAGGATTTTAAGAAAGTTAGGAATCAACGGCCTAGTCGTTTTTCTTATTTTTCTGTTTTTTTAGGATTTTTCCTTAATTTTTCAGCTTCTGCAGAACTCAGCACGGGCCGTGCCTGGTCGGACACGGGGCATGCCCAGCATTGTTACTGGCAATTTTTATTTTCCGAGTTACAGAGAGCTGAGCACGGGGCCGTGTCGGTGCAACACGGGGCCGTGAACAACTCCCCAGTAACAGGGATCCGGAAAACAATCACTGTATCTCCGACCACGGGCCGTGTTCATCTGAGTACGGGGCCGTGGTGAACCTTCTGACCAACGTTCTTTTCTGTTTTTATTGCAGGACTAGGAACCCAGGCGCCACATTTGAACTTCCTACGTAGTGTATGAGCTCCAGTTCTAATAGAGACATAAAAGAACCTCTAGAAGAACCCGAACGCTTTCTCAGAAAAAGACTTAAAGCTAAAAACCAAGAGAAAGTTTCGGGGGACCCACTTCCAATGGCGGACCAACGTACCCTTATGGATTACCTACGACCCACTGTGGGTAATCTCGGCGCCGCTATCAATGCACCGAATGTCGAAGCCAATAACTTCGAACTTCGGCCACATTTGATACAAATGCTTCAAAACTCCGCAACCTTCCATGGGCTTGCGGACGAGGATCCCCATCTACATATTACTAATTTCTTAGAAATATGTGATACCTTTCGGATCAATGGAGCATCAAACGACGCCATCCGCCTTCGGATGTTTCCATTTTCACTAAAAGACCGAGCTAAGGCTTGACTTAATACCCTCCCAGTTGGCTCGGTAAACACCTGGGATGAACTAGCCCAAAAGTTTCTATATAAGTATTTCCCTCCTGCTAAAACGGCTAAATTAATGACTGAAATTAATGCATATTCACAAGAAGATGGGGAATCCTTATATAAAACTTGGGAAAGGTTCAAGGAGCTACTAACAAAGTGTCCTCATCATGGTCTTGCGGTATGGCAACAAGTATCCATTTTCTACAATGGGTTGCTGCCACACACAAGACAAACACTTGATTCTAGCTCTGGGGGACTTCTAGGTAATCGTCGCCCAAATGAAATATATAATCAAATTGAGGAAATTGCTCAAACCAATTTTCAGTGGCACATTACCCGAAGCAATAAATCTATTGCCCCGGGCGCCCATAAGGTTGATGAAAGCACTTCTTTGCAAGCCCAAATCGAGGCCCTTTCTTCAAAAATCAAAAAATTAGAAATGGCAAAAACGGCCTCGGTTATGGCTTGTGAGGGATGTGGTGGGCCACATGAAAATTGGAGTTGTATGAAAGAAGTTGATGATCAAACGGAAACGGTAAACTACATTGATAATAGACCTAGGCCGTCGGGTCCTCCAACGGGTACCTACAACTAAGGATGGCGTAACCACCCTAACCTTGGTTGGAGAGATCCCGGCAATAGTAGTAACCAACAAAACCAACGAACTAACTTTCAACAAACACAAAGTTTTTCTCAACAACAAGGTGGACGAGAAAGGCTTGAAGATACTGTATCTCTCCTTATCTCCGACACTGAAAAGAAAAACTCGGATCGATTTCAGCAATTGGAATCGAATTTTAGAAATCAACAAGCTAGCATTCAAAACATTGAAAAACAATTAAATCAAATAGCTCAAAATTTCTCCGAGAGACCACAAGGCGCGTTACCAAGTAATACCGATACCAACCGAAAGGCGCAAGTACATTTCATAACATTGAGAAACCGTACTGTGGGTCCCGAAGAGGCTCCACTTCCACCAACTGAAAGAAGCCAATCTAGCCAAACCACAACTCCACCCGCGCCCCAACAAGAGAAGACTTCTTCACCAGTTCAAGAGCCTACTAAGACTCCTCCGGTTCCATACCCCGGTCGGTTAATTCGTCAAAACACTGATGAGCAATTCGCAAAGTTTGAAAATTTACTAAAACAATTGCATGTTAATATTCCATTTATCGAAGTCCTAACCCAAATGCCAAAATATTCAAAATTTATGAGGGACTTCTTCACTCATAAAAGGAAAATTGAATCATTGCAATTTGTTAACTTAGGCGAAGAATGCTCCGCCTTACTACTCAACAAACTCCCACAAAAAAGGATTGATCTTGGAAGCTTCACGACTCCTTGCTCGATTGGGGAATCCCAAATTCGCAATGCACTAGCCGATCTTGGGGATAGCATCAACCTCATGCCCGCATCAATGTTCAAACGACTCGGCATAGGAAAAACGAGCCCTATAAAGATGAGCATACAACTTGCCGACAGATCCGTCAAATATCTACAAGGTGTCGCTGAAAATCTATTGGTCAAAGTCGACAATTTCGTCTTCCCGGCCGACTTTGTCATACTAGACATGGAAGAAGACACCGAAGTCCCTCTCATCCTAGGGAGGCCATTTCTAGCCACTGCCCAAGCAGTGGTAGACATGAAAGACGGAACACTAACATTGAAGTTTGGGGACGAGGAAGTGAAGTTTGGAGTCAGAAAAAGAGTAGAAGACGAAGACCCGGTCAACTACATGAAGGTCATAGACTCAAGCTTGGATGACGCTCTCCGACGGTGTAGCATGGGATGCAAAACATCCCACTTGGGTAACATATGACCAGGCTTTGGGTCTAGCCAAGTACCCTTTATAAACGTGGCGCACCACGGAGGCATTCCGCAGAACTATCCTTAGTTTAGTATAGATTAATTTTTATGTTTTATAGTTTAGTTTTAATTTTCAGGAATAAAACACTCGGGATGGTGAAGGATAACAAGGGAAAACTTGAACCAGCACCCCATGCACGAAAACAGGGCCATCCGACAAATTTTTCTTCATTACAACAAGTTCAGCACGGGCCGTTTCCGCCCAACACGGCCGCGTGCTGCACAGTTTGCAGAAGATGCCCAGTTCAGGTAAACTGGACACGGGCCGTGTTCACCCAACACGCCCCCGTGTCCAGGCTTCTGTTTCTTTTTACAACTTTTTGTTACTGGCGACTGAACACGGGGCCGTGCCTGGACACCACGGGGCCATGTCCAGACGCCCAGTAACATAAAATTTTGCTTTTTCACACTTTTTTACACATTCAATCAACCTAAAAACTTATTTTTGGGACACATTGAGGACAATGTGTAATTTAAGTATGGGGGGGGGATGCTAAAACTTTGAATCTTGCAAGTCCTAATTACAAGCCTTACACAAAACTCTATTGGAACCGCTAATCACCCCAAATTTTTTTCAAAAAAATTTCAATTTTTTTTACTTGTCTAGGTTTAATTTGGGAATTTCAAATTCTAAAAAGGTTATATTTTTACAAATTTACAACCGATAGCGTCGTGATAAAAAGAACCAACATAAGAAAAATATGAAAAGGCATGACAAGTTTAGTTAAAATTTGATTATATATACTTGATCACATAAAAACCCATTCCCACAAAAGTGAGTTTTGAGCCTTTATTGAGCATACAAATACATATCTTTAAACTAAATGCTCATTTTTCATTTCTTGTGTGAATAGCCGCTTGGTTCTTACAACTCTAGAACTTGCCACGACGATACATTCCCAGTCCTTACCAACCTAAACCCAAGTAAGTAAATGATGGAGGCATTAGGACTAACCCTTTTTATTTCTACACCTTTATTTTTCTTTTCTTTTTTTACCACCTACCCAAAATCCCACTAGTTAACCCATTTGAGCCTAAACCTTTTCATTTCTTAACCCAAACCAGACACCCTTTCACCCACCAAAACTTTTTTTTAACCCTTTGTTTTAGTAACAAGCTCGGTTTTTCATATGACTTTTGAAAAAAAAAATGTTGATGATGAAGCAAAAGAAAAAAACAAGCAAGTTCATCAAAAATAACTTTGTTTGAATAATGGCTTCATCAAAAATAAAAATTGCAAAAAAATAAAAAGTCTTACGAAAACCGATGTTTTTACGCTTTTCGCCCTTTTCTACTAACCACTAACCCAACCACCTACCTTTAACCCAAACCTAACCCTTCACCCAAAAGTCCTCTTGATATTTACAAAGGTTTATAGTTAAAAAGGAGGAGGATTGATTGATTGCTTGGCAAGCCTATGGTAGGAGTAAGTTCCATGCCGCTCTCGAGTGATTCACTAAAATACATTTTCGGCCGAGTGTTGAGTGATCCCCCGTGAGGTATGTGAACTTGTATATAAATAAAATTTTAAAAAGGCATGTTATGCCCTAATAAGTAATTTATCTTATGAAAAGTTTTAAATAAATCATGACGAATAGGATTGTAAATAAATAAAAATAAAAACTTAATAAAGAATCTTGGAAATCCCAACACTCTATGACAAGCCCAAAAACCTTCTCTTCTACCCATTCCATTTGGGAGTGTAAAGCCACATTATAAAGAGTTTTGCTTGAGGACAAGCAAAGATTCAAGTGTGGGGGTATTTGATGTATGCAAAATGCAACATATAAATTACATCAATTGTGGCATAAAACTAACCCTTTTTTAGTACTAATGTTGGAAAAAGTGTGTTTTTGTCTTCCTTTTGTATTTTCATGATTAAATGAGCTCAAATTAACAAAATAAGCAAAAAGGCAGCTAAATCTAACATAAATACAAGAAAAGGAACAAACGAGGCATGCCCGACCTCACCGACAACATCTTCCCAAGCAAAACAAGAGAACAAAAGGCTAAACACGCCCCGTGCTCAGTCAACACGGGGGGCGTGCCCAAGTGCCAGCATAAAAGACAAAGCTATAGAAGCTTCTATCGCCCACCACGGGGCCGTGCTCAGCGGATACGGGGCCGTGGTCAACTATAAGATTCGCAGAATCCAGGCAAATCTTGATAGTACAGATATGCTTCTGCACACGGGGGCGTGCCCAGCGGACATGGGGGTGTGGTCAACTAATGCAGACAAACTGCAATTAATGAAGACAGAGAAGAGGATGGACACGGGGCCGTGCCCACTGGACACGAGGCCGTGCCCGAGCTACTGTTCAGGCTATAAATAGGGGTGCTTGGCTCATTTGCAAACCATCCCTTGGCACACCACCTCTCTCACACTTCACCCACCACCCACCACCATCACAACACCATCGTCCACCACCATCATCCATTGTCCATCATAGAGTGTGTGAGTCGTCTCGGGATCCAAGATTGATCGTAAGAGTTCTTGACAATCAAAGACCATGTTTGCCTAAGTCTCTTACATCACTTGGTGAAGACAAGTGTCTAGTGTAATACTTTTTATTTTTAATCTTTTCGCACTTTTTACTTGGTTATGTATTAATGACTTTAATAACTAGTTTCTTATGTTGAAGGTGATTCTTCCTTATCGTTTGTCCGTGGTGTCTTGGCATTATTTTACTGTCCATATAAAATAAAAGATTTCACCATTCATATCTCCACGGTCTATATGGAGGTATGTTGGCTACCTGGTCGGGGGTTAAGGGAACGGTTTGGTAAGAGTCTTTCCTTGTTCAGTGTATAGATCCTGCAAGGACCTGGGTCAAATTTAGTAGGACCTCCTTCAATACCAACCGGTATTGGATGGCGAGGGTCCAAACTCTTTGATCCCCTCATATGTAAGCTACTATTAATACTTTAACCCGGCTATTTAGGACTGTATCCCTGCTGACTCAGACTACTTAGCCGAGGGTAACGTCACCTTCAAAAGAGGGGCATACCATAATATGTATTAATAACTTAATTAATTATCTTTCAATAATCCGACCCTTTAGGATTGTATCATTGCTGACTCAAACTACCGGGTTGAGGGTAACGTTACCTTCAAAAGAGGGGCCTACTACAATAACTAATATAATCTCTTAAAATGTGCAAAAGTGCGAAAATAATCAAAGGTTACACTAAACACGAGTCGGAGCCAAGTGATTCATCTTGTCTATCTGTTTTTATTTTTATTTTTATTTTTCAGCATTTTATTAGTTTTTATTTTTTTTCTAGTTTAAAAACCTTTTTCTAAATTTTTGATTTGATTAGACGTTGAGGATAAACCAGTACTAAAAGCTCTTGTGTCCTTGGACGACCTCGGTATCTTGCCAACACTGTACTACGCTCACGATGGGTGCACTTGCCCATATGTGTGTTTGGTGTTAGTAAAATATCATGTTTTATAAATTTAAAACTTGACTAACGTGTAAAAAGGGCTTAAAATATACTTAAAGTTATATACACATTCGCACACATCAAAGATCATATATCATCTAAGGATCCTTTATGTATACCAGATATGAGGATGAACAAGGATCCTGGATCCTTCTTACATGAAGTATCTCTTTAAGTGGACAGCATTCCAAGCTCTTGGTAACAAATCACCTTCCATTGTTAATAAACGGTATGCCCCCTTTCCTACCTCAGCTTCAATCAGATAGGGGCCTTCCCACTTTGGTGCCAACTTGTCATCAGCAGGATTTGTAGTATTTTGGAATGCTTTCCTCAACACCATGTCACCAACCTGAAACTTTCTGATCCTGACATTTTTGTTATATGCTCCAGCCATCCTTTGTTGATAACTAGTCAATCTTATCCTTGCTAAATCCCTGAGTTCTTCTATGGTATCCAAATCTTGAACCAAGTTTTCAGCATTTCCTTCAGGATCACGGATGCTTGTTCTTGTAGTAGGGACTACCATCTCTGTAGGGATCACAGATTCAGCTCCAAACACTAAAGAAAATGGAGTCTGGCTAGTAGCATTCTTAGGAGTTGTTCTATCAGCCCATAACACATAAGGTAGCTCTTCCGCCCATTTTCCCTTCTTGGATCCAAGCTTCTTCTTCAAGTTGTTGATGATGATCTTGTTAGATGATTCTGCTTGACCATTAGCTTGTGGGTGGACTGGTGTTGATGTTATTATCTTAATCCCCCAGCTGTCACAAAATTTAGTAGTTCTATTCTCAATAAATTGGGATCCATTATCACAAATAATTTCAGAAGGTATGCCAAATCTAGTAATGATGTTTCTTTTAATAAATGATATCACTTCCTTTTCTCTAACTTATGCAAAGGCTTCAGCTTCTATCCATTTGGAAAAGTAATCAGTCATAGCAAGCATAAACACTTTTCCTCCTGGTGCTTTGGGAAGTTTGCCAACTATATTCATTCCCCATCTAATAAATGGCCAAGTAGAGGATATAGGATGCAGGAGCTCCGCTGATTGATGAAGGATATTGCTATGTCTTTGACAAGCATCACACTTCTTTGCATAGTCCACAGCATCCTTCTTAATAGTAGGCCAATAGTATCCTATTCTAAGGATCCTTGAGAACAGCGCTCTGCCCCCCAGTGTGGTTTCCACAATCTCCTTCATGAAAATCCTTTAGAACTTCTTGGATTTCTGGATCCTCGATGCACCTTAGATATGGACCTGCAAGAGATCGTTTATATAACATGTTATTTAGTATTGTAAATTGAGATACCTTGACTTTGAAAGCTCTAGGATTTCCTCCACTAGGGATTTCTCCATGTTGTATGTATCTCAGGATTGAAAGGATCTAGGATCCTGAATTTGAGTGTGCACCATCACTAGATATGACTGAAGAATCCTCCACTATCTCCATAGCTGTATGATCCTTAATAGCAGGAGTTAGGATATGGATAATTGGTATCCTAACATCCTCCGGAATCTTCAATGATGATCCAAGGTTGGCTAAAGCATCAGCTTCTGCATTTTCTTTTCTGGGTACCTGTGTCAAACTAAAGAAGCAAAAGAGTCTGCCAATTTCTTGACTATCTCTAGATATTTGATTAGTCTTTCACCTTTAACAGCATAAGAACCATTAAAGTGGTTAGTAATTAACAATGAATCTACATGTACCTCAAGATACCTGATCCTCATGTGCTAGGCAATTTGCATACCAGCTATTAAGGCTTCATACTCGGCCTCATGATTAGTAGTTTGAAACTCACAGGCAATTGAGTGGGGTATTATGTCCCCCTGTGGCGATTTTAGTAGTATTCCTAGTCCAGTTCCTTTTACATTTGAAGCCCCATCTGTGAAGAGTTTTCAAGGATCCTTAGTCTCTTCAAGCTGTTGAACTTCCAATTCAGCTTCTCTTTGTAGATCACTACTGAAATCAGCCACAAAGTCAGCTAAGGCTTGAGATTTAATGGCAGTTCTTGGTTCATATCTGATATCATAAGCATTAAGCTTTACTTCCCATTTTTCCATCCTTCCTGACATTTCAGGTTTCCCGAGAACATTCTTAATTGGAAAGTTAGTCTTAACAATAACAGCATGAGTTTCAAAATAATGGCGTAATTTAGTAGATGCCATGATTAAAGCAAGGATAACTTTTTTTCTAAATGAGAATACCTGGATTCAGCATCAAGTAAACTTTTACTTACATAATACACAGGATGCTGGGTACCTTCATGATCCTTTACAAGGACTGCACTTACCGCCTTAGAAGAAACTGCCAAGTATAAGGATAATATATCCCCCTTTTCTGGTTTCATTAAGGCTGGAGCTAAGGATAAGTAATCCTTAAGGGCCTTGAGAGCATTCTCATGCTTTTCAGTCAATTCAAATTTCTTGTTCTTTCTCAGAATGTCATAGAATTCCTTGTATTTCTCTGATGACTTTGAGATGAACCTGTTCAAGGCTGCGATCCTTCCTATCAATCTTTGCACATCCTTGGCATTGGCAGGAGATTTGATGTTCACAATCACCTTAATTTGCTCTGGACTTGCCTCTATCCCTCTTTTTGTCACCATATAACCTAGGAACTTGCCAGCTTTTACACCAAAGTGGCACTTGGAAGGATTCAATTTGATATTGAATTTATCAAGGATATCAAACGCTTCCTCCAAATCTCTAAGGTGATCCTCAGCTCTCTTGGACTTAACCATCATGTCATCAATATAGACTTCCATTGTGTGTCCAATTTGTTCTTTAAACATCATATTAACTAGCCTTTGGTATGTAGTGCCTGCATTTCTTAGTCCAAATGGCATAGCAATATAACAATAGATACCAGTAGGGGTCATAAAGGTTGTATCCTCTTGATTAGATGGTTCCATCTGAATTTGTTGGAATCCAGATGAAGCATCCATGAAAGTCAACAACTCATGACTCGTGGTAGCTTCCACCATGGAGTCAATGTGGGGCAATGGGAAAGGATCCTTGGGACATGCCTTGTTTAAATCAGTGAAATCGACACATACCCTCCACTTTCCATTTTTCTGTTGAACAAAAACCACATTGGCTAACCATCTTGGATACTTAACCTCCCTAATCATACCTGCTCTGAGCAGTTTATCTACCTCCTCTTGGATGATGGCATTCCTCTCAGGTGCAAACTTTCTCCTCTTTTGATGTATGGGTTTGAATGACCTGTCAATGCCAAGTTTATGAGTAATAATATCTTTAGAAATACCTGTCATGTCCTCATGCTTCTAGGAAAAGTTAGCTTTTCTCCTATTTAGCAAGGATACTAGATCCTGTTCAATGTTATTGAGGATCCCGGATCCTATAAAAACTTTGGATTCAGGATCCTGAGGATCCATTAGGATATCTTTCACATCTTGTTCTCTTGCCTCCAGGACATCTATTGGAGGATACTTTAATTGCTATTGCTCCCTGGGTCTTGAGGCTGGATTCATGGATGAAGTGTAACAATTTTTGGCTTCTTGTTGGTCACTTTCTATCTTCACTACGCCCCATGGAGTAGGGAGTTTCACACACTGATGATATGTAGATAGGACTGCTTTCATATCATGTATCCATGGTCTGCAAAGGATAACATTGCAACAGGATAAGCAATCTATAATACAAAATTTTTGAAAAGAATTAACTCCCTCTATGTAAATGGGAACTTTAATGTCCCCTAATATGTTCTTGGTTTCTCCACTGAATCCTACAAGAACCGACGATATTGGGATGATTTCTGATTCAGGGATATTCATCTTCTTGAGGACATCAAGTTGAATGATGTTCAATGAGCTTCATCCATCTATGAGAATCCTGCAAACAAAATGGTTAGAAATAAACAATGTAATAACAAGACCATCATGAGGAGGATCCTGAATATCTACACGGTCGTCCTCATCAAAGGATATGACTTTATCCTGGGTAAGGATTGAAGTGCCACATATGTCTGATCCACCAGAAATGAAGTTAATAATTTGTTCATCAGCTGGAGGAGCAGGAGCTCTTTCTGGAATCTTCTCAGGATCTTGGATCCTTGACTTTTTTCTTCCAAATAGCTCCTTCAAATGTCCTTTGCTTAACAGGTAACCAATCTCTTTCCTGAGTGTTATGCATTCATCAGTGAGATGACCGAAATCTTCATGATAGGCACACCATTTGGATTAATCTTTTGTAGCAGCTGGCTTATCACTCTTTCTGGGCCATCTTGCTTTTTCACCTATATTCTGCATTGCAAGGATTAGTTCATTACTATCAACAGCAAAGCAATATTAAAAAATGGGTGGATAATCTTCATCATCCTCTTCTTGCTCCACTGCATGCACGTTTTGATTATTAGACTTGTTGTATGATTTGGATTTGTTCCTGAAATAGGATCCTTGCTTCTCCTGCTTTGAGGATCCTGACAATCTCTCCTGGATCCTTTTATCATCCTCTAAACGGATGAATCTAAGGGCCCTGGTTCTTACTTCATCAAGGTTCCTGCAAGGGGTCATGACAAGATCATCCTAGAATTGTGAATCCTTAAGTAAACCCATTTTGAAAGATTCTACAGCTGTAGCAATATCCAAATTAGGAATCTCTAAGGATTCTCTACCGAATTTAGTTATGTAATCTCTAAGTGATTCATTGTGACCTTGTGTTACTCTATATAGATCACTAGTTAATCGTTCAAATCTCCTACTACATGAGAATTGGCTATTAAACAAATTAACTAGATTATCAAATGAAGTAATAGAGTAAGGGGGAAGACTTAGCAGCCATTTAAGAGCTGATCCTGTCAGTGTGGATCCGAAACCCTTGCGTAGACATGCTTCTATAAACCTTTCAGGAATGGGATTGATCTCCATTATGTCCCTGTATTGAGCTAAATGCTCTTCTAGATCAGTTGAGCCATCATACAGCTTCATGTTTGGTGTTTGAAACCTCTTTGGTATCTCTGCATCATAAATAGGTGGTGCAAAATGAGATATCATGTGACTCCCATCTGGAATCTCAGGAATGGGCTTAACCACTCCTGGGACGCTGGATTTTTGCAATTCCCTAGCCATAGCTTGGTTGATTCCTGTCTCCTGCACAAAGCCATGGTTAGCATTATAAGAAGTATTTAAAGTGTTACCTCCTGATGGATTCAAGGTTGGGATTCCTGATGTGAATCGATATTGATGTGATTCTGGCATGATTGAGGGACCAGATTAAGCAATAGTTTGCATAGGTATGAAGTCTCCCAAGTGAATCTCTGAACTTCTGGGTTGTACACTCCTTAAGGATCCTTGATCCCGAAAGATGTTAGATCCTTGATTCACCGAAGCTGGGGGGTCTTGGAGGATAATCCATGGATCCGTGAGCCTGAGATGAGGATCCTTGAACCTGACAGTAGGATCCTTCAACTGTCTGCGTCCCCCTGTATCCTCCTGAACTAGAGAAGGATCCTTGATGCTGGAAGGAGGATCCTTGAGGCTGAAGAGAGGATCTTGAAGGCTGGAAGTAGGATCCTTGAGCCTGAGTCATTGCCGATGATCCATAACACATACTCGATGATCCCCCCTGGTATTGGACACCTGATGTTGTGGAATGCTGGGTAGTTGTGATAGGAGTATCGAAATTCAGTGATCTCGGCACCAATGGAGAGTGATCCTCCGCTGATCTTTTCAATTTCTTGATCTCATCAATTTCTCGAAGGATCCTGTCATTAGTCATGTCCTGCTGCTGCATGTAATCCTTCATCTGCAAAATCAAAGAATAAAGATCATTGAAGAAACAGCAGTAGTTGCTTTTGAGAAAACGGGGGTTGGCTTCTTCGCAGCATTCTTCTAGGATCCAGAAGGGACACGAGGCAAAAGTAGAATGCCCTATGAAGAGGTGATCGCCGGCATGGAGCTTGAAGTGTTCTTTGCGCGAGAAGCCATGTAGTTGAAGGTAATGAACAGAAATGAATGAAATGAACAAACTTTTTCAAGAATGAAGCACCGATTGCCCCACGGTGGGCGCCAAACTGTTTTGGTCAAAAATCACACAAGGATAATGCAACCAAATCTAATTTTGTGAGGTATGATGTCACACCCCAACCGATGGCGGAATCATCGGGGTGCGACACTGAGCGAAACAGATTGTCCAGAAGTTTCCATAACAACTGTTAGGGGTGGATTTCCAAATGACCCGTGATCCTTAATTATTATCCTACTTGGTGATCCTTACTTCTGTGTCAGTTAGTGATCCTCAGAAGTGCTTTAGGATCAGGATCATGGATCATCTTAAGGATCCTTGTACTAACGATTGTCTACCTTGAATTCGTAATTGTTTTGCAGGAATATCAACTTGGACTTAGTCTTGGCGACATTCCTGGAGAATATTCTCAGTCTATTCCACACGTGCTTGGTCAGAAATGGACGTTATGGAGTCGTGGAGGACTTGCACCATTTTCGGACATTTTGTTAGGCTAGATATTTTCTATTTTTAAAGGGGTAGCGAGCTATTTTAGAAACACTTGGCTATTTTTGGCTACACACACACTCTTACAACCGCTCACACCAGCTCTCGTTCATTCACTTAGCAATTTTATACACTTTTTACACGCTACACTATAGCGATCCTTGTATTTAGCTCGCTATCATCCGAAGTTGTAACAGATTACTTGTTTAATTTGAGTTGGTGATCGGTAGTTTCCATCACCCGGGGTTTTTTGTGCCGGAGATCAACTCTTGATCAAAGGCTTTTTCCCCGAATAAACCTTGTGTCACTTGTTATTTATATTTCATAGTGATCCTCATTGTTATTTGCCAATTCAAGCATCATACCCCGTAACATAGAGTTTGGTTGCATTATCCTCGTCTGATTTTTTTACCAAAATAGTTTGGCGCCCACCGTGGGGCAATTGGTGCTTCAGTCCTAGAAAAATTCGTATTCTCGTGGTCATTTTGGTTTGTTACAACCAGGCAGATGGCTTCCTCAGCGAAGAACACTTCAAGTTTGATGCCCTCATTCAGTTCTTCACAAGGCGTTCCTCCTTTGCCTCCACCACCTTCTGGACCCCAGAAAAATGCTGAAATCCTGCAAAGAAACCAACTCCCATTTTCTCAAAACCTCCAACTTCTTCTGCTTCTTATACTCCCACTACTAGTGACTTGTTTACTCTGATTTTGCAGATGAAGGAGCATATACAGCAGCAGGATAAGACCAATGAAAGGATTCTTAGAGAAATTGGAGACATCAAGAAACAGAAGAGATCGGCAGATGATCACTCCCCACTGATGCCCAGATCTTTGAATTTCGATACTCCGGTCATAACTTCTCAGCCTTCAATGGTTCCAGATGTTCAGTATGTGGGAGGACCAAAAGGAGTGCATTACGGATCATCAGCAATGACCCAGGCATCAGGGTCATACTTCCAACCAGCAGGATCCCATCCTCAGCATATAGGATCCTCCCAGGTTCAAGGATCCTCCTATGTTCCAGGATCCTCCCAGGTTCAAGGATCCTCCCAGTTTCCAGGATCCTCCCAGGTTCAAGGATCCTCCCAGTTTCCAGGATCCTCCCAGGTTCAAGGATCCTCTCAGTTTCAAGGATCCTCGCAGGTTCCAGGATCCTCGCAGGTTCCAGGATCCTCCCAGGTTCAAGGATCCTCCCAGGTTCAAGGATCCTCTAAGTTTCATGGATCCTTCCAGATTCCGGGATCCTTAAGGAGTTTGTAACCAGGGAGTTCCGATATCCATCAGGGAGATTTCATTCCAATGCAGACCATCGCTTCTACTGGTCCATCAGTTGTTCCAGAGCCCCAACAATATGGATTCACATCCGTTCTTCCTAATTTGAACCCAATGGGAGGTAACACTTTCAATAATTCTTATACCACTAACTGTTAGGGGTGGATTTCCAAATGACCCGTGATCCTTAATTATTATCCTGCTTGGTGATCCTTACTTCTGTGTCAGTTAGTGATCCTCAGAAGTGCTTTAGGATCAGGATCATGGATCATCTTAAGGATCCTTGTACTAACGATTGTCTACCTTGAATTCGTAATTGTTTTGCAGGAATATCAACTTGGACTTAGTCTTGGCGACATTCCTGGAGAATATTCTCAGTCTATTCCGCACGTGCTTGGTCAGAAATGGACGTTATGGAGTCGTGGAGGACTTGCAACATTTGCGGACATTTTGTTAGGCTAGATATTTTCTATTTTTAAAGGGGTAGTGAGCTATTTTAGAAACACTTGGCTATTTTTGGCTACACACACACTCTTACAACCGCTCACACCAGCTCTCGTTCATTTACTTAGCAATTTCATACACTTTTTACACGTTACACTATAGTGATCCTTGTATTTAGCTCGCTTCCATCCGAAGTTGTAACGGATTACTTTTTTAATTTGAGTTGGTGATCGGTAGTTTCCATCACCCGGGGTTTTTTGTGCCGGAGATCAACTCTTGATCAAGGGCTTTTTCCCCGTATAAACCTTGTGTCACTTGTTATTTATATTTCATAGTGATCCTCATTATTATTTGCCAATTCAAGCATCATACCCCGTAACATAGAGTTTGGTTGCATTATCCTCGTCTGATTTTTTGACCAAAACAGTTTGGTGCCCACCGTGGGGCAATTGGTGCTTCATTCCTAGAAAAATTCGTATTCTCGTGGTCATTTTGGTTCGTTACAACCAGGCAGATGGCTTCCTCAGCGAAGAACACTTCAAGTTTGATGTTCTCATTCAGTTCTTCACAAGGCGTTCCTCATTTGCCTCCACCACCTTCTGGACCCCAGAAAAATGCTGAAAATCCTGCAAAGAAGACAACTCCCATTTTCTCAAAACCTCCAACTTCTTCTGCTTCTTATACTCCCACTACTAGTGACTTTTTTACTCTGATTTTGTAGATGAAGGAGCATATACAGCAGCAGGATGAGACCAATGAAAGGATTCTTAGAGAAATTGGAGACATCAAGAAACAGAAGAGATCGGCAGATGATCAGTCCCCACTGATGCCCAGATCTTTGAATTTCGATACTCCGGTCATAACTTCTCAGCCTTCAATGGTTCCAGATGTTCAGTATGTGGGAGGACCAAAAGGAGTGCATTACGGATCATCAGCAATGACCCAGGCATCAGGGTCATACTTCCAACCAGCAAGATCCCATCCTCAGCATATAGGATCCTTCGTAAGCTCAGGAGGATACTCAGGAGCGCAGCAGTTTCAAGGATCCTCCTATGTTCTAGGATCCTCCCAGGTTCAAGGATCATCCTACGTCCCAGGATCGTCCCAGGTTCAAGGATCCTCTCAGTTTCATGGATCCTTCCAGATTCCGGGATCCTTAAGGAGTTTGCAACCAGGGAGTTCCGATATCCATCAGGGAGATTTCATTCCAATGCAGACCATTGCTTCTACTGGTCCACTAGTTGTTCCAGAGCCCCAACAATATGGATTCACATCCGTTCTTCCTAATTTGAACCCAATGGGAGGTAACACTTTCAATAATTCTTATACCACTAACCATGGCCTTATGCAGGATACAGGTATCAATCATGCCATGGCCAGAGAATTGCAAAAGTTAAAGGATATGATATCAAGTGTCCCAGGAGTGGTCAAACCTATCCCGGAGATTGCAGATGGGAGCCACAAGATATCTCGTTTTGCACCACCAATCTGTGATGCTGAGATACCCAAGAGGTTCCACGTGCCTACAATGAAGTTGTATGATGGTTCAACAGATCCTGAAGAACACATAGCACAGTACAGGGAAAGGATGGAGATCAATCCCATCCCAGAAAGGTTAAAGGAAGCATGTCTGTGCAAGGGATTTGGATCCACTCTTACTGGATCGGCTCTTAAATGGCTGCTAAGTCTTCCTCCTTACTCTATTACCTCGTTTGCTAATCTAGTTAACCTATTTAATAACCAATTTTCTTGTAGTAGAAAATTTGAGCGTTTAACTAGTGATCTGTATAGGATAACCCAAGGTCATAATGAATCATTAAGGGATTATATCACTAAATTTAGTAAAGAATCCTTAGATATTCCTAACCTGGATATAGCTACGGCTGTTGAAGCCTTTAAAATGGGATTGCTTAGGGATTCATTATTCTATGATGATCTTGTTATGACACCATGCTCCAGGAATCTAGATGAGGTAAGAACCCTGGCCCATAGGTACATCCGGCTAGAGGATGACAAAAGGATCCAGGAGAGGTTAGTAGGATCCTCAAAGCAAGAGAAGCAAGGATCCTCATTCAAGAACAACAAGTTCAGATCCTATAACAAATCTGATAACCAGAATGTGCATGCTGTTGAACAAGAAGAGGATGATGAGGATTATCCTCCAATTTCTGAATATTGTTTTTTTGTTGATAACAATGAACTGATCCTTGCGATGCAGAATTTAGGTGATAAAGCTAGATGGCCCAGGAAAAATGACAGACCGGCTGCAACTAAAGATAAGTCAAAGTGGTGTGCATATCACGAAGATTTTGGGCATCTCACAGAAGAATGCATCGCATTGAGAAAAGAAATTGGATACTTGTTGAGCAAGGGGCACTTGAAAGAATTATTGGGCAGAAAGAGGTCAAGGACTCAGGATCCTGAAAGGATCCCAGAGAAAGCTCCAGCCCCTCCAGCAGATGCACAAGTTATAAACTTTATTTCTGGAGGATCAGGCATTTGTGGAACATCCTTCTCGGCAGCTAAAAGACATGCAAAGGAAACCAAGATGGATAATGGAGACAGACCTATTCGAACATCCAGTGTCTCCAAAGGATAAGTCATAACTTTTGATGAGGATGATCGTGTTGACATTCAGGATCCTCATCACGATGGTTTGGTTATCACTCTTTTTATTTCTAACCATTTTGTTCGCAGGATCCTTATAGATGGAGGAAGCTCTGTGAACATTATCCAGCTTGATGTCCTGAAGAAAATGAATATTCCTGAATCCGATATCATACCAAGATCCTCTGTGCTCGTGGGATTTAGTGGCGAGACTAAGAATACTCTAGGGGATATTAAACTCCCAATCTATATCGAAGGCTTACATTCTTACCAAAAATTTTGTGTTATTGACTGTTTATCTTGTTGTAATGTTATCCTTGGCAGGCCTTGGATACATGACATGAAGGCAGTCCCGTCCACATATCATCAATGTGTGAAGCTTCCTAGTCCTTGGGGAATAGTGAAAATTGATAGTGATCAGCAAGAAGCTAAGAACTGCTACACCTCATCAATGAAACCAGCCTCAAAGTCAAGGGAGCAATAGCAATTAAAGCATCCTCCAAGGGATGTCTTGGAGGCAAGAGAGCAGGATGTAGTAGAAATCCTTATGGATCCTGATGATCCTGAATCTAAAGTTTATAAAGGATCAGGGATCCTTGGTGAAATGAAGGAAGACCTCATATCCTTCCTCAACAGGAGAAAGACTACCTTTGCATGGAAACACGAAGACATGACAGGTATATCTAAAGATATAATCACTCACAAACTTGGCATTGATAGGTCCTTCAAACCAATCCATCTAAAGAGGAGGAAATTTGAACCAGAAAGAAATGCCATTATCCAAGAGGAGGTAGAGAAATTACTCCGAGCAGGTATGATTAGAGAGGTCAAGTATCCAAGATGGTTGGCCAATGTGGTTGTTGTTCAAAAGAAAAACGGAAAGCGGAGGGTATGTGTCGATTTCACCGATTTAAATAAGGCATGTCCCAAGGATCCTTTCCCATTACCCCACATTGACTCCATGGTGGATGCAACTGCGGGTCATGAACTGTTAACTTTTATGGATGCTTCATCTGGATTTCAACAAATTCAGATGGAACCATCCGATCAAGAGGATACAGCCTTTTTGACTCCAACTGGTATATACTGTTATGTTGCTATGCCATTTGGACTAAGAAATGCAGGTGCAACTTATCAAAGGCTAGTGAATGTGATGTTCAAGGATCGGATTGGACAGACTATGGAAGTCTACATAGACGATATGGTGGTAAAATCCAAAAAGGCTGAGGATCACCTAAGGGACTTGGAGGAAGCATTCAATATCCTTGACAAATATAACATGAAACTTAATCCTTCAAAATGTCGCTTTGGTGTTAAATCAGGTAAATTCTTAGGATACATGGTGACAAAGAGAGGCATTGAAGCCAGTCCAGAACAAATCAAAGCTATAGCGAACATCAAGTCCCCTGCCAATGCTAAGGATGTTCAGAGGTTAACAGGCAGGATTGCAGCTCTAAACAGATTCATATCCAAATCCTCAGAAAAATGCAAGGAGTTCTATGATATCCTAAGGAAGAACAAAAAATTCGAGTGGACTGAGAAGCATGAAAGTGCCCTAAGAGCTCTTAAGGATTACCTGTCCTCGGCCCCGGCCTTGATGAAACCAGAAAAAGGAGATGTGTTATCCTTGTATCTTGCGGTATCCTCAAAAGCAGTAAGTGTTGTCCTTGTTAATGATCACGAAGTGTAACAACTCTAATCAAAAGTCATAATTATTAAATTAATTAGTCCAAAAGGAAACCCTAATTGAGACACCCACGTGATTCTGAACAAACCCTGAAATTTTCATAATTTTCAGAATCAGGATTAGGGCCCCTAAAACTCAGGGGGGGGTAAACCCCATTCGGTAATATCTAAACAGTTTGCTGTCAAAAACTTAAAATTTTACGAAACCAACTCAGCTAAGCTACTGTGACACGAAGCTACCCTAGTGTAGACTAGGTCCTGTCGCGCCACGCGACAGGAATAGGTGAACCCCTCGCGTGGCGCGAGGGGGGCATTTTTCAAGTATAAATAGGTTTGTCTGTTTGATGCAATTCTGCGTTGATGCGACGTTTCAATTCCAAATTCACTTCGAGTTATTATAGAAATAGTCTGATAACACACACGGGTATCGAAATTCTGCTACAAAACAGGGTATTAGCATAATCGCTGCTACGATTCATTTATCCGACGATCAAGATATCCAATGCATGTTTAAATGCCACCCACATTAGGGTTATACTTTATCGTTCGTCATTAATTTGACGGATTGTCGTTAATTCGATAGGTAAAGTATTATACTTTATCGTTCGTTGTTAATTCAACGGATCATCGTTAATTCGATGGGTAAAGTATTGTACCTTGTCATTCGTTGTTAATTCAACGGATCATCGTTAATTCGATGGACAAAGTATTGCATTTTGACATTAATTGTGATAGTTTGATCTCGTAAATTATCGTAATTGCTGGATTGATTACTAACCCAGTTTTGTATGCATTGTTATTTATATTAGGTTAACAAGGCTAAATCATAGATTAGGCTCTGATCATATTAAATCAGCAATGTGAGTCATTCTCTCTTTTTATCAAATCTATTTACAAAAATTATGTTTATTTTTAAAGTTATAATTACGGGGATTAAGTCTTTGTAATCACCACATTACAGCCGGTATGTGGGGTTTTGTATACATTACTTGATAATCGTCACCATTGGGGCAGCCAATGGGGGATATGACCATAGTCACAGACACCATTGGACGAATGGGCCAATGGGTCGAGTGACAATTACCGTGGGTATTTGGCTTGATATCAGAAACATTGTAATCGCTCTTAATACTGTAAATTATAACAAATGTGTCATTTTAGTAAATAGAATGATTCACTTAGTATTTCCCGCTGACAAAACCTTTTTCAAACATGTTTCAGGTGATCTGTTGTAATTCAGGAAAAGTGCTGGGGAGCATTTCAAGCTTAAGATAGTGGCTCAATATAAAATAAATAAATGATTTTGTAATATCACGCTTTTATAGTAAAAACATATTATTGTAAATTATCGGGGTTAATCCCAAATTGTGAAATAAATAATCGGGGAAAAATTTTAGCTTTAAGCGATCCTGTTTCCGCTGTTAAACTCAATTAAATCAATACCGCAGAAATTTTCTGCCGCGGCTCCTGAAACGGGTCAAACCGGGTCGTGGGCCGTGACAGAAAAAGGTGGTATCAGAGCCACTGGGTTAAGCTGATTAAGTATTTAGAGATGCTCAATTTTTCCTGATTACAGCCACTGGGTTAAGCTAATTAAGTATTTAGAAATACTTAATTTTTTTTCTGATTACTATTATGTGATTAATTGTATTATTAACTGATTATTTGGTTATTTGTTAGTTACAGTATGGGTAAGAAAAAGCTGTCAAACATCTATCTTAAATTAGATAGATCATCTAATGAGAAGGGAAGTTCATCCCAAACCAAATCCTCGAATCAGACTGAAATTCCTGAGGAAGGAATATTCGTGCGAAAGGCACAATACGAGGAATCACTTTCTCCTAAAAGGAGGGAAATGATTATTAAGAAAAGTAAAGAGAAAATCCGAGAAAAGAGGATTAAACGGGAAACTCAGGAATTAACTGATAAATCACCTTGGGAAGATAAACTAGATGAGAAATGGGCTAATTTATATATGCTAGCCACCGTAGCAGAAAATATAAATCTTTAAATATTAGCACCCTACTCTCACAATCTAGAAACCTTGTGTGATAAATAAAATTTGAAACCTGAGTGTGTTGTTAGTTACTTTTGTAATCAACTAGTACATTGTGTGTAATAAATTACAAAGTTATTTGTAAATTTTAACTCAGTATGTTATGCATTTTGCATATATGCTACATCAGCATGAGTGGGCTATCCGAAGATTTTCAGAATCTTAATCTTTATCCCGTAACTGTCGAAGCTTCCAAAGAATATACTAGCTACTATCCCGATATTGAACAACCAGTAGAATTCAAGGTTCCACCTTTGAGCAAGCCAAAACAAAAGAAAAGAGCTTATGTAGGATGGAGGAAAATCCGTAAGAAGAAGCCAACTAAGAAACTGCCCAAAATAAATAATCCTTTGAAAAAGGGAAAAGAAGTTATAAATGAAGAGAGTTATAAACCACAAGAAATAGAAACTGGAGACAAAAAGAAGGATAAGGAGATAGAAGTCCAAATGAGGGAGATTACTAAAGAAGTAATAATGGAAGTTGGGCAAGGGTCTATACCAGCTCAGAGAGAAATCGGGGAGAGTTCCAATCCAACTCAGGAAAGAACTTTTCAAGATGAAATAGATTTTCTATTAGAAAACTGTGAGACGATTCAGCCTGTCCAGACAAATCTTTTTACCTATCCTATTGAAAACCAATTCCCTATGAATTGGGAACCAGCAGCAATTCCTGATCCAATAGTTCACTCCCAACCCATAGGAATGGACGAATGGTGGACGAACGATTGGCAATTTCAAAATATTGTCAACGATCCATACTCCTTTCTTCCACAATTCGATCCAGAACCATTACCTAATCCACCCATGAGCAATGAAAACATGGCTGAACTTCGCCACTTTGGCGAAGAGTTGTTTGATATGGGAAATAGAATGAGGGAGATAGGTGGACAGATTGCTTGGAAGTATGACGAGAGGGAAATGCGTTTTTAGAACAGCAAGTAACGAAAGTTAGAACAATGATAACATGGTAGTTGTATAATAGTACTAATAAAGTTAGTCTGTAAATAAGCAATAAAACTCTGTATGATATCTGTGAGTAATGATGCATAATAGATATATATAAATGAAATCGAAAGATCGATTATTTTGACTATATCTGTATTATACAAATTTTTTTAGTGTTTGTATATAATTATTATTTAGTTACTAATAAAATTTATATATATACATTATCAGATGGCAAACAGTAATGATGAACCTATTAATGAAGTTAATCATTCTGAACAACATTCAAGAGATCAATATATGACTCGGCAAGATATCGAAAACATTGTTGCTCAAGGGATAGCCAATGCTATTCCAGCATTCGTTGCTGCTATAAAGAATCCGATTGAACCGCAACAAATTGTTCCTAGCAAACAGATTACTGAAGATAACTTCAGTAATAGTGTAAATGGAGGCAATAAGCATGATAATCATAATAAGGAACCACATCAAGCTCCATTAACCAAGAAAATGAAAACTGCAACGCCTGGTTGCACTTTCAAAGAATTCATTGCTTGTAAACCCACTGAATTTGCAGGCAATGAAGGAGCAACTGCATCACTGCGTTGGTTAGAGAAAACCGAAGCAGTCATTGCAATAAGTAAATGTGGTAAAGATGACCAGGTCATGTATTCATCCAATCTGTTCAAAGAAGGAGCACTCGAATGGTGGAATACTGTGTTACAATCAAAAGGAAGAGCAATAGCTTATGCTATGACTTGGGAAGAATTTAAGGGTTTGGTAGAACGAAAATTCTGTCCTGAGTATGAGAAAGAACAGATGGCGAATAAGTTTCTAAATCATCGGATGATGAGTGTGGACTGTCGCGGTTATACCTCGACATTCTTCGAATATGCAAGAGTAGTACCAACATTGGCTTCGCCAGAATCGGTACTTATTTCTCGCTATATTTGGGGGCTAATTAGCGAAATCCGCAATATTGTTAAAGCTGCGAGACCACGCACTATTGACGATGCGGTAGAATTAGCCAACACTTTGACCGATGAATTGGTGCGCACAAGAGAAGAAGATAGGAAAAAGGCACTAGCTCAGAAAATTACCCAAGGATTTCGTGTGGGTAATAATAACAGCTTCAAGAGAAAAGGGACAGGACAATCTCCAGGTCCGTCATTCTGCAGGAAATGCAAAAAGAAGCATTTTGGAAGATGCGATATTACTTGCAATTTTTGCAAAGCTGTAGGACATCGTGAAGAAAACTGCAAAAAGAAAACAGTAATCTGTTTTAACTGTGGTGAAACAGGGCATTATAAAACAGAATGTCCTAAATTGGTCAAACCAGTAGATAACAAACCCAAGACGACCGAAGGAACTACTAAGAAGAATGCTAGGGCATTTCAGCTGACCACTCAAGAAGCAGAACTTATTCCGGATGTGATAGCGGGTACGTTCCTAGTTCACAACGTGTATGCAAAAGTATTATTTGACTCTGGTGCAAACCAAAGTTTTATAAATACTTCATTCTGTCAAGCTCTTAGATTACCTTTAACCAATATTAGGCAGATTTTTACTGTTGAAACAGCAGACGGAAATTCAGTTAAAATAGATAAAGTATTGCAAGAAGGAAACATAGAACTTTTAGGACATAAATTCTCTGCAAGACTATTGCCGATGAATTTAGCTGAATTTGATGTTGTATTAGGAATGGATTGGTTAATAGCCAACCATGCTAGAATCCTGTGTGATCAAAATTCCATAGAAATTCAATCACCTACCGGAGAAGTGATTAGAATTACAGGAGATAAACCACAAAAACCCATGAAGTTCATATCAGTAATGAAAGTTGCTAATTATGAACGAAAACAAGGAATAGTGTATATGATTTCAGTAATCATTAGCACTAAGGGAAAAGATCTGAAGGAAATACCAGTAGTATCAGAATACTCTGATATATTTCCAGAAGATTTACCAGGATTACCTCCAGATAGGGAAGTAGAATTTAGGATTCATTTAATTCCAGGAACTACACCGATAGCCAAGGCACCTTATCGGTTAGCACCCACAGAAATGTTAGAATTGAAAAAGCAATTAGATGAATTACTAAGTAAAGGATTCATACAACCTAGCTCATCCCCTTGGGGAGCGCCAGTGTTGTTTGTGAAGAAAAAGGATGGTTCAATGAGAATGTGTATCGATTATAGGGAATTGAATAAGGTTACAATTAAGAATCGATATCCATTACCTAGGATTGATGATCTTTTTGATCAACTTCAGGGGGCTAGATATTTTTCTAAGATAGATTTACGCTCTGGATATCATCAATTGAAGGTACAAGAAGAAGACATACCTAAAACTGCTTTCAGAACTAGGTATGGTCATTACGAGTTTACAGTCATGCCCTTCGGGTTAACGAATGCACCTGCAGCATTCATGGACATGATGAATAGGATCTGTAAACCGTATTTGGATAAATTTGTAATTGTTTTCATAGACGATATACTTATTTATTCCAAAAGTCAGACAGAGCATTGTGAACATCTTCATGCACTCTTAACTTTGTTAAGAAAAGAAAAGTTGTACGCCAAATTCTCGAAATGCGAATTTTGGCTAAAGGAAGTGCAATTTTTAGGACACATGGTAAATCATGAAGGTATTCATGTAGATCCTGCTAAGATAGAGGCAATTACCAAATGGAAGGTTCCACAAACAGCAATGGAAATAAGAAGTTTTATAGGTTTAGCTGGGTATTATAGACGGTTTATTAAGGATTTTTCCAAGATAGCCGTACCATTAACTAAGTTAACCTGTAAAGCTACTAAGTTTGAGTGGGGACCTAAACAGGAAGAAGCCTTTAGGATTTTAAAGCAGAAACTAACCCATGCACCAATCTTAGCCTTACCAGAAGGAACTGAAGATTTTGAAGTATATTGTGATGCTTCAAAATTAGGATATGGATGTGTGCTTATGCAACGCAAAAAGGTAATTGCATACGCATCAAGGCAGTTGAAAAAGCACGAAGAGAATTATACGACTCATGATTTAGAATTAGGAGCCGTAATTTTTGCCCTTAAGATTTGGAGACATTATCTTTACGGAAGTAAATTTACTGTCTACACTGACCACAAAAGTTTAAAATACATATTTGGGCAAAAAGAATTAAACATGAGGCAAAGGAGATGGATGGAAATTTTAAGTGACTACGACTGTGATATTCAGCATCACGAAGGAAAGGCGAATGTAGTTGCAGATGCCTTAAGTCGTAAGTATTATGAGAAACAACGAAGGGTTCGTGCTCTCAGATTAAATCTACAAATAGATTTAATGGAACAATTAAAGAATGTTCAAACTACAGCAATCAAGGATGATGTTGAAAAAATGAAAGGACGAATCAAAGAATTAGAACAAGGAGCAGATGGAATTTGGAGATTCCATAAAAGTAGAATTTGGGTACCTAAGCAGGGAGACTTAAGACCTAAGATTTTAGAAGAAGCTCATAAATCTAGATACACTATGCACCCAGGAAACAATAAGATGTACCAAGATCTAAGGAAAAACTTCTGGTGGATAGGAATGAAAAGGGACATAGCCAGTTATGTTTCAAAATGTCTTACTTGTTCGCAAGTTAAGGCAGAACATCAGAAACCTTCAGGACTACTACAACAGTTAGAGATGCCAGTATGGAAATGGGAACTTATAACAATGGATTTTGTTACTAAGTTACCCAAAACCAGAAAAGGTAATGATGCGATTTGGGTAATTGTGGATCGATTAACCAAATCTGCTCACTTTCTACCTATGAAAGAAACCTTTAGCATGGAAAGACTGGCTAAATTGTATGTAGATGAAGTTGTATCATTACATGGAGTTCCACTCTCCATTGTTTCGGATAGAGATAGTCGTTTTACTTCTCATTTCTGGAAAAGTTTCCAGCAAGCTATGGGAACTCGACTAAACCTGAGCACTGCATATCATCCACAAACAGACGGACAAAGTGAAAGGACGATCCAAACTCTAGAAGACATGCTCCGAGCATGTGTAATAGACTTTGGTGGAAGTTGGGATGATCATTTACCATTAGTTGAATTCTCCTATAACAATAGTTATCACTCAAGCATTGAAACTGCTCCATTCGAGGCACTGTATGGAAGAAAGTGCAGAACTCCCGTTTGTTGGGCAGAAATAGGAGAAAATCAATTATCAGGACCTGAAATAGTGCAAGAAACAACTGATAAGATTATTCAAATTAAGGAAAGACTGAAGACAGCTCGAGATCGTCAGAAGAGTTATGCAGACAATAGAAGCAAGCCGTTAGAATTCCAAGTTGGAGACAGAGTACTGTTGAAAGTTTCTCCTTGGAAAGGAATAGTCAGATTTGGAAAGAAAGGAAAGCTAAGTCCAAGGTACGTAGGACCATTTTCAGTGATCCAACGTATAGGACCAGTAGCTTATCGTTTACAATTACCAGAAGAATTATCTGGAGTACATAATGTATTTCATGTATCCAATCTCAAGAAATGCTTATCAGATGAATCTCTGGTAGTACCTCTTCGAGATATAGAAGTAAACGAAAAGTTGAAATTTGTTGAGAAACCTCTTCAAATTGAGGATCGAAAGATCAAGTTTCTCAAACATAAACGACTAGTTTTAGTCAAAGTCAAGTGGGACTCAAAGAGGGGAGCTGAATACACTTGGGAACTGGAATCAGAAATGAAGAAAAAGTATCCACACTTATTCCAGTAAATCTCGAGGACGAGATTTTTCTTAAGGTGGGGAGAATGTAACAACTCTAATCAAAAGTCATAATTATTAAATTAATTAGTCCAAAAGGAAACCCTAATTGAGACACCCACGTGATTCTGAACAAACCCTGAAATTTTCATAATTTTCAGAATCAGGATTAGGGCCCCTAAAACTCAGGGGGGGGTAAACCCCATTCGGTAATATCTAAACAGTTTGCTGTCAAAAACTTAAAATTTTACGAAACCAACTCAGCTAAGCTACTGTGACACGAAGCTACCCTAGTGTAGACTAGGTCCTGTCGCGCCACGCGACAGGAATAGGTGAACCCCTCGCGTGGCGCGAGGGGGGCATTTTTCAAGTATAAATAGGTTTGTCTGTTTGATGCAATTCTGCGTTGATGCGACGTTTCAATTCCAAATTCACTTCGAGTTATTATAGAAATAGTCTGATAACACACACGGGTATCGAAATTCTGCTACAAAACAGGGTATTAGCATAATCGCTGCTACGATTCATTTATCCGACGATCAAGATATCCAATGCATGTTTAAATGCCACCCACATTAGGGTTATACTTTATCGTTCGTCATTAATTTGACGGATTGTCGTTAATTCGATAGGTAAAGTATTATACTTTATCGTTCGTTGTTAATTCAACGGATCATCGTTAATTCGATGGGTAAAGTATTGTACCTTGTCATTCGTTGTTAATTCAACGGATCATCGTTAATTCGATGGACAAAGTATTGCATTTTGACATTCATTGTGATAGTTTGATCTCGTAAATTATCGTAATTGCTGGATTGATTACTAACCCAGTTTTGTATGCATTGTTATTTATATTAGGTTAACAAGGCTAAATCATAGATTAGGCTCTGATCATATTAAATCAGCAATGTGAGTCATTCTCTCTTTTTATCAAATCTATTTACAAAAATTATGTTTATTTTTAAAGTTATAATTACGGGGATTAAGTCTTTGTAATCACCATATTACAGCCGGTATGTGGGGTTTTGTATACATTACTTGATAATCGTCACCATTGGGGCAGCCAATGGGGGATATGACCATAGTCACAGACACCATTGGACGAATGGGCCAATGGGTCGAGTGACAATTACCGTGGGTATTTGGCTTGATATCAGAAACATTGTAATCGCTCTTAATACTGTAAATTATAACAAATGTGTCATTTTAGTAAATAGAATGATTCACTCAGTATTTCCCGCTGACAAAACCTTTTTCAAACATGTTTCAGGTGATCTGTTGTAATTCAGGAAAAGTGCTGGGGAGCATTTCAAACTTAAGATAGTGGCTCAATATAAAATAAATAAATGATTTTGTAATATCACGCTTTTATAGTAAAAACATATTATTGTAAATTATCGGGGTTAATCCCAAATTGTGAAATAAATAATCGGGGAAAAATTTTAGCTTTAAGCGATCCTGTTTCCGCTGTTAAACTCAATTAAATCAATACCGCAGAAATTTTCTGCCGCGGCTCCTGAAACGGGTCAAACCGGGTCGTGGGCCGTGACACGAAGGTACACAACATCCTGTCTATTATGTAAGTAAGAGTTTACTTGATGCTGAATCCAGGTATTCACACTTAGAAAAACTTATCCTTGCATTAATTATGGCATCTACTAAATTGAGACATTATTTTGAAACTCATGCCATTATTGTCAAAACTAATTTTCCAATTAAGAATGTCCTCAGGAAACCTGAAATGTCAGGAAGAATGGCTAAGTGGGCAGTGAAGCTTAGTGCATATGATATAAGATATGAGCCCAGAACAGCCATCAAATCTCAAGCATTAGCTGACTTTGTGGCAGATTTCAGTAGTGATTTGCAAAAAGAAGCTGAATTAGAAGTCCAACAGCTAGAGGAGACAGAGGATCCTTGGATACTTTATACTGATGGATCCTCAAATGTCAAAGGAACAGGGCTTGGAATACTACTAAAATCGCCACAGGGGGACATAATACCCCACTCTATAGCTTGTGAGTTCCAAACTACTAATAATGAGGCTGAATATGAAGCCTTGATAGCTGGTTTGCAAATTGCTAAGCATATGAGGATCAGGTATCTTGAGGTACATGTAGAATCTTTGTTAATCACTAATCACTTTAATGGATCCTATGCTGTTCAAGGTGAAAAGCTAACCAAATATTTGGGGATAGTCAAAGAATTGGCACTCTCTTTTGTTTCCTTTAGTTTGACACAGGTACCAAGGGAAGAAAATGCAGAAGCTGATGCATTGGCTAATCTAGGATCATCTTTGAAGATCCCGGAGGATATAAGTATCCCCATTATCCATATCCTGGCTCCTGCCATCGAGGATCACGTGGCTATGGAAATAGGAGAGGATTCTACAATTATCCCTAGTGAGGATACTCAATCTCGTTCAGAATCATGGATCCTCCCAATCATGTGATACTTACAACATGGAGAGATTCCTACTAGAGAAAACCCTAGGGCTTTCAAAATTAAGGTATCTCAATTCACAATTTTAAATAATATGTTGTATAAACGATCTCTTGCAGGACCATATTTAAGATGCATTGAGGATCCTGAAATCCAAGAAGTTTTAAAAGACTTCCATGAAGGAGATTGTGGAAACCACACTGGGGGCAGGGCTTTATTCTCAAGGATCCTGAGGACAGGATACTATTGGCCAACTATGAAGAGAGATGCTGTGGAGTATGCTAAGAAATGTGATCCTTGTCAGAGACACAGCAATATCCTTCATCAACCAGCTAAATTTTTGCATCCTATATCCTCTTCTTGGCCATTTATGAGATGGGGTATGGATATAGTTGGTAAGCTCCCTAAGGCACCTGGTGGAAAAGTGTTCATGCTTGCTATGACTGATTACTTCTCCTAGTGGATAGAGGCTGAATCTTTTGCCCAAGTCAGAGAAAAGGAAGTTATATCCTTCATTAAAAGAAATATTATAACTAGATTTGGTATTCCCTCTGAAATTATATGTGATAATGGTTCCCAATTTATTAGGGGCAGAACTACTAACTTTTGTGACAACTGGGGGATTAAGATGATAACATCAACACCAGTCCACCCACAAGCTAATGGTCAGGCAGAATCATCCAATAAGATCATCATCACCAATTTGAAGAAGAAGCTTGGATCCAAGAAAGGGAAATGGGCAGAAGAACTACCTTATGTGCTTTGGGCTGATAGGACAACTCCTAAGAATGCTACAGGCCAAACTCCATTCTCTTTGGTATTTGGGGCAGAATCAGTGATCCCTACAGAAATGGTGGTTCCAACTGCTAGAACAAGTATTCGTGATCCTGAGGAAAATGCTGAAAACTTGGTTCAAGACTTGGATACTATAGAAGAAATCAGGGATTTGGCAAGGATAAGGATGGCTAGTTATCAACAAAGGATGGCTGGAGCCTATAACAAGAATGTCAGGATCAGGAAATTCCAAGTTGGTGATATGGTATTAAGGAAAGCATTTCAAAATACCACCAATCCTGCTGATGGAAAGCTAGTATCAAAGTGGGAAGGCCCTTACTTGATTGAAGCTGAAGCAGGAAAAGGGGCATATCGATTGCTAACAATGGAAGGTGATTTGCTACCAAGAGCTTGGAATGCTGTCCATTTGAAGAAATATTTCATGTGATCAGGATCCATGATCCTTCCTAGACAAGTATCCTTGAAGGATCCTTAGAGCACAAATGATCCTCATTTTGGTAACACCCTAATCTCAAATTATTTCATTTCCTTACTTTCTTACATAAGGATAAGGATCCTGCATCCTTTATCCCCCTTTCACGTGATTCTGAGTTTTGAAGGTTCAGGAACTTTTAGCAAAAGGATGGTTATCCACAAAAGCAACCAGTTACTTGGGTTTGACCCCAGTTATTTGGGCTTGACCCCAGTTCCGCCTGTAGCGCACGATGATCCTGGTATAGTTCATGGCAGTGGGACCAGTACTCGTTTTAGGGGCTGTTAATTCCATTGTACTGGCTATACCTAGGATCCTACGTATAATGGTAGAGGTACCATACATCCATTCTTAAGGTTTCTAACGTTTTCACGTTAGCTAAGGTTTTGGCATTTTCGTGCCACTAAGTTTGGATAGTCGCCAGTTAGGGCCATACTCCAGTTCACACACGATCCTTGGGCTTGTCCCCAGTTATCCTTGGGCTTGTCCCCAGTTATCCTTCGGGCTTGTCCCTAGTTGCTAACTTTTATCTTATATTGGCTTAGTCCCAAGTTATGTTCTATTTCAGGTCTTTGAAGTTAAGCAACTAAGGATCCTTGATCCTTACTTCTTACTAAGGTTTGTCCTATGGTTATCCTGGTTATAATATTAAGGGTTAGGATCCTAACTTGGATTCCCAGGTATGATCCTTAACTATTTTGATTCTATTCATTGTTTATTTGAATAACCCTTGTACTTTGACAACTGAACTCATGATCCTTAAAATATACCGCTTTTTGGAATTTTTCAACTATAGGATATTTGATCCTGGATCATATCCTAAATATTTTTTTTAACTTTTCTTACTCAGACAAGTGTACATCAAAACAATTGAAAAATAAAATAACAACAAGGATATCAACACAGGATATAGCCTAAAAGTTAAAGTCATTTTATTCACAAAAGCTTGAACCCTTTTTAGGTTGTCAAAATTGCCAACCCACGTTTCTACCAGCAAAACGTGGCCCGTCCACATGGGTTGGCAAAGGGTGTCCATTGTCTAAAGGTCTTGGTAGTGCAGGTAATCAAAAGACGGCAGGATCACAATGGCTTCATCCCCCAAACAGAGGATCCCTCCACCGCTTGTAATCCTACCTATTGTTCAAAGGATCATCCATGATCCTCAACCCTAGTTACTATTGTTCAAATACAAACCAACCATTGTTCATCAAAACACCATAACCAAAATAAACCATAACCAAACTAAAAAAAAATGGGCTCCGGCTACGTCTAGAAATGTCCATCATCGCCCATTGCTGCAGCCTACACCTTCGCTGCATCATCACCTCCAGCTCCAGTATCCTTCACCTGATCCTTGCCACTGCCACTAGCTTCGATTGCCAGAACCTCATCAGCCTCATCCTCATCCTCCAATTCAGCAAGCCTAGCCTTCCAGCCTTCCACATCCCAGCTGCTCCTATCAAAGGCAGGATCCTGAGCTTCCAAGGCCATCTGCAGTTTGGTCTTATACATCGCTATGGCAGCGGAGACTTTAGCATCCTCCGTGATCTCGTGCTTCTGGTAATCAAAGTTGATCAGGATTGCAGCTGTCTGAGCTTTAGCATCATTAAGATCCTTTTCAAGGGAAGCAATCTTGTGATCCTTGAGCACCGCCACCTTCTGGAGATCAGAGTACTTCTCTTCAAGCTCTTCAACATCTCCCACATAACCCTCTATCTCAGCAAATTTCTTCAAAGAAGACAATGCAAAGAGTAGGGTCAAGTGATCCTCAAGTGGGCAGGATAACTAAGTTAAATCAGTGATCCTTACCTCATTGAAATACTCGAGGAATTGATGACGGATCAGAGGTAAGCCTTGGAGGTTGTCAGCTTCAGAGGTTTTTCTCTTCTTGCCACCCTTGCCCCTAGAGGTGGTAGGCTTAGGGATTGTGGCAGATGGGCTAACAGCAGACTTTTTCTTTGAGGATTTGACAGTGTCAAGCTCGGCAACACTGAATTTGGAGGCAGATCGTGAAGATTTTCCAGCACCTACACATTCAAAGCAAGATAAGTATCTTTATCCTATTTCTCTTTAACTATTTATTTAAATATACAACTATACAAAAAATAGGATACTCACTTGACATGGTGACTGAGCCTGAGGGTACCTCTTGTGAATCCTGGGTGTTTGTTTTGAATGACCTAATTTCAGGATCAAGCTTCCGAAAAGCAGCAAGCCTTTCCTTTGTTGCAGGTGTAGTGATGAGGTGCGAAACAGAGATAGCTGCATAACATAAGACAAAAGGGTGTTAGTGATCCTTATACAAAAATAAGGTTACTGGTGATCCTTCTCAGGATCCTCCGTCCTACCATTGGTGGACCACTTCCTGGGTAGATCCTTTCCGTTTGGGATAGAATCTCTTCTGACAAAGAAAAAGCGTCGTTTCCAGTTTGCATCATTCTTGGTGGCTTTGAAAATGGGATGTTCTTCGCCGGGTTTTCGCTTAAACAGATATCGGTGGGATCCAAACGTTGTAAGATCGTACATCTCAGCCAACTCCGACATCCCTAGTTCAATCCCTTCCTGCACGATGATCCTTTCAAGGGTATATAAAACCCACCAGATCATCGGCATAGCTTGGATGTAGGAGATGCCGGTTAGGGAGAAAAAGGATTGGGTAAAGGCTGGAAAAGGATAGGTGTATCCAATGGTGAATGGAGTAACAGGAAAGGCTACCCAAGTTTCAGAAACGTAATCACTTAAAACAGTGGGATCAAAGGATTTGAAATCGGTGTTCGCCGGTAAGCAGTGTCGGATTCTATCAATCTGTGGATCGGTGAAATAACGGCGTTCTTTTGCGGAATCTTTGATGATCCCTTGGCTCTTTAAGGGTCTATCCCTCTTGTGATCCTTGCCCGGTGAGCTTCGGAGCATTATTCTCAACGAGATGATGGTAAAGAAAGAAAAGCAGAGTAAGAGAAGGAGGAAGGAGAAGCGAAATACCTGAGTGATCGTCGGATGTGAATTTAAAGGGAGTTCTCTTGAATTTAAATGCAAATTGATCCTATCTCTAACTCCTATTTATAATGATGATTTGCAGGATTGTCACTTCAGTGACGTCAGGTTTGCAACGGCTAGTCCATCTTCAACGGCTAGTTATCCGTTAGTTTGTTACGGATAATATCGACAAAATATAACTCATTTATTTACAATATAACTCCTTATATTTTGGGGGCAATTGTTAGGGGTGGATTTCCAAATGACCCGTGATCCTTATTTATTATCCTGCTTGGTGATCCTTACTTCTGTGTCAGTTAGTGATCCTCAGAAGTGCTTTAGGATCAGGATCATGGATCATCTTAAGGATCCTTGTACTAACGATTGTCTACCTTGAATTCGTAATTGTTTTGTAGGAATATCAACTTGGACTTAGTCTTGGCGACATTACTGGAGAATATTCTCAGTCTATTCCGCACGTGCTTGGTCAGAAATGGACGTTATGGAGTCGTGGAGGACTTGCACCATTTGCAGACATTTTGTTAGGCTAGATATTTTCTATTTTTAAAGGGGTAGCGAGCTATTTTAGAAACGCTTGGCTATTTTTGGCTACACACACACTCTTACAACCGCTCACACCAGCTCTCGTTCATTCACTTAGCAATTTTATACACTTTTTACACGCTACACTAAAGCGAGCCTTGTATTTAGCTTGCTATCATCCGAAGTTGTAACAGATTACTTGTTTAATTTGAGTTGGTGATCGGTAGTTTCCATCACCCGGGGTTTTTTGTGCCGGAGATCAACTCTTGATCAAGGGCTTTTTCCCCGTATAAACCTTGTGTCACTTGTTATTTATATTTCATAGTGATCCTCATTGTTATTTGCCAATTCAAGCATCATACCCCGTAACATAGAGTTTGGTTGCATTATCCTCGTCTGATTTTTTGACCAAAACAACAACTATATTTACCAAATATTTAAAGCAACACGTCCCATACCATGTCATAAATGATAATACAATTATTACAGAAAAGATCTAGTCAAATTGTTCTGTTCCGACAACTCAGATTTTTATTACAGACAATTGTTTATTGTTGACCTAGGTCTTTCCTAGCCTCGATTTCACAGCAAAGTAAGCAAATAAGCATCCTAAGCACCTGTCAAATACGTTAAAGTAAAAGTCAATACACATAGTGTAAAGGTGAGCATACAAGTTTAATAGATATAATAGAGTTCGAAATCGATTACGCATAACCAGCACGTACACAGTGTGAAATGAGGCATGTTAGTTATCGACATGAACCTATCGATACCAATGACTACGGGTTGACTGCCCAAGGCAGTTCGCGATACACACTCACCACTGTGAGCCATGTAACTAATTGTCCAAAAGTGCGTAAAGCGAAAAGGGATCGAGTATACTCACAGCGATTGATGGATTGAAGGGAGCTCTAGAGAGTAGGGTTAGCCTGATCAGAACGATAGCATAACGATAAGCGACGTGTAAAACGATGCAGAGTGTAAGTGGGTCGGACAGCAGTTCGATCGGATGGTAGTCCGATCGGACAACTGGTCGTGCGAGTGACAGTCTGCTCGAATGGTCATCCGATCGGGTGACCTTTCGAGTGGATTGTTTCTTCCTTTAGGAAGGATGTGTTTGTATATAATGGCTTGACTTTTGAAGTTTCCGTTGTAGTATTTTGAAAACATAGAAGTATCTCTGCCTTTCAGGTCGATCGATCGAGCGGACGTTCGATCGGACGACAACCCGATTGGTTGGACACTTTAGTGAGAACAAGTTTACCGCAGTTTGTCACTCGATCGGATTGTAGTCCGATCGGGTGGCAATCCACTGGCATTAAACATGTTGAAAATTGTTTAAGTGTTGAAGTCTAATCGTCACATGGTCGAGTGGTAATCCGTTCGGGTGGTAATCCGATCGGACAACAATTTGTTCAACGTTTAAAACCTCAGATGTTTGAAAGATATGTTAGGTGTAGGACCCAGGGTGCAAGCCGATCGGGTGGCAAGCTGATCGGGTAGTAGTCCGTTCGGACAGCAGTCCGATCTAATGACACTCCGACCTGGTCGACCTGATCGTCCTCTTCCTTGGTCATTTCGACAGTTTGCAGTTTTATCGAGACGGTGTGACAACGTGCTAACCAACAGAACCCCATTTTGACCCTAGTGACCCGATTGAACAGGAATCACCCAAGTTCAACCAGTTAACCGATTCATGATGGTTGTTCTTGGTTAACCCAAAATCGGTGGTCTCGTGGATAGAATCCAGATTCTTGAACCAACACATCAACAAGAAAGAGTAGAAGGTTAGAACGAGCTCCGATTCTATCGGTTTTGAGTGCATTGAGTGTAAAAGAGTTGAAAGAAAGTTGAAAAACCATCTTTCAATCCTTTTTACCATGAATATGTTTAGATCTATGAAAGATCTTTGTTTATTTGTGTGGAAATCGTTTAGATCTAAGTTGTTCTCAGTGGATTGAGGTCAAAACATGAAGTTCTCAAGAGCACCATGATGACATCATCCTAGAACTCCTCAAATCTAGTGATTTCACGGTTAAAAGTTAAGATTCAAAAGATAGAAAGGTGTAGAATCAAGTGTAGATCAAAGATGTACAAGATTTAGGTTGAGATCTTACCGGAATTGTGAGAAATCGGGGAAAAACCAAGGTTGGAGCGCTGGTCGGACAAGAGAGTGCCAAAAGTGGTAAGTTGTGATGGTGACAGGGGGTATTTATAGGGTTTCCCAAAGTGGAAAGAGTGGGTCGATCGGGTGGCAGCCTGATCGATCGGCTGGCCGATCGAGCGGCAACTCGATCGAACGGCTGGTCACTTGGTCGATTAGCCACTTGGGTTCGAGTGTTCGGTGCGACGAGTTTTGCCGTTTCGATTGCGATTGCGAGCGATGCGATGCGATAGAGTTTCCTAGTCAAATTACTTTTAATCCCAACTACTATATCTAACATACAATCATCCTAAATTACTTGCGTTTAGCGTTTGCGATTCGATTGTGATTGAGTTTCGATTGCGTTTTGATTAATCACCACAACATAAACATATATAAACATGCACAAGTAACACATAAGGCACACACACACATAAAACAATATCCAGAACGTGAAATTCGAGTTGCGAGTGCGATTGCGATAAGCGATAAAGCGATCAAACATGCGATAATTATCGAATAAACCTCGATTTTTAATAAGTACTCCACATAATACAACTAACGTTAAGCATAAAATAGACTAAGTACAGGTCAAAGAAGTCAAAAAAGGAATTGAGCAAGGAGTGACAGATCGCAATTAGCAATCTTGTCTCCCTTTGACTTCAATCTCGACTTTGACTTTGACTTTCGAAACACGGGGTGTTACATATGATGCTTGGTTAAGTGGTCAAATATATGAACAATAAATGAATGAATTGAGTGGTGAACACAAGGATTTATACGAGGAAAAATCCCTTGATCAATGAATGATCTCCGGCATAAAAAACCTCGGGTGATGGAAACTACCGATCACCAACTATATTAAACAAACAAGGTTTACAAATCGGGATGATAACCAGCTTGGTACAAGGATCACTAGTGTGCAAAAGTGTGTAATTGCCGAGAGTTTGCAGACAGTTTGAGAGCTGCTTGTGTGTGTGTTAATTATTGCTAAATCAAGCTTGTATCCCCATTTAAAAATAGAAATATCTTGCTTAACTAACTATCCTCAAATGATGCAAGTCCCCCACGATCACCAAAACGGTCGAAGAGTTCATGCACGTGCAGAATCACCAAGCATATTCCCCTAGAATCTCGGTTGGACCAAGTCATATTCGAATACACCTGCAAAACAAGTTTAAAAATGATGGAAACAATTGTTATTGTTAGGATAATAATGAGGATCCTGGATCCTTAGTCCTGCAACATTTTCTGAGGATCCTTAATTCAGAGTGCACTGAGGATCCGTGATCCATGCTGCATTTAAGGATCCGTGATACATAAGTTGTGAAATTATATCCCTAATAGCTTTTGTTTATATGAAAATCTCTCAACATTTTCAAGGTCACTGTATTGTGGAGAATGTTAGAGAGGAAACAAGTATGGGATAAATAAACTTCAAGAGAATATTTTATCAGCTCTTTCCAATAAAGAAGTCAGAGTGCATAGTGTTGTGGAAGGAAAACAAATGATGAAAAGTATGTTATGTCGTAGAAAAGTGTTGTTAGTTCTTAATGATGTCGACAAACTTGGCCAACTGGAGGCGTTATCTGGAAAACATAATTGGTTTGGTAGTGGGACAACTAGAGATGAACATTTGCTAAGAACCCACAAAGGGGACCACGTCTATCCAGTCACATTGTTATCAGATGATGAGGCTACACATCTTTTTAAAATACATGCATATAATGAACAACACCGTCTAGGAGATTATGATACACTTTCATCACTGGTGGTTTCGTATGCTGTTGGGCTCCCATTGGCAATTAAAGTATTAGGTTCTTTTCTATACGACAAAAGTAAGAATGAATGGATAAGTGCCTTGGAGAAGTTAAAAGACATCCCAGATGTGGAGGTCATGGATATACTCAAAATTAGTTTTGATGGACTTGAAACTTACCAGAAAGAGTTGTTTTTGGATATTGCATGTTTCTGGAGACGGAGTAGCCTAGATCGTGCAATGAAGATACTTGAAGCTTGTGGTTTTCACCCTGAAATAGGGATAAAGGTGCTGAGACAAAAAGCACTCCTAACGATTATGCATGGTGAATTTAATATGCATGATCTAGTTCAAGAGATGGAACACTACATTGCTAGAGGGGAATATCCAAACAACCCTGAAAAACATAGTAGACTTTGGAGACGTAAAGAGATTGAAAACATAAATGTTCAAGATAAAATTATGGTAAATGTTAAGCTTTCCGATAATATGCATTATATTATATGTGCAATAAATGATTCTTAACCCCCACACTGTTTCCTTCTTTAATGTAGGAATATAACAACACTGAAGCCCTAATCATGGATTGTTCTTTAAGCACCACTGGCATTGTTCCACATGATCTATCTAAGATTTTGTCAAAAATGAAGAAACTAAGGTTGCTTATTGCGCATCTGAGAATGGCCAGCGGTGAGAACGCTGAAGGGACTAATTTTCTTTCAAATGAAATACGGTATATTGACTGTAGATGTTACCCTACAAGTCCATTCCCACATAGTTTCCAACCGATGAAGCTTGTTGTTCTAAAATTGAGTTGGAGCATGTTAAAGGAACTTTGGAACGGTTACAAGGTACTTCATTAGCTTTGTGAGAAAAATCTTTCTACCTGTTATTTAAACAACGTAGTGTAAAAAAAAACAGTTTTTCTATCAAGTAATATTTAAATATTATTATTTAATGAAAATAACTTTTAATTAAAAAAATAATAATAATTTTTAAAACTAATGTTGTTACCATAATAAATTTAGTGGGCTCGTTTTATATTACGTTTGTTGTTTTGCTCATTTAACTTGCAACCCTAGATAGTTTCTCTATTTATCGCCCTGTTATTCTTTGTTTTAGGTATCACTAGGGGTGTAAACAAGCCCAGATCCTCGAGAGCTACTCGTTATCGGCTCGGTTAAAAGCTCGAAGAGCCGAGCTTTAACGAGCCCGAGCTCGAGCTTGAAATAGAGCTCGTTTAGTTATCGAGCCCGAGCTCGAGCCTGAGCTCGAGCCTGAGCTCGAGCCTGAAATACAAAGCTCGTTTAGGATCGCGATCCTAAACGAGCCCAAACAATTTTTTTTAATTTATATATAATATAATAACAATGATGATAACATTGGCGAGCCGAGCTTTGGCTCGTTTAAGCGATACTGAAGCGAGCTCGAGCCGAGTTTTTAGCTATTCTGAGGTTGTTCTTAAAATAGCTCGAGCCGAGCTCGAGCTTTGGGTTTTACTCGCGAGCCGAGCTCGAGCTCAAATAAGTAGGCTCGAACCGAGCCGATCTCGAGCTTGAGCTTAAAAAAAAACATGACGAGCCGAGCTCGAGCCCAGTCGAGCTCAGGCTCGGCCCGGCTCGTTTACACCCCTAGGTATTACTTTTATTAAAATGAAACCCTAACCACTTTTTCTCTACACGTGTTTATCAATTAATATGGTATCAGAGCAAGTTCTACTAGGGTATAGGTTCCACTAGGCCATTATGTTCAGCAGATGTAGTGGAAACACTAGACGATGATGCATATATAACACAAGTGAAAGGGTCAATGTTTAGAATATCTGAATTTCTTACATCGTGCGATAAATCGATGGAATTGAATAGAAAGGAATATGCTCCAGGAAGATAACACATACATGGAAGATAACACATACAACTTTTTAGTTACAGGGTCAAAACAACAATACACGTTTTGTGTAGTGCCATAACCTTTCGGATCTCAAAACAACAATACACTTTGTGTGTAGTGCCATAACCTTTTGGATCACTGACATAACCCAAGAATACACAGAATGCTAACTTATTTGACTATTTATCTCGTTCAACATGAGGACCAAGAACAAAGCAAGTGCATCCAAAAACCCTTAATTCATCGTAGTAATTTGGGAGTTCGCCTTATAGTTTTTCAAAAGAGACATCCCGGAATTATGAGCAGTAAGGATTTGATTAATCGAAGTTGAGCAGTTAGGTGTGATTTTCCCTAAAAACACTTGGAGCATCAGCAGATAGAAGAAACGGGCGAGCAGTTTCCATAAGATAATAGTGTTTCCTTTCAGCAAAACCATTTTGTTGAGGAGTGTCGGCACATTTTGTTGAGGAGTGTCGGCACAAAATGTCTGGTTTATTTTACCATTTGATGCAATAACTAAAAAGCATTGGAGGCATATTTACCCCCTTGGTCACAACGAGCATTTTATCAGAGTCGAATGTTGCATCTTAACATAGGCTCTAAAATCTTTGTAAATGCCAAAGAATTCAGAATTATGCTTCATAAGATAAACTTGTGTATAACGAGTATAGTCATATACATAATAAATCTACCCACCCTTAGTGGAGACTAGTGATGGACCCCATACATTAGAATGCACAATATCAAAAGCGGTAGCCGAAGAGAGTTACTTTTTTTTATCTTAGCATAATACATCTAGTGGGCTCGTTGTATATTGGGTTTATTGCTTAGCCCATTTAGCTAGTAACCCTAGATAGTTTTGTTAGTTTTGTGTCTGCTGTTGTGCGAATAGATTAGATTACATTTTAAGTTGATTATGTAATAGTTAGTGAACGGTTAAACGGATATGTTTAGACCCATTCGTTTGAAGTGGTCAAACAAAATGGTTTTTCATTTGACTTTGTTCGTTTGCAAATGACCATCCACTTTAGTTTGGAATTTCCAAGTGAAGGTGATGGGCGTATATATACCTATCCTTGTGTCATTTGCAAACCAAGATTTGGGGGAGAGACCACCACTTGGTCTCTCCCGATTTCCATGATGTATGCTATTTCGGTGTAATTTGGATAGCTTAGTATTGTCGGTTTGTAACGTTATGCTACCCAAATTTATACAAGAAAGTGTTTATCAATCTTTAATCTTCCCTCATAGATAGTGAATCTAGTACACAACATAAAAAATCAGAAAAGAACACCCAATGACTAGATTTTCATAACTAATTAACTAAAGAAAGGTTTAAAGCAAGATTAGGAATAAAATAGATGTTAGTTAGAGAAATATGAGAAGTAACAGCAGATCCAATACCTTCTATTGGCATTGAAGTAGCACTAGAAGACATAATAAACATAGATGAACTAGAAGCCAAAGATACAAATGATAATAAGTAGGGTTGACTTATGATAAAATGCACCAAAATCCAAAATGCAAATCGATGAAAAAATACCTGAGGTACTAAATGGAGACATGCCTGACTCGAAAGTGGCCATGAATTGCACATCAGCCCGGTGAAGTCTGTCGGCTACGTAAAGCTTTATGTGGTCTTAAACAGGACCCTCGTGCTTGGTTTGAGAAGTTCTCTACAGTGATTACTTCCCTTGGTTACGGTCCTAGTAATCTTGATTCAACATTATTTCTCAAAGTACGGTTCTAGGACTCATTCTTCTATCTTCATAATTGGATGATATGATTATTGCAGATGATAATTATGATGGTATTAAGTCCTTGAAGCGTGATTTGACTCACCTTTTTGCTACGAAGGATTTAGGTCTGCTACGATATTTTCTGGTATTAAGGTGGCTTAGTATCAGAAAGGATACCTCCTCTCTCAAAAAAAAATATATATTTTATATTGGGTTTATTATTTAGCCCATTTAGCTGGTAACTTAAGATAGTTTCTCTACTTATAGTCTTCCTTTTCTCGTTATAAATTTAGTGGGCTCGTTTTATACTAGATTTATTGTTTAGCTTGTTTAGTTAGTAACCTTAGATTGTTTCTCTATTTATAGTCTTGTTTTTCTTTGTTTACGTATCACTTTTGATTATGATGATACCCTAGCCACTTTTTGAGCACATGTTTATCATAAATTAACAAATGAGTGAATTATAAGTTTTGTCCTTATCTATATTGTAAATTTGAGAAGGTCTCATTTGTCTTGAAAACTAAAGAATTTCGTACTTGATGTTTTAAAATGCTAAAAGTGTGAATTATAAGTTTTGTCCTTATCTATATTGTAAATTTAGAAGGTCTCATTTGTCTTGAAAACTAAAGAATTTTGTACTTGATGTTTTAAAATGCTAAAAGGTATACCCTTCAGCTCAATCCAGAGTATTTTTTCAGTTAAATCTAGTTATGTGACTTGCACATAAATGAAAAATTAGTCATTTCGCCAACCCTTCTTGTTTTCCCCTAATTTTTACCTCTGATCACCTCTCACCTTCTCTCTCAAACATACCCACCCACCTCTCACCTTGTCTTGTAACTGTTAAATTACTTCGAAATATTTATGTTAATCTCTCCTTCAGCATTTTTATAAACATTTGTTTTCATAAACATATACAAATAACAATCGATTAACCATTATCGAAATCAAATGATTTATTCAATCAAAAACTTTAGTCAACAAATGACTACTAAAATGAATATTATATTTGAGAAATTGAATTCTCAAATTCAATATATCAACAATTCGATTTCTCTTAGTCAACATATGACAACTCTTTTGTCATGACATTCTTTGTCAATTTACAAACAACATATTAAAGATTTAATTAATACCTCTGATCACCTCTCACCTTCTCTCTCAAACATACCCACCCACCTCTCACCTTGTCTCTCATACTTTCCACCCACACACACTCAATTTTGCTCTTTTATAACGAGTAAAATTGATAGTCCATGTGGTTTTGTAAAGTAACACCTATAGTCCCCAACTTTTAAAAATTACACTGGTGCTCCCTGTGGTTTACTTTTTGTTACTCGGATGGTCCCTGGAGTGGATGTCCGTTAGTTTTCACCGTTAACTCCATATGAAATTACTTATTTACCCCTCTCTTTAAAAAAATAAAAAAAAACAAATACACATTCATATTATTATATTAAAAGTGTGGGGCTCACAAACTATTTTGTCTTCTACAAAACAACCGGCCACCGTCACCATAGCCACCCACCTCCACCAACACACACCTCCGCCACCTAAACCTAATCCCTACAACCCTTAATTAACCCATCACAAAACACCACCACAGTCAACACCGCCATAACAGCAGCCACCAACAGTCACCAAGGAGAGAGAAGTGGGGAGGCAGCAGAGGGAAGGGTTGAGTGTTGTCCCCCTCTGCAGCCCATGATCTCTGATTCCCCCTCGAAATTCAACAGCCCTTACATCTGGGATCGAGCTCGGATCTTCTGATCTTCAGATTGCTTGTTGACTAGACTGCTCTGTTTCTTCTATATTCTTTTCTTTTTTACTGATTATTGTGAAATTATTATTTTATCGGTACTGCTTCTGATGTTGCTCTTCATAGTGGTTAGCACCGGCTGCGACATACTCAATTCCAAACACCCCTCTTTCTTCAACATTTTGAGTTACAACAGCAATCATTAGAGGCGATGATGATGATGATGATGATGAATTTGTCGTTGTCTGAGTGAATGGAACAAAGGTTGAGACTTACTGTATCTTGGCGGGGTAATATCCGGAGGCTTGGCAGTAGAAACTGGTGTCTTTACCAGGTGGATGAAGGGATCTGGGATGGAGGAAGGAGTTAAGGTGGCAGAGATGTTGATGTTGGTGGAATTGCAGGTGGTAGCGGCTGGTGGTAAGTGGTAGAGGTAGGTGGTGGTGAGTGTATGTTTGTGTGAGAGAGAGAGAGATACATACAAGTGCTTAAGGTGACGAAGATGTTGATGTTGATGGAGTTGCAGGTGGTGGCGGCTGGTGGTACGTGGTGAAGGAAGGTGGTGGTGAGTGAGTGTGTGTGAAGAGAGAGAGAGATATACAAGGGCTTAAAAGGGTGAATAAGAGAGGGGTAAATAAGTAATTTTATATGGAGTTAACGGTGAAAACTAACGGACATCCACTCCATGGACCATCCGAGTAACAAAAACAGGGAGCACCGGTGTAATTTTCAAAAGTTGGGGACTATATGTGTTACTTTACAAAACCACAGAGACTATCCGGGCATTTTACTCTTTATGTTTTATGTATTTTAATTCATCATAGAAACTTTTTCGAATCTTAAAAAATGATTTAGATTTTTTGATATGTCTTCGACAGCCACCACCAACCACCATCAGCACCACCACCATGTGACCATTTCTTTTGAGCAATGTCTTCGACATCCACCATCATCAGCGCCACCGTCAACATCCCCTATCAACGAGGCCGTCAGATTCAACAACCCTGGTTTCATTTTTCAAAATTGAGTCATAGTTAAGTTAAGTGGTGATCTGAACCCGCTTCCCAAGCCGATAAAATAACAAGAAATTCAGTCACTAGATTTGATCCCACTACCCACCCGGGTCTTACCCACCATAAATGCTAGTATAACCGGTAATTATGCACCTTAGAAGATGAAGATGGTGATGATGAACACCCTCATTTCCGGATCTTTTCATAACATAGGATCAACGAGTTCATGACCCGGTTACTCTATCTCGACATTACACAAGTTGGATGATCTGAGTTTACAAGATTGTGTGAAATTGTTACCAGAAAATTGGGTGATTAATATTATAATATGATAGACGAATTTGATCTTTAAAAAAAAAGAAACTTTGATGAGAAACATGAGAAACATGTGTTATGAGTTGGAAAGGGGGTGATGTAGGATTAGAGATGGCAGACATGTTACTTAAGAGTTTTCAAAGGTGATGGTCGAAGAAGGTTGTGGCGGTGGTAAGAGAGATGGCATTGAGAGAGAAAGAGTGTTCGTTGGTTTAGAGAGAGAAACAAACGGAGTTGATATATAATATTTAAATATTTTTTTAAATGTATTTTTTAATATAATAGGGTAAACAGACACTTATACCCTCATGTGTCTTGCACATGATTTGATTTAACAGAAAAAAAAATTAACTTAGTAACGTCAATTTTAATAACAAACGACACCGCCTGAAAATTTAATATATAGATAAAGGACAAATCTTATGGTTCACTCGTTAACAAATATATCATAGCTTGAAATTAAATTTTCAAATTCGTTATTCTTGTTTCTTTACATGAAAACTATAATAAGGTTAAATTTTAAATAAACTACAATGTTTTAAAAACCGGTTATAAAATCATATCGGGTTGAGCTTTGAATTGGTTTAACGGGTTGAACCGGGTTGTATCTGAAGGTTCAACCGGTTTACTAGTTAACAATATAATTCCACAAAATACATATTCATCTCAAAAAATAATCCAATCTCAATTCGGAGTTATGTATCTGATTATCGTTTTATCTAAAAACAACAGTTTTCTTGTAACAAATGAGCATTTAAAATCATTTTTATTTCTTATACAGAATATTACATTAGGCTCGGTGGGCAATAGTTCCAACATCGACGGAATATTGGAATGGAAGACACTAGTTTAATTATCGGAATTATTGAAAGTCAGTATTTCCTTAATATCGTGTTTTATAAAAATTTAAAAATCAAATTATAAAATAATGTAAACCGGTTCAACGGTTCAAACCGGTGGAACCAGATTTACCGGCGGTACATATAACAAACCATATTCTGATTTTACCGGCTTTTATCGTACTAGACCCCGTATCGAGTATCTGATAGTATCTGATATAACTGGTATTAATATTACCCGTTGATTCATGCCGGTATTTAAAACATTTATATACTAATATATATGGTTTATTTGGAAGATAAAACATGCACTCTTTTAAATAGGATGGCATATTATGTCAACTAGGGTTTTTCCGCCGCGCGTTGCGCGGGGAATTCCGTCATGACCCGAAAGCCAAACACAAAGACCCCAATTAAATACCCCAAAAAAGACATACCAAAGAAGATAACTTAGAGACGGCATTTGTAAATGCGAATGAAACATACCAAAGCCTCATTCAATCTTTTTTTCTTTTCAGTGTGACAATGCTCATGCTGAAAATCAGGCCCAACGACAACTACAAAACATCCCAAACGTGCATTAGTGAAGAAATGGAACAAAATTACAAAGTTACAGACAACTTATGAGCCTAAAACACTACAAGAAACAGATTAAAGGACAACCAAATTAATCTTAAAAAAAGTGGACTGAGTGTGGAATAGGCTTGGCGGCTTGGGTTTGGTAGATCCATGATCCTGACGTTATCTGAACAATCCCTAGCAACTTAAAAGACAAAAAGAAAAAGAATAAAACACAGCTTTACAACATCTAAATACACCAGTAGAATATAGTAGATAGAAATTAAAGAAAACAACTTACTGGAGTTTCTTTAGAGCCAAAGGTTCGCCGGCAAGTCGCGCCGCCAAACACCGTCACTTGTTTCCACTGTTGCTGTTGTAAAATCTCACCGAAATGGTGGCGCCGGTGACGCATAGAAAGTATGAGGGCTTTTATGGTATTTGCCCATATTTTTACATATAAATAAATTGTATATTATTTGTTAATAATCAATATTGAAATTGATAAATTTTATCTTTAGTAGTTAAAAGTGTTAGTTATGATCGTTGATTAATCGAGACAGACAAAAGAAACGTCATACAAGAATTAAAAACATCTAATTAAGTTACCAGGGGTGGCCATACGATAACTTCAATGGTCATATGTGTGTTGGATTCTTCCATGTATGAATTACCTGTCTGCAAGTCAACATATAAGACTTTTACTAATTCAAGTATTATTAACTTCAAGTCAATTAAACCAATAAACAGAACCAAAACTGTGTAAAACTGAACCAAGTTGCCATTAAATTAACCTAATTAGAATCTCATCAGAAACACTCAACACGTACCATACATGGAAAAGAAATCTCAAATTCCTAAAGCAAACTCTACAACAAATCTGACAACAAAAAACACCCGAACACAGGAGAACTTATTAATTAGAAGAAACCAATGATGCAAGACACAAAAAAAGGTAAAACCATTAGAAAAATTCAACCAAATTTCATAAAAATGGAATTCAAATGTATTAAATGGAAGGGAAGACAGCCAGCTAACTAACTTACTTCTGAGAATGGCCGATTTCTCCGGATTAGCGGTTGAACCTGCAGATGTCGCCAGAAGCTTTGTGGGAAAACCAATGCAAGTGAAATCTCTCCATCCACCACCACCGCCTCCGGCTCCGGCGGTTTCGTAGGGAGGGTTTCCATCGCCTGTCGTCGCCATAGGGGGAGCTGGATGTGGTCGAACCACCACCTCTCCGCCGTTGACCCTTAATCCAACAACAACACCACCCCATCGCCGCCGCTAAGTCAGCCGTTCACCACCCCCTTCAGCCTATCCTCTACCGTCATCACGACTCCATCACCGCTGCACAATCTACGTCGTCACCCCACTCACCGCCTCACAGTGGGCGACCTGCCGCTAGCCGTCGTGGCTCCGCCATGGGTGGAGGTCGACCACCGATCTCCTCCCCTAGCCTCTCTCTCATACTCTCGGTCTCTGTCTCTCGATTATGTGCAGGTTTGTGTTTGTATGAAAGTTCTGTCAAGGAACATGGGGGGCTAGGGTTTGAGCTGTTTGGTGAAAAGTTGGTGGTCAATCTGAAAAGCCAAAAAGATCCCTGGCGCAAACACACGATAGTATTTGATATATATAATAATGTGATTACATATAAGTAAATAACATGTTAGTTTTAAGTTATTTTAATGTTAAAAATTTTAGGTATGAAGTTGTTTAGTATTGTTTTTTCATTTTGATATAACTTGCCGTTAAAATTACAAAATAATGAAAGTTTTGAAATTGGAAGGCAATACTATTATCCCAATTTCTTAAACCCAATCAGCAATCTTTAACGATTGCCCAATCAGTTTCTTATATTAACTATATACTGTGTAGAATCTACCACATTTGAAAGTGCTCCATGTCACACCCGCTCATAGAGGAAGCGCGAGGTGTGATCTGATCGGTTCTCATTGCATAACAATATAAGTGAACATACTAAATGAATAAAAACAAGCTCCAATGCCATTGTCATAATTGTTTCAAAAGAACGCAACATAAGTTGAATGTATTGGTTACAAACCATCAAATGAAAATAAGTTGTCATCGTTTTATACATCAAAATGTAAGTCTTAAAAAGTCAAGACTTTGACCACTATATCACCGCAAAGAGGCGGTATATAACAGGCAAACCCTTCAATAGTTGGCATGGAGTATTGATACTTGTTTTCCTTGAACTGAAATCGTTGCATTGGTCCACTAATTCCCTGAAATACATGTAAGTTTGAAAACATCAACAAAAGTTGAGCGAGTTCATGCAGTTTAGTTGTATGAGATGTATCTGTAAAATGTGAGTTGTATAAAATGTATCTGTAAAATGTGAGTTGTATAAACTGTATCCATAAAATGTGAGTTGTATAAACTGTATCCATAAAATGTGAGTTGTATAAAATGTATCTGTATGTAATGATGTAGTATGTAAAGCGTCAATGAAATCGTTGATCATTAATGTTTCGCGAGGACATTAATATGTGTGACGAATTAGGAAGCAATCCAAACCTAGACGATTTTGTGTCGACTACTATCGACTGGGACACAAACGCACTCTTCTGTATGGGTCCACAACCAAGAGTGGGGCTCGCCAAAACGCATTAGATCTAACCACTTGTACCTAGGTCCAAACTGGATTAATGGTGCTTAGATATATAACCCTAATTCGCACATGATCTAAGGTGTTTCATTCCCTAACTTTAACAAACTTTGAACATGTATTTTCCCCGATAGTTGTAAAGTTGTAAAACATTTAAATGAATAGGGGACATGAACTCACAGTATCGCGTCCTGTGAATAGAAGTAACTATGATCTCACGTGCGGTCGTCCTGAATAGTGTTGCGACCTACAAATGTTCTTATATTTGTTAGACACTTCGGTCTTTGTAATAACTTGAGTACAAGTCTTGTGTCTTAAATATGTGTAAGACTTGTATGTCTTTACTGTTCGTTGAACTGTGTATTTAGATGAATGATTTGTTAAACTGCTATATATATATATTTCACCAAATATATATATATATATATGTCATCTTGTATCTTGTGAGTTGTATCATCGGGTCTTGTCTTCTTGATTTCGTGTCGTTGTGTAAGTAAATTGTATAATTGAATTTCCAATAATGGTGTCATTGGGCCGAGCCCATGTTTTCATGTTATTGGGCCCCAAATAGTGTTGGGCCTAAATAGTGTTGGGCCTAAATAGTGTTGAGCCTAAATAGTGTTGGGCCTAAATAGTGTTGGGCTTAAATAGTGTTGGGCTTAAATAGTGTTGGGCTTAAATAGTGTTGGGCCTTGGCCCATATGTTTGGTATTGGGCTTAGCCCATGAGTTTTTGATATTGGGCTTAGCCCATGTATTTATGTTAAGCCCATTAAGAAATGTAAGCCCATTTGTATAAAGTAGCCCATTAAGAAAGTATAAGTCTTTCATTTTTATAAAACATTTTTATAAAAATTCACTAAGTATACTTTTTAGTTAATAAAAAACACAATAGTTTTTATAAGTTTCAAAATGTTCGAATTTTGTTAATGATAACGAAATTTTGGTGTACGCGTCGAAAGATCGCCTAAACGTCGTAGTAAGTCCTCGGATTGGCGATATGTTCATAGGTTCGTCCGTCGTCCGTTTTGACCATAAATGGTGTCCGATCATTCGGATTGTCCGTAACTAGTTTTTAAGGCGTAATTATATGAAGTCTTGTAAGACTTTGATTGTAATATGTCATGTGTTTATTTGTGTCATTATATTCAAGTTCCTATCTTTGATATATATAACTAATACATCAAATACCACATAGTACATACTTGATATGTTCACTAAATATATATTTTACCAAAATATATATTTATGTCACTTTTTATGTTTAGAAAGACCAACTTTCTAATCTTGTAAAGACTTTGTTAAAAACGACAATTTTTCTAACACATGATTTCTAAGAAAAATTGGTCATAGTTCCTTTGTAATATGAACTTTGCCATGTTTATTTACATATCATTTTCTTTTCCAAATCACCATCAATTTACTCATAACATCTTAACTAAAACATATGAGATTTTTATAACATAAACTTATCAAAATGATCTCCAAATCATGTAGGGTTTTGGACATGATCATAACATGTGCTAACTAGTTCAAAAACCAAGTTTACTTCTAGTTTTAACAACTTTTATAAAAATCTCATGTTGTATGTTACTTTTTATAATATTGTAAAAGTCTTGTTTTTAAATAAAAACTTTAAATACTTTCACAAGATCAAAGGTTATGATCATCCCTTTAAACCTTTATGTTAAAAACCCTTTAACATAAACATGTATAATTGTTAGATCATATTTTTAAAACATCCTCTAACAATTTATTTATATCATAATCATCATAACAAGTTCAAATATACATATATCAAGTCTTAGATCACAATATAAACCAACATAAATATATCATGATTATTATTTTTGCTTCTTTGTATTTTTCATGTTTATTATGTATGATTATTTAGTTATTTATTAGTTATAATAACAATCATAAACATAATATAAGTATGAAAAAAAATAGATCTTGAAGCTTACTTAGAAGATGATTAAGAACTAAGAAGATGAAGATCTTGATGGTAGAATACTCTTGAATGGATGAAAACCCTTCCTTTTACTTACAAAAGCTTTAGATCTTCTTATGTTACTTGGAAATCCATTTTGATCAACAAATAAAAGACTAAAGTGAAGTGGGTTTTTGGTGTTCTTGGTAAGATGGATGAAGATGATGAGAGAGTTTTAGTGAAAGTAATAAAAGATGAAAAAAAAATGAGTGTAAGGAGCTAGTTTACTTAGTGAGTAAGTGTTGTAATAATTCCCCAACATAATCCACTTGCAAACTAATAAAATATCTAGATATTTAACAAAAAAATTAGGGTGTGGGACCCCTTTAAAACCGTTCACAACAACATGGGGGGGGGGGGGTCTTGAATTGTTGAATTGTTATTAAGTGTTTAAAGTGTTAGAAACTTTTAGCAAAGTTTAGGTGTTTTGGTGTTTAAATGTTTCAAGTGTATAAATGTGTTAAGAAGGTGTTAAGTGACCATTACTAGTCTAATATGATCTAAATAATATTAGATGGTCACTAAAAAAAAGATCCGACATTGTTCGGATATTCGTTTCGAATTGTTTCGGTTAGACGTTATTTGAACGCTAAGTTGTGTAACTTGTATGAATTGATGTAGTTATTGGTTCGGATGATACCCGAAAGTATCCTCATATGAATTATATGTTTAATAACATTATCCAACACAAGCAACCGTTATCATTCTATTCACATTGACGACAAACTCCAATTCACTAAAGAACCTGTTGAAGTCATGGACTGTAAAGTCTAGAAATCATGGAGGAGTCGTATAAAATTATTAAAATGTACTTTGGAACTCTCGACACGGACCCGAGTATACTTGGGAACGTAAACATTAAATCAAAGCCAAATACTCTCACCTGTTCGAGTAGTCTCTTGTATAGGATGACTCAGCTTGAACTTCAACAGGTTCTTTAGTGAATTGGAGTTTGTTCGACACATGAAACGTGTAGTGCATACTGTTAAGTTCATCTGGTAACTTCAACTTGTAGGCAACAGTGCCAATCTTTTCTAAGATTTCAAATGGTCCAATGTAACGTGGGTTAAGCTTTCCACGTTTACCGAACCTCGCTACGCCTTTCCAAGGCGAGACTTTCAACAAGACTTTGTCTCCAACCTCGAAAGATAATGGTTTTCGTCTTTTATCTGCGTAGCTCTTTTGTCGATCGCGAGCCGTCTTGATACGGTCTCGGGTCTGAAAATTTTTATCCGTAGTCTCTTGGACTAGTTCCGGACCAATTAATTGACTATCGCCTGTTTCCGCCCAACATAGCGGAGAGCGACACTTTCGACCATATAGAGCTTCAAACGGTGCAGCTTGTATACTAGTATGGTAGATGTTATTGTAGGAAAACTCAACTAAAGGTAGATGAGTATCCCAATTGCCGTCTAAATCCATAACACATGCGCGAAGCATATCTTTGAGTGTTTGGCTTGTCCGTTCGCTCTGGCCGTCAGTTTGTGGATGAAAGGACGTACTTAAATTCAAATGATATCCAAAGGCCTGTTGAAATGATTTCCAAATTCTTGAAATAAAACAACCGTCTCGGTCCGAAATGATTGAAATAGGCACTCCATGACGAGCCACTATTTCTTTGAGATAGAGTTCCGCTAGTTTCTCAGTACTATCCTTCTCCCGGGTCGGTTAGAAGTGTGCGGACTTTGTCAATCTATCGAGGATTACCCATATCATGTCGTGACCTCTTGAGGTCCTGGGTAACTTCGTAATGAAGTACATCGATATTTGTTCCCATTTTTAAACGGGAATCTCGGGTTGTTGTACCAATCCCGAGGGATTTTAATATTCGGCTTTGACTTTCGCATAAGTCAAGCATTCTCCGACATAAGTCGCGATATTACTTTTGAGGTTAGGCCACCAATAGTATTCTTTCAATACTTAGGCCTATGTGCTTCCTCCAAATATCATCTCGAAGGCCGCCAAAGAATGGAACCTAATTTCAACCCATAAGGTATAAATTTCCATCTTCTTTCGGCACTAATTGTTCCTTCATGCCTCGAAGTGTTTCTGGTTGAATATGCTCTTCCTTGAGCGCTTGTGAATCATCTTCTCTAATGCTTGAACTCTCAGTGTTCTAACTCGCTCCTTGCGGCTCAAGGCGTCAGCTACAACGTTTGCCTTGCCCGGATGGTACTTTATTTCACAATCGTAGTCATTCAACAATTCAACTCAATATCGTTGACGCATATTTAATTCTCTTTGGTTGAATATGTGTTGAAGATTTTTTTGATCCCTGAAAAATAATGCATTGAGTACCATATAAATAATGTCGTCATATTTTGAAAGCGAATACCACCGTACCTAACTCGAGGTCGTGAGTGGTATAGTTATTTTCATGAACTTTCAGTTGACGTGATGCGTACGCGATAACTTTATCCCGTTGCATAAGTACGCAACCCAATCCTTGATGCGAAGCATCACAGTAAACTACGAAGTCATCGGTACCATTGGGTAGTGATAAGATTTTGAAATGCTATGCACCAATATTAAGGACAAGTTGTAATGCTACTTCTTGTTTTTCGATTGGGGCAAATTTCTTGTCTTTATAGGTGAGGGAGGTTAGCAATTGAGTAAAAAAATATATCTCAATAGATCTCCGATGATATCCCATTAATCCCAAAAATTGTCGGCTACAGTTGGACTCTTGGGTGTTTCCCAGCTCTTAATTGCTTCGATCTTCAAGATGTCTACTTGAATGCCTTTCTCGTTCACTTATTAGCCTGAGAAATTGTACTTCACGAATCCAAAACACGCATTTGGAAATTTTTGCGTATAGTGTCTCCTTCTTGAATAGTTCTGAAATGGTTCTCAAATGTTGTTCGTGCTCATCGGCCGATCGTGAGTATATTAAAATGTCGTCAATGAACACTATGATGAATTTGTTAAGATATGGTTGTCGTCAATGAACACCATGACGAATTTGTCAAGATACGGCTAGCACACGCGATTCATTAATCCATAAGGATCGCTGGTGCGTTCGTTAAACCAAAAGGTATAACGAGAAACTCGTAATGACCATAACGAGTCTTAAAAGCCTTTTTCGATATGCTTTCCTCTTGAATTCGTAACTGATGATACTCCGATCGTAAGTCTATCTTAGAGTAGAAGCTAGAATCTTTCTTAAACCATCCGAGTTAGTTGGAAATTCATTTGTAACATGGTTTAGAAATATGAATTTTCGTTCATCGAAATGTTATGCATGTTTTTTTCAAATCTCGCATGTCTTTTCACCCCCAAAACCCTTATAAAGATGTATAATGGTAAAGAGTGGGGGTTATGGACTCACAACATCCTTATTCGGTAAATTACAAGGTTCAGAAGGTGCTAATCAACACGGAGATTTGGCTACGGGTGCAGCTCCCTTTACCAAGTCGATGTGAAACTCGACTTGTCGATATGGTGGTAGTCCTGAAAAGTCTTCAGGAAAGACTTCAGGAAATTCTTTTACCACAGGAATATCTGTCAGCTACAGCCCAACGGCCTTCTTGTTTACAACAAGTGCTAGAAAGGTAACACAACCTTTCCGTAAGTACTTCTGTGCCTTCATGCAATTGATGATCTGCAATGGTGTGTCATGCTTCTCTCCATGAATAACAAGTGTCTCTTTATTCGGTAGTGGTAGGTGAATGACCTTCTCATGACAGAAGACTTTGGCTCGATTATTGGATAGCCAATCCATGCCAACCACTACGTCGAAAATACCCAACTCAATGGGTAAGAGATCGATATGAAATTTCTGCTCCTGACTCGACCAGTTTACCGTTTGCCAATTCTATAGAATGAGGAGACGTCTAGCTTACTTGGCTTTAGGCCAAGTACATTTTGAATTCTATGTAGTAAGGACTTCACTGTACAAATGTAGAGAACAATCCAATCCCTGTGTTTAGATGTAGGATAACCCAATCCCTATTTGTAGCTAGGACAATCCCGTCACTAGCCATGAAACTAATGCATGTGAAATGTTGCGATAAAGCTAAAAATCGGCAATGGTATCAAATAATATGGATGTGAAATGTTGATTGATAGGATACGTAACGGTGACCCTTTATGATTTGACAAGAGTCAGCTAATTTCCCATTAGCTAAGTTGATTTAGTAATGTGTGTCCAACATGACTCTAATTCGAGTATATGCTTAACATTTAAAGACAATAGCTAAGCTCGGTGTTGATATTAAAAAAATTGGTACATGATGATCGTAGAGTGTACGTACTCATGACTTCATTGGGATTTTGTGGAGTATTCATAGTTCTAGCCACACACACACATATTCACTAGCTTGATCCGTTCTTAAGTATTATCGTCTTACTAGCCTTTGTTTTGTGCCCGGTATTAGCACACTGCTACTCTTGGCGCTTTTGCTTTTGCAATTGCCCTCATGATGAACGTCTCACTTGTCGCATTTAGGATTCCGGCAAGTTACCAGCATACATCCTGGTGCTAAAATCATTTATGGCAGCAATTGCCTTCATTTTTCTCATGGCGAGAGTTATTGTTTGAGTGATCGAGGTAGGGAGGGATGATGCGGTCATGCTTCAGATCTCCGAGGCTAAACCTAAAATGTAACACTCGGTGTGTTTGAATTCAGGTGTTTCCCAGTATGGAACAACCCTTGGGAGACCGTGAAAGCATCAAGTGTAACCATCAACATTGGCTCCAGTTATGATCGAGTTCTTTTATAAAATTATATGAAAATAGATATGAAAATCAGATGATATAAAAGAATGATGTATGGTTAAATGAATAACCACTAGAAATGTAGTGTATAAATATATCATGTCTTGAAATAGAATATTATGTCTTGTGTAGAGGATGTCGTGTCTTATGCAAAAAATGTTATGTCTTGTCTTTGTCGAAGAGATTTGAATAACACCACGATATGCAATATAATATAAGCACTTATATATAGGAAGTACCAGCGGCGTATCCACCATGCTTTTATCATATTACACACGTCTCATCACTTACAAATAACCACCAAAAATGTCTTGTGTATACCAACGTCAATGACATGTATAACAATGTCTTGCGTAACAATGTCATGTATAAAACATGTCTTGAGTAAAAGCAATGGTTTTCAACACATAACTTTTAACTTAAACAATTGATTCTTTTGGCGCCATGATCTTTTTAATACACACTATTAAAAGAATCTAGACATGTATTTGGATAAATAAAGTCTATCATGTGCCCAAGAATGAAGAATGCAATCAATCGGTCATGGAAACCTCAAGACCATTTTGTTCATACATGTTTGAATAAATGATAATGTGGATAACCAAAACCAAAAGGTGTAATGCCTCTTGCGTGTATTGGTCATATGTTTAAATGGAAAAAGAAAAAAAAAATTTGTTGAGGAGGGGAAACCAACCAGTGGTCTTCGTCTATATAATATGTATTCCCTACTCTATGGACCTCGATCATCCTAAGTAGAGAAAATCCTTTGTCTTACTTGTCCATGTGACAATTATGGTAATAGTACTGAGTTTCACGAGCTCTAGCAAAATTATTAGAATTTCCAAAGTTGTCGAATAGAATGTAATGAGGGAGTTGCAGCATGGTTCATGCCATACCATCCCTTGGAAAAAGACAAATGTCAAACGACGGAATTTATTGTATCACTTCCAATAAATATGATAAGGTGGAATATGATAAGGTAAGGTAAAGTAGGATAAAGTGTCATAGACACCCTGGAACCAACCCATGTTCAAGAATTTCGAGAATGTTGAGGAAAATCCTCCATGAGTAGCTAACACGTTTTGTTTGTTTAAATGACTAGTCTCAACTGAATCGTGATATAGATCGAATGTTAGGTGTGAACAAATATGTGTCGTCTTCCCGTATTGTATTGTATTGTATTGTATTGTATTATATTGTATTGTATTGTATTGTATTGTAGGGTGTTATACTAACCACCCCCAGTTCGTGTTCTACTAGATAGGAAGAATTGAATCTCAAGTAATAACTTAAGAATTTTGAATGAATAGTGATCATTAGCTTGACCCGCAGAGTCCACCAGAATTTCCATGCACTACAAGTTGTTATTACGTGGGCCCCCGTAATAATAAATTGTCTTGCATGGTCACCCTAGCATTCTCTCGTTCAGAGCAGGCGATCAGTCAGAGAGAGGACACTATTGTTTATATACCTTCAACATAGAAGGAAACTTCGTGATAGTTCACGTGTCAACGTCCGTTGTTGTTACTCGCAGAACGGTACGGCGTTAGGTGAAATAGAAATGAAAAGAATCTGTAATAATAACAATTGTAGAGGCACCTTCAAGATGAGTACTTCATCTTCCTTGTAAGGACAAGAGTATATCCACCTTGATTAGTATGAGTCACATGGATCTCGTCCCACTAATGGAGTTGTTGTCCAAGGTTACCACCTTCGCCTCGTCGTCATTATCATGGTCAGGCATCTCCGCATTCGCGAGAAAGCAACCATATTTTACCGAATTAAGTTTAAGATTTCACTTAGGAATCATGTTCGCCATAAGCTCCGCAATAGACATGAGGTCGATATTTTCACCGTGTGAGTAAAGAATAATAATAGAGTTTGAAGTCGAAGGTATTTTGTTCTTGGCAAAATATTTCATGCAACATATATATGAACCACATATATATATAATCATGTAAGATCCTATCAATCAAGGATTTCTATCTTGTATAAGCTGAACCAGTAAACTGTTTATAATGCACTAACTGATAATGTAATGTATTGTAGGCACATAGTCTATTAATGTATTCTGTCTGTTTCTCATAGACTTCACCCATGGAAATGTCCTCGCTTGATTTATGTGAAATGAATTTTTGTTGTAGTGGACCTTGAAAAATGTTTATGCAATGAAAACCTTTTGACCTGTCCAATTTTTATTCTGTTCAACATGAACAAGAGGTTTTCGTGAGAGATCCCTAGTGATTGTAGACTTAGACTCGAGAAAGAATCCTGGTTCACTACAATTGATGCTCTGATACCAATTTGTCACACCCGCTCATAGAGGAACCGCAAGGTGTGATCTGATCGGTTCTCATTGCATAACAATATAAGTGAACATACTAAATGAATAAAAACAAGCTCCAATGCCATTGTCATAATTGTTTCAAAAGAACGCAACATAAGTTGAATGTATTGGTTACAAACCATCAAATGAAAATAAGTTGTCATCGTTTTATACATCAAAATGTAAGTCTTAAAAAGTCAAGACTTTGACCACTATATCACCGCAAAGAGGCGGTATATAACAGGCAAACCCTTCAATAGTTGGCATGGAGTATTGATACTTGTTTTCCTTGAACTGAAATCGTTGCATTGGTCCACTAATTCCCTGAAATACATGTAAGTTTGAAAACATCAACAAAAGTTGAGCGAGTTCATGCAGTTTAGTTGTATGAGATGTATCTGTAAAATGTGAGTTGTATAAAATGTATCTGTAAAATGTGAGTTGTATAAACTGTATCCATAAAATGTGAGTTGTATAAACTGTATCCATAAAATGTGAGTTGTATAAAATGTATCTGTATGTAATGATGTAGTATGTAAAGCGTCAATGAAATCGTTGATCATTAATGTTTCGCGAGGACATTAATATGTGTGACGAATTAGGAAGCAATCCAAACCTAGACGATTTTGTGTCGACTACTATCGACTGGGACACAAACGCACTCTTCTGTATGGGTCCACAACCAAGAGTGGGGCTCGCCAAAACCCATTAGATCTAACCACTTGTACCTAGGTCCAAACTGAATTAATGGTGCTTAGATGTATAACCCTAATTCGCACATGATCTAAGGTGTTTCATTCCCTAACTTTAACAAACGTTGAACATGTATTTTCCCCGATAGTTGTAAAGTTGTAAAACATTTAAATGAATAGGGGACATGAACTCACAGTATCGCATCCTGTGAATAGAAGTAACTATGATCTCACGTGCGGTCGTCCTGAATTGTGTTGCGACCTACAAATGTTCTTATATTTGTTAGACACTTCGGTCTTTGTAATAACTTGAGTACAAGTCTTGTGTCTTAAATATGTGTAAGACTTGTATGTCTTTACTGTTCGTTGAACTGTGTATTTAGATGAATGATTTGTTAAACTGCTATATATATATATTTCACCAAATATATATATATATATATATATATATATATATATATATATATATATATATATATGTCATCTTGTATCTTGTGAGTTGTATCATCGGGTCTTGTCTTCTTGATTTCGTAACGTTGTGTAAGTAAATTGTATAATTGAATTTCCAATAATGGTGTCATTGGGCCGAGCCCATGTTTTCATGTTATTGGGCCCCAAATAGTGTTGGGCCTAAATAGTGTTGGGCCTAAATAGTGTTGGGCCTCAATAGTGTTGGGCCTCAATAGTGTTGGGCCTAAATAGTGTTGGGCCTAAATAGTGTTGGGCTTAAATAGTGTTGGGCTTAAATATTGTTGGGCTTAAATAGTGTTGGCTTAAATAGTGTTGGGCCTTGGCCCATATGTTTGGTATTGGGCTTAGCCCATGAGTTTTTGATATTGGGCTTAGCCCATGTATTTATGTTAAGCCCATTATGAAATATAAGCCCATTTGTATAAAGTAGCCCATTAAGAAATGTAAGCCCATTTGTATAAAGTAGCCCATTAAGAAAGTATAAGTCTTTCATTTTTATAAAACATTTTTATAAAAATTCACTAAGTATACTTTTTAGTTAATAAAAAACACAATAGTTTTTATAAGTTTCAAAATGTTCGAATTTTGTTAATGATAACGAAATTTTGGTGTCCGCGTCGAAAGATCGCCTAAACGTCGTAGTAAGTCCTCGGATTGGCGATATGTTCATAGGTTCGTCCGTCGTCCGTTTTGACCATAAATGGTGTCCGATCATTCGGATTGTCCGTAACTAGTTTTTAAGGCGTAATTATATGAAGTCTTGTAAGACTTTGATTGTAATATGTCATGTGTTTATTTGTGTCATTATATTCAAGTTCCTATCTTTGATATATATAACTAATACATCAAATACCACATAGCACATACTTGATATGTTCACTAAATATATATTTTACCAAAATATATATTTATGTCACTTTTTATGTTTAGAAAGACCAACTTTCTAATCTTGTAAAGACTTTGTTAAAAACGACAATTTTTCTAACACATGATTTCTAAGAAAAATTGGCCATAGTTCCTTTGTAATATGAACTTTGCCATGTTTATTTACATATCATTTTCTTTTCCAAATCACCATCAATTTACTCATAACATCTTAACTAAAACATATGAGATTTTTATAACATAAACTTATCAAAATGATCTCCAAATCATGTAGGGTTTTGGACATGATCATAACATGTGCTAACTAGTTCA